>OX451741.1:896807365-897407365 GCA_948472305.1 Vicia faba | reverse complement strand
TTGTCTTTAACAGACAATGATCAACAAATAACTGCAACTTTTTTCAAAACTTTTAAACTTTCAACGATTTTTGACCGATGATTTCATATGAGGCCTCCCACTTATTTTCAATTTTATGTTTTTTTAAACCAAATGATGAACATCTAATGGTTTTTTTTATTTATATTTTTTTCAATTATCAACAATTATAATAATTTCCACCATTCTCACGCCCAAGTAGTGACTACCTATTTTTCGCTCATAGTTCCCTTGCTTTCTATATATTCTGAGTATTTCATTGGTATCATACTCTCAGTATTTCATTGGTATATTAATTTTCAATTAAGGTGACTATAACCTTATTTTAATTTTAACTAGCATGTGAATATGCCGCACATATAAATTTTATTTTATTGAATGGTTATCATGTGATAGTGTTAAGTATTTTCCATGAATCTCAATATATACCCGTTCTCCATATTCTAAATAGCTTTGTTGATAAAAATTGTGATTATTTTTGGAATAAAATTGCTTCATCTTGTTTATCACAACTGAAACAACTTCCTTACTCACATACTCCTTTCTCATGTTTGTTACAGTAAACACACTAAACAATTTCCCCCCACAAATTTCACCTTTATTCTAATCACAACAACACAATATTACCCCACCACAATTTTTTCTTGCTATTATTCTAACGGCCTGCAAGTTCACAACGTCTGGAATAAATGAAAGTGAAATATGAATTCAATACCGCATCCATCTCTTTTGTTATTTTAACTTTTTTTTGTAGATTGTTTTTGAAGAATAAAAAGAGATTTTGAATCTGAATCTGCCAGCGAATCAACCCCTTTGCAAATTCAACCGCACAACATCAGTCATCCCTTCGTGACCCACTCCCGCCGGAGACTTCATCACCTTCGACAACAAACATCACCCCTCTTAAAAAATTGTATTTGGGCCTAGCCAGTATTCCAAATTGCACCCCTGATTTGCTTGCTAGTTCAACACCACACCCCCCAGGTTCAACTTAATTAAACTATTTTTATTTTATTTTCTACTATTATTATATTTTGATATTATTATTATATATTGTTATAATTACATAATTTTTTATTATTATTTATAATTATCATTTATTATTTATAATTACTTTTTATGTAAATATTATTATTAATATATTTTATTTACTATTTAAACATTACTATATTATCAAATAAATTTATTTTATATCAAAATTGCATATGTTATTTTATATATTATTTGCATTAAAATATTTTCTAATCATGCATTAATCAAGATCTTCGTAATTAATACGATTAAAAAACACAAACGAATCATCAAAATATTTTTCGCAATAAATTAATCTAGACAACTGTTTTTTGCAAAAGGGTTTCAAACAGGTTTTGACTTACTGCGCATTTAGTCAAAATCTCTACAATCACTACTCCCGATCAAAGTGCGAGGTGATTCAAAATATGTTTGCAAACCCCTTAAAAACACCAACCCATATGAACTACGAATTGGGACTCTGATTCCTCTTAAGAGGATACGTAGGCATACGATCAAAAATCGTAGCGAGTTCTCCTATTAAAAATTAAAACTCTTTCCCCTATAAAAAATTTAAACCTTTTCTTTCTAATTAAAACTTAAAATCCTGTTTACCCCAAACCTAAACCTAGAGCTTAAGTATCCTTGTGTACAAGGTAGATGAAAGGTGTCTAACACCTTCCTTTCATCTAATTGAGTCCGAAACCTAGAATCTCTGTCCGCGAAATAGGGTTTTTTGTTAGATTCCCTTCCATAGGATAAAAACTAATAGTGACGACTCTTGATTAAAAAACCAGTTGCTACAGCTGGCGACTCTGCTGGGGACTCTCCTTAACTTTAGGTTTAGGTATTTTTGGGGTTTCTTATTTTTATTTGCTTTATTTATTTATTGCATTTATCTATTTTATTGCATTTATTTATTTACTGTCAAATTCTCTTATCATCATATATTTACTGCATGGCGGGATCTTTCTACCTCAAAAATATTTCCAATATAACCCTTAGCAAGAAGGTTCATCTATTAGCTTAGGGGGTACATCATTCATGCGAGTTTATGTGATGACTTCGCCTAGAGTCGGTGGACTTGCGAAAAAGGAATACTTATCAAGAGATTTCCTCTTAACGAGTAGGACTTTGGAACGTCACCCATGACTCTTTGTAACGACCTTAACCTAAAGTCTCATGACGAGACCTTTCACGACTTTGAGACGAAAGTTTCAGTCTGTAAAGAGGCTCCACCTAAGGGAGGCCCTTGCGCCTTTTCCCTCTGGTGTTATTCATGATACCCTTAAGAAAACCACCTTCTGGGAGGGTAGATCAACCGTAGGTCAAAATTAAGGAACCTACCTTCTAAGGATACTTATCACAAAAACCCCGTCACTAAACCATACATCCCTACCTTATAGGGGTACTTATCATAAAACCCCGTTATTCAAGACTACACCTATGCATTCATATATTCCATGTATTCTTCATAGATTTCATCATATATTCATCACCCGTTTCTTTCTATTTGCCTTATTCACAAGGGGTATAAAAGATGATAATAATAAAATCAAGGTTTCAGTGACTGTCTTTAAAAATAGATACCGAAGGAAACAACTTGCCTGCGTCAACACGCTAAAAATTCCTGAAATCAAGGCCACAAAAAGGAAATAACATGCTGGATACTTTCTCAAGTTTTGTCCAGCAACAGTGGATGGTTTCAAAAGCAGATATCTGCAGGCGCGTCTAGAAGACTTATTTTCTTGTTGCCTGATTTCACGCAAATAAAGTTTTGGCTGAAGATTGTAATATTTTTCATTATCTAAATTATGTTACCTTCAATAAAGGCGTTTTGTTTCTACACACCATTTGCGTATCTATTTTAAAGATAGTCTCCAAGTAAAATAATAAAGGACAAGCATGTACCCAGATGAATAAGACATTTAAAACATTAACCATTTCATATTCGTACACATTCATTTGCATGCATGCATTCACGAACACCCGCATATCATGTCAAAACTCATTTTTCAAAAAAAAATCTCTCTAGTTGAACCATTGGTAGAAGAAGGTATCCACCTCCTTGGCCTCCATATCAAACAAGGGATCATCAACAGAAAGCAATGGAGAAAATCGAGGAAACTCAGGATGCATTCAAAGAGGATCTCGACCAAGTAAAGGGCGACGTAAGTTCAATGAAAGGATATTTGAGTCAAGTTCTTCTGGCTTTGAAAAACATTATTGACAGGCAAGACCAGATTCCCAGGGCAGCTCTCGAAGAAGTAGCCCAGACTATTGGTGCATCAAGCGGTCACCAACTAAGGAAAGAGCCAGAAGCAGGAATCCCAAAGTCTGTCGTGGCCCAACAAGAAGCTGAAACTGAAGGGTCCTACCGCCACCAAAAGCAGGGGCATCTCATACTATACAGATTCCAACCAATAATGCGGACTCCCGCTAGGACACAATGAAGCTTTCGAAAGAGCTCTACAAAGGCTAGGGGACCAGGGGATAGTCCAGTTCGGACAATACCCTGAAGAAAAATATAAAGCTACTCTGAAGGGCGAAGCACATTTTCCTCCAATCCAAGAGACCTTTGTCAACAATGGAGTAGTGCATGGTGGACATGTGGGGAAAATATCCAACAAAGCCAACACCAAATGGGCAACTGAATTCATCCGAGAATGCGCCCCAGGAGAAAAACTCAAAAGATGGACCGTCATGGAGATTCCTGAGATCTTTTTCTTTCCTAATTAAATTTTCTTGTTTTCGAAAGAACCTATGTCAAGCCTGAGGCATATGAGTTGCTTGTAAGGGTTTCCCTGTTATGTTTCAGACAATATTTACGATTTATAAAAGTGATATTTTATTTTCAATCAAGATCCATGTCTTTCCTTTTCATTCATGTCTTAATTTTTAAAATGGCAATACTTTCTCTGCATATGCATTTTCAAAAATTCAAATACTAAAGTTGCACCAAAACATGATAAAGGTGCAAATTCATGCCCAAAACCACCGATAATGCTATTGCTGTGATCCAATATAATTTTGATGCTCCTATAAACCAAGCTAAAGAGGAAGATGATAAAAATCTTGAACTCTCTGAGAAAATGGCGAGGGAAATAAAAAAAGGCTAACAATACGCAACAGTATCTAGAGGCTATCAAGACCATTAATATGACTACAGGGGAAGACCCGGAAGAAACCAAGCTAAGGGGAAATGTTAGAGCGGAGCCACAAAGAAGCTGAACAAGTTATTGCGCACATCTATGGAAACAGGCCAAAGTCGAATACAGACAGTGCCGTAAAAATAAACAACCACGAAATACCAAGATCTGACGAAGAACCCGAGCAAAGGGCACGTTGGGTATCCACGTTCGAAGAAGCTTCAAATACACTTGGGCACGACATAGGGGCAGTATTGACTCCCCCTAAGAATGCTCACAAGACATATACCAATTAAATGGTGAACGAGATACTAAACATCCAAAACTGGTTCCATATTGGGATCATGTTTTGAAAACTGACTGCGGAATTCACAAAGATCATTTTCAATCACGTCCCACAAAAAGGGAAATCAAATGACGGATGCCATGGAATCTATATCATCTACATTCAAAGTAACTTGGTCAAACCACGAACCGTGCATCACAAATAGACACTTCGAAGAGCCCGCACTTTGCCTTGCTATATAATAAGCCTTGGTTTCACGACATCCGGAAAATGCCTCTAGCACTGGCAAACAAACCTTACGAGAATTATCCGCGGAATTCTTTCATAGTAATGGTATACTGTACAACTTGAACCACGGCATGTTTTAGTACTCAAGAAGATTCTGCTAGCTCGCCTCGACTCACTTGGTAAACAGACCCCCAATTACGAAGGTCCATACGTAGTCAAAACAGCATCCTCCGGTGGTAATCTTGTATCCAGAATAATGGATGGGGAAGAACTACCGTGTCTGGAAAATTTAGACGCATTCAAAAATACTATGTATAAAAATCTCGCTAAGCTCGAACCCTAAATAGGCGACTTAGGCAAAAAGGAGCGTCCCGGTGGATCGAAAACCCTAAAGGACAATCCAGGCAAAAATTAGGGGCATAAAAATCACCCTGGTGGATCGAAAACCCTAAAGGGAGATCCAGGCAAAAATTAGGGGCATATAAACAAGAAAATTATCCCGGTGGATTGAAAACCCTAAAGGTAAATCCAGGCAAAAATTAGGGATCATACAAAGAAATATAGAACAAAAAGACTGCAATCTATAAACTGCAACTACAAACCACGAAAGGAGAGATAGATCTGAATCATACAACTCAGAAGAAAAGGAGATAAGATAATTAAAAGGATATTGGAGAACAACAGTAGCAATTATTATTTTTCATTTCCATTTACAGTTTTAAAACTTTCTGTAATTACCTCTTTCTAGGAATTGCATCTTGTATTCTCGCTTATTTAGAGGCCTATCAATAAAACAATTGCTTTCTTTGCACCTTTCAAATTGCGTTTTTCTTTTCTCATACTTGTTTACAAAATACTACAATTATTACTTGTGAATGTTATCTTGAAATCATTTCGGGAGATTAACAAAATAAAAGCATTTGACAAAACATCGAAAAAACATTTTTGTTAGAAAAATATCAAAAGAAAATCCACGTCTACGTCCACGCACATGTCTAATCCTACGTCCTGCAAATCTATACACATGTCCACGCATGTACCTATGCATATCTACGCTCACGACGCAAAAAGTTTACGCCCACACGTACATCTGCGCCTATGCTTGCACTTAACAATACCAAGTCTATGCCTACATCTACGCGTCCGCACACAAAGCCTACATCCATGTCAGCACCTATGCCTAACTTGCAACACGAGGTCTACGTTTACACGCGTCCACGCACATGTGTATTCCTGCCAATTCTACATATGTCTATGCTTACGTTTACGCCTATGACACACGAATCTACATACGCCTGCGCCTATAACATACAAATCTACATACGTCTACGCTTATGCTTGCGCTTACAACACCAAGACCATACATATGCCAATACATACGTCTACGCCTGCGCTTACAACATACAAATCTATGCATAGGCCATTATCTACGTCTATGTCTACGCCCGCAATACAAAATCAATGCTCAAATTTTGCTAACATTGTCCACTGTGTTCAAGTTCAACAATACTACGACGACACAACATACAACGCCAGGAGTTGGTAACTCTAAGCCAATGGTTTAAAGGAGAGAATGCTAGAAATAGTCTTCATAGCATTTCAAGGCATACTCGCATCTTACACACATTTCATACATACACACATTTTGCACATCTCAAGCATACATACACTATGCATTCCTGCATACAATACGCATATAGTCAGGGTTCCATATCAATGTCAAATGTCATACATTTCACATACATACAACATTCAATACACATGCATACACACGTATCGCTTAGCAAACAGACAAATAATCTCACCCTCAATTCAACTATCTAAGGGTCGACC
The DNA here is from genome assembly GCA_948472305.1 of Vicia faba. Lineage (NCBI taxonomy): Eukaryota > Viridiplantae > Streptophyta > Magnoliopsida > Fabales > Fabaceae > Vicia > Vicia faba. The sequence goes on along the minus strand of OX451741.1, from coordinate 897,400,840 downwards.
AACGCAATACTCCTCCTACGATTCAACCTGTCACCTCAGTCTTCACGCCGTGACGCGTTCAGCACATCACCTAAGTCTTCCCGCGATGATGAGTTCCTTACAAACGCAGTACGTTGCCTCTAAGCCGCAACATATCCTCAAAACTCCGTATATTGCCTCTAAGCCGCAATATATCATCTAACTTAAATACATTGCCTCTAAGCCGCAATGTATTCGCGAAACTCAGTATATTGCTTCTAAGCCGTAATATGTCATCTAACTCAAATACATTACCTCTAAGCCACAATGTATTCGCGAAACTCAGTATATTTCTTCTAAGCCGCAATATATCGTCCGACTCAAACACATTGCCTCTAAGTTACAATGTATTTGCAAAACTCAACACATTGCCTCTAAGCCGCAATGTATCTTTCCAGATCAGTATATTGCCTCTAAGCCGTAATATATCGTCCGACTCAAACACATTTCCTCTAAGCTGCAATGTATTTGCAAAACTCTACACATTGCCTCTAAGTCGCAATGTATTTGCAAAACTCTACACATTGCCTCTAAGCCGCAATGTATCTTTCCAGATCAACATATTGCCTCTAAGCCGCAATATATTATCCAAACCAGCACATTGCCTCTAAGCCGCAATGAATTACCCAAACTCATACCATCGTCTCAGACTTCAGGCAACGATGTTCGAAACCAAATTTAGATTATCACATCAGACTTCACGCAGTGATTTGCGAACCTAATCCATTGTCTCAGGCTTCATGCATCAATGTATTTCGTTATGCCAACTCAGACCATCGTCTCAGACTTCATGCAACGATGTATTTCTTTATTCCACAAAATTCAGCTTATCACATCAGACTTCACGCAGTGATTTGAAAACCTAATCCATTGCCTCAGACTTCATGCATAAATGTTTGAAACAACAAATTTAGCTTATCACATCAGACTTCACGCAGTGATTTGTAAATCTAATCCATTGCCTCAGACTTCATGCATCAATGTATTCCAAACTCCAAACCATCATCTCAGACTTCATGCAACGATGTTTGAAGCAATAAGTTTAGCTTATCACATATGACTTCACGCAGTGATTCGCGAACTTAACCCATTGCCTCAGACTTCATGCAGCACTGTGTTCCCAAATTCCAGACCATTGTCTCAGACTTCATGCAGCGATGTTCGAAACAACAAATTTAGCTTATCACATCAGACTTCACGCAGTGATTTGCAAACCTAACCCATTGGCTCAGTCTTCATGCAGTAGTGCGTCCCCTTATTCTGCGACACATATCATTGCCTCATACTTCATGCAAAAATGTGTTCCAAACTCCAGACCATCGTCTCAGACTTCATGCAACAATGTATTTCTTTATTCCACAAAATCCAGCCTATCGCATCAGACTTCACACAGCGATTAGCGAACCAAAGTCATTTCCTCAGACTTCATGCAGTGATGTATTTCTTTATTCCATAAAATCCAGCCTATCATAACGATTCGCGAACCAAACTCATTGCATCAGGCTTCAAGCAGCAATACCTTCCTTTATTCTATAAACGTCGATCATCGTCTCAGACTTCATGCTGCGATGCTCAAAAGAAAACAAAAACTTTAACCCATTGCATCAGACTTCATGCAGTAATACATTTCATTATTCCATAAACACTGATCACCGCCTCAGACTTCATGCTGCGATGCTCAAGAGAAAACAAAGCTCAACACATTGCCTCTAAGTTGCAATATATTCACAAACTCAACGCATTGCCTCTAAGCTGCAATGTATTCGCAAACTCAACACACTTCCTCTAAGCCGCAATACATTCTCAGAACTCAGAACATTGCCTCTAAGCCGCAATTTATCCTCAAAACTCAGCACATTGTCTCTAAGCCGCAATGTATTTTCCAAACTCAACACATTGCCTCTAAGCCGCAATGTATTATCCAAACTTAACACATTGCCTCTAAGCCGCAGTGTGTTATCCAAATTAACACATTGCCTCTAAGCCGCAATGCATTCTTCAGACTCAAATACATAGCCTCTAAGCCGCAATGTATTCATGCTCAAAACATCGCCTCAGACGTCATGCAGCGACTCGCGAACATAACCCATGGCCTTAGTCTCTAAGCAGCAATGTGTTATCAAGTGTTGTTCATCCCCTAAGTGGGTGAATATACATAATTAAACTAAGACGTACCATATTGTTCTCCCAAGTTCTAAATCATCATCCTTATTCAAATCCTGGTAAAGTGATACATCTTTGCTTATTCTCTTTAAAACTCTTGAGGGTATACTATATCAGCGTAACCTCATCTAGCCAACTCTTGAGGGTATGTTATATCAGTGTAACCCTATCTAGCCAACTCTTGGGGGTATGCTATATCAACGTAACCCTATCTAGTCAACCTTTGGTCAAATTTTGGGGTCTTCCATTATTTAATAAATCTCCAATTCGAATAAAGACCTACGCATTCTTGCGCCATTCAAATCAAAGAGTTATTAAATAGGGGCATCTGTCATATGCCAAATTTGCCCGCATTAGTGTTACTGTCAAAGTTATTTTCGAACTTGGGTTTTACAGAGTATAAATTTCCTTTGATTTAAATTATATTAACATTATGAGGTTTTTTTTATAATAAAAATTCGCTTTTCTGTTTGAAAATATAATAATTATTATTTGTTTTTTTTTAAATAGAAAATATAATTTTTATTTTTATTTTTAAATAGCAAATAATCGTTCGACTTCATATACTTTTAATTGGATTTTTACTTTTGAATGAGTAACATAGCACAGTTGGTAAGGGAGAAAGACTGACAATCAGAAGGTCACAGTTACTAACTTTATTTTCATTTTCTAAACCATAAAAATCATATTTTTTATTATTAAATTATTATTAAATTATTAAATCATATGTTCAGATTCTTAATCTTGCTAGCCAAGATGAGAATTTGGGCTTTGGGTGTTGGATACTTCCTTTTTTGGATTTTAACCTAATTTTTTCACTTATAAATAACCCTTAAAACTTATCAAGAATGAGATCGGAAATATTCACAACTCATCCACAATTTCATAAATATCAATATTTCTCTTACTTTTGGTTTATTCCAGGGTTTCTGAACATAAAATCTCTTGGTTTATTTGGTTTATTTTAGGATTGTTGTCTTTAACAGACAATGACCAACAAATAACTGCAATTTTTTTTCAAAACTTTCAAACTTTCTACGATTTTTTGGTCGATGATTTCATATGAGGTCTCTCACTTATTTTCAATTTTATTTTTTTTAAACCAAATGATGAATATCTAATGGTTTTTTTATTTATATTTTCTCAATAATCAACAATTATAATAATTTTCACCATTCTCACGCCCAAGTAGTGACTACCTATTTTTCGCTCATAGTTCCATTATTTTGTATATATTCTGAGTATTTCATTGGTATCATACTCTCAGTATTTCATTGGTATATTAATTTTCAATTAAGGTGACTCTAACCTTATTTTAATTTTAACTAGCATGTGAATATGTCGCACATATAAATTTTATATTATTGAATGGTTATCATGTGATATTGTTAAGTATTTTCCATGAATCTCAATATATATCAGTTTTCCATATTCTAAGTAGCTTTGTTGATAAAAATTGTGATTATTTTTGAAATAAAATTGCTTCATCTTGTTTATCACAACCGAAACAACTTTCTTACTCACATACTCCCTTCTCATGTTTGTTACATTAAATACACTAAACAATTTTTTCCCACAAATTTCATCTTTATTCTAATTACAACAACACAATATTACCCCACCATAATTTTTTCTTGCTATTATTCTAACGGCCTGCAATTTCACAACGTCTGGAATAAATGAAAGTGAAATATGAATTCAATACCGCATCCATCTCTTTTGTTATTTTAACTTTTTTTTGTAGATTGTTTTTGAAGAATAAAAAGAGATTTTGAATCTGAATCTGCCGACGAATCAGCCCCTTTGCAAATTCAACCGCACAACATCAACGATCCCTTCGTGACCCACTCCCGTCGGAGACTTCATCACATTCAACAACAAACATCACCCCTCTCTAAAAAATTGTATTTGGGCCTAGCCAGTATTCCAAATTGCACCCCCTGATTTGCTTGCTAGTTCAACACTACACCCCCCAGGTTCAACTTAATTAAACTATTTTTTTTTTATTTTCTATTATTATTATATTTTGATATTATTATTATATATTGCTATAATTACATAATTTTTTATTTATTTATAATTATCATTTATTATTTATAATTTATTTTTATGTAAATATTATTATTAATATATTTTATTTACTATTTAAACATTACTATATTATCAAATAAATTTATTTTATATCAATATTGCATATATTATTTTATATATTATTTGCATTAAAATATTTTCTAATCATGCATTAATCAAGATCTTCGTAATCAATACGATTAAAAAACACAAACGAATCATCAAAATATTTTTCGCAATAAATTAATCTAGACAACTGTTTTTTGCAAAAGGGTTTCAAACAGGTTTTGACTTACTGCGCATTTAGTCAAAATCTCTGCAATCACTACTCCCGACCAAAGTGCGAGGTGATTCAAAATATGTTTGCAAACCCCTAAAAAACACCAACCCAGATGAACTACGAATTGGGACTCTAATTCCTCTTAAGAGGATACGTAGGCATACGATCAAAAATCGTAGCGAATTCTCCTATTAAAAATTAAAACTCTTTCCCCTATAAAAAATTTAAACCCTTTCTTTCTAATTAAAACTTAAAATCTTGTTTACCCCAAACCTAAACCTAGAGCTTAAGTATCCTTGTGAACAAGGTAGATGAAAGGTGCCTAACACCTTCCTTTCGTCTAATTGAGTCAGAAACCTAGAATCTCTATCTGTGAATTAGGGTTTTCTGTTAGATTCCCTTTCCTAGGATAAAGACTAATAGTGGCGACTCTTGATTAAAAAACCAGATGCTACATCAACATTTGATCTGATATTCTCCATTGTATAAGACATTCGGACAATTTACAACTTCTAAATAGAGCGTACGTTTCTTGAAGCACACATATCAGGGCACAAATTCTGAGTGGCATCTTTGTATGAGAGCATGCATCAGAATATTGACTTGACTTCCTTTCAGGAGAGCACAGCTTCTGAGCTTTGAGTCTGAAATTTTATATTTTCAGAAAGTTAACAACTTATGAATACTATGATATCAAGCAAGATTACCTTACTTTCATTAAGTTTATAACTTCTGAATTGTGTTTGGTATATCTATTTGAATATTCATATATTCACAAGATGTACAACATCTTAGATATGAGATCAGAGTTGATATCATCCATAAGGTTTTCAACCTTAGCAATAGGATCTTCATCTTTAACCTGTCTTTGAATACTCGTGAACTTGTTTAGAGTTCCCAGATTGAAACATAAAACAAACAGTTAGTAGCAACAACATTATACATGTTTGTTTATGTGTTATCAAAATCATATTTTACTTTCTCCCGCTTTGTCAGAAATAAAAAAGGTGATAAGGAGACATGGAAATGATCTTTGGAGAAAAATATATTCAAGACAGATAATTGTTTGGATAACAGTTAAGTTAAGTTTTGTCTTTAAACATGAGATACTTAAAAGAACTTGTTTGGTAAGATTTTTATGGAAATATTGATTTATCGCACATATATCAAATGCAGTCATGCAACAAAATAAATTTATTGATTAAACAGGGAAAAGTATTGAAATACCAGATGAAGAAAATAGACGATAGAGAGACTAGATAATAATTAGAGCAGATATGCAAAGATAATTTTAAATTACAAAGATTAAATTTGAAAGACTAGAAAGGTAGTAAAGGTAGAGAAAATTTAAATAGAGAAGATAATCAACACAGGAAACATAATTCATTAATTGAAAAGCAAAATACAGACAAATAGGGAAAACAGAGTTAGAGCAAACATAAACAAGGAAAATTAAACACTAAGCATACATTAAAGATAACCAACAATCATATAAACTATAGTAAACATAAGAGTTTTATAAACAGAGGGAATGGATCCTAATCCTAAGTTCCAAGATGTGATCTAATCCTAAGACTCTTTGTTAAACTTCTCCATGAACTTCTTTAACATCTCAGCCATCTGGATGAAGGAATTTGCTCGATCGAGACTTGTCTTCTCCTGACTTTCCAAACACTCTTGAATAATCCGATTAGATTCTTGAATATTCTCAAGAGTTTCCTTTATCCCATGAATTTCCTTTTCAACATCCGTAGCAGATTTTACACCAGAGCAAAAGGGTTGGTTTTCAACTATTACTAAGACAACATTAAAGAAATTGTAAGGACGTTTAGCCTCTAATCCAAGAACCACGTATCTTGTAGGTTTTGGAGCAGGTAAACACAAGGGAGGAGAGGATAAGGATTCAAGCAGGTTTTCATACTTCTTTTTAGCTTCTAAACATCAGACAGATTGCATGATGTCAGAGTCGACATCTATTACATGTATGAAATTGATCCAGGCGGCTTCAGTTATGAAGGGATCCACGTTGGAGGAAGATATTCTCAAGATATTTTCAAGAGATATTAGAGAAAGTTGTTTAAACTTTTGGAAGAGTTCAGATGAGGTTAGTGGCCTTAATGAGGTTTGACAAAATGCAGGATGAAGGGGAGTTTGTGGTAAGTTGTAGGATGTGATGGATGAAAGAGTTATTTGGCTAGGTTTAGGATAAGAAGGAGCAAATAAGGGGAATATATTGATGAGGGTTCCATTATTAGTTTAGCAATAAATGTCATTTATTCTATTGGCACTATATAGGGGGTTCTTGGGGCATTAATAATGGAAAAGGGTTAAGAGTGAAGTGGAAGACTTAAGTTTTCCTCAAGAAGAGTTGATAGAGGAGAGTTCATTTGAAAAATATGGATGGATTTTGAACACAGATGGGTAGGATTTAGGGTTTTTAAGAGATTGGGGCTGAAAGAAGAACTGGTGAAGGATTTTAGAAGCAAGGTGAGAGTGAAAGATTATTTAGTCCTTGGAGAAGTGTGAAATACTGACAGAGGATAAGGTGAAAGGATTTTCTACATATTCTTAGGGTTATACTATTTTTCCTATCAAGTCACATCAATCGTTAAACGTGATTTAAAAGACATTCCATTTAATGCGATTGACTTTTTAATTTTTAAGGGTTGATCTATATCTTAAAACTACAATAGTTTGTCATTTGACCACTTAATAAGATGATGTTAGTTTACTTAACTGGTTAAGAAAAATAAACTCTTAAGGAGAGGAGCTGAACACTTATTAAAGCTAGGTTTGAGCTAAGAGGATTTTTGTAGAAAAAATGGATATTATTAGTTGCAACAAAAATTAGTAACTTAAGGCAGGTGATCTTTCCTGAATAGGATAGCTTCTAACTAGTAGAAGTATCTATCAGTACTTTTATTTAAAAAGCATGTAAATACTGGTATGAGATTCTGTTCTTATGAGGAGTTTACATTTATTGTTTGAACTTGTTTCTAATCATTCTTTCTGTTGGATTCTTCTTATATCTTTCGATGAATTCCTTCTAAAGAACTAACTTGGATCTTCTTATTTTGTTGATTCCCTTTGAGTAGATATCTTTGAAATAAGAAGCTTATGGGTGATCAACTTCTGATTTCTTCACTTCTTGTTCTTCAGTGGAAGCTTTGTTTTCTTTAGATTCTGATAGTGGTTTCCATATATTTTAGATTTATTCTGACTTATTCTTCTCCTCGGTGAATGATATCTTCTTCCTTTTGACTTCCAAATCTCCTGCTGATTTTGAACATTTTAATGAGCATAAAATTCTTTTCGGTAACACTTATTTGAAGCCTTTCAGGTGACTCCTTTATCTGACTTTTAGAGTGCACATTTGAGAGACAACAGTCTTCTTGATGGATCTCCATAAGATGACATTGATCTAATGCAGCTTGCAGTGGTTGTCTTTGAATGTCAGCTTCGTTGATGATCTGGGGTGCTGAGAGTTGAATTTTGCCTCTGATGGAAAACTCTTGTTGAAAGAGAAGATGAAATCTCTTTTGATCAGATACTTGAGCCTTTAGAATCCTGAGAACTTGTTTCAGAGATTCAGTCTTCATATTTCTAATTCTAGCCCAGAGTTTTGAGACCTCTGCAAAATGGGTTTTGAATCATAAAAGTTTTCTATCGTTTGAGTAGTAGACAACTACATAATTTTCTCTAACTGGATCTCTCTACACGGTTAAATGTTTGATCTTAACTCAATAACAGAGTCGGGCTCTGATACCAATTAAAGGTAGAGAAAACACAAGAAAATGGGGTTTGAATTGTGTTTATAGAAGACATTCCCCATTAAAATTCTAAGCACGCAAATGATAATAGAAATAAAGATAATGAATATAAAGGACACAAGTATTTTATCTAGGTTCACTGTTAACTAGGTTACTCCTGTCCACCCTTTCAAGGATGATTTCTCCTTATCCAAGGACTTAATCCACTATAGCCAAACTGATTACAATCACACGGATAATTGTCGGTGATTAACACATAATGACACGTTTAGGAATCCAACCGAATATAACGTTCATTGACCTAATAGAATATGATCCCTCAAGATCTCCTACCAGGATTTCCTTGCAATGGTATCCATTAAGGATCTCACAAGAGTCTGACCTTCACTCGGTCCTCTTTGAGATATGACTACCATTGATCCAACAGAATCTGATTCCTCAGAATCTCCTATTAGGATTTCGCACAATGACTAGCAGCCATTGTCTTCTCAAGGAACTAATCAACAATAGTTGATGGGGTTTCTTGTGTTTACATGAATGTTTCTTCTAAGCAGATACATAAGTGTTTTGAGCACATATTGTTTTACACTTCTTCGAGCAATAACTCAAGTGTTAAAACAATTTACATGAAGAGATATGAATAGAAACACTATTCGAGCAACAACTCTAGTGTTCATTACAATGTTCTACAAAGATGTATATGATCAGAAGTTGAGTATCATCTTGTAGTGTTCTTCTTCATCTTCTTGTTGAGCAAGTTACGAGCAACAACTCCTTGCTTCTTCTATTTCATCCAAGATGCAATGATGATAGTTGAATGGAATCTTGTTGAAAATCATATTTCTTTCTTTTCTCTTTTCTTAAGTGGTTTTCAGTATGTATAGCATTATAACTTTAACATCTTCAGAGTCCACTGCTTTCCTTCCACAAAATGAAGCTTGTTGGCCAATGGCATTGGTTAAACTGCTAACCAACAATTTATCTTTGAATCTTTGATCTTCTTTTATAACCCTTGATAGAGAGAGAAATTGTGAGGATAGAACAAACTTTTCTTGCACCAACAGTTAGTTCCCAACAGATAGAATAAGGTGTAAGAGTTTAAACAGTATAAAATAATACTTATGTATTCTGTCACTGTTCAATGATAACTTTCCTCCTTCTCCTCTAAATAATATATTTCTATTAAGCTTGTAAATAGAGATCTGTTAAGTAAAGAAAGATAGTTGTAAACCCATAAGCTTGTTCCCAACGGTTACAATGAGAGTGGTTGTCAATACAATATAAAGGACTGTCATTATGCCACCCTATAGGGTAGAGGTCACAGACACTTTATGTATCTTTTGCACAATATCACACGTTAACCATTTGAACTTTCTTCTTATCTTCAGAGGCTTTAAATATTTGAATGTTAAACGTTGAAGCTTGTTGTAGAAGAATGTTTTTATGAGCCTTAGAACCTAAGTCTTGGAGTCTTCAGAACTTGTCACATAGAACCTTGTTCTTCAGAGTCTTCAACACTTTGTTGTAAGAAATTTCTTTTCATCAGATCATCTGAACTTATTCAATAGAACCTCGTCTTCATAATCTTCAAAACTTGTAACACAAAAGTAAAGCTTTAGAAGGCCTCAAAGCTAAACCACAAAATCACGATCAGAACTTCTTGTACTAACGTTCCTAAGACACATTGCAGAAGATTAGTTTAGAATCTTGACTTTAACGAAACATGTAATCACATGTTTTCTTCCAGGGTGTATGTTCAGAACCTGATAACGTCACACGCCTTGTACAAGAGTCAGAATATTATAGCAGCAGCTACACACTAGACGAAACAATTAGTGTATACAATTGTTCTCTAAGATAACATGTGAAGTTATCATTAAAATCTCAAGGTCAGATGTAGGAAACACTTCTTGTTCTTACACTTGGGCCTAGCATCGTCGAAGAGCCTATGTCAAATTCATAAGGGGTCATATGGGAGTATTTCTTTATGAAAAAATGATGTCATATTTATAAGGGATTGGGGTTATCTCATCCTAGTTAAAAGGTTGGATTAGGTCTGACTTTGGGGGAGGTCATAGTCATCTTTATAAGGGGCGAGGTTCTCTTATCCTAGTATGAATCAAATCATCATAAATGTTTCTTTGAAATTGTTTTAACACTATAAAAAAAACACGTTTAACTTTGGTTGGATATAAAGTGTTACATCGATTTTAAAGGTGAGGTAACAAAGAATATCATAAAAAGTGTGTCACTTTACTTTTCGATTGAAACTCCACCGAGAGAAACATTTAAACTTGTAGTGAATTCGATTCTTAACAAATACTTATTTGTTTTTTTAAAAGCGCTATTATCTCTCGACCAAGGGTAGCATTCTGAATTATGTCCCCAAGTTTTTATACTGATTTAGGATGAATGTCTCATAGACTCATCGACCTACTATCTTTCATGAATTGAGGTCGATCGCGTAGATTTCTTTTATGATTTGGTGGCAAGCATATTTCACTCTCGTTATCAAAGTGCTGCATTTTTTTTATTTTAAATTTTACTCTCGTTATCCAAGTGTTACATTTTTTTATGGTTCAAACTTGACTAGTAATTATTGACAATTACTTTACTATTGGCTCCTAAGCATCCTTCCTTAGGCCGGTATGCCTTCTTTCGTAGAAGGTTGATGAATTCATTAATATGATTGGTTTACTTATACGAGGCCTTTTAAAAACAATAAAAACCTTGTCTTAAAATAAAAATTTATTTTAAAAATTAATTATATTCAAAAGCATAGAGAGTTTGGTAAATTCACAATCAGATAGAATTTAACCGTCGAAATGATTTCCAATGTACTCCTATAGATAAGAGTGCCAAAGAAAAGCGAGTTTGACTCAGCCGACAAAGGGTACATCCTCCGTAAACCATGAAATTTGTTGAGCTATGTTCGTATATTATTAAGTTATCCACTCATAAAATTTAAAGCCAATTTTGAAGTTAAGGGTTATGAATGGAGTCTTGTCAGTCACACATAGTGGAATACTAGTGTACGGATAAGGTTTAATTCAAGAAGAAGCTTTAATTTTTTTGCATACATGTCAATGTGCATGCATACAGAAAGAATATTGGTAGGAACGACCTTCTCATGCGATCTGATCTAATGATTAATAAAGTAAAAATCCACAATTAGGTTACGCATTGATCGATGTTCCTCTCTGTTTTTTCAATGCCATTCTAATATAAAGGATTAGGTTATTCCTCTCTCTGTTTTTTCAATGTCATTCTAATATAAAGTTTTATTTTTACTAATACAGTTAATTGTTAGAGTTATTTTTTTTTATATTCTTATTTATTTATTTATTTAAAATAAATTTATATTTATTTTCTCTTTTAAAATAAATTCAATTATAAATTATTTTTTTTTTTAATAACTAATTGAGAAAATAATAATTTTATAGAAAATATCAAGTGACGTTAATGAAAAAATAAAAGTATAATTGATAAATTATAACATTAAACTATAAAAATGACATATAAATGAAAAAAAAAAATTCTTTTAAAATAACATTTAAAAAGAAACAAAATGAATAATATAAAGTGATATTAGAAATCCCTTTATTGAAGTATTAAGCAAATATTATTCCGGTCCGATTAATAAAAAAAAATAGTTGATTGTATTTGATAGTCTTGATTTTATGTAAGAAAAATAACACAATTACTAGTATACCTTCATTAGATTGTCATCTACTAACAATTTTGAATAATTAATGCAAAGATAAATTTGAAATAAAGACATTAAATGCACCTAGATTTGTTGACATTTACTTATATTTAAGACAAACTTTTTTATAAAATTTTTGTTTATAAATAAAACTGGAGGGAGTAGTTAAGTTAAATATTATTAAATATTGATTTATTGGTTTCTTCATTTCATCATTATTCGTCTCATTTGTTGGGAAGTGCATAATTTCTTCGTTTCGCTATTGTCTGTCTCATTTAAAGAAAATTGGTGTAATTTCTTCGCGCCACGGGAGTCGTTCTCAAGCAAGAGTTAGACCCCTTTCTTACCTCATATTTGAGTCTGACTTGAAGTTGGGTCACCGTCTTCGCTTCTGAAGTGATTAGTTTTTAAGAGTGGGGTGTGCCAGTTGTGACCAATGCGCTTAGTTTGTCTTATTTTCCACTTTAAAAGAAATTCCACGTAATTTCATAATTAAAGAATATATATATATATATATATATATATATATATATATATCAAAATAAGCAAGTCTTTTACCCTTATCTTAGTATAAAAAAGATTTTAACTGATTGAGTTTGGGGGCGTTCTAGGTTCTCGAAATTGGTTCTCCCATCAAAGTCTCTATGGTATACACTATTTTCTTAGTGTTGACCTGGACTCTATACGGCCCTTCCCAATTTCCTGTAAGCTTTCTATCTCTGGAGTTTTTCTCTCCTACATTAGTTCATCTTAATACAAGGTTCCCGACCTGGAATTCCCTAGGTAAAATTAGACGCGCTTGTGGTATCATGTTTTGGTAGCTTATTTGATGACACTGCTTGCAAAGGTAGTTTAATACCCATTTTTCTTCGACAAAGTCGATATCTTCTCTAATTGCTTCGATATTGTATTCATCGCATAAAGGGTGTGTTTTGTTCTCCAATTTTGTTTTTCAATAAAACATAATTTGTTAGTAAATTGGGTTCCAATGTCTATTACGATGGCTTGAGGGATTCCAAACCTACCTGAGATATTTCTCTTAAAAACTTTAAGACATCTGCAACCGTGATTTTAGCTATAGCTTCAGCTTCCACCTACTTGGTGAAGTAATCGACTGCTACTATTAGATACTTAAGTAGGCCAAGTGCTTGGGGAAAGGGCCAAGGATATTGTTGTACCCCAAAATTTGCCCTCTCATTTTACTCAATACATACTCCTAGAGATCCTCAATTTGCTCAAGTTTACCCAAGAGTTGACCAGACAAACTCTCTCATAAGGCAGTGTGTCTCAAATTAGGGTTTCCATTTTCATTAAGATAGGTGAAATCCAAAGACCTCATATGCTCTCCATAGTCCTAATGTATTCTCAAGACCCCCCATGTCAAATTTTAAGCACTGCACAAGAAGTTTGCTCAGATGCTTGAGAATCAACTGTATTAGGTCAAAAGTCAACTATGACCCACATACAGTCAAACTTCAAGATTTTTGGTCAACATCAACATATTGAAGTTATATCCATCATTTGATCAAGGGTTGATCATGATTCCTCAAGGAATGCCCCAAATTCATCAAAACCCAAAAGTTGCTAAATTAGGGTTTCTTAGGAAAAGTCAACCAAACTTTGACCAAGTATAACTTTTTCATACTTTATCATAAATTTTCCATCCAAGGCTAATTTTGAAGAGGATGCAATTACCTACAATTCATCTTCAACCCACAAGTTCAAAATATGCACTCATCAAAAGATATAAATTTCTACATTATAGGTCCTTTTGAAAAGTCAACAAAAACACCTTTTGGGTAAAAGCTTCTTACATGAACATGGAAGACCCAATTGAAATGAGACCAAAAGGGTTGCTTAGGGGACATCCTAATATTTCTAAAAAGTCAAAGAACACCTCTCTAGGGTTAAAATTGGAGGAGATATGCCTTGTCAAAATTGACCTTTTTTGCAAAATTGCCAAAAGTCAAATATGCTCAAAAATGCATTTTTTTTTTACCAAATGGGCCTAACATTTCATGATTGCACCTCACTTATAACATGGTCCACGACCCAATTACTTATCCACACGTTATTTGCTTCATTTTCCAATTTATTTTGATTTTTTATTAATTAAAAATTGAATTAAATCACATAATTGGTAAATAATATCAAAGATCTGTTTTGATATGATTTTTTGACAGGATTGCAATCAAAATATGCTGAAATATCAAGGCCAAAATGAATCAGGGCTGATTGGTACAAGAAAGGGATAATTTGGCTAAATATAGCAAGTTTGCATATGGCATGGAAATTAAATCAACTCTTCCATAATTGCAAAGATACATATGGTTTTTAGAACCCTAATTCGTTCTAGCATATATAATGAACAAGTACAAGGCAAAAGAGAGGGGATAGCAGTCGTGAAAGAGGAAGAAAAAACTCCAAATTTTCAAAGAAAAGTGTGAATCAGTTTCAGTCATACAAGCCATCTCAAGTCATCCTAGCAGTGCCAATCGATTGCTGGAACATTTCAGAAGCTAACTGGATCAATTACAAGTCCTTTCACGCTCTGAAACACCTTGTATGAACATCACGGTTTGCAATATTTTTGAAATTCGATTTCCATAATTTATGCACTATAAACACATTTTGATCATGTATTGTTGTTTGTTATCATGTTTACAATGTTTTAGCTTGCTTTGATTGAAGTTTGAGTGCATATATGGACATATGCCATTATTAGGGTTTGAGGTTCCAAATTAGGAATTTCATGTACAGGCCAAATTGGACCATATAAAGGGTGGATTTGTATTCAGGAGGTCATGAGCAATTGATTCATGCCCTTGGTGATAATTATTATGTCTTGTACTTAATTTTGAAAACGCGTAGGGTTCTAGCTACAGACATCGCTTGTAGGTAAAAGGTCTAAGCCTAAGACGACGGAGGAAGGTAGAAGAAGATAACGTGGCAGCTAACCATTGGGCTATTCAAATCAGCGCACACGTTTTGACTTTTTCCCACTAATCTACTTGTTTTGTTATATTATATTATGTTTTCCTTATTTGTACAACAAAGAAGCATAGCCCAGTGGAAGAGCGCGTTATTGGTGAGTATAAGGACCTGGGTTCGATCCCAGGTCCCCACAATTTCCTTTATTTCATTTTTCCTTTACATATCTTGTGTGTCTCTCATCCAAACGCGCATCATATGTCATCACCATCCGACCAATGGATGCACCTCATATCCAGATCCAACACTCGTCACTGAAGGACCATGATGGACCATCAAACGCCAACACCACTGGATCAGGCGCAATAAGCTTGGGCCATCAACCTTGGGCCCAAGAGCAATTTCAGCATGCACCCCCCTGGGACATTCAGCAAGCAGGCCCATTTCAATTTTTTTATTCTCTTATTTAATTAATTTGTTTAATTATTTTTCTACAGAAAAATTAATTACTTTTTTATTAATCATAAAATCAACAAATCACAAAAAATATAGAATTAGGTTTTATTTATTTAAATTAATATTATTGAAAATAAATTAGATTAATTACTTTTATTTGATTATTTGTTTTAATTAAAATTAATTAGACAAATTAGGTTAATTTGCAAATTAAATTGTTTTCTCAAATAAAAATGCACAAAAACATTTTTCTCTCAACTAGGTTTTTTAGGTTTTAATTAGCCCTCGCATTTAATTCATCGCGCGCATGGTAATTATTTTATTTATTATTTTGTAACTGCTCGTAGTTTGTAATAGTTAAACTAGGGTTTCATTTACCGTTTAATCCCCGATTTTTGGTTATGTAATTAATCCCCCTCCCCGAAGCCTTGTAATAGCTAGGTTTATTTTCTCACACTTTAAATTCCTACAAATATTTAACTGTTAGATGCATGGTTAATAGGATTGTATGGAAAGATGCTTGAAAATTAAAACGGTAGTTCACCTAAATATGCAAAGACTAATTAACTGAAAAAATTCACATGCACATATTCACTCCTAGGGTTTGCCTCACTTCGGTTACCTTCGGTAAACAGTCCTTAAGCATAGGAGATTTTAGTGATTGCCCTCTAGTCTAAAAGATCAAATGTCCCATTCAAATGTTGTCTCGGAAATGTTGCCTCAGAAAGATCTTAAGACTCTAGGGATACTACTAAGGTTTCCAACCCATTGCTTAGGTGACTGTACTTGTCCCTTTCGAATGTCCCTTACAAACTCCAATGACAGGGCTACCTACTCCTTAATAGTAGGATAGCGATGTCTAAAGGAAACAAGAATGAACAATCTTTTTTCAAGTAGGTAGAATCTTAAGTACTTGCTCAACAAAACTTTTCACACCAACACCTTTCAAAACAACTTCGTCACACCCTTGAGGACTGATACAAGGGTTATCACGAAGTAAAACATTTTCAAAACAAGCACACACAAGCAATTTTAAAAATATGAGCAAGTACCTAAGAGCCCATGGAAAACCACAGATAGAAAGGGTGATAACACCTTCCCTTTCTATAATCTACCCCCCGTACTCAGAAATCTCGAAAAAAGGTTTTTTTTCTGTTCTTTTTCCTTTTCCATGATTGGATGAAATAAAAGTCGGCGGCGACTCTTGCTTACCGCGGCATTTTGCAAACAAAAAACGCAAAACACAAACCAGTAAAAACAGTCGGTTCTGCCATCGTATCATAGAACTGGCGACTCTGCTAGGGATGAACTAATAAAGTGGGGTATACCTTAGGATCTAGGTCATTTCAAATTTCTTTCTTGTTTGTTTGCTTTATTCTTAAAGGGTTTTGCTTGGGTTACTATAGATCCTACACCCGGATCTGGTGGCACTTATTAGGTAAACAACAATAGATCGTGGAGACTGTACGGCGTAGACCGATATGGTTTAAGCGATGGCTGTGTTGGTGTGACACTTTGGTTGGTACCGGTATCCTTCATGGGGAAATAAGGAGAATACGGGGCCGCCACATGGTGTCGTGAAGCACTAGTGGACCTTAGAACCTTAGTTGAACAAACTTGGCCATTAGAAAGTAGTGAGATAGCCGGCCTCGATGTAGAGCTAAGGGTTGTTTGATACTCGATGCTACACTCATTGAGATCAGACTTTCGGGATATTTTGACCGTAAAAAAAGATTGCTTGAGCTGAGGCAATGCCCGATAAAGGATGGTCAGTGATATTGAGATCCCTTAGAACCCGGTTACTTTTTAAGACAGGTTTGAAACCAACTAAACTTCAAGAGGGTATGACCTTTAACCTCATGTAAGCCTTAAACCTAAGAACTTGGTGTGATTTGTATGTGTTTGTTATACCTATGGTTTATCATGACATCATGCATCATAACATAATATCCATTCTTATTGCACTAACCATTTCAAATACCAAAGGAATTTATCTTTGTTCTGTTTTACAGATCATGGCTTCCGTTCGTAGAAACACTATCTGAATCAGCTTTGTGAAGATACCTTCCCAACTCGAAGAGCTAGTATCAAGGGTTTCTGAAACTTCAGTGCTAACTAAGAGACATGGTCAACTTCTCAACCTGGTTACTTCAAACTTTGGTGAAAAGATGATGAGTGTACTCTTTCAGTTCTTTGATCCCAAGCACCACTGCTTCACCTTTCCAGACTATCAGTTGGTGCCTAACTTGAAAGAATTCTCTCAGCTGTTGGATATACCCATTCTTGAACAGTTGCCCTTCACAGGTCTAGAAGAAGTTCCTAAGCCAGAAGTCGTTGCCTCAGCTTTGCATCTAAAACGGGCCGACATGGTATCCAATTGGGAAACAAGAAGTGGATTCAAGGGTTTTCTAGCTAAGTTTCTGATAGATAAGGCCCAACTGTTTTGGGATGATATGGATTTTCAGGCTTTTGAGGAGGTTTTGGCTCTTCTAATCTATGGGTTAGTCCTATTCCCTAATCCGGAATCATTCATAGATGTCAATGCTATCAAGATCTTCCTCTCCTGCAACCCTGTGCCTACCTTGCTCGGAGATGTTTTACACGCTCTCCATACTCGTACCGTGAAGAGAAGAGGGGTTCTTATGTGTTGCATGTCATTTTTTTCGAGGTGGTTTATTTCTCACCTCCCTAATTCCGTACTGAAGAATGAAGAAGGTTTGGGTTGGTCGCAAAGGATAATGTCACTCGCTCACATGGATATTCTCTGGTGTTCCCGAGCTATAGAAAACACTACTATTATTGACCGCTGTGGGGAGTACCCTAATGTTTTGTTACTTGGCATCAGAGGGGGCATAACCTACAGTCCTTGTTTAGCTCTGCGACAATTTGGTTACGCTCGAGGAGATGGTCCCCACGAGTTACTTATTGAGGGCATTGTATT
Source organism: Vicia faba (assembly GCA_948472305.1). Classification (NCBI taxonomy): domain Eukaryota; kingdom Viridiplantae; phylum Streptophyta; class Magnoliopsida; order Fabales; family Fabaceae; genus Vicia; species Vicia faba. Next base: position 897,382,505 of record OX451741.1, on the reverse strand, counting down.
CAACTATGAGGATGATGTTCACGAGTATTGCTAGAGGTTCATACAAGTTTGGGGCATGGTAAACCGATCTGGCGCCAAGGCTTTGGGGCCAAAGGCTTCCATTCCTATGGAACCTTACCTCCAATGGGTACGAGCTCGCGCCCAGAAGCTTATGATGCCCTATGTGGCTGTTTTACCAGTGATTGTGGAACCCACTACTGAAGGGGGTATTTCTTACATGGTTCTCTATCCTTATATGCCCACTGATCTTGGGGAATTAGAGGTCTTGGATTCAGTTGATGAAGGAGCGGGATACTTACATGGATCAGGTCCATGCTCAGGAGAGGAAGGTTTTAGAGCTCACAAAGCAGCTCCACGAGGAAAAAGGATTCAATAATTATCTCAGCAAAAAGAGGAAGCATCCATGGGAATTTTGATTTCTTTTCTAGTTTTAGATTTGTTTTTAGTTGTAACGCCTAAAAGGCATTTGAACTTTGAATTCAGCTAATAAAATATTTGTTTCATTTTGGTTCGCAAATTTAAATTTCCCAAAGTCTTTGAAATTATTGTATGTGCATCCCATTCATAACATTACATGTACATGTACCATTACATGTTTCTCATCTTCTTCGATGTTTATTTCAGCAGAAATGTCTTCCGAACAAAGCATCAAGGACCTTCAGGCATAAAACGCCCAGTTCCAACAAATGTTCATAAGTCTGGAAAAAGGGCAGGAGGATCTGAAAGCCCTCATCCTGAAAGAGAAAAAGAAAAAGAAGAAGGTTGCCGATATTCTGAATATGGGTAGAAGGTTTGGAGAGCGGTTGAAGAGACAAGTTGATCTGACCTCTTCATCTAAGGAAGGGGAGAATCAAGAAGAAGAGACAAGAGAGAAGGATCCCAGTCCTGCAGTTTCTGGCAACGATACCTCTACAATGATGAGCAATATCCTCCTGCTGAGGATAGATACAAGCAGTTGGAAGATCGTTTGAGTGCCATGGAAGTTCAGAGGATACCTGGACTGGATTTCAAAGAATTGGGATTGGTATCGGGACTAGTCATCCCGCAGAAGTTCAAGGCTCCAGTCTTTGCTAAGTATGATGAGGTGTCCTGCCCAAAACTCCATCTCCGCTCTTATGTCAGAAAGATCCAGCCCCACACTGCTGATAGAAATTTATGGGTTCATTTCTTTCAAGATAGTCTGTCAGGGACTCAGCTTGAATGGTTCTACCAGCTGGAGGGAGCCAATGTCCGAAATTGGGAAGATCTGGCTGCTGCTTTCTACAAGCAGTATCAATATAACACCGACCTTGCTCCTACTCGTACTCAACTCCAGAGTATGTCCATGGGTGCGAGTGAAGGCTTTAAAGACTATGCACAAAAATGGAGAGACTTGGCTGGAAGAGTTCAACCCCCGTTGTCTGATAGGGAGTTGGTTGATATGTTTCTGGGGATGCTATCTGGTCCATTTTTCAATCATTTGATCGGCAACTCGTCAGCTGGTTTCACTGAGATGATTCTAACTAGAGAAATAGTAGAAGTTGGGATTCGGAGCGGCAAGATACAGAAGGATACCTCTTCGAGATCAGTAAAAAAGCCTTTTGCTGGTAAGAAGGAAGCAAGTGCCATCTATAGCCCGAGGGGACAAAAGAGGGCTGAACATCGTCAAACAATAAGTGATGTAATGACACCTAGGCTTGCAGTTGCTCCACAATGCAACAATCAACTAAGGGTGGAAAGTCCACCATGGCAGTTTACCCGAATCAATATGACGTTAGCTGAAGTTCTACCTCATCTGCTGAGATCCAACTTGGCAACCTTAAAAGAGGCTCCCAAGAATCTGAACACCACATCTCCCCCATATAATCCAAATGCTCGGTGTGCCTATCATTCTGAGAGTCCTGGCCATGATACAAATGATTGCTGGGCTCTGAGGAACAAAGTACAAGACTTGATTGAAGCCAAGGAAATAGAGTTTGATGCTCCGGAGAAGTCAAATGTCATAACTGCTCCCATGCCTAAACACGGTCGTGGAATTAATGTTGTTGATACTGATTTATTCGTTACCTCTGTTGATGAAGTTTCTACTCCTCTCATGACTGTGAAAAAGAATTTGCTGTTGGCCGGTTTATTTCCGGGTTGTGGTGAAGGTTGTCGCATGTGTTCGTTTCTACCTTCTAGTTGCCGTTTGCTGAAGTTAGGTGTTCAATGCCTGATGGACAACAAAGAAATTTTGTTCAAGAAAACTTTGGTTCCCGTTGTCCCATATGAAGATATTGCCATTATAATCATTTCCGCCAATCCTTCCAAGGTCTCCTCGAGAAGACCTGTTAGGATTACATCTGCTCCAAGAATTTCTCCGATGATAATCACTGTTCCTGGTCCTGTCCCGTATGTCTCGGACAAAGCTGTCCCCTGGGATTATGGTGTCGATGTGTACTATCATGGAATCAAACAAGATTTAAAAGATGAAGAGGATGATCCTGATATTGGTAACATTATCGGAACCAACAAAGTTACCCGAAGTGGAAAGGTTTTCTCTCCCGAAATTTCCCCTAAGACTGTCAGCAAGCCTATTGTCATTCCATCTGTTGTTCCTGCTGGTACATCAACTACTGCTCCTGTTCTTACTCCAGTGATTATAGGTGAGCCTTCCCGAATGGAGGCGCCTAGGAAAATTGTTGTGTAAGCTTCTAAGTAAGAGATAGAGGAAATACTGAAAATAATTAAGAAGAGCGACTATAATATGGTCGAGCAGCTGGGGCAAACCCCATCAAATATATCCATGTTGTCTTTGCTGTTGTGTTCCGAAGCCCATGCGAAGGCTTTGATTGCATTCCTCAAGACTGCACATGTGTCGCAGGAAACTTCAGCTGATCAGTTCAAAGATTGTGTGGCCAGCCTGACTGCTGATAATGGGTTGGGTTTTTCAGATGTGAACTTGACACCAAAGGGAAGAAAGAATAATGATGCTCTGCATGTCTCGATTGAATGCTGAAGTTATCGGCAGAAAACACAGAGCCGCCACCGAACTTTATTTATCCCAAAGGAATGGGAAATATCGATAAAACCTACAAGGGAAGGGATAATATGGCCTTGCGACCAAGAGAAAGGGTAAGGGAATCGGTTATGCGAGGGGAAGGTATTAGCACCCCTCACATCCGTTAGACCCAACGGGATCCATTTTTTTAGTTTGTCTTCAAGGGTGTATTTATCTACAACTATACTTACTTAAGGGGAAATGAATGGTTTTTTATTATTGCATTCGTGAGGGTTTCACGACCCTTTGCCTACGTATCCAATGAAGGAATCAAAACACTGTAGTTCCTCTAGAAAATGGTTGGTTTGTTTGTGTTTTTTAGTGGGCGACGTTAACGCACGCATTCTAGCAATAGGCACGACCGGTATCGCGGTAGAACAGAGATAACACGCCCTTTGGGGGAAGCTTTGATTGGTTGAGTGTTTTGGGAGTTTAAAATAAATTCAAGTAATGATTAAAGGGTTTTTGGGATTTTTGATTTCTGGATGTTAAGTTTTAATTACAAAATAAAAAAGTTAAGAGGGAGACTAAAACCTAATTGTCATGCATGGGTTTCATCCTAAAGTCTAATTAGTTCGCATCTTAAAGAAGAGTAAACTAGCGTCCTAAGGGAGCATGTTATAGGTAAGAGGAGGCGGTGTTTGTAAAGAGTGGTAGTGTGTGGTGACCATGGTAAGAGTGACAAAATGTGTAGTATTAGGATAGATGTAAATGAAATGCTTGGGGTATGGGAATTGAATCGGGTTATGATTAACCAAGAGGTGTACTTGATTAATCTCGTGAGAGTAGGTGCTAGTATTCTAAACGACCAATTGAAACAATCAATCAAATAGTTGTCACTGTAGAATAGCCCAGGACCAAACTATGAAATGTATGCGGGTGTGCATTTTGTCAGTGGATACCTGTTCATTGATGATGAGACCAAGAGGAGGCCAAATGTTCTACTTTGGACAAGATATGAATGATTAGCAATTTAAACATACAAAGGAAAAAATAGCAAAAGGATAGAATTCTAAACTATTACAGATCACATGGGGATGGAGGTACAAGTTTGTTGAATGGGGATGAATCAGATCAAAAGTTCGATTAAAAATCTAGTTAAACAAACAATACAACCAAATCAAAAATTAATCAATAAACTAACTAAATTATCTATAAAATTAACTATTCTAAATAATTAATAAAAGGAAAATTAGTTTAATAAATTATTAGTAAGGTAATTAATTTTGTATTTTTTTAAATATTTTTTATGAATTTTTAAGTAATGAAAATACTAAAAGAAAATTAACTTAAATTCTAAACACATTTTGGTGATTTTTATTATTTCTTTTAGGAAAGAAAACATTAAAAGGGAATTGAAAGTAATTCTAAATATTATTTTTCTTGTATTTTTATCAAATAGAATTAATTAAAAGAAAACTTAACCTATTATAATATCTTTGTAATTTTAGATTAGTAAAGGAAATTAAAACCAAAAAATAATTTAAAAATGAAGTAAACCAGGGGGTGTAAATGAATTTCCGGATGGGCTGCAATTTAGAGAGTAGCAATGGCCCAACTTCTTGAAAAAGAAACAAAAATGAAAAAAACAAAAGGACAAGGGTAAGTTGGATTCTAGATGGGTCGGGTCAAGGCATACCCGAATATGAATCCGGTTCCAAACAAAAAGACATTTGGGTTGAAGAAACCCTAGCAAAAAATTATCGCCTCCTTCCTCCCTGTGAACAACGATTCCACCCAATTTCCTTCGCCGTCTTTGTTCTCTCAATCCCTCTCACGATCTCTCTTAATCTTAAGCTACCTCTCACTCTCTCGTGATCTCTCTTACCAAACCCTCTCAATCTCTCTCACGATTTCTCTCATCTCCATGATGCCATCACCCACACGATACAATAACTCGACTGAAAATCGATTGAAACCCTAGAAATTAAATAATGGAAATAAATGCAACGTATGGACAATCAAGATAGGTTTCATGTTCAACACATCAAAAGGATCGCATTGGTGTGAAGGAATACTAGAAATCTTACAAATCAGAGCAAATCCGTCGAACCTTCCTTCTCCGATGAAGACCCAGTTCAGGTACGTTCAAATTCGATCCTCTCTTCTTATGTGTATGCTTTGCTTTGTCTTCTTGTTCTTTGGTTTGATGTACGCGTCTTCTTTTGCTTTGTTACAACTTAGGTTGTCCTATTGGTGAGATGTGGCGAGAGTTTGAAACAATGGTGGTTAGCAAATGGTAATAAAGTTTGGTTATTTTTCTGTTGGAGTTGTGGTTCAGTGAAGATAGAGTTTGATAGTGATGTAGTTCGTGGGAGAATATGGTTGTGGAGGTTCAATGAGGAAGGTCGAAGAAATGGATGCAAGATTATTGAGTTTCTAGGGAAGACTGGGTATCTGAGTTTAGGTAAAAGGAATATTGTGAAAGGTTTGAAGGGTAGATGTTATTGAGTTTTTTTTTGTGTTCTTCTTTTTCAGTTTTGCTGGCTCGATTAGTATACTGGGTTTTATGGTATTTTGCTGGTTCCTATGTATGCTGGGTTTTATGGTATTTTGCTGGTTCATCAATATGCTTGGTTTTATGGTATTTTGTTGGTCCCTCAGTATGCTGGGTTTTATGGTATTTTGCTGGTTCCTATGTTCTCCTTTTGAGCTCAATGAAACAGTGGATTTATAGTGACATGAGGATAGAAATTGGAGGGAAGAGTTATATGATTCAAACATAATTGGTTTGCTGACTTATGGCCTTCTGAGTACAAGTTTTTTGTCTTACTGATTTTGTGTAATGTTTAGACCGCATGATGCCGGTTTTGGCCAACATGGGGGCTGAGTTGGTAGACTGGTTTAATAGCAGGTGTTTGGACTGTTTTGGTTTTTGCATGATGCAGGTTTTATCTTTTCTTCTTTCATCTTTCAATGATGTAAACAACCTTGCTTTTCACATAATTCTGAAGGGTTTGCCATTTAAGGAAAATGATGATGCAGGGCTTTAAGCATGCTTGTTAGCCTGTTATTTTTTGAATTGTTATTGTGCTATTTTGCTTTGGGCTACTGTTTTATAGCAGTTGTTGTGATTTGCTGCCTTGGTTTTATATTTCTTGCTGCCTACTGTATTGCTTTGCAACTTTGTTGATGCACTGTTATTTTCTTTTTGTTGTGATGCAGTTTTGCTTTCTTATTTTTGTGCAGCAGTTATTTGCATTTTGCTGCTTTGCTGGTTGGCAATTTTTTATTTTCTCCCTTTTTGTGAACCAAAGAGGACAAATTTTTTTGATTTGCAATTGGGAGAAAATAAACCATGATTAAAAATAAATCCCTTTTTAACTGATTCCAAATGAAACCCTTATGATGAGATACCAATTTCTCTTATTAATTAATTCTTGCTTGAATTTCTCACATGTTGATTATTTACTAACTTTTCCCTTTGTCTTGTTTCATGAACACGAGAGTTGGGTGACCAAAGCGAAGTTTGAGAGATAAAAAGGGCATGGTTGTCAAAGAGTGCGAACAAGTTTCTTGAAGAGGAAGCAATAGAAAATTGAAGAAGAAACATTTAATTCTTTTTTTTGTTTTGTAAACAACAATTGTAACTTGTGATTTCATATTTGTAACAGGCCTTGTAACTTGTCTCAAAAATGTAATGAGCACAAACTTGAATGAATTTATTAATGATGAAATTTGTTGTAGGAATCAAATAACTCTCGAATCTTGTTAGAACTTTGAAATTCTCTCTTGAATAATTTGAATGCACACTTTGACTTTGTAACTTAAACTTCAAGAAATCGCGAACAATTGTTGTAACTTATATTTTAAGCAATCACGCGCCTTATCTTCCAGACTCCAATCAAACTCTTGAAGAAAATAAATGCTTAAGAATTTAATTCCCCTTGGTTAATTCGAACCCAAAACAACAGCCACTTAAACCTTAATCTTCATATCACGCCTGAACCAAACTTGCACTCTTAAACAGAACTTTAACTTTGAGACTCACATCATAAGTAACTTGTAACTTAAGCAACCAAAACCTGTCTTGACAGTCATGAACCCCCAAGCTTATTTCTTGTGCCCAAACTCCACAGTCGTCAACTTAAACTTCAAACTCTCGAATCAGTGACTTAGAGACTCTTAAGAAGAAAGCTTGAAATGAGAGGGGGATGAACTCCTTGACCTGGTGCACTGAACTTTGAGCCATCTTTGAGGAAAGCGAAAGAAACATCTTCACAGAAACTAGGGATCCAGAAACCCTAACATCTTGACCAACAAATAGGGAAATAAACCTCAATCCCAGCTCTGATGAATTCGAGCGAGAATCAACCTTGTAACGTGATGACAAAATTCATTCCATGATCCGCTAATCGAGAACCAATAGAATTTCCCTTTTACCTGATAAGTGAACTTCAAAACAAAATTAGACATAAAGAGGGTGCAACCCTAACACCTCAAACCAAAGCGCCTGATTCCATGAGATGCAGGATATGCAAATGACTGAGTGAAAATGGTGCAAATGGAATACAAAGTTCAAAGCCAGACAAAAGTAAAAGAGGTAGGGCAAATTTGGGGTACGACAACTGCCCCTATTTAATCGTCTTGAACCTGATGGTGAGATTGGCGCCAGCCTTTCGAAAGTTCAAGGTAGAAGATGATTAAATACCAGGACCCAAAATTTGCCCTGGAGAGATGGTGTGAGAGTCATTCATTGGTGTGAATGTCTGATGGGGAAGGACAAACTGGTCTCCTGGTGGACTGGTCATGATGGATAAACATGGTTGAACAATGGTAGCTCGTATTGGGGTAACGGTGCCAATACATGGTTCTTGAGGGAGTGGGCGGTAGAGTGACTGAAAGGATATGGTTGAAAATGTCGCGGTGACTGAAGGTAGGATTCATAAGAAACTTAAAGATAACACGAGGGTAAAGTCTGCGGAAGACTTACGACCCTAAAAAGATAACGTGAGGGTAAGACCTACGAACGGCCCACAACCCTAAGAGAGATATAGCAAAGGTAGGATCTACGGATGATCTTCAACCTTAAAAACAAGATGAGGAGAGGGTAAAGCGAAGGTAAGATCTACGGATGATCTACGACCCCAAAAATATAACGCGAGGGTAAGAACTACGGACAATCTACGACCCTAAAAATATAACGCGATGGTAAGATCTATGGACGATCTACGACCCTAAAAATATAACGCGATGGTAAGATCTACGGACGATCTACGACCCTAAAAATACAAAGGTAAGATCTACAGACGATCTACGACCTTGAGAGAGATAAAATTAAGGTAAGATCTACGGACAACCTACAACCTTAGGAAAATATAACATGAGTATTGAGAGTTAGGGAGCATGACGTACTAACACCATGGTTTATTTTAGTTGGTAGTGTAATGACAGATGTTAACTGGGAATTATGAGGGTGATATCATTTGTGAGGATGTTTTGTTGATTTGGGATTGATTTGGGATTGATCTGGCTCATGCTTCATATGCATTTGAAGTGTGACATGATGATCCATGGATATGCTATGCGTTTGAGGATGCAATGCAATATGTCGTGGTGATTTATTGTATGCAAAGTGCCAAAAAGTCATTGGGATCTGTTGCTCGTCATCTTGAGGTACTAACATGGATTGGTGCTTGAAATTTGAGAGAAAAGGGTTAGCCTTGTCGAGTTCATCGGGGGATTAAATCTTGCTGAGGAGAAATGACTTGATCTGACTTCCTTCATGTGCTGGACTTTTTGTGAATAACTGAAAAGAGACGTGGATCTCAACCAATGCCCCAAGTCTCTCCGTGTGGGAGAATCAGGCGCTCGGTCGATTGTAAGGAGGCGATGAGGATGAAATCTTGGTCAAGGAGAATGTTATGACTTGCTACCTGCACAGAAGAGCAAACACTTGAACGCCACGAAATTCCCTTGGGATGCCTTCTTATCCACGTAATGTAGTGTTTCACATCTTAGCTTGTGAGTATTATTGACTTATTGTTTTCAATGCAATTCTTAACAAAGAATTTAAATCACGATTCGCATACGAAAAATAAAGTAAAAGAGCATAACAAAGATTTTTTAATGGAAGGGAAAATTTTTATTAATGAGTTTGGCCAGTGAATGGGCATTCATACATAGAAACAACTCATAAATGAGGAAGTTGCAAAGAGGAAAAGAAATACAACGAGTAAAATGGCAATAAGAAAATCTCGAACTTCCGTTAAAACTGATATTGCTATTGTTCCCATTTCCTGGGTCGTCATAGCTCCGTGCTTCCAAAGGATAATAGCTAGATTGATCCATCCTGCATTAGGAGGGTGTACGTGAAGAGTCTTCAGACTGCAGTCTCTCGCTTTTTTTGTCCCTAATTTTTGCCTGGATCGCCCTTTCGGGTTTTCAATCCACCAGGACACCCATTTTTGCCTAAGCCGCCCTTTCGGGTTTTCAACTTAGCGGGTTATTATTATTTTTTCTTTTTAGCCCTAACTTTTGCCTAAGCCGCCCTTTCGGGTTTTCGACTTAGCGGGTCCTTTTATGCGTAGTATTTTTTGACTGAGTCTGAATTGACTGGAAGCGGAACATCTTCCCCATCCATGTTTGTCAGGATTAGAGCACCTCCTGAGAAAGCTTTCTTCACGATGTACGGTCCCTCATAGTTAGGAGTCCACTTGCCTCTTAGATCAATGTGGATTGGGAGAATCTTTCTTAAGAACAGGTCACCTGTGTGGAACTCTCGAGGCCGAATCTTCTTGTCAAATTCTCTCTTGAGACGCTGTTGATATAACTGACCGTGAGAAATGGCTGCCAATCGCTTTTCTTCGATGAGATTGAGTTGGTTGAGTCTCATTTGAATCCATCCAGCTTCATCAAGCTTAGTATCCATAAGAACCCTTAAGGAAGGAATCTCCACTTCAACCGGGAGTACCGCATCCATACCATAGACTAGTGAAAACGGAGTTGCCCCAGTGGAAGTACGCACCGAAGTTCAATAGCCATGCAGGGAAAAAGGCAACATCTCATGCCAATCTTTGTATGTTCTCACCATTTTCTGGACGATCTTCTTTATGTTCTTGTTAGCGGCTTCGACTGCCCCATTCATCTTTGGCTGATAAGGTGATGAATTATGGTGCTCGATCTTGAATTCTTCGCACATTTCCTTCATCATCTTGTTGTTGAGATTTGACCCGTTATCAGTGATGATCTTGTTAGGAGTTCCATAACGATAAATGATCTCTCTTTTGATGAAACGAGTGACAACTTGCTTGGTCACATTATTGTATGAAGACACTTCCACCCACTTGGTGAAGTAGTCAATAGCAACGAGGATAAACCTGTGTCCGTTTGAAGCGCTCAACTCAATTCACCAAATCATATCGATGCCCCACATTGCAAAGGGCCATGGTGAATTCATCACATTTAAAGGAGTGGGAGGAACATGTATCCTGTATGCGTAAACCTGACATTTGTGGCACATTCTGGCATATACACAACAGTCACTTTCCATCGTCATCCAGAAATAACCTGCTCGTAGGATTTTCTTGGCCATGGAATGCCCACTGGCATGAGTCCCAAAAGAGCCCTCTTGTATTTCTCGTATAATGGATTCTGCTTCGTGTCTATCCACGCATCTGAGCAGAACCGAATCATAGTTTCTCTTGTACAGAACGTCTCCTAACAGTAAAAACTTAGACGCCAACCTTCTAAGAGTTTGCTTATCACAAATTGTAGCACCTTAGGGGTACTCTTGCTTCTCAAGATATCTTTTGATGTCGAAGTACCACGGCCTTTTGCCTGATACATCTTCAGTTATGAGACAATGAGCAGGGAAAATGTGTGCTGGCTCCTTGTGACGACAGATCCTTATATTGGGTGCATGATTCAGGTAACTAACTTTGAACATTGATGCTAAAGTGGCCAGAGTGTCTGCCATTGATTTGCTTCTCTAGGAATGTGCTCAAAGGTGACCTCATCGAAAGCGGGCAACAACTATAATATGTAATTTCGGTATGGAACTAAATTAGGGTGCCGTGTATCCCAATCACCCCATACTTGATGTATCACTAAGGCAGAGTCCCCATAAACTTCAAGAATCTTGATCTTCAAATAAATGGCTGCTTCAAGGCCCATCACACAAGCTTCGTATTCAGCGAAATTATTCGTACAATCAAAACATAATCTGGCGGTGAAAGGTATATAAGTGTTGCGTGGAGAGGTCAGAACTTCCCCAATGCCGTGACCCATAGAATTTGACGCACCATCGAACGTGAGAGTCCATCGCTCCCCTGGTTCAGGTCCTTCATTACCATCAAGTTTCATAATATCCTCGTTTGGAAAATCGAACTTCATGGGCTGAAATTTTTCCAATGGTTGGTGAGCGAGATGATCAACAAGAATTCTACCTTTGATAGCCTTTTGTGTGACGTACTGGATTTCATACTCAGACAAAAGCATTTTCCACCAAGCCAATCTGACTGTAAGTGCTGGTTTCTCGAAGATGTACTTTATCGGGTCCATCTTAGATATCAAAAGTGTAGAATGTGTCAACATATACTGCCTTAAACGTCGAGCTGCCCACGTAAGAGCACAACAAGTCTTCTCAATTAAGGAATACCTTGATTCACAATCAATAAACTTCTTGCTCAGGTAATAAATGGTGTGTTCTTTTCGTCCAATATCATCATGTTGTCCGAGCACACAACCCATAGATCCTTCAAGCACAGTCAAATACATAATGAGAGGTCTCTCGGAAACTGGTGGTATGAGTATTGGTGGTTCTTGAAGATACTGCTTAATCTTCTCGAAAGCTTCTTGACAACTCTCATCCCAACGGATATCCTGATTCTTGCGTAACAATTTAAAGATGGGTTCACAGGTAGCAGTAAGATGGGAAATGAACCGGGCTATGTAATTCAACCTTCCAAGGAAACCTCGTACTTCCTTTTCATATTTCAGCGCTGGCATATCCTGTATTTCTTTTACTTTGTCTGGATCTACTTCAATTCCTCGTTGACTCACGATAAAACCAAGTAAATTTCCTAATCGAACCCCAAAGGTGCATTTGTTGGAATTAAGCCTTAACCTGAACTTTCGTAAATGATCAAACAACTTCTACAAATGGACCAAATGTTCTTCCTCAGTCTGTGACTTCGCAATCATGTCGTCCACATACACCTCAACCTCTTTATGAGTCATGTCATGAAAGAGAGTCACCATAGCTCGCTGATATGTTACACCAGCATTTTTAAGACCAAAAGGCATGACTCTATAGAAAAAGGTACCCCAAGGAGTTGTGAAAGCTGTTTTATCCATGTCTTCCGGAGCCATCTTTATCTGATTGTAGCCAGAGAACCCATCCATAAAGGAGATCAATGAAGACTAAGCAGTGTTATCAACTAATACATCAATATGAGGTACCGGGAAATCATCCTTCAGGCTTGCTCTATTCAAGTCTCGGTAGTCGACACACATGCGTACCTTACCATCCTTCTTAGGTATGGGCACAATGTTAACAATCCAAGGCGGATAATTTATCACAGATAGGAAAGCTGCTTCGATCTGTTTCTGAACCTCTTCTTTGATCTTTAAAGCCATGTCGGGTCTTGTCCTTCTTGGCTTCTGCTTTATCGGAGGACATTCCGGCTTGAGTGGAAATCTATGCATTACTATATTAGTGTCTAAGTCGGGCATTGTTGTACCCCAATTTTTGACCTAATATCCCATTTGCATTTTTTCATTTTTATACAAAGGTCAAGGTCACTAAATACAGTTGGTTTTCAACACTCACCTTTGAGCATTGATTGTGCAGAAATTGTCAAGTGTTTTGAACATTTTTTCCTATGTAATACTAACTTCTAATCAAGCACGAAATGTGTGTTTTTGTTTCTTTGATTTCATGTGTTGACAGGTATCCTTTGAATGCAAGTTTAGGCCTATTTTGATTTGGACAAGTAGCTGCCTGCAAGCCTGCTTCGATTTGGACAAATTTGCTGCCTGCAAGCCTACTTCGATCTGGACAAGTTTACTGCCTGCAAACATGTTTCGATTGCACAACAGTCTCCCTTCGATCCACAGGCTTCGATTGCACAACATTGCTTCTTTCGATCAACAACCTTCGTTTGACCAATATGTTTGTTTCGATCCACATGCTTCGATCCAGCAACATTACTTCCTTCGAGCACAAGCTTCGATTGGGCAATACAGTCCCTTCAGTCACAGTCTTCGATCTAGACATGTGATTTCCTTCAAGACAACCTCCTTCAATTCACAAGTTGGACCATTGTACTGCCATGCAACAAACACTGCTGAGCCTGCATCCACCTACCACTAAACTCCAAGATACTACAAGCCTGCGTTGTCACAGTCCTGTACTTGCCCAAAACGGAGTGCACAAGGGCTGCGTAGAAGAAAGGGTCAAAACAACATTCCCAAACTGTTCAAATCATTTTTGTTTTCCCCCCAAAACTTCAGCCACCTCGCCTATAAATACAAGGCTTCACAACAAGAAAAAAAACAGGATCTTTGGGCCAGACGAACCTCTCCCAAATTTTCTCAAACACTGTAGAAATCTGCAAAAAAATTCTCAAACATAAAAAATCTCAAAGTTCTTCAACACTTGTGAGATCAAACCCAAACTTTCTCAAAAACAAAAATCTCTCAAGTCCCTTCAATACTTGTGAGAACAAACAAAAAAATCCCAAACACTTACTTCCTTCGATTCTGAAGAACAGCCTCCTTTGAATCAAAGAAGCATCACTTGCTTCTTCTTTTCCTTCAAGTCCAACGCTCCCAACACAGCCTATGACCCCTCATTCGAACCCAGCAGGAAGAACCTCACGCCTGTCATCCTATTTCGAATCCAGCATCAAAGGCCAAACCCCTGGTCCCTCCCTTCGAATCCAGAAGCGCTCCAGGCAACCACCACTCAAGGTCCCTTAACACACGTTCAAGAAGCCAAGTAAGTCACTCCTACATTAAACATTTCGTTTCATGCCATGACATGTAAATAATACTTTTGTTCTTTTCATAACATGTAAATACAATTCCTTTTCGTTTGAAACTTTGTACATACCATTGTTCATTTCGTTTCTAGGCTTTTAACATATTTTTTAGAACTGAGCTCTTTCGTTTCTGCTTACTGTTTACTTGAACTAGCTGTAATTCTTAAACTGTTTTACTAGCATGGCCTCAGGCCATGTTGCCATTTAATGTTTGAAACGAAAGATACAAGAAACATGAAAGAGGAAACGAAGCTTCTGGCTTCTACCCTCACTCTCCAGATCGAACGAAAGAGACAAACATGAGTCAAGCCATGTCCAATCGAAAGACATCCCCTCACTGAATTCCAGGCCCCAGTCGAAAGATACAACCTGACTGCTGCCAAAGCCCAGATCGAAAGACAGGACTTCGCCTCCGCCAACTTCCAGTCAAAAGATACAACCTGACTGCTGCCAAAGCCCCGATCGAAAGACAGGACTTCCCCTCTGCCAGCTTCCAATCGAAAGACATGACTTCACTGTTGCCAACCCCAATCGAAGGAGGCCAACAAGATGCCAGTCGAAGTCTGCTCCTGCCAGAATCGAAAGACACTCCTTTTCTTGCTTTTCTCTTATTTTTTTCCTTCATATTTTTTATGCCTTGTTTGTAATAGCGTAGGTTTTTTTTTTATCTTTCTGCATTTTATTTACTTTGTACAAATGCTAGTAATTAGGCAAGATAAAATCCACAAATAAACAAACCAAAAATCAAAAACACTCTTTAATCATACTTGAACATACTTTAAAACATTCAAAAACACCTAACAAATCAAAACTCCCCCCAAGGGCATATTATCCCCGTTCTACCGCGATACCGGCCATGCCTATTGCTAGAATGTGTGTATTAATGTCGCCCACTAAAAAACACCAAACAAATCATATTTTTCTAGAGGAACTATGGTGTTTTGATTCCTTCATTGGATACGTAGGAAAATGGTCGCGAAACCCTCACGAACGCAATAATAAAAACTCATTCTTTTTCCCCTTAAGCAAACATATTTGTAGATAAATACACCCTTGTACATAACAAACAATTTTAACCAAAAAACAGATATTTCAAAAGGTTCCTGTGGAGTACCACTGATGCATTGGGTGCTAATACCTTCCCATTGCATAACCAACCCCCGAACTCTTGATCTCTTTTCAAAAAAGGCATTGTATTACTTTTTATTTTTACATTGCATGTTTTTAGGGTTTTATTTCGCTCTTTTCCCTTTTCCCTTGGAAATAATAAAGCGCGGTGGCGACTCTTGCTTTTGCGAGTCAAGTTAATTAATAGCTTGATCTCCGATTTTCACTGCTACAGAATTGGCGACTCTGCTGGGAATATATTGACCTCTTACTGGTCCATCCCTAAGTGGGTTAAGCCTAATTTGTTTTATCTATTTTCTTATTACTTGTTTGTTTGATTATATGTATATATTGTGATTATTTGGGGTGTTGATTACAAAGGACAAGTCTTATACCCGGACTAAGTTACACTTAGGAATAGGACGGGCGGTATACTCATGTTAACTTTGAGGGAGTAATCCCGAAGAAGGAGGCATGAAATCCCCCACTCAGTGGAAGCCCCTTTGAACATAATATTTGTTTACCGAGTAATCGGGGAGACATTGTTGCCTTTGACCTGGGAGCCAGTGAAGCTGAGAACCGTAGAACCCTAACCCATCTTTGGCCTCTTAGGGGTAGTGCGGAGACTATAACGGAGTAATCCGGAAGTAGTTGTTACGCGATGCTGCACTCAGACGAGTTTCTCTTGAGAATATTACTGATTACCGAGTAATTGGGACGTTGGTAATATTCGAAGGAGGAATGTAGACTCTGGGAACTTTTAGAACCTTGTTCTGCAGGTGTGATTAAACTGTTAGTACATGCCTTGGGGATGTTCTTTACCTTTGACTCCATTCTCGTGACGTTGAACCTTTCAACTTTATTTGTGACCTTGCTTATGGTTGTTGCATAGCCATGCCTTCATGCATCCATGAAACTTTTCTTTTCACTTGATTTTCAAGGAATTTGGAGGTCTTTCTTTGTAAACGTCACAAGTTTCATCAAACTCAATGGATCTTGGGTGTTGATAGGGTGAAAAACCCTAATCCACCAAAATGGATGATTGATCTTGATGATAACTTGATCAATGCTCTGATCCAATTCAGAATTCATCTTTTATCTTCATACTTTGATGTTTACAACTCAATATCTTGAGTTCCTTGAAAGTCAAATAAAAACTCTCTTTTGCATATCATGCATCATTCTACATTTTTGTTTCACTTTCAAAGGTCTTTTTCCAAGCCTTATTTTTTTCCTTTGGTCTCACCAGTACAACACTGATGCTAAGAGAACAATGGAGAATATCAAGCAAGAGATTTCTGAACTCCGCAGAGAGGTGACTAATTTGAAAGCTGGTATGGATCACTCAACTGTCTTGGTTGAAATTTTGGTTTCTGCCCAAGTCAATCCTTCTAAGAAGGAGGAAGCTATGATAAAAGTATTCACTGATTGTCATTCAAGGACGTTGGTTTTGAAGTTCAAATCAAGCACGTGCCGAAGAGTAAACACGATTGATGGTCACTTTGAGTTTTGAAGGATGTTTTCGGTGATTCAAGTCCAGATGGAAAGCCTTCCCAGATCATTAACTTATTTGTTATTTTTGCAAGTTTTCTTGTTTATCAAAACATTGTTTGCATGTAAGAACTTGTTTGCATTTGAATGATTATCTTAATACAATGAGTATGTTTGTCTTGAAAAAATTCATTTGTTTCACACATATTTGTTTTCAAATTCTAAATTGCTTTTTGCATTATGAAACCAACTTGTTGCCCATTCTCTTTCCTAGGCAAAGATTGAAGGAAGGATGATGATCTAAAGGATACAAAATCTCTGGTTGTATGCTTTTTGAATAAAATATTGCTGACGATGTACAGGAATTGTTTCAAATCCCTAAACACTGGAGATATAAGGAAGATAATCCTTTGCTAACCCCTTTTGAGCCTTGAAGTAGGAGTTTCTTTTCTATACGAAAAAACCTTCAAATTTTAACCTGGGGCAGGGTAGTTTTCAGTTAATCTGATTGAGTGTTCAAAATTCATAAGGAAGATGTTTTTTTGAAGAGAAACAACGAGGGCTATCCTTCATGTATAATGAAGCCATAAGATGTGGAATCACAATGTTATCCCTCATCCATCAAGAAAAGAGGCAATCACAATCCTCTCCACAAGTAAAGACAAGCTAATGTCACACATTTTGTTCAAAAGTCAAAAAAATCAAGAAAAAGAAAAAGCCTGCTAAGTCAAAAAACATGAAAACGTGTGACTTAGGAAAAATTAAGGCATCCCGCTGGACTATCAATTCAAAAGAATTAGTTCAGGCAAAAGTTAGGGAAAATAAAAATTGCAGAGAAAGGACTATAAAGAAAAGTCCTCAGCAAAGAACAAATTGGTGACTACAAACACGAAGACATGAGGGTGGTTTCTACTCCGAAAGCCTCGTCGTTTCCTTAATCGTCACAAAATCCTTTTGAGATATGAACACTCATGTTGAATTAACTGAGCATAGGGTTGGAGAACATCATGAAGAATGGGTGGGCACCAAATATTTTGAGCCTTAAAATCTTTTTTCTAAAAACCATGAACCAGACCACGTTACACCCTTCAAAAGTCCTAATTGAAGCAAGGTTATTTTGAAAGCATACTTCAAGGAGATAGTGTTTCTGACTCCCATGAATGTTCTAAATAGTTGTGTTGGTATCATATTGTTTTTCCTATACAAAAATAAATGGTGCTCTGACTCGTGAAATTTGTGCGATATTTTTCAAAATCTTCAAGACTTACATAATTGTTGCATTAGAATTTTCATTCTCATAATAAAATTTTTCTAACTGCAAAACTTTTGTTTGATATCAAGGAAGCTCACATATAAGCACTAGTGATGAGTTTATTCTTAAGGCTTAAAACTCTGTTGAGTAATTAGAGGATCATTTCAAGAACAAAATCATATCCAGGGGCATGTCACCTGAAGACCTTAAGCACAAACATGTTGCTTCTCCCAGTTAATGCTTCTCCAACTTGTTTACTCTCTTGGAGAAAAATTTGAAGACTTTGTTGTGCCAACTACAGTCAATCTGGAGCAATCACATCGAGATTTGATAAATCTCTCTAAGAGTTTGAAGACACCAGAGCATGGTGAATGCCAGGTCTTTTGTAAAATCCTCTTGAGACGATTTCTTCTCATCAACCATATAGCTTGGGTGTGATCGATGGATTTAGAACTGACTGTTTAACGCTGGTTTGCGAAATGTCGCGGTAAGCAAGAGTCGCCACCGTCTTTTATTTTCTCCAACATGGAAAGGACAAAAGCACAGAAAAATTCCTTATGAGATTAGTTCTCGGTTCGGGAGGTAGATTTATAGAAAGGGAAGGTGTTAGCACCCTTTCTATCCATGGTTATCCATGGGCTCTTAGATACTTGCTCATTTGTGTTTTCAAAATGTTTGTTTTTCAATTGAGTGGGTTTGAAAAAGTTTCGTTTAAAATTTCAGTTCGACTCTTGTATCAATCCTCAAGAGTGTTTGAAAAGTTGTTTTGAAAGATTTTTGAAAAGTGTAGGTGTGAAAAGAAGTTTTTTGATTTGTTTTGAATTAGAGCAAGTATCTACGAGTCATCTACCTACCCTAAGGAATTAGTCTGTGTAAAGGTCCTTGAAGTAGTGCCATCCCACCATTGAGAGGTAGGTAGCACCACCGTTGGAGGTGTTCGGGTCAATTCGTTTATAGGTACAGTGTGGTCACCAGAGCAATAATAGGACACCTTAGAAGCTACCCCCATGCCATGTTCATAGACATGAGGACTTACTAAAACGTCCTATACTCGACGACCACGTTTCGAGGGGCAAGGCAACAGTGAGGCGTACCCTAGGAGTGGTGTGTGAATTGTGTGTCATTTTCCAGTTATGTTTTATCTTGATCATGCATTGGGTGATCTACGCTTTGATTTTATTTGGGCATACATTATTTCATGTGATTAGCAGTTTAAAGGGTGCGGAAATTAAAGTGCGGAAAATAAAGGTCCTACGCTATTACAAGGCGCGGGTCTATACATCACCAAATTAATAAAGACCCGATTTTGAATAAAAGTGCGGAAAGTAAATGTCCTAATTACTATTACAAAGCTTTGGGGCAAATACATTATATTTAAAAAGGAAATAAAAGTAAACGTGCGAAAAGAAATTAGAATCGAGTGCGAGGGCGTTGGACCCTTTAAAGAAATTAAATCGAAATTACAAATTAATTAAATTATTTAATAAGAAAAAGAAGTTATTTTTGATATTTTTGTATTTAATGAAAATAAAGGGAATTAATTAAAAGGAAAAGAAACCCTAATTCTACATGTTTTTAATTATTTAAGGAAAAGAATTAAAGTTTAAACCTAATTTACTCTAATTATTTAATTACAAGTTTATTTACAAAGATAATTAATAATTAATAATAATAAGAAGAAAAATTTAATTATTGAGAAAAAGAGTAAAATGCTAAAAAACCTAATTTTTATGTATTTCAGTTATTTAAGAAAAAAACATTAAAGTTAAACCTAAAATTAAACTAAATTGATTATTGGAATTTATTTACAAAAATATTTAAAGAATTAAAAATTAAATAAACATGTTTTTATTTTTAATGATTTCTGATTTTTTGTATTTTTGTATTATGAAAATTAATTTTATGGAATTAAATAAAAGTAATTAGTCAAATAAAAGAAAAAAAGAGAATTAAAATAAAAAAGAAATATGCAAACCATAGGAGGGGTATCTGGCCCTATTTGGAGGTTAATTGGAAGCATTTTGGCCCAAGAATTCCAGGCCTTTTGACTTTCTGGCGCTTGTGTGTGGGACGTTTGACCAGGGTACATGGTGGATTGCTTGTGATGGCCATTGGATTGACCTTCAGGGACATGTGGCAGGCACTGGCGTGAGGCTTCATGATGGTCCTTGGAATGCATACTGCATAGGAATATGTTAGAGAAAAAATTATGGAATGTACAAGGGGACCTGGGAATCGAACCCAGGTCCTAGCGTTTACCCAATGTATGTCCAACCGTCTGAGCTATGCGCGCGCGTTGTATTGGAATTGGCAAGCGAATAACATAACACAAAACAACACTTAGTGATGTCCACCGCGCCAAAATTCAAACGTGCCACTCATCAGGGGACACGTCCTCCTTCTTCTTCATATTTCCTGCAAATAAAACATAGATAGCGGGGGTTTTAAACCCCCACTAAACTCAAACAAGAAAAATAGCGATTAGCTCATGGGCAAATAGAAATTAGGCGCGATGTGATCAATTGTTTCGTCTGGATGTCTTGAGTCCAATGGTCTTGGTTTGATCGTCTAATTGTTCCTTATACGTAAAACCCTAATTCAAGGTTCCTGAAACCCTAAAATACATTCATGGTGGATTCTTGTACAGGCAACCATTCTTCAATTGAACGATACCATTAGCTTTAGAATGATCAGGTTAGTAGAAATCAAACATTAAAATGTATGGAAAATGCGTATGAATTCAAATACGAATGTGAAAAAGTTCATGAACAGGGCGATGTCATTCTACCAATTCTGGATGTATGGAGACTTGATTTCAATTGGAAACGCTTCCTAGGTAGTCCAGCAATGTATTGAAATGCTTTTGAGGTCTTGAAATGAGCTCTAGCTATGAAAATAGTTTTGAGGTTTTTTGTCCAAAATGCAAGTTTGGTTCTATGCCTTATGCGCAGCTTTTTTGTCCCTTTCATTAGGGTTCAATTATGCTTATGTATGTGAGTAGAACTAGGTCAAAAAACCAGCCCAAAATCCATGTTTTAATGCTTTTCAATATTTGATTTTCCATGATCTTTTTCAATCCTTTTTGCCATCAAACCATTGCCAATCATGGGAGATTCTTTCCTTTTTGGATGTGCACAAAATCTTGAGTACATAAAGAGTGCTTATGCTGCATAAAAAGATTTGAAAGGTGGCATTTGATATTTTTGTCATATTTAATTTTAATTAAGTGAATTAATAATAATAATAATTCAAATAATTAATCAAAAATGATAAAATAACTCCCTTGGATGTCAATGGGTCGTGCATAGCCTTTGGGTGATGATTCATGGAAGAAATTGAGGCCCATTAGCAATTTTGAGGCTTTTGAAGCAAAGTTGACTTTTCAAAATTCCTAAAAACTTCCCAACTTCCACAAGGCATATCTTGCTCAATTTTTAAGTTTTGATCATGTTCTTGGACATTTTGGAAAGGTCTTGAAGTCCTCTAACCAATGCCTTTGGTCCCATGTCATTTTGATTTACCAATCTCAAGTTATGGTCTTTGACTTAAAGTCCCTTTTTGTTGACTTTTGAAAATGACCTATAATGTTGAGATTGATAACTTTTTGGGAGAGCATTTCTTGGACTTGAAGTGTGAAGATGAGTTGTAGGAAATGTCATTCTCTTCAAAATGAGCCTTGGATGGAATTTTTATGATAAACCATGTGGAAGTTATGCCCTGGTCAATTTGCAGTTGACTTTTTCAACTGTCCAAGAATAGAAACTTTTGCATCTTGAGACTTTTTGAGCCATGCCTTGAGAATCATGATCAAGAATTGATCAAATGATGTTTGTGGCTTCAAAATAAGATGTTGACCAAAAATTTGGACTTTTGACTGTCAAATGACCATTTTGCCCCTGCAGTTGACTGTAAAGCAATTAGGGTTTTTGACTGTGCAATTTTGTGCTGTGAGTCTTGAAACTTGGCATATGGATGCTTGACAATGTATATAGGCATGTGGGACTTGATTGGACCCTTGGAAACTTCAATTTCTTTGCCAGAACCAAAACCCTAATTTTTGACTGTTAGGAGGCAATTGGACTGTGCAACCCTTGAGATTTTGAACCTTGATCTTGGCAAATCTTGAAGAATATGGGAGGGCAAATTTTGGGGTACAACATTGGGGCATTTCAGAAGTGAAGTTATTCGCAAGAATTGTCGAGCAACATGCAGCTTATCAGCAGTAAACTTGGGGCATCCAAAATTAGTCCCAGGGGTAATCCAGATTTGTTAAGATATGTTTTGCACACATTATCAGAGGGTGGTGTTCCCAGTATCTCCAGCTAAGCATGACTTTTTCCAACTGAAGCATTGTTTGTGTTGTTATCCTTTCAATGGATTGTTGACAATAGAAGACTGGACTTTGGGTTTTCTACCTGAAAATATCTTCCTCTCCAGAGAGATTTAAGCCTTGTAAAAGGACCTTGCTTCAATGATGGCTTTTGTTTTCTATCTCCAGTAATGTTCCCATCCTATTGAGATTAGCTGAGTGTCGAGTTGTACTGTGATATCTTATCATCTTTCGTCTATCTCCTCTATTTGTTTTGTCAGCATATACATGACATTCATTTATTCATCCACACTTGCATCATGCACGCACATTTGTATTTGTTGATGTCATTGAGTTCGTATACCTCGGTTATGTCTATTCAAATAGTGTATTTGATCTTTCCAAATAGAGTGTCAACTTAAGCAGAAAGTGCACCTCCTTTCTAATTCCACACTGAGTTAACTCTCATGGAAGAATCTTTCTTTAGCTTTCCTTTTCCATCTCTGGATAGGATAAATCCCCATTTGTGTTGTTTCCTCATTGGGTGGAGTCTTGTTTGACTGTTTTCTCTCCAGTTCATTTCTGGACTGAGCTTTGTCTCTTGTGAACGATACCCTGTGGGTCTCTCTAGGTTGTGAAACCTAGATGGAGAGTGCATTTATTTTGCAATGTAAATACTTGGTCTTCTCAGGAAGAATCTATTCATGGTTCCCCATTGAAGATGAACTTTATTCCCTAGTAGTGTTATCATAACATTCTTCTGGAATATCGACGTGAAAATAAGCGACTGACTCTTTATTTGAGCAGTTTGATTATCTCTGAACTTCTTTATGTTATGACAAATGGCGGTCTCTTCATGAGCAGTTTGTCCATCCCCGAGGAAATTATTGATTCTCACCTCCAGCAATATCTTCACGATATTTTATGGGTATGTTTGAGAAAACAACAAACAACAGTCTCTTCACGGGGCAACTTGTAGGTTATTGATACCTTTTGAAAACATCAAGCGACAGTCTCTTCACGAGGCAACTTGTATGTTATTGACAACTTTGAAAACATCAAGCGGAAGTCTCTTCATGAGGCAACTTGTATGTTATTAACAACTTTCAAAAACAACAAGCGACAGTCTCTTCACGAGGCAACTTGTATGATATTGACACCTTTGAAAACACCAAGTGACAGTCTCTTCACGAGGCAACTTGTATGTTAATGACACCTTTGAAAACATCAAGCGGCAGTCTCTTCACGAGGCAACTTGTGTGTTATTGATATCTTTGAAAAAACAGCAAGCGGCAGTCTCTTCATGAGGCAACTTGTATGTTATCAACATCTTTTCAAAATGGCAAGTGGCAGCTCTTCATGAGCAGCTTGTACGGAAAATGGCAAGTGGCAGCTCTTCATGAGCAGCTTGTACGGAAAATGGTAAGTGGCAGCTCTTCATGAGCAGCTTGTACGGAAAATGGCAAGTGGCAGCTCTTCATGAGCAGCTTGTATGGAAAATGGCAAGTGGCAGCTCTTCAAGAGCAGCTTGTGGGTTATCAGCAGCAAGTGGCGGACTCTTCATGAGTAGCTTGTGTGCTTTAATATTCTTTGAAAATGGCAAGTGGCAGCTCTTCAAGAGCAGCTTGTGGGTTATTAGCAGCAAGTGGCGGACTCTTCATGAGTAGCTTATGTGCTTTAATATTCTTTGAAGACGGCAAGTGGCAGCTCTTCATGAGCAGCTTGTGGGTTATAAGCAACAAGTGGCAGACTCTTCATGAGTAGCTTGTGTGCTTTAATATTCTTTGAAAATGGCAAGTGGAAGCTCTTCAAGAGCAGCTTGTGGGTTATTAGCAGCAAGTGGCGGACTCTTCATGAGTAGCTTGTGTGCTTTAATATTCTTTAAAAATGGCAAGTGGTAGCTCTTCAAGAGCAGCTTGTGGGTTATTAGCAGCAAGTGGCAGACTCTTCATGAGTAGCTTGTGTGCTTTAATATTCTTTGAAGACGGCAAGTGGCAGCTCTTCATGAGCAGCTTGTGGGTTATTAGCAGCAAGTGGCAGACTCTTCATGAGTAGGTTGTGTGCTTTAATATTCTTTGAAGATGGCAAGTGGCAGCTCTTCGAGTGCAGCTTGTGGGTTATTAGCAGCAAGTGGCAGACTCTTCATGAGTAGCTTGTGTGCTTTAATATTCTTTGAAGACAGCAAGTGGCAGCTCTTCATGAGCAGCTTGTGGGTTTTAAGCAACAAGTGGCGGACTCTTCATGAGTAGCTTGTGTGCTTTAATATTCTTTGAAAATGGCAAGTGGCAGCTCTTCAAGAGCATCTTGTGGGTTATAAGCAACAAGTGGTGGACTCTTCATGAGTAGCTTGTGTGCTTTGATATTCTTTGAGGACAACAAGTGGCGGCTTCTTTATTTGAGCAGCTTGTATGTCATAGTATTTTTGGAAGACAGCAAGTGGCGGCCTCTTTATTTGAGCAACTTGTGTATCCCTAACAATAATGTCTACTCAGCAAATGGCATCCCTTCAGAAGAGTCCCGTGGGGAAGTTTGCATTTTATCATCCCCTTTTCCAGCCACAGTGCTGATGTCAATCATTTGTTTTCCAGCCACAGTGCTGATGTCAATCATTTGTTTTCCAGCCACAGTGCTGATGTCAATCATTTTGTTTTCCAGCCACAGTGCTGATGTCAATCTTTTGTTTTCCAGTCACAGTGCTGATGTCAATCATTTTGTTTTCCAGCCACAGTGCTGATGTCAATCATTTTGTTTTCCAGCCACAGTGCTGATGTCAATCATTTTGTTTTCCAGCCACAGTGATGATGTCAATCATTTTGTTTTCCAGCCACATTGCTGATGTAAATCATTTTGTTCTCCAGTCACAATACTGATGTGAATCATTCAAGAGTCTCTCATTTGAAGTCCCTGACTTTGTTTCCCCAGTGGAATTATAACCTCTCCCCCTGTGGGATTACTGTTTAATGTGCTTGGTTTCTCCAGCATAGTTTGTCTCATATGGCGTCATTCCCCATAAAATTCATAGCATTGCATTCATATCATATCATAAACATAATTGTGGTATCTTAAGGCCAAAAATTGTGTATTCTATATTTAAGTCCCTTCAATCTCGTCAGATAGAAGAAACTTAAATAGGGGCAGCTGTTGTACCCCAATTTTTGACCAAAGATCCCATTTGCATTTTTGCATTTTTATACAAAGGTCAAGGTCACTAAATACAGTTGGTTTTCAACCTCTCACCTTTAAGCATTGATTGTGTAGAAATTGTCAAGTGTTTTGAACATTTTTTGCCTATGTATCACTAACTTCTAATCAAGCACGAAATGTGTGTTTTTGTTTCTTTCATTTCATGTGTTGACAGGTATCCTTCGAATGCAAGTTTAGGCCTATTTCGATTTGGACAAGTAGCTGCCTGCAAGCCTGCTTCAATTTGGACAAATTTGCTGCCTGCAAGCCTACTTCGATCTGGACAAGTTTACTGCCTACAAACATGTTTCGATTGCACAACAGTCTCCCTTCAATCCACAGGCTTTGATTGCACAACATTTCTTCTTTCGATCAACAGCCTTCGTTTGACCAATATGTTTGTTTCGATCCACATGCTTCGATCCAGCAACATTACTTCCTTCGAGCACAAGCTTCGATTGGGCAATACAGTCCCTTCAGTCACATGCTTCGATCTAGACATGTGATTTCCTTCAAGACAGCCTCCTTCGATTCACAAGTTGGACCACTGTACTGCCATGCAACAAACACTGCTGAGCCTGCATCCACCTACCACTAAACTCCAAGATACTACAAGCCTGCATTGTCACAGTCCTGTACTTACCCAAAACGGAGTGCACAAGGGCTGCGTAGAAGAAAGGGTCGAAACAACATTCCCAAACTGTTCAAATCATTTTTGTATTCCCCCCAAAACTTCAGCCACCTCGCCTATAAATACAAGGCTTCACAACAAGAAAAAAAACAGGATCTTTGGGCCAGACGAACCTCTCCCAAATTTTCTCAAACACTGTAGAAATCTGCAAAAAAAATTCTCAAACATAAAAAATCTCAAAGTTCTTCAACACTTGTGAGATCAAACCCAAACTTTCTCAAACACAAAAATCTCTCAAGTCCCTTCAATACTTGTGAGAACAAACAAAAAAATCCCAAACACTTACTTCCTTCAATTTTGAAGAACAGTCTCCTTTGAATCAAAGAAGCATCACTTGCTTCTTCTTTTCCTTCAAGTCCAACGCTCCCAGCACAGCCTATGACCCCTCATTCGAACCCAGCAGGAAGAACCTCACGCCTGTCATCCTCTTTCGAATCCAGCATCAAAGGCCAAACCCCTGGTCCCTCCCTTCGAATCCAGAAGGGCTCCAGGCAACCACCACTCAAGGTCCCTCAACACACGTTCCAGAAGCCAGGTAAGTCACTCCTACCTTGAACATTTCGTTTCATGCCATGACATGTAAATAATACTTTTGTTCGTTTCATAACATGTAAATACAATTTCTTTTCGTTTGAAACTTTGTACATACCATTGTTCATTTCGTTTCTAGGCTTTTAACATATTTTTTAGAACTGAGCTCTTTCGTTTCTGCTTACTGTTTACTTGAACTAGCTGTAATTCTTAAACTGTTTTACTAGCATGGCCTCAGGCCATGTTGCCATTTAATGTTTGAAACGAAAGATACAGGAAACATGAAAGAGGAAACGAAGCTCCTGGCTTCTACCCTCACTCTCCAGATCGAACGAAAGAGACAAACTGGAGTCAAGCCATGTCCAATCGAAAGACATCCCCTTACTGACTTCCAGGCCCCAGTCGAAAGATACAACCTGACTGCTGCCAAAGCCCAGATCGAAAGACAGGACTTCGCCTCCGCCAGCTTCCAGTCGAAAGATACAACCTGACTACTGCCAAAGCCCCGATCGAAAGACAGGACTTCGCCTCTGCCAGCTTCCAATCGAAAGACATGACTTCACTGCTGCCAGCCCCAATCGAAGGAGGCCAACAAGATGCCAGTCGAAGTCTTCTCCTGTCAGAATCGAAAGACACTCCTTTTCTTGCTTTTCTCTTATTTTTTTTCCTTCATATTTTTTATGCCTTGTTTTTAATAGCATAGGTTTTTTTTTTATCTTTCTGCATTTTATTTACTTTGTACAAATGCTAGTAATTAGGCAAGATAAAATCCACAAATAAACAAACCAAAAATAAAAAACACTCTTTAATCATACTTGAACATACTTTAAAACATGCAAAAACACTCAACAAATCAAAACTCCCCCCAAGGGCATATTATCCCCGTTCTACCGTGATACCGGCCATGCCTATTGCTAGAATGTGTGTATTAATGTCGCCCACTAAAAAACACCAAACAAATCAACTTTTTCTAGAGGAACTACGATGTTTTGATTCCTTCATTGGATACGTAGGCAAAGGGTCGCGAAACCCTCATGAACGCAATAATAAAAACTCATTATTTTTCCCCTTAAGCAAACATATTTGTAGATAAATACACCCTTGTACATAACAAACAATTTTAACCAAAAAACAGATATTTCAAAAGGTTCCTATGGAGTACCACAGATGCATTGGGTGCTAATACCTTCCCATTGCATAACCAACCCCCAAACTCTTGATCTCTTTTCAAAAACGCATTGTATTACTTTTTATTTTTACATTGCATGTTTTTAGGGTTTTATTTCGCTCTTTTCCCTTTTCCCTTGGAAATAATAAAGCGCAGTGGCGACTCTTGCTTTTGTGAGTCAAGTTAATTAATAGCTTGATCTCCGATTTTCACCGCTACAGAATTGGCGACTCTGCTGGGGACAAATTGACCTCTTGCTGGTCCATCCCTAAGTGGGTTAAGCCTAGTTTGTTTTATCTATTTTCTTATTACTTGTTTGTTTGATTATATGTATATATTGTGATTATTTGGGGTGTTGATTACAAAGGACAAGTCCTATACCCGGACTAAGTTACTCTTAGGAATAAGACGGGCGGTATAGTCATGTTAACTTTGAGGGAGTAATCCCGAAGAAGGAGGCATGAAATCCCCCACTCAGTGGAAGCCCCTTTGAACGTAATATTTTTTTACCGAGTAATCGGGGAGACATTGTTGCCTTTGACCTAGGAGCCAGTGAAGCTGAGAACCCTATCACCCTAACCCATCTTTGGCCTCTTAGGGGTAGTGTGGAGACTATAACGGAGTAATCCGGAAGTAGTTGTTACGCGATGCTGCACTCAGACGAGTTTCTCTTGAGAATATTACTGATTACCGAGTAATTGGGACGTTGGTAATATTCGAAGGAGGAATGTAGACTCTGGGAACTTTTAGAACCTTGTTTTGCAGGTGTGATTAAACCTTTAGTACAT
Source organism: Vicia faba (assembly GCA_948472305.1). Lineage (NCBI taxonomy): Eukaryota > Viridiplantae > Streptophyta > Magnoliopsida > Fabales > Fabaceae > Vicia > Vicia faba. The sequence goes on along the minus strand of OX451741.1, from coordinate 897,353,981 downwards.
GCCTTGGGGATGTTCTTTACCTTTGACTCCATGCTCGTGACGTTGAACCTTTCAACTTTATTTGTGACCTTGCTTGTGGTTGTTGCATAGCCATGCCTTCATGCATCCATGAAACTTTTCTTTTCACTTGATTTTCAAGGAATTTGGAGGTCTTTCTTTGTAAACATCACAAGTTTCATCAAACTCAATGGATCTTGGGTGTTGATAGGGTGAAAAACCCTAATCCACCAAAATGGATGATTGATCTTGATGATAACTTGATCAATGCTCTGATCCAATTCAGAATTCATCTTTTATCTTCATACTTTGATGTTTACAACTCAATATCTTGAGTTCCTTGAAAGTCAAATAAAAACTCTCTTTTGCATATGATGCATCATTCTACATTTTTGTTTCACTTTCAAAGGTCTTTTTCCAAGCCTTATTTTTTTCCTTTGGTCTCACCAGTACAACACTGACGCTAAGAGAACAATGGAGAATATCAAGCAAGAGATTTCTGAACTCCGCAGAGAGGTGAATAATTTGAAAGCTGGTATGGATCACTCAAATGTCTTGGTTGAAATTTTGGTTGCTGCCCAAGTCAATCCTTCTAAGAAGGAGGAAGCTATGATAAAAGTATTCACTGATTGTCATTCAAGGACGTTGGTTTTAAAGTTCAAATCAAGCACGTGCCGAAGAGTAAACACGATTGATGGTCACTTTGAGTTTTGAAGGATGTTTTCGGTGATTCAAGTCCAGATGGAAAGCCTTCCCAGATCATTAACTTATTTCTTATTTTTGCAAGTTTTCTTGTTTATCAAAACATTGTTTGCATGTAAGAACTTGTTTGCATTTGAATGATTATCTTAATACAATGAGTATGTTTGTCTTGAAGAAATTCATTTGTTTCACACATATTTGTTTTCAAATTCTAAATTTCTTTTTGCATTATGAAACCAACTTGTTGCCCATTCTCTTTCCTAGGCAGAGATTGAAGGGAGGATGATGATCTAAAGGACACAAAATCTCTGGTTGTATGCTTTTTGAATAAAATCTTGCTGACGATGTACAAGAATTGTTTCAAATCCCTAAACACTGGAGATATAAGGAAGATAATCCTTTGCTAACCCCTTTTGAGCCTTGAAGTAGGAGTTTCTTTTCTATACGAAAAAACCCTCAAATTTTAACCTGGGGTAGGGTAGTTTTCAATTAATTTGATTGAGTGTTCAAAATTCATAAGGAAGATGTTTTTTTGAAGAGAAACTACGAGGGATATCCTTCATGTATAATGAAGCCATAAGATGTGGAATCAAAATGTTATCCCTCATCCATCAAGAAACGAGGCAATCACAATCCTCTCCACAAGTAAAGACAAGCTAATGTCACACATTTTGTTCAAAAGTCAAAAAAATCAAGAAAAAGAAAAAGCCTGCTAAGTCAAAAAACATGAAAACGTGTGACTTAGGAAAAATTAAGGCATCCCGCTGGACTATCAATTCAAAAGAATTAGTTCAGGCAAAAGTTAGGGAAAATAAAAATTGCAGAGAAAGGACTATAAAGAAAAGTCCTCAGCAAAGAACAAATTGGTGACTACAAACACGAAGACATGAGGGTGGTTTATACTCCGAAAGCCTCGTCGTTTCCTTAATCGTCACAAAACCCTTTTGAGAGATGAACACTCATGTTGAATTAACTGAACATAGGGTTGGAGAACATCATGAAGAATGGGTGGGCACCAAATATTTTGAGCCTTAAAATCTTTTTTCTAAAAACCATGAACCAGACCATGTTACAACCTTCAAAAGTCCTAATTGAAGCAAGGTTATTTTGAAAGCATACTTTAAGGAGATAGTGTTCCTGACTCCCATGAATGTTCTAAATAGTTGTGTTGGTATCATATTGTTTTTCCTATACAAAAATAAATGGTGCTCTGACTTGCGAAATTTGTGCGATATTTTTCAAAATCTTCAAGACTTACATAATTGTTGCATTAGAATTTTCATTCTCATAATAAACTTTTTCTAACTGCAAAACTTTTGTTTGATATCAAGGAAGCTCACATATAAGCACTAGTGATGAGTTTATTCTTAAGGCTTGAAACTCTGTTGAGTAATTAGAGGATCATTTCAAGAACAAAATCATATCCAGGGGCATGTCACCTGAAGACCTTAAGCACAAACATGTTACTTCTCCCAGTTAATGCTTCTCCAACTTGTTTACTCTCTTGGAGCAAAATTTGAAGACTTTGTTGTGCCAACTACAGTCAATCTGGGGCAATCACATCGAGATTTGATGAATCTCTCTAAGAGTTTGAAGACACCAGAGCATGGTGAATGCCAGGTCTTTTGTAAAATCCTCTTGAGACGATTTCTTCTCATCAACCATATAGCTTGGGGCATTTCAGAAGTGAAGTTATTCGCAAGAATCGTCGAGCAACATGCAGCTTATCAGCAGTAAACTTGGGGCATCCAAAATTAGTCCCAGGGGTAATCCAGATTTGTCAAGATATGTTTTGCACACATTATCAGAGGGTGGTGTTCCCAGTATCTCCAGCTAAGCATGACTTTTTCCAACTGAAGCATTGTTTGTGTTGTTATCCTTTCAATGGATTGTTGACAATAGAAGACTGGACTTTGGGTTTTCTACCTGAAAATATCTTCCTCTCCAGAGAGATTTAAGCCTTGTAAAAGGACCTTGCTCTAATGATGGCTTTTGTTTTCTATCTCCAGTAATGTTCCCATCCTATTGAGATTAGCTGAGTGTCGAGTTGTACTGTGATGTCTTATCATCTTTCGTCTATCTCCTCTATTTGTTTTGTCAGCATATACATGACATTCATTTATTCATCCACACTTGTATTTGTTGATGTCATTGAGTTCGTATACCTCGGTTATGTCTATTCAAATAGTGTATTTGATCTTTCCAAATAGAGTGTCAACTTAAGCAGAAAGTGCGCCTCCTTTCTAATTCCCCACTGAGTTAACTCTCGTGGAAGAATCTTGCTTTAGCTTTCCTTTTCCATCTCTGGATAGGATAAATCCCCATTTGAGTTGTTTCCTCATTGGGTGGAGTCTTGTTTGACTGTTTTCTCTCTAGTTCATTCCTGGATTGAGCTTTGTCTCTTGTGAACGATACCCTGTGGATCTCTCTAGGTTGTGAAACCTAGATGGAGAGTGCATTTATTTTGCAATGTAAATACTTTGTCTTCTCAGGAAGAATCTATTCATGGTTCCCCATTGAAGATGAACTTTATTCCCTAGTAGTGTTATCATAACATTCTTCTAGAATATCGACGTGACAACAAGCGACTGATTCTTTATTTGAGAAGTTTGATTATCTCTGAACTTCTTTATGTTATGAAAAATGGCGGTCTCTTCATGAGCAGTTTGTCCATCCCCGAGGAAATTATTGATTCTCACCTCTAACAAGAAAGTGTGGGGACCAATCTTGACAGGTAAGTCCACTTCTCCATCCACAGATCTTCTCGAACCATCAAATGCTCGAACATTTAGAGTGGAGGGCCTCATAATTACTCCGTCCATATTCATCTTAAACAAAGTAGCCTTAGGCATCACATTGAGTGAAGAACCCGTATCCACCAACACTCGAGATAAAATAGTGTCCAAACACTTCATAGAAACATGCAGCGCTTTGTTGTGGGCTCTGCCTTCAACTGGGATTTCATCATCACAGAAACCAAAACAATTTCCCACAACAATATTGGTGACGATTCCTTCAAACTGGGCCACAGAGATGTTTTGGGTAACATGAGCGGAACATAAAGTCTTCAATAAGGCGTTGCAGTGGGCCTCTGAACACAAAAGGAGAGACAAAATGGAAATCTTGGATGGTGTCTAGTGGATTTGATCCACTACTTTGTAATCACTTCGCTTGAGAATTCTCAAAAGTTGCTCCGCTTCTTGTCCTACCGAAGGTTCGGGTCAATTATCCATCACTTGCTTTCCCCTGGCCTTATCTAGAGCTTCACTGTTAGTTTCCTTAGGAGGCGGTGATGGAGGAGAAAAGATCCGACCACTGCGAGTCATGTTACTGGTTCCTGCAATGTTGGTAACATTCTTGTCAACAACTGGAGGACACTCATACTTCTTTCCATGAATATAGACCATATTATACTCCCATGGAACTGCCTTCGAGTCATTGCTTGTAGGAGGAATATGAGCTTGAATCACTGTGGGGGTAGTAGGAACCTGAATTGTTAACGGAATACTAGGGGTTGCTGAAAAGCTTCTCGGATAGTAGGGGATTTCGAGGACATCAATCTCCTCTTCTCGGAATATTTTCTCTATCAGTAGGACACCTTCATCGATCAACTGTTGGATGGCCGTCTTTAAATCAGTACACTCTTCAGGTTTGGAGGAACACGTTAAGCAGAAGTCGTGGAGTTCTTGTAGGACCTCATGCTTCAACAAATGTTCTCTGACAGTTTCCAAAGATATCTTAATTTCGTCAACCTTGGATACCAAAACCCGTTCATTAACTTCTTCAATAGCCTTGACCGTTCCCCCTTGGTGAGGAGGCATGGGATTATTCTGAATATTTGGACCAACAGGGTTGAAGTTGATGGCCTTTGCATCGATGAGGTCTTAAACTTTGCATTTTAATGCTCTACAATTTTCAATTGTATGGCCTGGGGCACCAGAATGAAATTCGCAATGAGAATTAATATCATACCCCCTAGGGAGAGGATTTGGCGGTGGACCGTGTTCGCGCAATTGAACCAATTGACTAGCAAGTAACCGTGGGAGAAGCTGAGTGTAGGACATATGAATGAGATCAAATCTTCTTTCAGGGGCTCTATGTCTTTGAGGAGCTCTTGGGCCTTGAGGTTGTTGATTCGGTTGTTGATAAGTTGGAGGAGGTGCAAATTGTTGTTGTAGAACATAATGTGGATGTGGAGCGAAAGGCCGTTGTTGGGCCATCTAGGGTGCTGGAGTTGTAGCAGCATATACTTGAGGAACAAATTGGTTGGGAACAGCAGCAGGTGTAGGAAAATAAGGGAATCAGACTTGAGGAAATGCGGGAGCTCTTCCTTGGTTGATGGTGATGGCACTAGTCTCGCCCTCTTTCTTCTTGACAAAACCAGAAAACGGTTTTCTACTAATGCTTGCATTGTTGTTAGCATTGTTAGGAACACCTTGAATTGTTCCAGCCTTAATGCACGTCTCAACGTGTTCACCAATAATGACCATATCAGAGAAAGAAGTAGAAGTACTACTGAGCATATGTTGGAGATAAGGGCCTCGTAGAGTACCCATAAAAAGATAAATCAATTCACGATCCAAGAGAGGAGGTTAGACCCTTGCGGCCAGTTCATGCCACCTCTGAGCGTACTCTTTGAAAGACTCTTCAGATTTTTGTACCATCCCTTGGAGCTGAGTACGGCTAGGAGCTATGGCAGTATTGTAATGGTAATGTTTCAAAAAGGCGTCAGCAAGTTCTCCCCAAGTACTGACATGAGATCTTTCCAATTGCATATACCAATACAATGGTGCCCCGGTCAAGCTATCTTGAAAGAAGTGCATGAGTAACGGATCATTTTCAACATAGGCAGCCATTTTGCGGCAGTAGGAATGAAGATGAGTCTCTGGGCAAGAAGTGCCTTTGTATTTTTCAAAATCCGGGACTTTAAACTTGGGAGGAATAACTACCCCAGGCACGAGGCACATTGCAGCAATATTGAATCCAGAAGCCTTGATACCCTCTACGGCTCTAAGTCGCTCTTCAAGAGCATGATACATTTTTGCAGTTTCGGCAACTCCAGCAGCAAGGTTCACTTGGGGTTCATCAAGACCAATAACATCATGATGATCGTCGACATCATTCCTACGAACGCTGATAGGAGTCTCAACATTTTCATTGTCATTCCTCTTATTAGAAGAAGTGGAGGGAGCAGTAGTACTAAGCTTGGAAACACTTTGATGTAGTTCTTCTTGACCCTTGATCACGGCATGAAGGGTTTCCATAAGTTGATCCATGCGGGTACCCATGGTGTCCATATCTCAGCGGAGTGCATTCTGGTTCTCTTCAAAAAGATCCATTAGCCTTTGCTGGTTGCCTCTGGCACGGTAAGGATGTGGAGAAGTCGTCTTTGCTGTTTACTGTAGTCTGTTGGAAAAGGGACCCCAATAAGTTTTTGTTATGAAAAAGGAATGCATGATAGTATGGATGAATGCTTTATCTTCATTTCTGAGGAGACCTAAAGACTCGTCCATCTTTTAAAATTTCCCTTTTTTTTTGAAAAGTTACATCAACGGGACTGGTCTTTGGATTTCCCTAGATATGAGATATATATACATGATGATATGATGTCATGGTATGTTATGGCATGAAGTCTCAACTCCACATATTCTAGATAACCATTGCGTAGTCCGTTTCACAGGCTGAAAGTAACAAGATCAAAAGTTCGATGTCACAGGCATGGAGTCAAAGTAACCACCCATGAGGTATGTACTAGGGGTTTATCACCTTCCGAACAAGTTTCTAAAGAGTTCTCGGAGTCTACGCTCTTCCTTTGGATATTACCGGCGTCCCAATTACTTGGTAATCAGTAATATTCGCAGGAAAAATTTGTCCGAGTGCAATATCGCGTGACAACTACTTCAGGATTACCCCGTTATAGTCTCCGCACTGCACCTAAAAGGCCAGGATGGGTTAATGGTTCTACGGCCCTCAGTTTCTCGAGTTCCCAGGTTGAAAGCAACGATGTCTTCTCGATTACTCGGTAAACATCACTACTTTCAAGGGGACCTCCACTGAGTGGAGGATTTTCATGCCTCCTTCTTCGGGATTAATCCCTCAAAGTTAACACGACTATACCATCCGTCCTAATCCTATGTGTAACCCAAGTCCAGGTATAGGACTTATAAAAAGTAATCACCAAACCCAACATCACAATGTATCCAGAATATGTGAGTAGCAACAATACATGCAATACATACAAATGAAGTAATAATAAAATAGTAAAGAAAAATAAAGCAAATAAATAAACACCCAAAAAGACAAATAAACAAAACTAGGAGAGACTCACAAAAAAAATCCCAAGCAGAGTCGCCAGCTAAAGCTACCAGCAGAAAACACAGAGCCGTCATCGAACTTTATTTATCCCAAAGGAAGGGGAAATATCGATAAAACCTACAAGGGAATGGATAAGATGGCCTTGCGACCAAGAGAAAGGGTAAGGGAGTCGGTTATGTGAGGGGAAGGTTTTAGCACCCCTCACATCCGTTGTACCCAACGGGATCCATTTTGTTAGTTTGTCTTCAAGGGTGTATTTATCTACAACTATACTTGCTTAAGGGGAAATGAATGGTTTTCTTTTATTGCGTTCGTGAGGGTTTCGTGACCCTTTGCCTACGTATCCAATGAAGGAATCAGAACACCGTAGTTCAACTAGAAAATGGTTGGTTTGTTTGTGTTTTTTAGTGGGCGATGTTAACGCACACATTCTAGCAATAGGCACGGCCGGTATCGCGGTAGAACAGAGATAACACGCCCTTTGGGGGAAGCTTTGATTGGTTGAATGTTTTGGGAGTTTAAAATAAATTCAAGTAATGATTAAAGTGTTTTTGGGATTTTTTATTTCTGGATGTTAAGTTTTAATTACAAAAGAAAAAAGTTAAGAGGGAGACTAAAACCTAATTGTCATGCATGGATTTCATCCTAAAGTCTAATTAGTTCGCATCTTAAAGAAGAGGAAACTAACGTCTTAAGGGAGCATGTTATAGGTAAGAGGAGGCGGTGTTTGTGAAGAGTGGTAGTGTGTGGTGACCATGGTAAGAGTGACAAGATGTGTAGTATTAGGATAGATGTAAATGAAATGCTTAGGGTATGGGAATTGAATCGGGTTATGATTAACCAAGAGGCGTACTTGATTAATCTCGTGAGAGTAGGTGCTCCTACTCTCCACTATGAGACCCTTTGCGCATGGCATCACTTGGTATATGGACCAAAGTGGTTGATTCGGGTTATGGTTAACCAAGGGAAAAACTTGATTAACCTTGTGAGAATGGCCATGCCCAAACTCAGCTATGAGACCCTTTACAAAGATGCTTGGTATGTGGACCAAGGGGAAAGAAATTGCTTCAATGGATAAGATAAAAAGCCCATACAAGGTGGATATATGCATGCTCCTAAGAAGTGGGGACTAGCGTGGCGCTAGTATTCTAAACGACCAATTGAAACAATCAATCGAATAGTTGTCACTATAGAATAGCCCAGGACCAAACTATGAAATGTGTGCGGGTGTGCGTTTTGTCAGTGGATACCTGTTCATTGATGATGAGCCCAAGAGGAGGCCAAGTGTTCTACTTTGGACAAGATATGAATGATTAGAAATTTAAACATACAAAGGAAAAAATAGCAAAAGGATAGAATTCTAAATTATTACAGATCACATGGGGATGGGGGTACAAGTTTGATGAATGAGGATGAATCGAATCGAAAGTTCGATTAAAAATCTAGTTAAACAAGCAATACAACCAAATCGAAAATTAATCAATAAACTAACTAAATTATCTATAAAATTAACTATTCTAAATAATTAATAAAAGGAAAATTAGTTTAATAAATTATTAGTAAGGTAATTAATTTTGTATTTTTTATATATTTTTTATGAATTTTTAAGTAATGAAAATACTAAAAGAAAATTAACTTAAATTCTAAACATATTTTGGTGATTTTTATTATTTCTTTTAGGAAAGAAAACATTAAAAGGGAATTAAAAGTAATTCTAAATATTATTTTTCTTGTATTTTTATCAAATAGAATTAATTAAAATAAAACTTAACCTATTATAATATCTTTGTAACTTTAGATTAGTAAAGGAAATTAAAACCAAAAAATAATTTAAAAATGAAGTAAACCAGGGGGTGTAAATGAATTTCCGGATGGGCTACAGTTTAGAGAGTAGCAATGGCCCAACTTCTTGAAAAAGAAACAAAAATGAAAAAAACAAAAGGACAAGGGTAAGTTGGATTCTAGATGGGCCGGGTCAAGGCAGACCCGGATCTGAATCCGGTTCCAAACAAAAAGACATTTGGATTGAAGAAACCCTAGCAAAAAATTATCGCCTCCTTCCTCTATGTGAACAACGATTCCACCCAATTTCCTTCGCCGTCTTTGTTCTCTCAATCCCTCTCACAATATCTCTTAATCTTAAGCTACCTCTCACTCTCTCGTGATCTCTCTTACCGAACCCTCTCAATCTCTCTCACGATTTCTCTCATCTCCATGATGCCATCACCCACACGATACAATAACTCGATTGAAAATCGATTGAAACCCTAGAAGTTAAATAATGGAAATAAATGCAACGTATGGACAATCAAGATAGGTTTCATGTTCAGCACATCAAAAGGATCGCATTGGTGTGAAGGAATACAAGAAATATTACAAATCAGAGCAAATCCGTCGAGCCTTCCTTCTCTGATGAAGACTCGGTTCAGGTACGTTCAAATTCGATCCTCTCTTCTTATGTGTATGCTTTGCTTTGTCTTATAGTTCTTCGGTTTGATGTACGCATCTTCTTTTGCTTTGTTACAACTTAGGTTGTCCTATTGGTGAGCTGTGGCGAGAGTTTGAAACAATGGTGGTTAGCAAATGGTAATGAAGTTAGGTTATTTTTCTGTTGGAGTTGTGGTTCAGTGAAGATAGAGTTTGACAATGATGTAGTTTGTGGGAGAATATGATTGTGGAGGTTCAATGAGGAAGGTCGAAGAAATGGATGCAAGATTACTGAGTTGCTAGGGAAGACTGGGTATGTGAGTTTAGGTAAAAGGAATATTGTGAAAGGTTTGCAGGGTATATGTTGTTGAGTTTTTTTTTGTGTTCTTCTTTTTCAGTTTTGCTGGCTCGATTAGTATACTGGGTTTTATGGTATTTTGCTGGTTCCTATGTATGCTGGGTTTTATGGTATTTTGCTAGTTCATTAGTATGTTGGGTTTTATGGTATTTTGCTGGTTCCTCAGTATGCTGGGTTTTATGGTATTTTGCTGGTTCCTATGTTCTCCTTTTGAGCTCAATGAAACATTGGCTTTATAGTGACATGAGGATAGGAATTGGAGGGAAGAGTTATATGATTCAAACATAATTAGTTTGCTGACTTGTGGCCTTTTGAGTACAAGTTTTTTGTCTTACTGATTTTGTGCAATATTTAAATTGAATGATGCAGGTTTTGGCCAGCATGGGGCTGAGTTGGTAGACTGGTTCAATAGCAGGTGTTTGGAATGTTTTGGTTTTTGCATGGTGCAGGTTTTATCTTTTCTTATTTCATTTTTCAATGATGTAAATCAACCTTGCTTTTCACATAATTCTGAAGGGTTTGCCATTTAAGGAAAATGATGATGCAGGGCTTTAGGCATGTTTGTTAGCCTGTTATTTTTTGAATTGTTATTGTGCTATTTTGCTTTGGGCTACTATTTTATAGCAGTTGCTATGATTTGCTGCCTTGGTTTTATATTTCTGGCTGCCTACTGTTTTGCTTTGCAGCTTTGTTGATGCGCTGTTATTTTCTTTTTGTTGTGATGCAGTTTTGCTTTCTTGTTTTTGTGCAGCAGTTATTTGCATTTTGCTGGTTGGCAATTTTTTCTTTTCTCCCTTTTTGTGAACCAAAGAGGACAAATTTTTGTGATTTGCAATTGGGAGAAAATAAACCATGATTAAAAATAAATCCCTTTCTAACTGATTCCAAATGCAAACCCTTATGATGAGATACCAATTTCTCTTATCAATTAATTCTTGCTTGAATTTCTCACATGTTGATTATTTACTAACTTTTCCCTTTGTCTTGTTTCATGAACACGAGAGTTGGGCGACCAAAGCGAAGTTTGAGAGATAAAAAGGGCATGGCTGTCAAAGAGTGCGAACAAGTTTCTTGAAGAGGAAGCAATAGAAAATTGAAGAAGAAACATTTAATTCTTTTTTTTTTGTTTTGTAAACATCAATTGTAACTTGTGATTTCATATTTGTAACAGGCCTTGTAACTTGTCTCAAAAATGTAATGAGCACAAACTTGAATGAATTTATTAATGATGAAATTTGTTGTAGGAATCAAATAACTCTCGAATCTTGTTAGAACTTTGAAATTCTCTCTTGAATAATTTGAATGCAAACTTTGCCTTTGTAACTTAAACTTCAAGAAATCGCGAACAATTGTTGTAACTTGTATTTTAAGCAATCATGCGCCTTATCTTCCAGACTCAAATCAAACTCTTGAAGAAAATAAATGCTTAAGAATTTAATTCCCCTTGGTTAATTCGAACCCAAAACAACAGCCACTTAAATCTTAATCTTCATATCACGCCTGAACCAAACTTGCACTCTTAAACAGAACTTTAACTTTGAGACTCACATCATAAGTAACTTGTAACTTAAGCAACCAAAACCTGTCTTGACAGTCATGAACCCCCAAGCTTATTTCTTGTGCCCAAACTCCACAGTTGTCAACTTAAACTTCAAACTCTCGAATAAGTTAATATAACTAGTAAAATAATTTAGTATCAGATTGGATTAAAGAAGTTGCAGGAATTAATTGTAATGCTTTAGTCAAATGAATAGTAGGATGTACATGTAAGAGTAGCAGAAATAATAGTGTATGGACTAATTTAGCTGAGCATTGTTAGGAAGTATCAGTAGATGTAGAAATTGCAAATTATCATACAGAAAGTATAACAGAGAATTTCAGTAACAGGAGGAATAAGTTGAAATTGGTTTTGGTTTATAACTAATATTTGTCACTGGCAGGAAGTTGTAGTAATAGAAGTTGTAGATAACAAACAAGTAGTTTTGGCGGAGACCAATAATAGCAGTAAGCTAAATAACAGAGGTAGCGTAATTTAGTAGAATAAATTTATTAGTAGCAGTATAAATAAATAGTAGTAATAACAGTATATAGAACAATACCGATTAGCCGAATTTGTAGATTTAGGCGGTAAAAGTAGTTAACTGGAATTAGTTGAAATTATCGAAGTGATTCGTATGTACATATGGGTAATTTTAGTTGGTTTGTTTTGTTAGAATTATGTAGAATAAAGTTGATTTGTAGGTGAATTCGAATTAAGTTGAATGGTTCCAGTTTATGGAATTGTGTTATATACCTTGCTGAAAAGTATGAAATTGCAGGTGATAATGAATTTGGTTGAATTGCCTCTATTTATGGGCAATATTATGTTGTAGGCCTATGGCCAATGTTGAGATGTTGTGTTTTTGTGATTGTCTCTGTGAATTCTTGTTGATAATGTAAAGTTGCAGAGGTTTTAGATGATGATGAATTACCTCTATTTACTGGTAATAATGGTGATGTGGGCTCATGCCTTGCGATGAATGATGATTGTTGTTAGTATGTGATGGTGCACTCATTGAGTCACGTACATTTGCATACTCTGTGATGGCCTGCATTGGCGGGTTTTGTGAAGGCCTGTATTGGCAAACTGCGAAGAAGGCTTATGCCTTGTTGATGCCTCTATTAATTGGCAATTTTTTAGTTGGGAGTTCTGCTCCGATGGTACCACATGCATGTGCATTGTGATTGAGTCGCATTTGATATTGCATCTTGAGTTGTGGTGAAGATAGATTCATTGTTTCTTTATGTTGTTGACTTGTTGTGACAAGTATTATCTAAAAGCTGTGAATTTAGTAGTTATGTCGTGTTGATGTTTTATTGTGATTAAAGTTGTTTGTAAGTTGTGAAGTGGTGATTTTATATGATCTGATTTAATATATTATTTGTCATATGACTAATCATATAGTTTGATATATCACCCCTTCTATTTGAATGTTTCCCTCTGTTGGTAACGTGCAGGTAATCAAGAAGGATAGTTATTACCTCGTTAGTTCGAGTCAGTGTTGTCGCTCTGATACATAGCACTCAGGGTTATGAACTCTTGATGTTTAGTTGTTGATTATTATTTCAGTTGCTGAATTTTGAAGTTGATTACATGAAATAATTATTATCTTGAGGTTGTTTTGGTTGAATAAAAAATGTTAAGTGAATTGAAGTTAAGTATGTATATTTCGTTGCTGATCAATAAAAAGTTGTTTGATTTTGAAGAATAAATCAGATTGTTATCGGTTCATCCGAGTTAAATGTTATGTACCTGTTTGTATGCGATTAATTGAAGATTTATTTTTAGTTGAAAATGTAGCATCCTATTTATGTTGAAATCTGATTTTTTTATTATCCGCCGAGTAGAAATAGGGTGTTACATTAGGTATTCTACAGTCCTCAATTTCAGCAGGCTCCGAGGTCGAAAGCAGTATGTCTTCCCGATTACTCATTAAACAACACTACATTCAAAGGGGACTCCACTGAGTGGGGGATCTCATGCCTCCTTTATTGGGATTACTCCCTCAAAGTTAACATGACTATACCGCCCGTCCTATCTTAAGCTTGCCCAAGTCCGGGTATATGACTTATGAGAAATCACCAAGCACCCTGAGAACCAGGAAAATCTAGACAAATATATATACAACATATAACAAATAATAACACATATATAGATATAGACAAAGATAGGCTCAAACCACTTAGGGATGGACCAGCAAGAGGTCAATCTATCCCCAGTGAAGTCACCATTTTTCTGTAGCGGTAGAAATGTTTAAGACTAGGCCATTGGATTAACTTGACTTGTACAGATCAAAATAAAAATCGCCACCGCGCTTTATTGTTTATAAAGGAATGGGAAAAGAGCGAATAACCCAAAAAAGGGGGTAAAGATTCTAGGTAAGGGGGTTGATTATGCAAAGGGAAGGTATTAGCACCCTAAACATCCACGGTACTCCGCAGGAACCTCTTTGTAAAAATATGTATATTTTGGCTATAAAATGTTGTGTAAAAATAGATTGTGGTGATGAGAAAAGAATTATTTTTTTATGATTTTTGCACCCACCGCGGTTGCGAACCTTTAATGCCTACGTACCGCCTTCGGTGCAATAGGGGATCAAGGTACATGTAGTTCCTCTTCGAAAATTTTAAAACACATGTGTGTTTGGTTAATTTTATGAGATAAGACATCATCGTCATTGTCCGTCTGAAAAACATACTTACTACCCACAATTATGAGAAAGGAAAATTTGCATCATCTCAAAGTGGAGGATATGACTTGGATTTTAAAATCAACAATGCCTCACTCAACACCCAAGTGAAAAATATCTCTCTTCACTACATATTATAGAAGTATAGTCGTTTGCATCACTACAAGGATTGACAAGAGTCTAATCTTTTGGGAAAAGTTTTTAAAGATAAAAACCAAAATGGAAAAATAGTTTGAATGAGATTTATTGACTTTTAGTCTTCTCACAAAAATGTCAAGGTATTGTTAAGTTGATTGAAATTTGTTTAAGAAATAATTTTTCTGAAAATGTATGGACATAAGTCCAAGTTTATTATGAAAGTGGTTCAAGTTTTAAAACAAGAGTTTTCAAAAGGAGAGAGAATATTTTTGAAATAAAAGAAGATGAGAGGAGATGAAGGGACTATCCTAAAGCATAAGGTAAAAGCTAGGGAAAAAGAACCATCTAACCAACAAGAAACCAATATTTGGCACAAGGAGTCAATGTAGAATTCCCATATTTTGGATTTGAAACAAAGCAAACAATTAATAAACCTCTTAAGAATACCAAACTTTAATTTGCATTAAGTCTTCATAAAAAATTAGGCAGAGTAACAACTATACACAAATGAATTTCAGATTACAGACAAAGCATGTAACCATAATAACCTGCATACAAAACAAACAAACAACCCAATGTATTGGGGTAAACCCCAAGAACTCCAAACAAAATAACAATCAAGGTCACAAGGTCTGAAGGTAGGCCACAACTTCTAATCCTAAGTCCAAGAAGTCCATAACTCCAAAATACCAAGGATAGTAACCAAATAGTCCAAGTAACGTTAAAGTTTTTTAGGGTTTAAGTTGGTTATTAGGTATCTTCAAAAAGAAAGTGAAAAAAAGCTTAAGTGAGAAAAATAAAAAGACATAAAAGTAAATGCCCAAGTGAGCAAAGATGAAAAATAACATGAAATGTAAATGCTAAAGTAAATGATACATAAAGTAAAAGCATAAAATAAAAACATAAAATAAAGTCAATTATTAGGAATTAGTGGTTAGTTGGATGACCATCTTGAAACTTACATTTGGAACTCATTAGAGGATTGGTATAACCAAAGCCTCTCAACAATAAGTAGCATTTGTTTTTTGTCAAGCATATCATCCATTTAAGAATCTCAAAGTAACACTTAATGATCAATGATATTTAAGTGATCCACTTTGACCAAAATTGATGAAGTTCCATTAGAGGATTGGTAGAACCAAAGCCTCCTAACAACGGTTCTCAAGGGTATTGGATCAAAGGGTTCAAATTAACATACTTGGGCTTGCAAACATAGGTTTGGGTCACGAATGGTCATTTTCTCAAATCGGGACATAATTTAGCGCTATATTAAGCAATCGTAAGTGGACTTATATAGAAGTAACACCTATTTTGAGGGCGGTCAATAGAAATCTATGCATCTCATGTTGTGAGACGTGATATGTAAATCATGCTCCAATAACATTTGGTACAATAAGAATGGTATAAGGTGAAGAAGGAAGGGGAAATGAATAAACCATATTTGAAACAAAAATTTAATCAAACTATTATTAAAGTCATTCATCCATTTTTATGGAGTTAGACTCAATATCATGGATCCAATGATGTTAAAAAAGTTCATGATCAACATTTCAATCCAAGATCAGCTAGAATATTGTACAAAAATAAAATTGTATTTAAAAATAAAAGAAAATGGTTTTTAAAAATGATTATAAAATGGAAATAAGAGAGAAAAATAGTAACTATATTCAAATTAATCAAGAAAAAATAAGTAAGACCATAGAAAAATCAGAAATGAACTAAAATATTGTTATAAAATTTTTGGTAATTTTTTAAAGTCATAAGCTATTTTTAAAATTAAATGAAATAGGTAAAATAAACCAAAAATGATGAAAAATAGTAAATTCAGAAATAAAAAATAAATAAAGTCACCAATATTTGTCACAATGTCATTGGATCCTTCCCTGTATTTTTCCATAATTTAAAAATGAATAAAAGTATTTTTAAACATTTAAGACAATTCAAATAAAGTGAAAAATTATAAAAAAATATCAAAATAAAAAATAAAATTGTGAAAAAATAAAAATCAGAAAGAGAAAAATCAAAAATATTTTCCATAATTTTTTTAGATTTTTTGGAGTTAAAATGAATTTTCTATGAATTTTTGAAATTTAAAACAATTAAATATAAAAATCAGAAATAAAAAATAAAGTCAAAAATATGTTGACCATTGGATGAGAGTCAAAACGCGTTAGTAATCAAATTCAAGGGATCTGGCGCGCTGTGCATATCATGGTCATTACTGAATAAAACACAAAATCAATTATAAAATCAGAAATTCAAAAAACCCAAATGGCGTTGTTTCATTGGTTAAAGAATGACACGTTGGTCATCTTCAACCTCCAGCCAGTCTCAGAATCAGGTCACTCAAACTGTAAAAAATTAGAGCTCGAGACCGATACCGTTTTTTTTGTCTCATCAAGACGAAGACAACTACACTTTCGCAAAAAATTTATATAAACTGTAGCTCAAACAATTTGGAAGAGAAGTTTTGAAAAGGGATTTGAAATTTCATGGTCAAAACGTGCTTCCAGTTAAAAAACAAGTGTTGCGACTAGAACCAGGATGATGGGAGCTTCACAATAGTATCAAAGTTTGAGAGAATTGGTGAAAGAATCTACCTATTGAAGTTAAGTTGCAGAGCTCTGAAACTGGACCTGGCTAGCACGATTTAGGGAGTTTTAGAGCTTAATTCTTCTTCTGTTAGCTTTAGTGAGGATCAAGGAAGGTGAATTGACAAAGAAAAATGACTGAGAAAGACTGTAAGAGCAAATTCAAAGTTGCAGAAAAATGAGTTCAAGATGAAGTTTGGCAGGGTGATTCTGGCTCTTTAAGATTGAGGAAATGAATGAGGGATGACCCTCTATGTACAGGGAATCAAATGGAATGCTCAAGCGTGTGCAATGATAAAGTTTGGAGGGAAATCGTGTGAAGTTGCAAACAAGAAAAGTGTGAGTTCTATTTTGACCAAAACTCATCCAAACTTTGCGTTTTAATGTGCTAATCATTTCTGGAAGTTCACTAAACATGTTTAGAAGCAAAAACACGCAACAATTTTATGATTAGAGGCCAAAACAAAGATTTCAAATTCCTGACTTGGTGAAAAATTCAGTTTCAAATTACCAAATTCAAACCAATGGCGTTCTCAACTCAAGGGGTCTTAGGACATGATTCCTGAAGCTTTAGAAAGATGAGGTTACAAGCTTTTAAATGTGCAAAGAATGGGAACAAATGGTTTCTTGAGCCAAAAGTTGCAATGTGTCAAAGTTGGGAAAAAGAAGTTGACTTTCCATACTTAGAAAATTTCTAAGTTTTTCTTCAAAAATGACTTATAATGTCTTGCATCCAAACATGGCCTTCCACTTGAAATTTGCTCTTGACCAAAAAAGATGGAACAAAGTATACCTCTTGAATGGAATTTTGAAACTTGAACCATTTAAAATAACAAAAAATTGAGAGAGTTATGACTTGTTGAAGTTAGCAAAAATTCAAGAAATGACCTATAATCTTTTGCATCCTTAGAGCATCTTCCATCCATTTTTAAGTCTTACACATAAAAGAAAGGTTGAAGTTCACATATTCAAGATCATTATGGAAAAATAATAGGCTCAAGGTGATAAAAATTGATCAAGTTATTGTCATTTGAAGTCACATAAAGGAATTTGAGGGTCCATCTGGAGGACTTGTAATATTTCTTCATCATCAAGTTTCTTCCTCACAAAATTTCTTTGAAACTTTTGAAGTGATTTGTTAATAACCCTTTGGAGAGAAGTATTTCTTTGGAATCATTCAAAAATACAAAAATATGAGCAAGATATACCCCTTTGAAGTTCAAAACCCTAGCTCCTAAAACTAGAAAGTGCCTTGGGGAACCTTTGCAACTTTGACCAACCTTCTTACACAAATACTTTTGTTATGTGATTATAAGTTGTTGAGGAAGATGAGGAGAAACTATTGCAACCAAAACCACTTCCCCATCTTGAGAACTGAAGGAGATATGCACTTTTGATCATTGAAATCAAAGACTTATCCAATTGAGTCAAACTTCTTCAATCAACCCTTGTACTTTTGAACTAATTTTGACAAATTGAGGCATGATGAATCATGAAATACTTTGTCATGATATTACTTCCAAACATATTTAATGGTGAGGCTTGAATCTCAATGAAGCTTTGTTGAGGAAGGCATATAAATGAACTTATGAATCCATATATCAATCTTAATGGGAAAGTATTGTGCTTTTACCTACAACATTAACAATTTGGGAAAACACTCATTGTATTTATTAGTTAAAGGATAATAAATAAAAAACATGGATGATCACAAAATACAAATCAAGGTGCTTGGTGATTCCTCCTAGAGCAAAAGCTAAAGATATGGGTAAGAACCAAACCCTAATGTGATCTTGTTGTGTTTGAAATGATATGATATGATGAAGGGATATTAGGGATAAAAATTGGGGTACAACACATCCCTCTTCTCCTACGAATATAGATGGACAACTTTGATGTTAAGCGTATCCTTATCAACCAGGGGAGCTCAGTGGACATCATATATTCCCAACTGTTCACCATACTACAACTCAACAAAACACACTTGACACCTTACATAGGCTTGGACCTCTAAGGTTTCAACGGCGTGGTCACCAAGCCATGGGGTCTCATCGAGTTGATCTTCACTTTCGGGGCAGCCAAAATGGCCAGGTCCATCAAAAGCCAATTCCTAGTAGTATAATGCCCCTCTTTATACCAATGCATCTTCGGAATTCCAAGTCTAGCCGAACTTATATCTGTGCCCTCTACGGTACACCTGAAGATGAAATACTACACTTCAGGAGGACTGTTCGCCACCCTCCACAAAGATATCGAAGCATCGAGGAGGTGCTTCGAAGCATCCTCAAATAGGAAGAACACCATTAATGCGCTGCCTAGAGAAGCCATCAGGCCTCTCCATCCCAACAACTCTGAGGAGCTAATGCCGTTGTAGCATGTTGACTCGATTGATATTGATAATTGTTTCTCCGAGGACGATTTGCGAGTGCAGAGGCGAAAGAGGAAGGAGATCCAGCTTGTAGAAACATCCTCGATCTTGACCTCGACCTCCCTCAATAAGGATCCTGTCTGATATTTGTGACCAATTCTAGATGGGGATTTCAAGCTCATTCCGCTCAGGGATGACCCCAACAAAGCAGTGAAGATCAACACAGGTTTTCCTGATTTAGCAAGGAGACAACTGAAGGTTTGTTTAAGGGAAAACACAGACTTGTTCGCATGGAGAGCATATGAAATGCCTGACTTGGACCCGGAGATAGCAAGTCACCAGCTTCCTATAGATCCTTCCCTTAAGGCCGCAGTTCAGTGTAGGAGAAAGCAGTATCCAGAGAAAATAGGTGATGTCGAGTAGGCTGTAAAAGACCTCCTGGAGGTAAAATTTATAAGTGAAGCCCACTACACAATCTTGCTATCTAATGTAGTACTTGTAAATAAATATAATGGAAAATAGCGCATGTGCATTGACTACTCTGATCTTAATAGGGCTTGTCCCAAAGATGCTTATCCCTTTCCCAACATAGATAATTTGGTTGATAATTCTACATGTTTTAAACTATTATCATTCTTGGATACGTACTCCGGTTACAAACAAATCCCCATGGAAAAGTGTGACAAGAAGTACACGGATTTCATGATCGAGTCGGGCAACTATTACTACAACATAATGCCCTTCGTCCTGAAAAATGCCGGTGCTACTTACCAGAAGATGATGAACAAGGTCTTCCTAGGGGAGATTGGAGACATGGTCGAAGTCTATATAGATGACATGATTGTAAATTACCAAGAGAAATTCAATCACACACTCCATCTAATGAGGGTCTTTGACCAGGCGAGGACGTGAAAGATGCGGTTCAGTCCGGAGAAGTGCACCTTCGACGTATGAGCAGGAAAATTCCACGGTGTCTACTTGATTGAATGAGGAATCGAAGCCAACCCCTGTTATACCCAATTTCCCACCCCCTAAGATCCTCTGTCATCTCATTGCAATGCATCAAGATCACGCATTCAGGTTGGACATTTCTTTTCTCTTCCCTATCTTTAAGTTTACTCTCAAGGGATCGCTAAAAACCTTAATTGTGTATCTTGTTTATATGTGATTTACATTTTTTTTGACCTCTAATCAAAATACCAAAATAATGTGTGATTTATTTTTGTATATTTGTATTTTGTAGGTATCAAGCCAACAATTCTTTTTTCCACTTTTTTCCTGTAGAAACCGGTTCCCCATATACAAGATTTTGCTCCTGGATTTTAATTTTTCGTAGCAGAAACCGATTTCATTATATGGAGAAATCGGTTTCCTGTGCAAATTTGGCAAACAAAAAAAGAAGAGAATTTTCATGTTTGTAGTATGTGGCTCCAGTTTCCTTCTTTTTTTGAGAATATTCTTGATTACCAAAAAATAAATCCCCTACCTCATCAAAATTAAATTCTACATACACTCTCATTTGATTACATGTGCACCACTTGATCTTAATTTTGGATCAAAAATCAATTACCAAGCCTAATTTTGTTTCCAAACCAAACTCCAAACCACCAATAATCCCAAGCCTAAACTCTATAAATAGATTCCTCATTTCATTCATTCATCAAGCTTTAGATAGCCAAATTCACCTTGTAAAAAATTCTCTCAATTCTCTTCATCTACCAAATTCACTCAAAGCTCTTTTTCCATTAAAGTTAGCAATATTTTCATTGAAGCTTACTAATCTTTGAGCTAAACCTCCATCCAAACACTTTCTCTTCATTAATTATCTACATCCAAGCTTGGGATATTGATTCTTAGGGCTGAATTGAAGCATGTTTTTGAAGTTGTCTTTATTAATTTTTTAGATCTACCTTTGGTAAGTTGGATCTTTATCTTTCATTAATGTGATCTCTTGTGATCTTGGTTGTTTGATTTTTTGAGCCACATTTTGTGATTCCATTGGTGCTATTTTCTCATAATTTGATGGAATTTCCATACTCAATTGAATCCAAGATCATAAGGTGTTTGATAAAAAGCTTGAACAAGAATTTTCTCTTTAAAATGCTATTTTTGAAAATTTAGCAGCAGAAACCGGTTTCCCTGTTTGGAGAAATTGGTTTCTCTCACTATTTTTTGCACCAGGTTTGAAATTTTGTGCAGGAAACATGTTTCCCGTATTCTGGAAACCGGTTTCCTGACAGCAGAATGCAATTTTTTGCCTTGTTTTGGGGCTGTTTTGATTTCTTTTCTATTTTCTACTTCTTTCTTTTGATTGTTGCTTTGGATTGCAATTTTAAATGTCCAATTTCTATTTAAATTCAATGGAATTAGGATGTAGTTAAAGTTGGATAAACATTCATTAATTTAAATCAATCTTAGAGTAAATTATTTAATTTATTCTTGGGGCTTTGAATTAGTGATATATTTAATGCTTTAATCCGTCAATTATGAGTGACTGAACTTGAAGATGAAAGAATTTTGAGAATATGATCTAATGTGATTTCGTATCTTATTTTCCCTCTTCATCTCATCCCTTTCTTTTTCCTTGATATGATCATTAGTGGCCCAAGCGTTATACTTGAAATTGTCCAAGTATGATTGATTATTTAACCATGGCTCAAGATCTTTGAAGATTGTTTTTAGGAGGCTTTGGTTTTACCAATCCTCTAACAAGTCTTCATCAAATTTGATCTAAGCTCAATTTTCAATCATCATTGATCACTTATTATGGGATTAATCTCCCTTCTTATTTATCTTTATTTTTGTTTTTACTTGTGCTACATGTTTTAGGAGCTTGGTTTTTTACCATGTCTCTAACATGTATGGTATATATATTGCTACTGACCGGGCTCAAAATAGGTATAAATTCTACATAAGTCCACTTACAATTGCTTAACATAGCGTTAAATTTGTTCCGATTCGGAAAATGATCATTCGTGGCCCAAACTTTATGTTTGTATGTCTAAGTATGGTTGATTGTTTATCTTAGGCCCAATACCTTTGAGACTTGTTATTAGGAGGCTTTGATTCTATCAATCCTCTAATGAGTTTTCATTATTATTGCTCCAAAATCATCATTCATTATCATTGATCATGTTTGTGACTATTAACTTCTAACTTCTAACTCATTAACAATTAAATTTACTTTATGCCTTTATTTTATGCCTTTATTTTTATGCACTTTTATCTTTAGCATTTGCATTTCATGCTATTTGCCTTTTTCTCACTTGAACATTTATTTTCATGTCATTTTACCTATGATCACTTGAGTTTTTCTTTTTCTTTTTTAAATACACTTAATAATCCAACTTGAACATTAAAAGATTTAAGGCTCTTTATGGACTATTGGTTACTATCCTTAGCATATTAGAGTTGTGGATTTCTCGGACTTAGGATTAGAAGCCTTGTCCTGATACTTTGGAGACCTTGTTGCCCTATTGTTATGCTATATGAAGAATTGAGTTTATTTTCTTTGTGTGCCGGTTATTCTGATATTTTATTCGTGATTGGGAATTCCTCTGTATACAACTGTTATTCTGCCCATTTTTTTTGAAGATTTTATTTGATTATTATTTCATCTGAGATGCAAGTTTATCCGAGGCTTTCTTCATCCGAAGCTTGGTTTTATCTTGGTATTATGTTTACTTGATTCTTAACCCAAAGGATGGGAATCTATATTGACTTATTTATGTCAAGTATTGGCTTCTTGTTGGTTAGACCTTTCCTTACCTTAGCTTTTACTTTGTGTATATAAGATAGTCTCTTCATTTCTTCCCATTCTTCTTTAATTTTTCAAAATATTCTCCTTTTTTTCCAGAGGATTCTTGTTTTCTAATTTGAACCGCTTTCATAAAAAAATTTAGACCTAGGTCCATGCATTTTCAAAATTATTTTCTTAATAAAGTCATTAATTAATCTTAATCAAGACATGACTTCTCTCTTCAATACTAAAAAAAATTCAAAAACAAGTTCAAACCTTTTTGCCGCTTTGGCTTTTCTCTTTAAAACCTTTTTTTTTAAATTAACCAACACACAAAACCTTTTCAAATTTTTTGAGAAGAACTACGAGTGGCCTGATCCCCTATTGGACGAAAGGTGGTACATAGGCACAAAAGGTTCACAACCGTGGCGGGTGCAAAAATTGTAAAAAACCACTTCTTTTCTTATCTCCACCATGTATTTTGTAAATATTTCTTTATAGCTAAAATACACAGATTTTCAAAAGGGTTCGTGCGGAGTACTGTAGATGTTTAGGGTGCTAACACCTTCCCTTTGTATAACCAACATCCGTACCTTGTTCTCTATTTTAATTTAGTTTTTATTCGCTCTTTTCCCAGTCCTTTGGATGATATAAAAGTGCGGTGGCGACTTTCACTAATTTTGCTAGTCAAATAAATCTAACGGTTTAGTCTTAACATTTCTACCACTATAGAAAACTGGAAACTTCATCGGGGACAAACATCTCTAAGTGGGTTGAGCCTATCTTTGTTTATTTGTGTATATGTTATATCTGTTGTATATTTGTATATATGGGTGCTGGATTTTCTGGTTTTCTCAGGTTGGGGGGATGTTACTTGAGGTAAAAAGGCCTAATACATAAGCCAGAGTTGTAAACATCTAGAAATACATAGGAATAAAGTGGAGAGTCATGAAGGCTGATAGGCGTATTCCCTATTAAGTCGATCATGAGAGCCACACTCAGACAAGGTTTAAATAGGGTACTATCATATCACATATGTGTTACGATGGTAATACTTTTACGAGGACTCACGACTCTAATTTGACCTTTTGACCTTACCTTGACCTAGACTTCACCCGTGAGTGGAGAGAGAATGATCTTACAGGTACTGTTGGTGACTATTTAGGTAGTTAGATGTATGTTCGAGACGTTTGATCCTGTAACATCTGGTTATTCAACAGTTCAACTGATATCCAGTGTTGTTGAAGCTTTGATCCCACATGCATGCATCCATAAACATATTAATGTCATTTTGGCATACATGTTCCTCCATTTCCAAGTTTCGTTTCTTTGATTCCAATTATTAAACCATTGAAAAATGAACATTGTCAAGAAAGACACCATGGTTTAACAATAAGAATCAAAATGTATAAGTTCTTGGAAACATGGAAACATGTCCTTTGTTTTGCATGTCATACATTGTTTTACATTTAATTTTTTTCATTTTAAAAAGTTTCTTAGGAGTCTTACTCAAGTTTTCTGATCTTCAGCCAACAAGCTGTCTCATTAATACAACACTCGAGCTAACACTAAGAAGAAGATGGAGAACCTTGAACAAGAGAATCGCGAGCTCCGTGAGGAAGTGATTGCTCTAAGGACTTGAATGGCTACTCTGATTGCTTTGGTAGAATCGTTGGTCGCTACTCAGAATTAGCCCCCACCTCACCCGCCTCTTTCTGTTAGTACCTTTCTCTCTTAATCCAGTTGTTACTGCTTCTCAACACCGTATAACTCGTGGCTACCCATGGGGGATTCCTGGAGGTTACATTCTAGAAAGCTACAACCCTACTGCTCAAGTTTCTTAGCTTGTTCAACCTGTTGTTGTTGTTTCTGCACCTCCTGTGGTGTATATTATCCCTGTTGTTAATAACAAGATGTACCATGTTTCCCCTCCACCAAGTGAAAGCTTGGGCTTCTATGACAGAATGAATGATTTTCAGAATCAGTTCAATGAAACTCAAAAAGAGATAAAGGCCCTTAGAGGGAAGGAATTATTCAGACAAAATGATCTCTGCTTGGTTCCTAATGTGAAAGTGCGTGCGAAGTTTAAAGTGCTATAATTTGAGAAGTACAAGGGAAACTCTTGTCCCTGTGATCATCTGGTAATGTATATCAGGAGGATGTCCACTCATACCGATGAACAATGCCTGCTTATCCAATTTTTTACAAGATAGTTTGATTGGTGCTGCCTTGAAATGGTACATGGGATTGGATAGTAGCAACATCCGTACATTCAATGTCTTGGGTGAAGATTTTGTGAAGAAGTATAAGTATAAAATGTTTATGGAACCTGACCATGATCAGCTGGAAGAAATTGCTCAAAAAGATAAGGAATCATTTAAGGAGTATGTGCAGCGCTGGTGCAAAGTTGCTGCCTGTAACGCGCCGATATTTAATTATTTATTTAATTAAATATTGTTTTGAATATTTTATATTAATTCAATTTTTTATCGTCAAAATCAGATTTATTTTATTTAGTGGCATGATAAATAATCGGATTTAATTTGGTGGAATTAAGTTGAGGCATTATTTTTATTATTTAGCTTAATTATGATATTGGGCTTAAATTGTAGTGTTGTGAAGTAATAAGGGGGTATGTCACATAGGCCCATTTAGATTTATTATGAGATAAGTAAAATAATACTATTATATTAGAAATAGAATTATAGGAGAAAGAGAAGATAATGTTATCAAGAAAAGAGAAAAAGAAGAGAAAGAGGAATAGGGTTTTGAGAGGAGAAGAAGAACAAGAGGAAGTTGCTACTAGTGCCAAATTCCCAGAAATTCCATTGAAGTTTCTTAGAGCTGCATTCAATCCAAGGTAAGGGTGAGATTCTTGTTTTATAATTTGGTATATGATAAATGATATGTGGGGTTGGTTATATGAAATTGACTATAATCGATGAATTGATGCTTTGAATTGTGTGCTAATTGATGTATGTTGATAGCAATGATAAATGAATGTTTGATTGTGTATTATCTCATGAAGTTTGTGTCTTTGGAATTGAAACATAATGGGTTTTTGTACTGCACTTTACATAATTTGTAAAACTGTTTTTCAGATGGTGCAATCGATTGCAGTAGAAGAGAAATCGATTTGCACTGCTTAAAAATTTGAGATTTTTGCTTCTGTTTCAGTAAGCAATCGATTGCAGCAGAAGAGCAATCAATTGCACTGCTTAAAAACGTGATTTTTGGCCTTTGGAACAAGGTGCAATCGATTTGCATGTTAGTACAATCGATTGCTCACTGTTTGAGAGTATTTTTGAAAAATTGAAAACTCCATAACTTTTGAACCGTAACTCCGTTTGATGCGCCTATCAAAGCGTTGGAAAGCTAATGCGATGAACTATATTTATAAGGATTAAAATGAAGAATAAGAAGGATAATTATAGTACCCAAGTTAGGATAGAGTTAGCTTTCTTGCGTTGAATCACCATAATGTTTTATGGTGATGAAGTATGATGATGACATGACGATCTTATGATAATGCTTCGTTCATAATAATAATATCAATGATAATGATGATGTAGTATTATAGTATAACAATTTGTAGAAGTTTTGTAATTAGAAATAAGCATTTAGATAAGTAATTAACCGGTATAGTCGAGAATTGTCTGAATAATTATGGGTAATATTATGTTGTAGGCCATGGCCAATGTCGAATATGTTATTGCTTATATGTTGTGATTGATAAGTTGATTAAGTTGTAGGCTTATGACAACATTGTCAAATACATTTTTGTTGTTGAATATGTTGTGATCGATAATTTGATTAAGTTGTAGGCCTATGGCCAATGTTGAAGCAACGATGAGTACCTCTAATTATTGGTATAGTGATGATATAGGCTTATGCCTTTGTGAAGGTGGTTGTTGTTGTATGTGATTGTTGCATTCAATGAGTCACATACATTTGCATTATTAAGTTGACCTGGATTGGTACCACGTTGGCCTGGATTGAAAAAATATTAAGTTGAAGGCTTTGCCCTCTCATATTTTCCAAGGTCTTCCCCTACATGGTTGGTCACAAACCCTTGCCTAAGGAAAAGGAAAAATTGGTGAGTAGTGTTTTCAAGTTTCCTTCGATTGGCATCTCCAAAATGCCCTTCGATTGGCATTTAATCAAAGCCTTTCGATTGGCCTTACAATAGGATCTTTCGATTTGCATTCCTAAAGGTTCCTTCGATTGGAGCATCAAAGGTTCCTTCGATTGGAGCATCAGAGCTTCCTTCGATTGGAGCATCAGAGCTTCCTTCGATTTGGAGCATCAAAGCTTCCTTCGATTAGAGCATCAGAGCTTCCTTTGATTTGGAGCATCAAAGCTTCCTTCAATTTAGAGAATCAGACCTTCCTTCGATTGAAACATTAGAGCAAAGGCCCTTCAATTGGTATTCTAAAAGAGTCCATTCGAAGAAGCTTGCAAAGAGTCCATTCGAAGGAGCTTCATCATAGCCATTCAAAGGATCCTTAGAACAGCCATTCAAAGAAGTTTGCAAAGGTCCATTCGAAGGAGACCATTAGCCCATTTGAAGGAGGGCATTCTAAGGCGAGTTACATATCATTCAAAATTCAAAAAGGGATACAAGATCCCATGTGTTTGTCCAACATTACAAGTTCCCATTCATGGCTTTTAAACACAATCAAGGCTGTTTAAACCTTTGCCTTCTTGTCCCCTCTACCCCGTCTATATAAAGAGATCACAAATGTTGCAAAAGGGGAGGGGAAACGAAAAAAACATTGGAGAGAGGCTGTCCACAAAATCCATCAAAGGTTGCAATAATTTTCCAAGCAAAGCCACCCTTCAGCAAAAATATCCGAGCCCAGAAGTTCCATATCAAATGTGCCCACGCCCAAAAGCCCCAGATCGAAGATGCTCACATCCAGCAAGTACCGAAATCGAAGATTCATTTGTTGGTAAGAAAGGGTAAATTGTCCAACTTTATATTTGCATAACACATCCATACTTGTTGTTACCTTCGATTTTCCATCCACAGGATCGAAAGGCCTGGGTTTGGCACCCAGGTCATGTCCTTCATTTGCTAACATTTGCTGTAGACATAGTCTGAAGAGACCCAACAAGCGTAGGGTCGAAGGACCTGGGTTTTGATACCCAGGTCCTGCATTTTATTTCGCTAACATACTTTTGCAGGTATAGCATCCCAGATCGAAAGAGACACCTTCTCTGGATCGAAGTCACGGCCTTCTGGATCGAAGAGGACATCTTCTTCCTGGATCGAAGGTAACCCCCTTCCCTGGATCGAAGGCTATTCCCTAGCCCAATCGAAAGAAGGCCTCTCTCCTGAATCTAAAAGGCCATGTCTCTTCCTCTGTGGATCGAAGCTCCCCTCTTTTTTCACCCCAATCAAAGGACGCTTCTTTGTACTCTTATTTTGCTTTTTGTTTCTTTTCTTTATTTTTTTAGTGGACTATTTATCTTTTAATTAACGTTAAAGTCAAAATCACAAAAATATTAGGCTAGTTGTTTTTTCCAACTAAATTAATTTTGTAAATAAATTATTTAATTATTTAAACATTTTTTATTAAGCTTAAAATTAAATAGACTTAGACTTTGTTTTCTTCTATACCAAAAACAAAAAAAAAAGGCCTCTTTTCTTTAGGATTTTTAGACGTCTTTTCTATTTTCACGCGCGTTTATTTAATTCCAAATTTTACTGTTATTGCATCTATTTATTGGATGTAATAGATAAATTAGGATATTTACTGCTTTATTCCCCATTATCCTTGTATAATGTAAATCCCCTCCCCGAAGCATTGTAATAGCGTATGATCTATATTTTTTGCATTTTCTTTTTACTGCTTTTCATATTAACTGCTAGTAACTAGACATGTATGACAAAGACTGAAATCAAACGCTAGCAAACTTAATAAAAAGACAAAAATAACTGAAACACAACACACTTACACACGAGCACCTCTAAGGTACACCCACATTGGTTGCTTTTAAAAACAGTCATGAGGCATGAATGCTTTAGCAAAGACCCATAAATCAAAAGATCATAGTCCCTCGATGACCCTATAGTTGCCTTCTCGGTAAATGATCTGGTCCCTAAAACAGAATTGCTAAAGCATCTCCATAATTGCCTTCGTGACTGTAACGTCCCTTCGGTTATCCCTCAAAACATCCAACGACAAGGCTACCAACTCACTAATAGTAGGATAGCACTGTCTAAAGGAAAAGTGGAAAAGATGACCCTTTTCGAGTAACAAAGTAGATAGCTGTTAGAAGTTTTCTCAAACTATTTTTGCACTTACACACAAATACTACTTTTAAAAAGACATTTTTCAAACACTTTGTATACGTTCTCTACTATCCTGAGAAACATTACATGTTCACCGTACTAAGGCGTTTTCAAAACATTTTCAAACACAAAGCACAAAAGCATCTTGAAAAATGAGCCAACCTCTAAGAGCCCGTGGAAAACCACGGATGGAAAGGGTGCTAACACCTTCCTTTTCCATAATCTACCCCCTTACTCAGAAATATCTCGAAAAGGTATTTTTCTGTTCTTTTCACACTTTCCTTTGTTGGATAAAAGAAAAGACGGTGGCGACTCTTTCTTATCGCACATTTGCAAATACAAAACTCAAAACCAGTATATAACAGTCGGTTCTGCCACCGTAAAACAGAACTGGCGACTCTGCTGGGGATAAACAAAAACTGGGGTTACCTTAGAGTTAGTTCATTATTTAACTGCTTTGTATGCTTTGATTGCTTTAATTTTGAGGGCTTTGCTTGGGTTGTTACTATAGATCCTACACCCGGATCTGGGGCACACTTTTAGGTAAACAACAATAGATCGTGGAGATTGTATGGTGTAGACCAATATGGTTGAAGCGATGGCTGTGTTGGTGTGACACTTTGGTTGGTACCGATATCCCTTGTGTTGAAACGAGGAGAATATGAGGCCGCCGTGAAGCACTAACATACCTTAGAACCTTAGTTGAACAAACTTGGCCATTAGAAAGTAGTGAGATAGCCGGTCTCAGTGTAAAGCTGGGAATTGGTTGATACTCGATGCTACACTCATTGAGATGGGACTTTCGGGATGTTTCCTCCGCAAGAAAAGATTGCTAAGCTGAGATAATACCGATAAATGAAGATCAATGATATTGAGACTCCTTAGAACCCGGTTACTATTTCTAAGACAGGTTGAGCCAACTAAACTTCAAGAGGGTACTTACCTATGGAATCCATGCAAGCCTAAACCTAAGGATACTTGTGTGACTTGTTTGCCTTTATTGTCTAACAACTTGAATTCTTTGCAAGGTTTACTTGCTTACACAACCTTACACTTTTGCTCAACACATAGCATACACATCATAACATCATGCCACAACATTTCCTTAACTAT
Organism: Vicia faba; assembly: GCA_948472305.1. Classification (NCBI taxonomy): domain Eukaryota; kingdom Viridiplantae; phylum Streptophyta; class Magnoliopsida; order Fabales; family Fabaceae; genus Vicia; species Vicia faba. The sequence goes on along the minus strand of OX451741.1, from coordinate 897,323,706 downwards.
TTCAAGGATCTCAAGGGTTTGTGATGCAGGTTATGACAAATCAGACGTCTAGCAAGGAGCAAGGGGATTTATTTTCCTCTAGCCAATTCCGTCAAAAGATCAAAAGTCAACAACTTAAGTCAGGGGCTATGTCCCACTTGATATGGTGAGCTTGACTCTCGTAGAAGGACAATCTACGATACAAAGTTCTTCAATCAAAGCTACAAATTTCAACTGCTGGCATATTCTTATTTACCCTGCGAGTCCTTGAAAACATTGCATATGCATAACATAACATACATGTTATTGCATAAATAGGTTTCAAAGCAGGGTCCTCATCTTATTCGCTGTTTATTTCAACAAGTAAAGAAATGGCCCTCGAACAAACAGTCAAAGACCTTCAGGCTCAAAATGCTTAGTTTCAACAAATGTTCTTGACTCTGACCCAGGGGCAAGAAGACCTGAAAGCTCTACTCGTCAAAAAGAAGGCTAAGAAGGCAAAGAAACCAGTTCGTGTGTTGAGTGTGGGAAGAAGAAGACCAGTTAACTGAGCTCTAGATTTTGTAACCTCATCAAAAGGAGGGGATAATCAAGAGGAAGATGACGAGAAATTAAAGGAAGAAGACAACATTCCAGCGTCTGAAGAAGATGAATCTGACTATAATGAGGAGCAGTATCCTCCTGTTGATGATAAATACAAACGGCTGGAGGATCGACTCAATGCCATGGAGACTCAAAGGGTTCCTGGTCTGGATTTTGAAGAATTAGGTTTGGTTCCAGGGGTGGTCATCCCACCTAAGTTCAAGGTCCCGATCTTCGCAAAATATGACGACGTCTCCTGCCCTAAGTTGCACTTAAGGTCCTATGTCAGGAAGATCCAGCCTCACAATGTTGACCGAAAGTTATGGGTCCATTTCTTTCAAGAAAGTTTGGCTGGCACTCAACTGGATTGGTTCTATCAACTAGAAGGAGCTGACATCCATACCTGGCAAGACTTGGCTACTACTTTCTACAAGAAGTACCAATACAATGCTGACCTGGAACCAACTCGAGTGCAACTGCAGAATATATCCATGAGCTCAAGAGGAGGGTTCAAGGAATATACGCAAAAATGGAGGGATCTAGCTGGCAGGGTACAACCCCCTCTGAATGATTGTGAAATGGTAGACATGTTCATGGGCACTCTGACAAGCCCATTCTTCAATCTGCTGATTGGAAGTTCCTCATCCGGGTTCACATAGATGGTTTTGACTAGATAAAGGATAAAAAATGGTATCAAGAATGGGAAGATCCCGATGGCTGCATCTTCTAATGCTGAGAAGAATCCATTTGGTGATAAGAGGGAAGCCAATTCCGTGCACGGCTAGAAGGGTCGTAATAAGGCAGATTACCACCAATCTGTGGGGGCAGTGCTAGTCTCTAATTCGGCACGTGTGCAACGACCATAACAACGGGGTAATCAGCAAAGGCAAGACGAGCCCAAGAGACAGTTTACCAAGCTCAACATGCCAATGTCTAAATCATTGCAACACTTGATGAGGATGAATCTAATTACACTGATAGGACCTCATCCAAACCCCAAGACTTCCTCTCTTAACTACAATCCTGATGCAAGGTGTGCCTATCATTCTGGCAGTCCTGGGAACGATACTAACGATTGTTGGGTGCTGAAATACAATATTCAGAATATGATTGACACCAAGGAGATTGGGTTCGACCCTTTTAAGACTCCCAACATGGTGACTGCTCCCATGCCAAATCATGGCTAAGATTGAGAGCATTTTTGGTCATTTGAATTCTCAAGTTGTATTTTCTTTGTTTGTTCAAACAATTATTGTCATGTCAAACTTTGTTATTTCATTAATGCATTACACGTGTTTGTCTTTAATTAATTTGTTTTCATTATGCTTAAATTTCTTTATACTTCCTTTTCATGATATTCAACTCTCGATTAAAAGCTCTAAGCCTTTAGATGGAGGATGACGAAAACGATACCACAATCCATACAGTGTGCTTCTAAACAGACCTTGCTGACGATGTACAGGCGTTGTTTTAAATCCCAAACAGTGGAGTTATGAGGAAGATAATACCTAGTCAACCCCTTTGAGCCAAAGAAATAGGAGTTTTTCTTTTCATACAAATTAAAAACCTTAGTCATAACCTGGGGCATGGTAGTTTCTCTGTTAATTCAGACGCGTATTCAGTCGCAATATTCTGCTTTGTACACAATGAATGGCATCGAAGACGTCCTTCCAAATCAAAAGACGGTGATGGTTTCGCCTAATCATTAAAACCGACAGTCATTAACTCTCAAAATAAAAGCCCGCTAAGTCAAAACCTATGATGGAGACTTAAGAAAAAAACTGGGGCATCCCGCTGACTGTAATCACAAAACAAACAATTCAGGTAAAAGACAGCGATTACAAAAAAAAGAAAGAAAAAGAAAGAGGTCCTACAAATCCTCAACAAAAAGAAGATTACACAATTGACTGCCTCGTCAAAAGAAACTTTCAATATCCGAACCATCACCGGAACATCGAGGACAAGATGCCAAACTCAATTGGGATCTGAATGCACAATTAACTGAGTATAGGACTGAAGAACATCACGAAGAACGGGTGGGCACAAATAAATTTTGAGCCTTTATCCTTTGTCTCTTAAACTGTGAACCAAGCTACGCTATAAACTTTAAAAGTCCTAGCTGAAGCATGGGTTAGTTCGAGAGCATACTGTTACAAAGGTATCTGACTCCTGTAAGGTTTGCTATAAATCATGAGTTGATGTCACATTCTTGCAAATTTTGTTTTACTACAAAAAACACATTTTCAAAAAATTTCAAGACAGACATAAGCTTTGCATTCTTAAAATACCATTGTTTGCATATGACTATTTGTTCAACAACAGAGAAATTCACACAACGAATATTCGATGAACATAAATCTTCTTAGTGGATAGAATCACCTCAGATGGAAAGGCTTTCCAGTGATAGGCCTTTCATAATCAAGGGGCATGACATGGTGTCCAGCTGAGCTGAGGCAGTCAAGTCAAGGTTCAAGGAATCTCTAAAAAAAATGCCAAATATCCAAGGGCAAATCTCTATCTGAATCACTTGGGGAATTGGACATGTATTCCAGCAACGAATCTTGTGCGATCAAACAAACATCTTCTGGCAGTGTGGCAACACTTACTACTATGGACAGTGACAATTCTCCATATCTGATGAACATGGACATGGTCGAAAGATACTACGCATGAATAAAGATCCGCTAGGTTGACTGGCCTAGGAAAAAAATAAGGGCATCCCGATGAATCAAAAGGGTTCGGGCAAAAATTAGGGATAAAAACAAAAAAAATCTGTATGCCCGGCAAGTCGAAAACCTGAAAAGGCGGCTTGGTAAAAAAAGGGTATCCTGGTGGACTGAAAATCCGAAAAGATAGTCCAGGAAAAAGTTAGGGATTAAAGCGTACGACTACGTCCCGTCATCTTGTCATTTGTCTAAACAGTAGAAGGTTTATTACCCCGATCTGCATTCTCCAGGGACTCCAAGATTTGGGATAATAGTCAAACCATCTACAAAATCCCCGGTTGATATTATCTACAACAGGTATCGAGACAGGGGCATTCTACTACAAGGTCACTGCCATGTTCTTAGCATGCATCCTATTGATACCAGGTGTTCTCATACCCTCGACAAAGAAAAATCTCCAAATTACTGCTCCAATGAAATTCCCCAATGAAGTCGCCAAGCTTCACATGATTCCCCAAGCAGATTACAGAGTTTCAATTCCCCAACAGACACATTCTGAATAAACCAGATTCTCATCTAGAAATGGTGCATGTATGATCCAAAGACGGATATCATCCTGATACTTATTCCAGACTATCTTCTAGCAATAGTTAATGTACGATCCAGAGACGGATATCATCCTGACACTTACTCCAGATTCTCATCTAGAAACGGTTCAGGTACGATCCAAGAACAGATGTCATCCTAACACTTACTCCAGATTCTCATCTAGAAATAGTTCAGGTACGATCTAGAGACGGATGTCATCCTGACACTTACTCCAGATTCTCATCTAGAAACGGTTCAGGTACCATCCAAAAATGGATTCCATCTTGACACTTACTCCAGATTCTCATCTAGAAACGGTTCGGGTACGATCCAAGAACGGATGTCATCCTGACACTTACTCCAGATACTCATCTAGAAATAGTTCAAGTACGATCCAGAGACGGATATCATCCTGATACTTATTCAGATCATCTTCTAGCAACAGTTCAGGTAGGACCCAAAGACGAATATCATCCTAATACTTAGTCCAAATTATCTCCTAGCAACAGTTCAGGTACGATCCAGAGACGAATATCATACAAATACTTATTCAGATCATCTTCTAGCAACAGTTCAGGTATGATCCAAAACGGATGTCATCTTGATAATTAGTCCAGATTATCTCCTAGTACAGTTCAGATACGATCCAGAGACGAATGTCATTATGACACTCATTCAATACATGTTCAAGTATAATCACAACATAGATCCATCCATAAAATCTCCAGCAGACACATGGGCAGAAATGTCCTGATGCGAACTCATCGTCGTATCCTCATCATACGTCTGTGACATCTATGTTCCCCACAGAGCAGAAACAACCAGAGTTTTTCCCTCTTCTTCCCCAAGCAGGGATTACCTTATCCAACTGAAGTCTGTTTTCCCCATCCCAGTTCAAACAGTTTATTACCTCCTCCCGGGTAGAATTTACTTCTCAAACTGCGGAAGCTCATTTCCCAACAGAGTTTATTTCTCTACATCGGCAGAATCTATTAGAACAAAGTTTGAATCTACTACCCTAAGTTTAAGTTTTGATGATAACAAAATGAAAGGATATATTAATTATGTGATTCATGTAAGAACTATTTGCTACCTAAAATATTACTTTCTGTTTTGCAGAAACTCTTATAGGCATCAGCAAAAGTACATCTTAATCAGCATCAAAATATTGGTTATCAACGTCAGCATCAGAAGATGCTATATCAGAATACCAGAATCAGAAGAATAACTCACGCGAATGCTGAAGCTTGATGAACAGAACTGCGCTTAACACTCTGATAAAGACAAACAACAGTTCATCAGCACTTAAGCAGAGTCAGAATGAGCCAAGCCAGAACATGCCTTAAGTAGCAACGGTACTGTGCATTCAAAGCGAATTATTACCAACGGCTTCATTCCAGACAAGATCTGCTTAATAAGGAAAGTTTGTTATTGGCATTGAATCAAGATTATTGCTCCAACGTTCAACAATCTCAGTGCTATATAAACAAGACAATGAAGATTGAATTGGCTAATGCTCTACATCATATTACACGCCTAAAAGCTAATCATCATCTTCCTTCTCTCAGTTTGCTAAAAAGCTTCACAATTCCTCACTCAGTATTTTAGCAATCCAGTATCATAAGCTTAAGTTGTGTAATATCACAGTTGTGATAAACAGTTTTGTAGAAAACATTCACACATCTAGATTTATCTTCTCTGTAAGAAAGTGTTTCCTTGACAAACCGAGTTGTGGTTTGCATCAAGAAGGCTTTAGCAGTTGTTAAAGCAGATTGTAATATTCAGTTGAATATAGTGGATTAAGACCTCGTTGGAGAGAGGCGAAATCACCTTGACGGGTGGACTGGAGTAGTTTGAGATCAAATGAACCAGGATAAAAATATCTTGTCCATTGCATTGATTTTCAGTTTTACAATTCAACCCCCCTTCTTGTGTTTTTCACTTCTTCAATTGGCATCAGAGCGCCTGGTTCTGAGCTAAAACACTTAACCGTGTCAGTACAAGATCCAGCGTCAGAAAAACACAATGGCAGGAAATTATTCTCACACCAGCAATGACAACCATGAGGACAGAGACAGATTCAACGGCAAACCTCCAGTCTTTGATGGAGAAAACTTTGATTACTGGAAAGAAAGAATTGAAAGCTTCTTTCTGGCACATGATGCTGATCTGTGGGATATGGTGACAGATGGATACACGCACCCTGTGAATGCAAGCGGTCAGAAGATTGATAGGAAAATAATGTTTGACCAACAAAATCGTGACTTCAAGAATCACCACAAGGCCAGAACCATCCTTCTCAGCGCCATCTCGTATGCTGAATATGAAAAGATCTCCAACAGAGACACAGCAAAGAACATGTTTGACTCACTCAGAATGACGCATGAGGGCAACGTTCAGGTCAAAGAAACTAAAGCTCTGGCGCTCATTCAGAAGTATGAGGCATTCAAAATGGAAGAAAGTGAATCCATTGAAACAATGTTCTCAAGATTCCAGATTCTGGTAGCTGGTCTCAAGGTTCTGGACAAAGGTTACTCTACTGCTGATCATGTCAAGAAAATCATCAGAAGCTTACCCAAGAAGTGGAGGCCAATGGTTACAGCTCTGAAGCTAGCAAAAGATCTCAACAAAATTTCTTTGGAGGAACTTATTAGCTCCCTCAGAAGTCATGAGATAGAGCTAGAAGCTGATGAACCCAAGAAGTAAGGTAAGCCTTTAGCATTAAAATCTAACAAAAAATCTGAGTCTAAAGTTTTGCAGGCAGTTGAAGAAACATCTGATGGATCCTCATCAGAAGAAGACGAACTCTCCCTCCTCTCCAGAAGAGTGAATCAACTGTGGAAGCAGAGGCAAAGGAAGTTCAGGAATCCCAGAAGATCTGATCAGAACGAGTCTTCTTCCAGATACAGAAGGACAGATTATTCTTCTGGATACAGAAGATCTGAAGGCTCCTCAAGTAGCAAAAAGCCAAACACCAAGGACATCATCTGCTATGAGTGCAATGAGCAAGGACACTACAAGAGTGACTGCCCAAAGCTTCAGAGGGAAAAGCCCAAAAAGAAGTTTGGAAGAGAAAAGAAGAAAAGTCTCATGGCTACATGGGATGACTCTGACTCGTCTGAAGCTGACTCAGAATCAAATGATGAGAGAGCCAACATAGCTCTCATGGCCAACATTTCAGAAGATAGTGAAGCTTCTGAATCAGACTCAGAATCAGATACTGAAGAGGTATTTCCTAACTTTGCTGTTAATTTTACCAAGGATGAACTTGCTGAAAGCCTTAATGAAATTCTGGAAAGGTATCAGCAAATTAGAGTTAAATTCAGAGACCTGAAAAGGAATCTTGAATCTGACTCTAATAAGACTGAGAGTCTTAAATTGGAGAATTCTGAGCTGAGAAATAAAATTTCAAAATTAGAAAATACTTTACAAAACTCTCAGAAGGAACCAATTTCTGAAACTCCCAGCAACTCTGATGAGATCATCAAGGAATATGATCACAGTTTCCAGAAGTTCCTTGCTAAAAGCATAGATAGAAGCAAAATGGCTTCAATGATCTATGGAGTTAGCAGAAACGGTAGGAAGGGAATAGGATACCAAGGTAAGGTTCCTACACCAAAGAATGTCATGGACTTAACCATTAAACACACTCCTCTGAATTCACATTTTGTGTATGGTCACACACATGATATTAAATACACTAGCAGTAAGTACTCTATGAAACCAAAATTCAACCAGAGTTTTGGTAAATCTAACAAATCAGGACCCAAGAAAATCTGGGTACCTAAGGATAAAATAATACATGTTGCAGATATCTTTAGCAGCAAGTCAGAAACACCAGTCATGGTGCCTGGACTCTGGCTGCTCGCGACACATGACGGGAAGAAGGCATATGTTCCAAAGCCTGGAACTTAAGCCTGGAGGCCACGTTGGCTTTGGAGGCAATCAGAGGGGAAAGATCATTGGCTCTGGAACTGTAGGTAATGGAAATCTTCCCTCTATTAATAACGTTCTGCTAGTAGATGGATTAATGCATAATCTGTTATCCATAAGTCAATTAAGTGATAACGGTTATGATATAATCTTTAATCAAAAATCATGTAAAGCTGTTAGTCAGAAAGATGGGACTATCTTGTTTAATGGAAAGAGGAAAAACAACATTTACAAAATCAAACTTTCTGAACTAAAAAGTCAGAATGTAAAGTGTCTTCTGTCTGTTAACAACGAGCAGTGGATCTGGCACAGAAGATTGGGGCATGTTAGTATGAGAAGAATATCTCAGATTAACAAACTCAATCTGGTCAGAGGACTTCCTAATTTTAAGTTCAATTCAGATGCTCTGTGTGAAGTATGTCAGAAAGGCAAGTTTGCAAAACCTTCTTTTAAATCTAAAAATGTTGTTTCTACCTCTAAGCCATTAAAACTTCTGCACATTGACTTGTTTGGACCAGTTAAAACTGCTTCAGTCAGTGGCAAGAAGTATGGGTTAGTAATCGTAGATGACTATAGCATATGGACATGGGTAAAGTTCTTAAGACACAAGGATGAGTCACACTCTGTGTTTGTTACCTTCTGTAACAAAGTTCAGAATGAAAAGGATCTTAGAATCGTTAAAGTCAGAAGTGATCATGGTGGAGAGTTTGAAAACAAAGATTTTGAGTCATTCTTTAATGACAGAGGCATTATGCATGATTTCTCTTGTCCTAGAACTCCCCAACAAAATGGAGTTGTAGAACGAAAGAACAGAACATTGCAAGAAATGGCCAGAACCATGATCAATGAGACAAACGTTGCTAAGATCTTCTGGGCAGAGGCAATAAACACAGCGTGCTACATTCAAAATAGAATCTCAATAAGACCTATTCTGGAAAAGACTCCATATGAATTGTGGAAGAACAGAAAGCCCAACATTTCATATTTTCATCCATTTGGATGTACCTGTTTTATGTTAAATACAAAGAATTATTTGAACAAGTTTGACTCTAAAGCACATAAGTGTATTATGTTAGGATACTCTGAACGCTCAAGAGGGTACATAGTATACAATACAGAAACACAGATTGTGGAAGAATCAATCAGTGTTTGTTTTGATGATAAGCTTGACTCTGAAAAGTCAAAGCAGAATGAAGTTTTTGCAGGTATGGAAATTGAATTTACAGGTTCTGAAGACAACTCATCAGAAGCTCTCAACACAGACACGCCTTCAACGTCTGAAAGGAGCACTTCTAGCAATCCTACAACAGCTGCTGATCAACCTCAGAAGAGATTACACAGAAGCAGCTTGGATCACCCAGAAGAAACTATCTTAGGAAGAAAGGAAGATCCAATCAGAACAAGAGCAAGCTTCAGAAACTCTGAAGAAACCCTCATGGGACTTGTGTCTCTGATTGAACCCTCTTCTATTGATGAAGCACTTCTGGATAATGACTGGATTCTGGAAATGCAAGAAGAGCTGAATCAATTCACCAGAAATGACGTACGGGATCTTGTTCCCAGACCAAAAGGATTCAACGTCATTGGAACAAGATGGGTGTTCAGAAACAAGCTAAATGAACAAGGTGAAGTCATCAGAAACAAAGCACGACTGGTTGCACAAGGTTATAGTCAGCAAGAGGGGATAGACTATACAGAAACCTTTGCCCCAGTCGCCAGGTTAGAATCTATCAGACTTTTAATTTCATTTGCTATTAATAGAGGCATCACTCTGTATCAGATGGATGTCAAGAGTGCATTCTTAAATGGTTATATAGAAGAAGAGGTTTATGTGCACCAACCCCCTGGTTTTGAAAATACAAAACATCCAGAACATGTTTTCAAACTAAAGAAGTCACTATATGGTCTGAAGCAAGCTCCCAGAGCTTGGTATGAAAGACTAAGTAACTTTCTGTTAGAAAATGAATTCACCAGAGGGAAGGTGGACACTACCTTATTCTGTAAATCAGTTAAGAATGACATCTTAGTATGTCAAATTTATGTTGATGATATTATTTTTGGTTCTACTAATCCTTCTCTTGGAAGAAAATTTGCTAAGTGTATGCAGGCAAAATTTGAGATGAGCCTCATGGGGGAACTGAAATTCTTTCTAAGAATTCAGATCAATCAAACTCCAGAGGGAACTTACATTCATCAGAGCAAATACATCAGAGACCTTCTGAAGAAATTTGACCTCTCAGAATGTAAGCCATCAAAGATTCCAATGCATCCCACGTGCATTCTGGAAAGAGAAGAGGTAAGCAAAAATGTAGAACAGAAAGTCTACAGAGGTATGATTGGTTCTCTCCTTTATCTGATAGCTTCAAGACCTGATATATTATTCAGCATATGTATTTGTGCTAGATTCCAATCAGATCCTAGAGAATCTCACTTAACAACTGTTAAGCGAATTTTCAAGTATCTGAAAGGTACTACTAATCTGGGTTTGTTTTATAGAAAATCTAGTGATTACAGTTTAGTAGGCTACTGCGATGCTGACTTTGCTGGAGACAGAGTAGAGCGTAAAAGTACTTCTGGAAGCTGCCAGTTTCTGGGAGAAAATCTGATCTCTTGGTCCAGCAAAAGGCAATCAACAATTGCGCTATCAACAGCAGAAGCTGAGTACATAGCAGCAGCAGGATGTAGCACACAAATGCTCTGGATGAAAAGTCAGCTTGAAGACTTCCAGATTTTTGAGAGTAACATTCCTATACTCTGTGACAATACTTCTTCTATTTGCTTAAGTAAGAATCCCATTTTACATTCTAGAGCTAAGCATATAGAAATAAAACATCATTTCATTAGGGACTATATTCAGAAAGGAATTTTGAACTTAAAATTTATAGATACAGACCATCAATGGGCTGATATCTTCACTAAACCCCTTTCTGAAGATAGGTTCAATTTCATTATGAAACATCTCAGCATGAAAATCTGCCCAGAGTGAAAATGTTTTAACTCCATATATTTATCTTCAGAATGTATTTGTTTTACTGTGAACTTCTGATCAATCTCTTTTCAGAAAGGTAGAACATGCAGATTGAATCAGATGCTAGTCTTAAAGATCTGAGAGTTTAAGCTCAAGGATAGACGTGCTGATCACTAAATCAAACAAGTGTCATCCAATCATCAGCATATCTCTGAAGCAGAACACGCGTGCACGCTTCTGAGAAGGCAAAACGCTGATTGGGTGCTTTGAGACACATGTCTGGTAACCGTTTCAAGTATCTTTCTCAAATCCCCCAAAATCAGCAAGCATTAATTGAAAGTAATCATGTTTATAAAACGTAATCATTCCTCTTTATTGAAACCGTTTACACTTTCAAAATATTCTGAAGCCTATTTAAGCACGTTAACTTCTCACTTCAATCTTTTACAGTTTCTCATTATCTCTCAAATATTCTTTGCATTTTTCTGTGTTCATCTCTTTCAAACCCATTTTCTCAGTTTTTCTCAAAAATCCCTAAGTGTGAACATGGCAACCTCCAGCAGTGCTTCTGCAGGTTCTCAGAAGAAAGCATCATCTGAACAGTACCAAGTTCCATTCAGAACACTCCTCACTCCAGTGAAGAATCTTGAAGTGTTATCTGAATTGATCATTGATTTTGGCAGTCTGAAGGAGAATGGCTTCGACTTGACAGAAGAAGTTAGGGCACAAAAATGGGAAAGGTATTTTGATAGGTTGGTTGGACCAACATTCCCTATGTTAGTCAAGGAGTTCTGGATTCATGCAACTGCTTCAACGCATCAAGTCACCTCCTACATAATGGGCAAGAAGATTGTGATCACGGAGGATCACATAGCAAGGTTAATTGGTTACAGTGGCGGTGGCGTCCGCTGTATTGATATGGTTGAAAGATGTACTGACGTGGGCGTCATAGCAGAAAGGATTTTTACCCTTGGGTTGCCCAGCAGCAAAATCAGAGATCTCAAGGATCACCACAGAGTTTGGGCGAAGATAATTCTGGGGTGTTTTAACCATAGGAAGCCAACCAGTTCCCCTGATTACATAAATATAGATCAGCAGTTTCTGATCTATTTTATCAATCAGAAGGTAAAAATCAACTTGGCTCATCTTCTGTTTAATCACCTCAGAACAAGCGTGAAGGAAACCAGGGAAGAAGAAAGAACCAAGAGGGATTGGATACCCTTTGGAAGGTTAATATCAGATATTCTGACTGAGAATAGGCTGATAGAGCACCTGATTGAAGCTCAAGAGTTAAGCACCATTGAACCAACTGTTGGCAAGCCTCTGAACGCGAAGAATCTGAAGAAAATGAAGTTAATAGAGAATATCAAAAAGGAACCCAGCGTTACTCCTATTGCTGATATCACCAGCAGAAGAGTTCCACTGAGTGACTTTCCTCTATTTTCTGAGATAGAATCTAAACCAGTAGTGGTTCTCAAATATTTGGACGCGTGCAAGGCTGATGGTACAGATCCTAAGCTGAATATCAAAGATCTGCACCAGCCTGAAACAGAAGTTACACTGAAGAAGACGAAGAAAAGGAAGGCCCCTTCAGAAGGAACATCCCAGCAGACACCCAAGAAAAGAGGTAATTTATCTGCTGCTTCTGTTTTAAATTCTTCTACTATTCCAACATCAATCCCAACTCCAACCTCTCATAGAATCTCAATTCCCATCCCAACAATAGATGAAACCGAACCAGAAGATGACCCTTCTGAGGCACTACAACTCAGAAGACCCCGAACCAAACATCCCAAACCAACAATTTCAACAACATCAGCAATTGACAAAGTTCTGTCTGACATTGATCAACATGCTTCTGATCACCCCTCCAATAATCTCAACTATGAACCACAAATTGTCCACTCTCCTCAACCAGAACAACCTCTCTCACCCATTCCAGAAGAACCACATATCCCTGAACAACCAGAAATTCCTCCTCCTTCTCCACAACCAGCAATTCCTTCTCCCTCTCCTCAACCAGAAATTCATCAACCATCACCTCAACCTGAGTTTCATCACTCTGAAACTCCAACTCCTCCTCCTTCTGAACCTCTTTCTCCTCAATCATCTGAACCACAACCTCTGGCAATACAGCTGCCATGTGGAACAACAGTCACAATGGCCCAGCTGCCATCCTCGCCTGAAACCACACCACCAAATACTCCCAAAACCCCAAACAGTCCAATCAGAATTTCTGATTCTCCCACTCCATCTCCCAAACAAACAGCTCCCAAGCAAACCACAGAAGACCCCAGCAGGACCTTCATAGATTTAACAATCCTTGACCGTCTTGCTGATCTGAAAAATAAAATAGCCATTCCAAAACCAAAACAACCAGATGTTGGCTCTGGTATTATGAATTTTGAAACAGGTTTGCAGCAGTGGATTGCTTCTCTGAAGAAAGTCTGTCCTGGAATGATTGACCCAGCTGCCTCTGACCAGCTCTAGTCACAATTCAGAATTTGGGTACGTGCTGAAGCTCTAAAATTGCAAGACATCAACTATGAGCAAGCACAGCAGAATTTCAGCAAGCTTCTGAATGAAGTTGGAAGTCAGCTGCTGAAAGAAGACGTGCTCCTTCTGGACAGTGAGCCATGGTCTGAGAAGCGTCCAACTTCAAAGGTGCAGCCAGAAGAAGATCAGACTATTCAAGCTGAAGCCAGCCAAGCTGAAGATGTTGCAGAAAGCTCTCAGAAGCTCCATGCTTCTGATGTTTCTCAAGCTGCCTTGGACAGGCAGACTCTGGAAGAGCTGAAGCTGAATGACATTCGTCTGCAGCAAAGGATGGATGAAAATGACCAGAAGATGAAAGAAAGGATGGATGTGCAGGATAACAAGATAGATACAGTAGTCAACATGGTGCACAAGCAGAATGAGACTGTTGATCAGATCAAAGCCATGCTGGAGAACCTGTTCACACACCTTCCTCCCCAACCTTAGATTCTCATTCATGCCATTTTCATGTTTTCTTTGCTTATCTGTTGTACTGCTTTGTCTGTTTTTGACTATTTTAATATGACAAGTTTTATTTTCTGATCTAAATGTTTTAGCACATCACTTACACTTTTTGATTGCTGAAAAAAAAGGGGGAGAACAAGAATGATATTTTTCAATAACGGATTACTAAGACAGAAAATCTCAAACATTCTAACTCTGATATACTTGAATATGTTTTCTGTTTTTGCTTAAGTCTACAGGTACAAGAATGCTCTATGATATTCTGAAGACTAAAGCTCTGATACTCTGACCCAAAGCAAAGCTCTGACTCTGATCTGAAGCTCTGCTCTGACATTCTGATCTAAAGCTTCTGATAATCAAAACTCTGATATTCTGATGTTCAAAGAAAGGCAATAAAGATCTGATCCTGAAGAACTCTTGGAATTAAAAAAAGGGAAGTAATAAATTCAGGGGGAGTATCTCTCAACTCTGATATCTCTTTATCCCTTATCTTTGATAACCTCTTACTCTGATACATCTTATCATTTAGTTATCTCTGATACTCTTTCACGTTATTTTCAATTAAAAATATCTAGTTTTTGTCATCATCAAAAAGGGGGAGATTGTTAGAACAAAGTTTGAATCTACTACCCTAAGTTTAAGTTTTGATGATAACAAAATGAAAGGATATATTAATTATATGATTCATGTAAGAACTATTTGCTACCTAAAATATTACTTTCTGTTTTGCAGAAACTCTGATAGGCATCAGCAAAAGTACATCTTAATCAGCATCAAAATATTGGTTATCAACGTCAGCATCAGAAGATGCTATATCAGAATACCAGAATCAGAAGAATAACTCACGCGAATGCTGAAGCTTGATGAACAGAACTGCGCTTAACACTCTGATAAAGACAAACAACAGTTCATCAGCACTTAAGCAGAGTCAGAATGAGCCAAGCCAGAACACGCCTTAAGTAGCAACGGTACTGTGCATTTAAAGCGAATTATTACCAACGGCTTCATTCCAGACAAGATCTGCTTAATAAGGAAAGTTTGTTATTGGCATTGAATCAAGATTATTGCTCCAACGTTCAACAATCTCAGTGCTATATAAACAAGACAATGAAGATTGAATTGGCTAATGCTCTACATCATATTACACGCCTAAAAGGTAATCATCATCTTCCTTCTCTCAGTTTGCTAAAACGCTTCACAATTCCTCACTCAGTATTTTAGCAATCCAGTATCATAAGCTTAAGTTGTGTAATATCACAGTTGTAAAAAACAGTTTTGTAGAAAACATTCACACATCTAGATTTATCTTCACTGTAAGAAAGTGTTTCCTTGACAAACCGAGTTGTGGTTTGCATCAAGAAGGCTTTAGCAGTTGTTAAAGCAGATTGTAATATTCAGTTGAATATAGTGGATTAAGACCTCGTTGGAGAGAGGCGAAATCACCTTGACGGGTGGACTGGAGTAGTTTGAGATCAAACGAACCAGGATAAAAATATCTTGTCCATTGCATTGATTTTCAGTTTTACAATTCAACCCCCCTTCTTGTGTTTTTCACTTCTTCAGAATCTTCCAACAAGCATCTCTCTCCACAAAGTTATCCACGAGCATAATCAATCCTCAAGCAGAGTCAATCCCCAGCAGGTTATCCTCAAACAGGAAAAGGAAATCCACAGCGAATCATCTCTATTCATCATCCTCAGTGGAAATAAAGGATCCGGCTTCCCAATACTCTCCAGCAGTAGTCCGAGATTTATTTTCCTAGACTGGGAAACATCTCAATAACATCCCATATTCATAACTCATAGCATGTGCATACACATTGCATACAACATAATCTCATTTATTTTGAGAACATCGTCATAATGCATTTCATACATCATGACATTGCATATGACTAACTCTTTACCTTTTTCACGAAAAGTTCAAATCAACAAACACGGCTACTTATGTGACCTGGTAGTCTTCTCAAAAGCTACGTCTAATGGAGGGCTATTTTCAGCAATTTCCTCAGAAATATGTCCTCCCAAGAGTTTCTCTGGTTCAGTCAAATCGACACTAATATCTCTCTGATTTCCATTCAAATTGAAGAAACTGAAAATCCTGGATTTCAACCAGATAACAATATAAGGTGCTGCGAAGCCTGAAATTCGACCAGATAGTAGTTTACTTCTTCAAAGACACTGAAGTTTGGATTTAGACCAGATAGCAGTATAAGGTGCTGCAAAGCCTAGAATCCGACCAGATAGTAGTTCACTTCTTCATAAACTGTGAAGCCTGGGTTTCAACCAGATAACAATATAAAGTGTTGTGAAGCCTGGAATCCGACCAGATAGTAGTTTACTTCTTCAAAGACACTGTGAAGCTTGAATTTCAACTAGACAACAGTATAAAGTGCTGCAAAGCCTGGAATCTGACCAGATAGTATTTCACTTCTTCAAAAACTGTGAAGCTTGGGTTTCGACCAGATAACAGTATAAAGTGCTGCGAAGCCTGGAATCCGACCAGATAGTAGTTCACTTCTTTAGAAGCTGTGAAGCCTGGACTTCGACCAGATAACATTATATGGTGCTGCAAAGCCTGGAATATGACCAGATAGCAGTCTACCCTATCAGTTACTATGAAGCCCGAAACCCGACCGGATAATAGTCAATCAACAATTTAAGACACTGTGAAGCCTGGATTTCAACCAGATAACAGTATAAGGTGTTGCGAAGCCTAGAATCCCACCAGATAGCAATTTACCCTATGAGTTACTATGAAGCCTGAAACCCGACCGGATAATAGTTAACCAACAATTTAAAACATTGTGAAGCCTGGATTTCGACCAGATAACAGTATAAAGCACTACGAAGCCTGGAATCTGACCAGATAGTAGTTTACTCTATCAGTTACTATGAAGTCTGGACTCGACCAGATAATAGTATATCTTAGATTCAAGTTGAAGCATGGACCCAACCAGATAATATCTTAATTTCTTCAAATTACCGAAGCTTGAATATGACCAGATAACGATACACCTCAGATTCAAGTTGAAGCCTGAACCCAACCAGATAACAACTTAGTTTTTTCAAACTGCAAAGCCTGGGTGCGACTAGATAACATTTTAATCTCATTTCCCCAGTAAGTCGCTGTGAAGCCTGGAGCGCGACCAGATAGAAGTCAACCTTATCATCCTTAGCAAGTCACTGCAAATCCTGGATCCTGACCAGATAGTAGTTCACTTCAATCTCTTCAGCCAAGAGATGACTCCCCAGTAGAGTAACTGACAACTGAAGTTCCTAAAACTCTATGTTCCAAGACAGAGACCAACATTCCTCAGCGGAGTTCTCTCTAACAGCAAAAGCAGGAATTACCACAAGGGGTATCTCATGAAGTCAACATTGTTTTGGATGGAATCTTTAAGCCCATCTTCGACAGTTTCCTGTCACCTTTTCCAAATGGAATCTGTAATCCCATTCCTGATATTATTCACCAACAGTATCACTTCAGATGAGGGCAAATTTCCGGGCACTCTAGTGTTCAATCATCTTCAACCTTCAGATAACGAAAGGCAGACAAGCCAATCTACATCCTCAGGTTTAAGAAGATGGGACAGGGGAAACTGTTATACCCCAAAATTTGACCTCTCATATTTTCCAAGGTCTTTCCCTACATGGTTGGTCACAAACCCTTGCCTAAGTAAAAGGAAAAATTGACGAGTAGTGTTTTCAAGTTTCCTTCGATTGGCATCTCCAAAATGTCCATTCGATTGGTATTTCAGCAAAGCCATTCGATTGGCCTTGCAACAGGATCCTTTGATTGGCATTCCTAAAGGTTCCTTCGATTGGAGCATCAAAGGTTCCTTCGATTGGAGCATCAGAGCTTCCTTAGATTGGAGCATCGAGCTTCCTTCGATTTGGAGCATCAGAGCTTCCTTCGATTGGAGCATCAGAACTTCCTTCGATTTGGAGCATCAGAGCTTCCTTCGATTTGGAGCATCAGAGCTTCCTTCGATTGAAACATCAGAGAAAAGGCCCATCGATTGGCATTCCAAAAGAGTCCATTCGAAGAAGCTTGCAAAGAGTCCATTCGAAGGAGCTTCATCAGAACCATTCAAAGAAGCCTCAAAAGAGCCATTCAAAGAAGTTTGTAAAGGTCCATTCGAAGGAGGCCATCGGCCCATTCGATAGGAGGGCATTCGAAGGCCAGTTACATATCATTCAAAATTCAAAAAGAGAGATAAGATCCCATGTGTTTGGCCAATGTTACAAACTCCCATTCATGGCTTTCAAACACAATCAAGGTTGTTTAAACCTTTGCCTTCTTGTCCCCTCTACCCCTCTATATAAAGAGATCACAAATGTTACAAAAGGGGAGGGGAAACAAAAAAACATTGGAGAGAGGCTGCCCACAAAATCCATCAAAGGTTGCCAGAATTTTCCAAGTAAAGCCACCCTTCAGCAAAAATATCTGAGCCCAGAAGTTTCAGATCAAAGGTGCTCACGCCCAGAAGCCCCAGATCGAAGATGCTCACATCCATCAAGTGCCCAAATCGAAGATTCATTTGTTGGTAAGAAAGGGTAAATTGTCCAACTTTATATTTGCATAACACATCCATACTTGTTGTTACCTTCGATTTTCCATCCTAGACAGGATCAAAAGGCATGGGTTTGGCACCTAGGTCATGTCCTTCATTTGCTAACATTTGCTGCAGACATAGCCTAAAGAGACCCAGCAAGCGCAAGATCAAAGGGCCTGGGTTTCGATACCCAGGTCCTGCATTTTATTTCGCTAAAATACTTTTACAGGTATAACATCCCAGATCGAAGGAGACACCTTCTCTAGATCGAAACCATGGCCTTCTGGATCGAAGAGGACATCTTCTTCCTGGATCGAAGGCAACCCCCTTCCCTGGATCGAAGGCTATTCACGCCTCACTCCCTAGCCCAATCGAAAGAGGGCCTCTCTCCTGAATCAAAAAGGCCATGTCTCTTCCTCTGTGGATCAAAGCTCCCATCTTTTTTCACCCCAATCGAATGACGCTTCTTTGTACTTTTATTTTGCTTTTAGTTTCTTTTCTTTATTTTTTTAGTGGACTATTTATCTTTTAATTAACGTTAAAATCAAAATCACAAAAATATTAGGCTAGTTGTTTTTTCCAACTAAATTAATTTTGTAAATAAATAAATTAATTATTTTAACATTTTTTCTTAAGATTAAAATCAAATAGACTTAGGCTTTGTTTTCTTCTATACCAAAAACAACAAAAAAGGCCTCTTTTCTTTAGGATTTTTAGACGTCTTTTCTATTTTCACGTGCGTTTATTTAATTCCATATTTTACTGTTATTGTATCTGTTTACTGGATGTAATAGATAAATTAGGATATTTACTGCTTTATTCCCCATTATCCTTGTATAATGTAAATCCCCTCCCCGAAGCATTGTAATAGCGTAGGACCTCTATTTTCTACTTTTCTTTTTACTGCTTTTCATTTTAACTGCTAGTAACTATACATGTATGACAAAGACTGAAATCAAACGCTAGCAAACTTAATAAAAAGACAAAAATAACCGAAACACAACACACTTGCACACGAGCACCTCTAAGGTAAGCCCACTTTGGTTGCCTTTAAAAAACAGTCATGAGGTAGGAATGCTTTAACAAAGACCCATAAATCAAAAGATCGTAGTCCCTCGATGACCCTACAGTTGCCTTCTCGGTGAATGATCTGGTCCCTAAAATAGAATTGCTAAAGCATCTCCATAATTGCCTTCGTGGCTGTAACATCCCTTCGATTTTCCCTCAAAACACCCAATGACAAGGCTACCTACTCACTAATAGTAGGATAGCACTGTCTAAAGGAAAAGAGGAAAAGAACGACCCTTTTTGAGTAACAAAGTAGATAGCTGTTAGAAGTTTGCTCAAACTATTTTTGCACTTACTCACAAATACTACTTTTCAAAAGACATTTTTCAAACACTTTATATACATTCTCTACTATCCTGAGAAACATTACAATGTTCACCGTACAAAGGCGTTTTAAAAAGATTTTCAAACACAAAGAACAAAAGCATCTTGAAAAATGAGCAAACCTCTAAGAGCCCGTGGAAAACCACATATGGAAAGGGTGCTAACACCTTCCCTATCTATAATCTACCCCCTTACTCAGAAATATCTCGAAAAAGTATTTTTCTATTCTTTTCACCCTTTCCTTTGTTGGATAAAATAAAAGACGGTGGCGACTCTTTCTTACCGCAAACTTTCTTATACAAAATGCAAAACCAGTATATAACAGTTGGTTCTGCCACCGTAAAACAATGTGCATTATAATTAAGTCACATTTGATGTTGCATCTTGAGTCGTGGTGAAGATAGATTTGTTGTTGCGTTATGTTGTTGACTTGTTGTGATAGGTATCACCTAAAGGTTGTGAATTAGTTTTTATGTCGTGTTGATGTTTTGTTAAGATTAAAGATGTTTGAAAGTTTTGAAGTGGTGATTTTATATGAACTGATTCTGATATATTAATTATCATACATTCAATTATATAGTTCGATATCTAAACCCTTAATTTTGAATGTTGCCCTCTGTTGGTAATGTGCAGGTAATCAAGAAGGATAATTGTTACCTCGTTAGTCCGAGTCGGTGTCTTCGCTCTGATACGTAGCACTCAGGGGGATGAACGCTTGATGTTTAGTTGTTGATTATTATTTTTGTTGCTGAATCTTTAAGTTGTTTACATGAAGTAACTGTTGTCTTGAAGTTGTTTTAGTTGGATAAAGATGTTAAGTAAATTGAAGTTGAATAAGTATATTCCGATGCTTATCAACAAAAAGTTGTTTGATTTTAAAGAATAAATCAGGTTACTATCGGTTCATCCAAATTAAGTGTTATGTATCTGTTTTATATGCGATTAAATGAAGTTTGATTTCAAGTTGAAAAATGTAGCATCCTATTTATGTTGAACTCTGATTTTATTATTATCCGCCGGTTAGAAATATGGTGTTACAATAGTGGTATTAGAGCAGGTCGGCCCGTCCGACCAAGTTGTCTAATGTTGTTTGTTCCTTAGTGCGTGACAAGTGTGTGGAACACTGTCGGTGCTTGTTGTTTTTCTAATCGCTTGTATTCAGGAGTTGGGTTGAAGATAAGTGGGGGAGAAGCTTTACTTCTCAGATATGTTTCGATTGTAAGATGTTAGTTTTGTATGCTGCTGATGGCGATAGTGCAAGTATTGTTGATGTTTTGTTGTCTCCTGAATCTGAAGATGACGTGGATTAAAGATTTTGTGTATTAATCAAGTTGGAACGTCTTGAGGGAGGATGATCATGCACTGTTGGTGTTTACTTCTCGAAGGATGAGGAGCAATGTAACGATTATTGATATACGAGTAGAGTGTGAATCCCTGATGTTTCTGATGGTGATTGTTAAGTAACAAGGATAAATTTTAGAAGATGGAATTTAGAAAGTCGCGATGTTTCAACGCTGCTGATGGACAGTGAAGTTGTTGGTTTGAGTAGCCTTGTGTAAGATGTCGATGTTTGAATGGTGATAGAGTGACAGATTCTTGTAGACCTTGTCGTAAGATCCTTGTGAGTGATTGTAAAAGTTGTTGAAGTTGGTAGAATGTTTTGAATCGTGAGTCGGAGTCGGAAATGCGAGGAGACGAGTACGATTTCAAGAATGGTAAATGTTAGTACTGGTACAAAGAAATTTTTGCTATGATGTTATCGTAAGATGTGTAATAGTATGTCGCTGCATGACATTGGTGTTTGCATTTTGGGACCACTTTGGAAATTCATACCTTGTGTTCCGAATATCGGATTGGTGTTTCGTTTGAACCTGTGAGGATATAGAAATGTATTCTATCCTATGAAGTGTTTTCGAATATGGTAGATGCATTCCTATATGGAGGTTGCATGTGAAGGAAGTTTTGTAGAACTAAAGAAAAGATTGACGACTACTCCGATATTGGTTTTTCCTAATCCGAGTGAGTCATTTGTAGTGTATTATGAATTCTCCTAAAAAGGGGACTTAGTGGCGTGCCAATGCTGAATGGACAAGTTCTTGCTTGTGTTTCTAGACGAATCATAGTTCATGAGAGGGAAACTATGGGAGTATTTGTAAACCTCATTGGAAATTATTGGATTATGGTGCGTTAGGTGACTGGAGTACAAGTTCTAAAGGAACATTATTATAGTTCGATAATGATGGTTTATACTTCATTATGGTTGTCAGCTATCTATTGAAAAATTGAGGAACTGATCACCCTCAATCTCTTGTTGATAGTAGACGAGACCGTGTTGGATGGTATAGACTTGTATTTGTACCTTAATGGTGTGTAAAGTGATTGAAGTTATATCATGAGGATATTTGCTCACCAGGTTGTGTGAGTTAATAGAGGAGTGGCTAAGAAAGAGTTGAGACATTTTAAACAAGTCGAAGTGGCAAGTTATATGCGAGCTAACATCGCAAAGTGAAAGATTGAGAATATCAAGTCAACAATGGTTTTATGGTGGATGTTGAGGAAAGTCTGAAACTGGAATGAGATTTGTAAACTGTATAGTTGGTAGAAACTTTAATGAGGACTACGACTTAAGATGGATTATCAGAGTTGCACAGCTAAAGCGTATATGACGCAGTTGCTATGAGTATATGACTCTACATGCTTGATTTGGTAGATTGTTGATGTAGGGGTGATGTGCCAAGGTGCTGTGATATCTCGAAGATCTTTGCTGATCCTATAAGGAAATTATTGTGGTTGTTAGTTAATGGTGAGTTGTGTGTATATTTGTTAAGTTATATTGTTAAGTGTTGTACCCCAAAATTTTCCCTCCTATTTTTCCACAAGAAATCACAGCTTCAGGCTTTTCCTGATTTTTCAGATTGGCTCAAGAATCAGTCAGACAGACTTTTCTCGTCAGTCAGACAAAATTTAGGGTTTTCATTGATTTTCATGGCTCTGGAACAATTTAAACAGTTTGTTTAGGGTTTGGTTGATTTTGGCTCAACTTTGATCAGGCAAACGCTTCTTTGGCATTTGATCAGGAATTAGGGTTTTTGTGCGCGTATTCTCAAGAAAGAATTAATCCCACAGTGCTTTTCAAGTTATTCCGAGATATGGACTAAGGCATTTGGATTGAGTTTGCAATGTTTGACTAAATCAGTGAAAAGAGTCATTTGGATTGAGTTTCCAGTGTTTGATTAAAATCAGTGAGAAGAAAAGACATTTGGGCATGTATGATTTGACGGTGCGTTACTTTGATTATTCAAGATGCCGGACGTTTATGGATTATTTATTATTCTGAGTTAAATGGTTGGAATTTATTTTCAATTATTATAATTTAAAGAATTATAAATAATAAATAAACAATTGAAAAGAATAAAAAGAATTAATTGGCTAAAAGGAATGTTTATTCATCTTTAAATATTTGTTACAATTGTTATTTAAATACAAGTATTTATTTACAAAGTATTTATAATAATGATAGTTACAATAATTAAAATTGAAATAAACTATCCTAATTTCCTAATCTTCATTCTTCCATCCAATGCCTCCTCTTTCGCTCCATTTGACTTTTTATCTGCAAAACAAAGAAAAGAAGAAAAAAGTCAGAAGCAGATAAATTGAATTAAAGAGACAGACAATTAATTTGGGCTCATCATTAAAGGCAACTGACTGGAATCAGTTAGCCCTCTCTGCAAATCACGGGATTTCTCCCAGTTCACAGAGAGGGATGGATAATGCTTGCTAAACATGAAGTGCACAAAGTTGTAAAATGCACAAATTCAAAAGGGGTCAAACAAAGCTGCATAGTCCAAAAAGTCTCCAACAGCATGTACCACTATGAAAGTTCAAACTGAACTACAAAGTTCCAAATTCAAACTTTCCACAAGCTGCCAAAAAAGCTGTCAAAGATATCAAAGTATCACAAAGAAGCAGGCAATATGGAAGAGGTACATAAAGTATGCAGAACAAAGCAACAAGTGCAAGCAACCTCCTATTTTCATCATTTTCCAGCATTGCCTTTTCAGAATAAAGTACAAACATAACATTATTTAATGTTTTAATTTGTACTGGAGAGAGAAGAAGAGAGAAAAAGAATAGGCTTACTGGCTTTAGGCTTGAGGCATAAAAGAAATATAAAACAAACTGCAATGAAACAGTAGAGGAAGGGAGAAATTACAAACAAAACAGAACCATCAAAACCCAACCTGTCAAAACCAAGACCTCAAGCTTAAAACAGCCAAAAACTGTGTACAAGCCTCAAGCTTAACAGTCAAGACTGTCATCAAGCCCAAAGCCATCAAAAAACCTGCTAACGCATAAACCTGTTCAAACCTCCTACAAAAACATAACAAAAGCTCAAGCCTCAGACACCCTGCAAGAAAACCTTACAACCTGCTGGAACCACAAACTGTCCAACCTGAAGCCTTTCGAGTTTAAACAGCCATAACCTCCACAAACCTCAAAACCTGAATCAGAAAACCAGTTCACAACAATAAACCTGCATTCCATAGTCATTAAACCTGTCAAGTATTGAACCTCACCTGCCTGAAACCTTTGCCAAAAAAACATGAGGCCATAGCCAGCTGTCCAAGCCTTAAGCTTAACAAGCCTAAAAACCTCACCTGATTAAAATACCAAGTCATGTCAAAGCTTACAAACCTCTAAGCCCTCAGAAAAGTTTCATCATTGGGCCATCCAAAGCATCACAACATATCTCAGCATACCAATAAGCATATTCAGAATCATCAAATACATCATCAAGAAATTATCTCACATCAAGCATAACAACAGAAGGCACAGGGTGGAAGAGGAAAAAGCATACTCAGAAACATACAGAGTCAAACATCCCAAAGGCCCTCAAAAAACTTTCATCACTGGGCCAACAACAACATCGAGCTAGCATACAAACGAAGGCAACCACATTCAAAGTCCAAACATCATATCCAAACACATACTCAGCATACAAGTTGGCAACAGAAGCAAGGTTAACAAAAGAAGAGAAAAAGAGCGAAATCATACAGAGCCAGGCAGATAGAAGAGGTTTTCAGGGATAATCATCAAACCCTAATAGAAAGAAGTAATACAGAATACCAGGAATCCAAGCAAGCTAGCGTCATCGTCATCCCCTCGCTGTCAAGCCGCCACAACGCCTCCGACCCCATCTCCTCCATCGTCTTCCTCTAACAAAAGGTAGTTCTTTTTTTTCTTCTTTCCTTTAACGTACCTCCAACAAGAATCACAAATAATAACAAAGCTAAAATCAGAACTCAATCAAAGCATGAAGTCAAAAGAGATAACAAAAACCCTAACGCGAATGACTCATAAAACATTACCTTCAAGTTACATCGCTGAATGACCCATGGAAGAGAGAGGAGGTGATGATGGCGCTGGTGGCTGGGCAAGGGACTTCGTTCTGGACGCTTTGGCTCGAGAAAAGAAGAGGGATGAACGAAGGGAACAGAAGGCGCCGCTTCTGTAACAAACCCTAGCGCATTCCCCATTGAAACAATAACCCTGAAACCCCAAACAAATTATTGTTCCAAGCCTTGGGCCATAACCCGTTCAAAATGCATAAGGCCCAAATACGTTTTAAATTGGTACCCCCCTTTTGACTTCTAATTCTGATTAATCCCTTTAGGCCCATTCCCTCTTTTTGTACTTAAGCTAACCTTTTTTTACTTATCCTTTTTTCCTACAATTTTAAACTAACCTAATATTATTTGTAAATAAAATTACCTTAATTCTTTTTATTTATTTTATATAAAACTTTCTTTACATGAACTTTAGGGTTAATTAGATTAATAGATTTTTACCTTAATTTTCTTTTGTATATATAAATCCCTTTATACACAAATCACTAATTAAAATATATTAATACATAAGAAATACTTTAATACAAACATCAAGTACTTAGAACATTTTCTTTTCTTAAAATTTTCTTGCTTTATACACACTAATTAAATACATGAGTGTTAATACATAATAAAAATAGATTTTCAAAGTTAAATACTTTTTCTTAAAACATTTCTTGTCTCTAATTAAAATAATTTTATTTGTACATAAATGGATCAATACATAATTTTTTCTTTAAGTTAGAACATTTTCTTTTCTTAAAATACTTTATTTGTACATATCAACAAATACGAGAATACAAAATTAAATCAAACATACTTAACAATGCATTTAAGTTCACATTTCTCAACTTGTAAATAAATTACATATACACTTACACTTACACACTTACATTGATACATTATACATTTGCTATACATGGCTATACATTATATTTTACCTTGCGATCGATTCGATTTGGTTGTAATCATTTAAGTCTCATCCCCATTTGTGAATTTGTACCCCCACTCCCGAATACTATTTTGTAATAGCGTAGACTTTAAATTCCCGCAATTTATCGCTTACAAATATACCATGGTTAGACCTAGGGTTTGTATGTGCATAAAATCAAACGCTAGATAACCTAATACAAGACAAATACATGAAATCAATACACAATCACACTTGCACCCCCTAAGGTAATCCCACATGTTGCCTTCCAAAATGGGCCATGCTTGCACGTCGAGTTTCTTTGGCAAAACAATTCAAATGATCATAAGTCCCTCGATGACGCTTTCGAAAGTTGCCTAAACGGAATGATCATAGTCCCTTCAAACAAATTGCCAAAGACACTTGGCACCATTGCATTCATGGTCCATACGATGACCCGCGCCTGTCCCGATCACATCCTAAACGCAAGATTGTCCACCAAATTCAATGGTGGAACAAAATTGTTAAAAAAGGGGTTGAAAACATAGAGAAAACCTTTGAGTACAATTGGGATAGACAAAACTCTTAGTTACTTGAAATCAACTTACAAAAACACTTGCCTCCTTTTGAAACCACACTTCACAAACACTTTCAAAACTAACTTCCAAAAACATTTTGAAACATCTTTTCGAAAAGATACACACCCTTGTATATACTCAAACACGAGTCATTATAATTGTTGCCGAAACAAAGGCGTATATTTCAAAAACGTTTTCAAAACACACACATACACGCACCATTTTCAAGCAATCAAAATCAAGGCAAGTGATCTAAAACCAAGTAACTAAGAGCCCATGGATAACCATGGATGAAAAGGGTGCTAATACCTTCCCTTTTCATAATCTACCCCCCGAACCCACGAAACATCTCAAAAGGTTTTTCCTGTGCTTTTTAACCTTTCCTTTAGGATAAAATAAAAAGTCGGTGGCGACTCTTGCTAAACCAAACAAGTGAGAATACAAACGCAAAACCTCAAGTCAGTTCTCCCACCGTATCACAGAACTGGCGACTCTGCTGGGGAGATCACTTAAAAGTGGGGTTACCTTAGGGTTTAGATCACCTTTACATTTTTTTCTCTGATTGCCTTGATTGCTTTATCTTTTGGGTCCTTGTTTGGGTTTGTTGTAAATCCTACACCCGGATTTGGGGCACCTTTTTTAGGTAAATAGAAACAAAACTGTGAGGGAACTGTGCGGGGTATACCGACACGGTTGAAGCAGTAAGCTATGTTAGTGTGACATATTTGTGAGTACCGATAACCCTTGAGTTCAATCAAGGAGAGTACGGGGCCGCTGAGTGATGTCGTGAAGCACTAACGAACTCTTAGAACCTTAATTGACCATCTTAGCCTTTTTAGGGGTAGTGAGATGACCGACTTTGGTGCAGTCCGAAGTTGGTAGATACTCGATACTACACTCATGGAGGGTTGTTTTCTTGGAATATTTTGGTCGCCAGTTAAGTGGCTAAATCAAAACGATGAACACAGAAAACAATCCAATGATATTGAGCTCCTTAGAACCCGGTTTCTATTTTAGGACAGGATGAGCCAACTAACTTCAAGAGGGTACTTACCTACAACCCCATGCAAGCCTAAACCTAGGGACTGGTTTGCTTTGTGTGAATATGATTGCCTGTATATACACTCATTTTGCTTTTGCATGCATGTACATAACATCATGACACCATACCATAGCATTTTCAATAACCACTTCAAGGATCTCGAGGGTTCTTTTGATGCAGGGTTACGTTGAACCAGACGTCTACCAAAAGGCAAGAGGTTTCTCCTCTAAACAAATGCCAATCAAAGATCAAGTATAACAACTTGAATCAGGGGCTATGACCCACTTGACATGGTGAGCTTGATTCTCGTGGAAAGACATCCACCGATACAAAGTTCTCCAATCAAAGATCAAGCGCGACAACTCGAATCAGGGGCTATGACCCACTTGACATGGTGAGCTTGATTCTAGTGGAAATACATCCGCTAATGCAAAGATCTCCAATCAAAGATCGAAGTTCAACCTCTAACATTCTTTTGTGTTTACCCCAAGAGATCCTTGAAAGCATGCATCCACATATCATGCATTGCATCTTGACAGTTTTTCCTTTTTCAGGTTTCCTTACTCCCCTGCTGTTTATTTCAGTAAGAGATGGCTCTAGAAAGGTCTGTCAAAGACATCCAAGACCAGACTGCTCAGCTGCAGGAAATGTTCCTGAACTTGTCTCTGGGGCAAGAAGAAATGAACGCTCTCCTCACAAAGGGCTTGGAGAATTCAAACAATGCTAGGAGTGATCAGCTTGCGGAGCTGCAGTTTGATTTGACAACCTTGAGGATCCAAGTGATGGGACAGTTAGTGGGCCAGATGGCTCTCATCCAAGACCTGTCTCAAAGGCAAGAGGAACTCAGAGTTCTCGTCCGCTAACTGCTTCAAAACAACCAACTGGGGCAAACATCTGAGGTTGAAGAGAAAGTCACCGCTCAACCTCCATCCACCCAAGAAGACAAAGGGAAGGCTCCTTTGCTTGCTTCAGGGTCACAAGCCCAGCAACAACCTCGCCAGTGTCAACGGGGTAATCGGCGTAAACAAGAAACGTCAGGAAGACAGTTCACAGAGACTGACATACCGTCATCTCTGATTCTGGAGCGCTTGTTGGAGGTCAATCTGACTGCTTTGAGGGATCCTATCCGGAACCCAAATACCTCCGCTCCTAACTATCATCCCAATGCATTTTGTGTTTACCACTCCTATAGCCCGGGACACGACACCGACGACTGTTGGGCCTTGAAGAACAAGATTCAAGATCTGATCGACATTGGAGTGCTGAGGTTCATGCCGGACGACGAGATGAAAATCTTCCGTTAAGGAGTTCTCCACCTGAAGTGACAAAGCTCAAGCTGAAAGACTTTTGCTTCATTTGAATTTTCAAAGTTGTAATTTCTTTTGCTTTCAAACAATTAACTGTTGATGTTAAACTCTGTTTCATTAATGCATTGCATATGTTTGTCTTGAATTCATCCATTCGTTTTCACTACTCTTATGCTTTCTTTATGATATTTGACTCTTGATAAAAAGCTGCAAGCCTTTAGTGGGAGGATGACGAAACAATACCGTAATCTCACGCAGTATGCTGTTGAATGGACCTTGCTGATGATGTACAGGCATTTCTTTCAATTCCCAAACACTGGAGTTATAAGGAAGATAATCCCTAGTCAACCCCTTCGAGCCAAAGAAATATGAGTTTTCTGTTCTAAACAATCAAAACCTTTGATATAAACCTGGGGCAGGGTAGTATCTCAGTTAATTCAAAAGAAAAATGCGCATTGAAGTCGCAAACTCTCAGTTCGTAACACAACGAACGACGTCAAAAAAGAAAAGCATTCCTTTGGAATCAAAAGACAAGGGTGGTTCCCTATCACATAGGCAGTCAATCTCTCAAAAGAAAAAGCCCACCGAGCCAAAACCTGCAAAGGAGGCTTAAGAAAGCTGGGGCATCCCGCTGACTATAATCTAAAAAAAAAACGGGAACAGTCAGGCAAAATTAGGGATAACAAATCAAAATCAAAATAGAGAGGTCATTACAAATCCTCAACAACATGAAAAATGTTGCAAAAAAGAAAAAGGAGATGATGACTGTCTCCCAAATTCATCAGGTGAACCATCACCCAAAAAGTCGTTCTAAACTCGAATAGAGTGCGACGCACAATTAACTGAGCTTAGGTTTGAAGAACATCACAAAGAGCGGGTGGGTACAAATACACTTAGAGCCTTTATCCTTTGTTTCTTAAACCGTGAACCGGGCCACGTTACAACCCTTTAAAAGTCCTAATTGAAGCATGGGTTAGTTCAAAAGCATACTGTTACAAAAGGTATACTGACTCCTGTAAGGCTTTTCTCTAAATTTTGTGTTGACTTGTCTTACAAAAAGTTTTCTGCTAAAAAACGCATTTTGCAAAACTTCGAGACAAACATAAACTTTGCATTGCTTGAATATCACTGTTTGCATTTGGCTTTTTTGTTTGACAGCAAAGAAATTCATACAGCGAATGTTCGGAGGAACGAAAACTCTCTCAGTGAGCAAAATCATTTTAAAAGGATGACACTTCCAACGACAAATATCCTATCAACAAGGGGCATGACATGGCACTATTCAGTTAACCTGGGGCAGTCCAGTCAAGATTTCAAGAAATCTCTCAATTAGAAGAGTAACCTGGGGCAAGTCTCCTGCATCATCACTTGGGGCATTCGAATGCCAAAAGTGTTCAAGTTTCCTTCATCACCTGTTGGAAGTTACGATCATCAAAGACCAAATTCTCACAAAATTTCAAGCCGTGAAGCCCGGATTTGACCGGATAATATCTTGATCTCTACAGCACATTGTGAAGCCTGGACTACGACCGGATAACAGTGTCGGACTACCGCAAAGCCTGGATTGTGACCAGATAGTGGTATATCTTCAACACAAGCCGTGAAGCCTGGATTCGACCGGATAACAGCTTAACAAGTTATTGTGAAGACTGGATTACGACCAGATAGCAATACAAAGTTTCTGTGAATCCTGGACTACAACCAGACAGCAAGTCAAGAATACTACGAAACCTGGATTGCGACCAGATAGTGGTATATCTTCAGCACAAGCCGTGAAGCCCGGATTTGACCGGATAACAACTTAGCAAGTTATTGTGAAGACTGGATTACGACCAGATAACAGTTAACCCTCAAGAATGAAGACTCTCATCCTTGAAGCCTCAGAAGACTGGTATACTCCCAATTTCTGACCCTGAACAAATCAAGATCTAGAGATAGTTCAAGATGTGACCCAGAGATGGCGACATTCAGTAACTTATTCCAGATCAACACCACTTAGGGCATTCAAATGTCAAAAGTGTTCAGCAATTCCTTCATCACCTGTCGGAAGATACAGTCCAGATACGCTCCAGACACGGTAGCCATTCTGTTACTCATTCATATCCTAGTTACAATTTCAGATATACTCCAGACACGAAAGTCATTCTGCTACTCATACAGATCTCTACTCCAAGATACAGTCCAGATACGCTCCAGACACGGTAGCCATTCTGTTACTCATTCAGATCCAAGTTACAGTTTCAGATATACTCCAGACACGAAAGTCATTCTGCTACTCATACAGATCTCAAATCCAAGATGTAGTTTTTACACGGACTCATCATCAAGAAACCCTACACCGGTTCCTTCTCAAACTCAAAAGATTCTTACTCAAGATCTAGAAATAGTTCAAGATGTGACCCAGAGATGGCAACATTCAGTAACTTACTCCAGATCAACACCTGCAGCAATCAGAAGATTCTTGCAATCCCCAGCCAGAGAGTCTTCCAGAAGCTAACTCCCCTCAGAGTCAAGTTTCAATATCCCCAGCGGAGCTAAAACTCCCAACTATCAATCCCCAAGCAGAGTGAAGACTCTCATTCTCAACATCTCGTAGAATATTCGAATATTCCCCAGTGAAGATCTCCTCAAGACAGGAATCCCCAGTAGATTGGCATACAACCCAAGCTCCTGATTCTCCAGCAGTGGTCCCAAGGTTTCTCATTTTCAACAATCAAGAGATTCTTGCCCTCCACAGCAGCAGCCAAGGATTGGTTCTCCCTGGCAGCAGTCAAGATTCTTTTATCTTCAGCCATCCAGGATTCATCTATCCTCAGCAAGATAGCTCATCAGCTTACATGCGCATTCATCACATTCATATCATAAACATTGATAACATACATTGCATCATGCATCACGACATTGCATACAATTAACTCTTCACCTTTTCAAGAAAGATCAGTCGACAGACAAAAATCATCATCTTCCGAGATTCATCCAGAAATAGTTCAGATGTGACCCAAACACGACGACATTCTGATACTTATTCCAGATTCATACAGATGCAGTTTTACATGGACTCATCATCAGGAAACCCTACACCGGTTCCTTCTCCACTTCTCAACTTTTGAAAACAGTTTACGGACGCTTCCCAACAACGGATGCTGCTCTATTGCTTATTCAACTTCAAGACCTCTGAAAACAGTTTACGGATTCTTCCCAACAACGGATGTTAATCTATCGCTTGTTTCAGACTCAACTTTTGAAAACAGTTTAGGGATTCTTCCCAACAACGGATGTTAATCTATTGCTTATTCAATCTCAACTCCTAAAAACAGTTCACGGATTCTCCAAACACGAACGTCAATCTATTGCTTGTTCAGCCCCCCCGGTTCAGAGATGTTCCAAAGCAGGGACACCTTTCTGATACTCGTCCACTCACCAGCGACATACAGTTCAAACAATCATTTACAAATGGCATCTATAAGCCCATCCTCCTATCAGCAATCCAAATGGAATCTATAAGCCCATCCTCCTATCAATCATTTCCATATGGCATCTATAAGCCCATCCTCCTATCAGCAGTCACCAAATGGCATCTTTAAGCCCATTTCCAGATGGAATCTCTAAGCCCATCCCCCGACAAGATTCTATCACATCCCTAGATGGCATCGTTAAGCCCATCACCAAATGGCATCTGTAAGCCCATTCCCTCTACCGTCACATCACCGAGTGCAAATTTTTTGGGCACTCTAGTGTCCAATCTCCTTTTACCTTCGAGTCGCGAAAGGCAAACTTGCCAATCTAACTCTTCAGGTTCAAGAAGATTGAACAGGGGAAACTGTTGTACCCCAAAATTTGCGCTCGTATTTTTCCACAAGAAATCACAGCTTCAGGCTTTTCCTGATTTTTCAGATTGGCTCAAGAATCGGTCAGACAGACTTTTCACGTCAGTCAGACAAAATTTAGGGTTTTCATTGATTTTCATGGCTCTGGAACAATTCAAACAGTTTGTTTAGGGTTTGGTTGATTTTGGCTCAACTTTGATCAGGCGAACGCTTCTTTGGCATTTGATCAGGAATTAGGGTTTTTGTGCGTGCATTCTCAAGAAAGAATTAATCCCAAGTGCTTTTCAAGTTATTCCGAGATATGGACTGAGGAATTTGGATTGAGTTTGCAATGTTTGAATAAATCAGTGAAAAGAGTCATTTGGATTGAGTTTCCAGTGTTTGATTAAAATCAGTGAGAAGAAAAGACATTTGGGCATGTATGATTTGACGGTGCGTTACTTTGATTATTCAAGATGCCAGACGTTTATGGATTATTTATTATTCTGAGTTAAATGGTTGGAATTTATTTTCAATTATTATAATTTAAAGAATTATAAATAATAAATAAACAATTGAAAAGAATAAAAAGAATTAATTGGCTAAAAGGAATGTTTATTCATCTTTAAATATTTGTTACAATTGTTATTTAAATAGAAGTATTTATTTACAAAGTATTTATAATAATGATAGTTACAATAATTAAAATTGAAATAAACTATCCTAATTTCCTAATCTTCATTCTTCCATCCAATGCCTCCTCTTTCGCTCCATTTGACTTTTTATCTGCAAAACAAAGAAAAGAAGAAAAAAGTCAGAAGCAGATAAATTGAATTAAAGAGACAGACAGTTAATTTGGGCTCATCATTAAAGGCAACTGACTGGAATCAGTTAGCCCTCTCTGCAAATCATGAGATTTCTCCCGGTTCACAGAGAGGGATGGATAATGCTTGCTAAACATGAAGTGCACAAAGTTGTAAGACGCACAAATTCAAAAGGGGTCAAACAAAGCTGCATAGTCCAAAAAGTCTCCAACAGCATGTACCACTATGAAAGTTCAAACTGAACTACAAAGTTCCAAATTCAAACTTTCCACAAGCTGCCAAAAAAGCTGTCAAAAATATCAAAGTATCACAAAGAAGCAGGCAATATGGAAGAGGTACATAAAGTATGCAGAACAAAGCAACAAGTGCAAGCAACCTCCTATTTTCATCATTTTCCAGCATTGCCTTTTCAGAATAAAGTACAAACATAACATTATTTAATGTTTTAATTTGTACTGGAG
Source organism: Vicia faba (assembly GCA_948472305.1). Taxonomy (NCBI): domain Eukaryota; kingdom Viridiplantae; phylum Streptophyta; class Magnoliopsida; order Fabales; family Fabaceae; genus Vicia; species Vicia faba. The sequence goes on along the minus strand of OX451741.1, from coordinate 897,289,722 downwards.
AGAGAAGAAGAGAGAAAAAGAATAGGCTTACTGGCTTTAGGCTTGAGGCATAAAAGAAATATAAAACAAACTGCAATGAAACAGTAGAGGAAGGGAGAAATTACAAACAAAACAAAACCATCAAAACCCAACCTGTCAAAACCAAGACCTCAAGCTTAAAACAGCCAAAAACTATGTACAAGCCTCAAGCTTAACAGTCAAGACTGTCATCAAGCCCAAAGCCATCAAAAAACCTGCTAACGCATAAACCTGTTCAAACCTCCTACAAAAACATAACAAAAGCTCAAGCCTCAGACACCCTGCAAGAAAACCTTACAACCTGCTGGAACCACAAACTCTCCAGCCTGAAGCCTTTCGAGTATAAACAGCCATAACCTCCACAAACCTCAAAACCTGAATCAGAAAACCAGTTCACAACAACAAACCTGCATTCGATAGTCATTAAACCTGTCAAGTATTGAACCTCACATGCCTGAAACCTTTGCCAAAAAAACATGAGGCCATAGCCTGCTGTCCAAGCCTTAAGCTTAACAAGCCTAAAAACCTCACCTGATTAAAATACCAAGTCATGTAAAGCTTACAAACCTCTAAGCCCTCAGAAAAGTTTCATCATTGGGCCATCCAAAGCATCACAACATATCTCAGCATACCAATAAGCATATTTAGAATCATCAAATACATCATCAAGAAATTATCTCACATCAAGCATAGAAACAGAAGGCACAGGGTGGAAGAGGAAAAAGCATACTCAGAAACATACAAAGTCAAACATCCCAAAGGCCCTCAGAAAAATTTCATCACTGGGCCAACAACAACATCGAGCTAGCATACAAACAAAGGCAACCACATTCAAAGTCCAAACATCATATCCAAACACATACTCAGCATACAAGTTGGCAACAGAAGCAAGGTTAACAGAAGAAGAGAAAAAGAGCGAAATCTTACAGAGCTAGGCAGATAGAAGTGGTTTTCAGGGATCATCATCAAACCCTAATAGAAAGAAGTAATACAGAATACCAGGAATCCAAGCAAGCTAGCGTCATCGTCATCCCCTCGCCGTCAAGCCGCCACAGTGCCTCCGACCCCATCTCCTCCATCGTCTTCCTCTAACAAAAGGTAGTTCTTTTTTTTCTTTCCTTTAACGTACCTCCAACAAGAATTACAAATAATAACAAAGCTAAAATCAGAACTCAATCAAAGCATGAATTCAAAAGAGATAACAAAAACCCTAATGCGAATGACTCATAAAACATTACCTTCAAGTTACATCGCTGGATGACCCATGGAAGAGAGAGGAGGTGATGATGGCGCTGGTGGCTGGGCAAGGGACTTCGTTCTGGACGCTTTGGCTCGAGAGAAGAAGAGGGATGAACGAATGGAACAGACGGCGCCGCTTCTGTAACAAACCCTAGCGCATTCCCAATTGAAACAATAACCCTGAAACCCCAAACAAATTATTGTTCCAAGCCTTGGGCCATAACCCGTTCAAAATGCATAAGGCCCAAATACGTTTTAAATTGGTACCCCCCTTTTGACTTCTAATTCTGATTAATCCCTTTAGGCCCATTCCCTCTTTTTGTACTTAAGCTAACCTTTTTTTACTTATCCTTTTTTCCTAAAATTTTAAACTAACCTAATCTTATTTGTAAATAAAATTACCTTAATTCTTTTTATTTATTTTATATAAAACTTTCTTTACATGAACTTTAGGGTTAATTAGATTAATAGATTTTTACCTTAATTTTCTTTTGTATATATAAATCCCTTTATACACAAATCACTAATTAAAATATATTAATACATAAGAAATACTTTAATACAAACATCAAGTACTTAGAACATTTTCTTTTCTTAAAATTTTCTTGCTTTATACACACTAATTAAATACATGAGTGTTAATACATAATAAAAATAGATTTTCAAAGTTAAATACTTTTTCTTAAAACATTTTCTTGTCTCTAATTAAAATAACTTTATTTGTACATAAATGGATCAATACATAATTTTTTCTTTAAGTTAGAACATTTTCTTTTCTTAAAATACTTTATTTGTACATATCAACAAATACGAGAATACAAAATTAAATCAAACATACTTAACAATGCATTTAAGTTCACATTTCTCAACTTGTAAATAAATTACATATACACTTACACTTACACACTTACATTGATACATTATACATTTGCTATACATGGCTATACATTATATTTTACCTTGCGATCGATTCGATTTGGTTGTAATAATTTAAGTCTCATCCCCATTTGTGAATTTGTACCCCCACTCCCGAATACTATTTTGTAATAACGTAGACTTTAAATTCCCGCAATTTATCGCTTTCAAATATACCATGGTTAGACCTAGGGTTTGTATGTGCATAAAATCAAACGCTAGATAACCTAATACAAAACAAATACATGAAATCAATACACAATCACACTTGCACCCCCTAAGGTAATCCCACATGTTGCCTTCCAAAATGGGCCATGCTTGCACGTCGAGTTTCTTTGGCAAAACAATTCAAATGATCATAAGTCCCTCGATGACGCTTTTGAAAGTTCCCTAAACGGAATGATCATAGTCCCATCAAAAAAATTGCCAAAGACACTTGGCACCATTGCATTCATGGTCCATACGATGACCCGCGCCTGTCCCGATCACACCCTAAATGCAAGATTGTCCACCAAATTCAACGGTGGAACAAAATTGTTAAAAAAGGGGTTGAAAACATAGAGAAAACCTTTGAGTACAATAGGGGTAGACAAAACTCTTAGTTACTTGAAATCAACTTACAAAAACACTTGCCTCCTTTTCAAACCACACTTCACAAACACTTTCAAAACTAACTTCCAAAAACATTTTGAAACATCTTTTCTTAAAGATACACACCCTTGTATATACTCAAACACGAGTCATTACAATGGTTTCCGAAACAAATGCGTCTATTTCAAAAACATTTTCAAAACACACACATACACACACCATTTTCAAGCAATCAAAATCAAGGCAAGTGATCTAAAACCAAGTAACTAAGAGCCCATGGATAACCAATGATGAAAAGGGTGCTAATACCTTCCCTTTTCATAATCTACCCCCCGAACCCACGAAACATCTCAAAAGGTTTTTCCTGTGCTTTTTAACCTTTCCTTTAGGATAAAATAAAAAGTCGGTGGCGACTCTTGCTAAACCGAACAAGTGTGAATACAAACGCAAAACCTCAAGTCAGTTCTCCCACCGTATCACATTAAGTTAAAGTTATAATAATTTTGTTGTCGCTATTGAGATGTTATAGTTGATTTTCGTAAGTAAGGAATGATACTCCATAACGTGACGGAGTTTATTATGTTGGTTGTGTGGATGTCACTATAAGAGTGATATGACGATATGAGTAGAGTTGTTGATATTTTTTTGATAACTGACATACAAAGATGAAATTGTGTTTGTGTTTGTGTTTTGGTGTTGAAAAGAGTGTTAAGAGGATATTGCAATGATATATATCCAAGTATAAGTATGTTATAGTTGTTTCTACTTTAAACGTTGATGTGTCAGATTATGGTAGAGTAGTTGAGATGCTAGTATCGATCATGTCGTGAAGTGTTGATTGATTGGCATGTGTGTAATCGATTTGAATCATGTTGAGTTATTGAGTTATCAGGAAAGTAGTGGTCGAAGTGTTTCCAAATGCGACTGGGGAATCATAAGGTTGGATGCTAAATTTGCATTAAGAGTGGTGGTTTCGAGTAGATTTTCGAGGACAAAAATATTCTAAGTGGGGGAGAGTTGTAACGCCCCAATATTTAATTATTTATTTAATTAAATATTGTTTTGAATATTTTATATTAATTATAATTTTTATCGTCGAATTCAGAATTATTTTATTTAGTGGCATGATAAATAATCAGATATAATTTTGTGGAATTAAGTTGAGGCATTATTTTTATTATTTAGCATAATTATGATATTGGGCTTAAATTGTAGTGTTGTGAAGTAATAAGGGGATATGTCACTTAGGCCCATTTACATTTATTATGAGATAATTAAAATAATACTATTATATTAGAAATAGAATTAGAGGAGAAAGAGAAGATAATATTATCAAGAAAAGAGAAAAAGAAGAGAAAGAAGAATAGGGTTTTGAGAGGAGAAGAAGAACAAGAGGAAGTTGCTACTAGTTCCAAATTCCCAGAAATTCCATTGAAGTTTCTTAGAGCTGCATTCAATCCAATGTAAGAATGTGATTCTTTCTCTATAATTGGGTATATGATAAATGATATATGGGGTTGGTTATATGAAATTGACTATAATCGATGAATTGATGCTTTGAATTGTGTGGTAATTGATGTATGTTGAAAGCAATGATAAATGAATGTTTGATTGTGTATTATTTCATGAAGTTTGTGTCTTTGGAATTGAAACATAATGAGTTTTCTTACTGCACTTTACATAATTCGTAAAACTGTTTTTTAGAGGGTGCAATCGATTGCAGCAAAAGAGAAATTGATTTGCACTGCTTAAAAATTGGGATTTTTGCTTATTTTTTCAGTAAGAAATCGATTGCAGCAGAAGAGAAATCGATTGCACTGCTTAAAAACGTGATTTTTGGCCTCTGGAACAAGGTGTAATCGATTTGCATGTTAGTGCTGTAACGCCCGTAATTTAATTAATTATTTAATTAAATTATTTTTGGATTATTTGTGAAGTTGTGTTATGATGATAGTTGATGTGTTATTGTTATTGGATTTATTTATTCTATTAAGTTGTGGAATAATATTAGAATAATAATATTATTTGATGTGGACTTATTTTAAGGAATAGAAGTAGTAGAAAAGGGGTGTAGGAGTCTTAAGCCCATTAAAGCATAATGAGACTTATAGGGTTATTATATTAGTTTTTAGAAATAATAAGGAAAAAGAAGAAGCAGTAAGAAGAGAAGGAAATAAGGGTTGGAAGAAGAGAAAGAGAACATGAAAGTTGCAGAAAAGAAGGAAAAGAGGCAGAACGGAATTCAATCGGAAAAGTTAGAGCAACCTTCAATCCAAGGTAAGGGTGGGGCTCTGACTCTATAATAGGGTTTATGATGAGTAGTATGTGAGATTAGATGTGAAAGGTTGTTTTGTTTATAATTGAATTATATATATTGTTGTTTGATGAATATCAATGATTTAGAGATGAGTAATGATGCCCTAATGTTGTATATTTGATGTAGAAGTATAAGATTATTATAATTGATGATTACCTATGATTAGAGGATGTTTTTAGGGCCTAAGGCAGGGAAACTGTAGTGAAATCGCAGAAAATATTCATGAAAGAACAGTATGCGCCGACCTCAAAAGCCATGCGTCGATCCATGCAGGTTTTTGGACTAAGGATGAGTCGATACGAAGGAGCATGCATCGATATATGCGGTGTTGTAGACTCAGTATGAGTCGATACAAAGGGATTACAGATCGACTCATGCAGGATGTTAGCCTAGTACGCGTCGAACCAAAATGTTATGTGTCGACTCATGTAGTCTGATTTTTGGCAGATTCGTTTCCAAAGGCTGTAACTTGAGTTTCCGGACTCCGTTTGAGGTTCCGTTCGAAGAATTGGATAGATAACGCGATGAAATTCATTCTTAGGGATTAAAATGAAGAATAAGGAGAGTAAATCCTAATAATCCAAATTAGTATTTAGAGTTAGCTTCCCGCGTTAATCGCTATGATGATTTTGTGAGGTATGATGAGGATGAGATTATTATAGATTATCATTTGGTTCATAACAGTAAGAATAATGATGATAACGATGTAGTATTACAGGATAATAATATGTAGAGGTTTGTTAACTAGAGGTAAGCCGTAGATGATTAATTAATTATAGGAAATATCATGTTGTAGGCCTATGGCCAATGTTACGGGATTGTTGAACTATCGTTGTATTATTGTTGTGGCTGTGTTGATGTAAAATTATGTTGATGAATTACGTTGATGAAATTATGCGATGAATTATGTTGATGAATTATGTTGATGAATGATGTTGAGATGCCTATAATAATTGGCAGCTATTAAGATGTAGGCTTCTGGCCAACGATAATGTTGTGTTGAGATGTTGTTAATTATGGTTGTAGTTATTACATTCATGATTGTGTCGCATACATTGCATTTCAAGATGGAGCTGATGCTCGTTAAGATGGCCTGTATTAGTGAATATTAAGATGAAGGCTTATGCCTTGTTGATGCCTCTAGTTATTGGCAGTTATTTTGATATGGGGGTTCTGCTCCAATGGTACCACATGCATTTTCATCGTATTGAGTCGCATTATATGATTGCATAAAGAAGTTGTGTATTGATGCGGTAAATGTGTATATTGTTGGTATTCTGTTGTTATATTGTTGTTTATACAATGAGAAGTGGTGATGTTATGTGATCTAATTTAATATATTATTTATCATACATTTTATTATATTGTTAGATATCTCACCCCTTCTGTTTGAATGTTACCCTTATGTTGGTAATGTGCAGGTAATCCAGAGTGAAGATGGTTTACCTTCAGTAGTTCGAGTCGGTGTAATTGCTCTGATACGTAACACTCGAGGGGATGAACGCTTGTTACTTTTAGTTATTGATTATTTCAGTTGTTGAACTTTAATCGTTTGTTTCTAAGTATGCATTATATTGAAGTTGTTGTAATTGTTGGACAAATATGTTATTATGATTCCGCTGTGTAGTTGTTCAAGTTGTTGAATTAAGAGATTAAATTATTATGCTGATGGTTCATCCGAAGTTTTAAAGTGTTATGTATCCACGTTGAATGCAATGTGTTTTTGAAGTTGAATTTATGGCATCCTGATTCAGTTGCATGAATTTTATGACTCTAATTTACATTTATAATTGTCGGGTAGAATTGGGGTGTTACAAAGTTGGTATTAGAGCAATGGTTAGTCCGTCCAACCTTGTCGTCGAGTCGTAGTTGTCTAACAATTGAGTATTGTTAATTTGAGTTCTAACCGTTGTTTATGTTGTAGTGATAAGTTGAGATGGCTGGAAGGAATGATGCTGCACTTGCTGCTGCTTTAGAAGCAATGGTGCATGCGATGGAGAATTAGCCAATTGCTGACGGGAATGCTGGATCTCATAGTTTGGCGACTTTCCAGAGAGGGAATCCGCCTACCTTCAAGGGAAAGTATGATCTTGGCGGAGCATTGGATTGGTTGAAAGAGATTGGGAGAATCTTCTGTGTGATGGACAGTACCCCAGCGCAGAAGGTTAGATACGGTACTCATATGCTAGCAGTTGAGGCTGATGACTGGTGGCTAGAGACTTTTCAGAGATTGGAAGCTGCAGGTGAAAATGTCACTTGGGCTGTGTTTCGTAGGGAATTTCTAAGGAAGTAATTTCCTGAAGATGTTCGTGGTAAGAAGGAGATTGAATTCCTTGAGCTGAAGCAAGGTAATATGTCGGTTGTTGAGTATGATGCAAAGCTTGCTGAGTTGGCTAAGTTTTATCCGCACTATGGTGAGGCAGATGCTGAGTTTTTGAAGTGTATCAAGTTTGAGAACAGGTTGCGCCCAGAGATCAAGAAGGAAGTTGGATACCAGAAGATCCGTGTCTTTGCTGATTTGGTTGATAGTTGCAGAATTTATGAAGAGGATAATAATGCTCATTACAAGATTATCAGTGAGAAGAGGGGTAAGTACCAACAGAATCGTGGTAAGCCTTATGATGCCCCAACTGGTAAAGGTAAACAGAAAGCTGCTCAAGGTCAGAGGACTAGTGGGGGAGTTTCTCCTGCTGGTGTGGTTTGTTTTAAATGTGGGAAACCTGGGCATAAGAGTAATGTGTGTACTGCTGAAGTAAAGAGGTGTTTCTGTTGTGGTAACAACGGATATGTTGTATCTGAGTGCAAGCATAAGGATGTGATTTGTTTTAATTATAGTGAAGAAGGGCACATTGGTAGTCAGTGTCAGAAACTAAAGAGGGCGCAAACAAGTGGTAAAGTGTTCGCTTTGGTTGAGGATCAGACAACTGCTAAGGACAGACTTATCAAAGGTACATGTTTCATTAATAGTACTCCTTTAATTACTATTATTAATACCGGTGCTACTCATTGTTTTATTGCTGCTGATTATGTTGAAAGATTAGGTCTTATTTTGTCTTCTATGAATGGAGAAATGGTTGTCGATACTCCAGCCAACGGGTCGGTGACTACTTCTTTTGTGTGTTTAAAGTGTCCCTTGTCGATATTTGACATAGACTTTGCTGTTGATTTGGTTTGTTTACTGTTAAGAGGTTTGGATGTGATTTTGGGTATGAACTAGTTAGAGCATAACTATGTTCATATTAACTGTTATGACAAGTCTGTGAGGTTTTCTACTCCTGAAGAAGAGGAAGACAATCTGTTGTCTGCTGGACAGTTGAGGAAGTTGATGTAAGAAGAAGCACATATGCTCTCGTTGATGGCGTCGCTATCTGTAGAGACTCAAGCTATAATTGAGGAATTGTAGGTGGTGTGTGAATTTCTTGAAGTTTTCCCCGATGAGACTTCTTATGTATCGCCAGAGAGGGAAGTTGAATTTGCAATTGATCTTATACCTGGTACCAGACCTATGTCTATGGCACCATACAAGATGTCTGCATCCGAATTTCCAGAGTTGAAGAAGAAATTGGAAGAGTTACTTGAAAAGAAGTTTGTAAGACCAAGTGTATCGCCGTGGGGAGCTCCACTATTGTTAGTAAAGAAGAAACATGGAAGTATGAGGCTTTATGTTGATTATAGACAACTGAATAAAGTGACGATTAAGATCAAGTATCCGCTTCCAAGTATAGATGACTTGATAGATCAATTGGTGGACGCTCGTGTGTTTAGTAAGATTGATTTGAGGTCGGGTTACCATCAGATTAAAGTGAAGGATAAAGATATCCAGAAGATGGCTTTCAGAACACGTTATGGACATTATGAGTATTCGGTGATGCCTTTCGGTGTTACTAATACGTCGAGAGTATTCATGGAGTATATGAATCTTATCTTTCATACTTATTTGGATCGGTTCGTAGTGGTGTTCATTGATGATATTTTGATTTACTCTAAGTCAGAAGAAGAGAATGCAGAACACTTAAGAGTAGTATTGCAAGATTTGAAAGAGAAGAAGTTATATGCAAAGCTGTCCAAGTGTGAGTTCTGGTTAAAGGAGGTTAGTTTTCTTAGACATGTGATCTCAGATAGTGGTATTGTTGTAGATCCATCAAAGGTTGATGATGTGTTGCAATGGGAAACTCTGAGGCCAGCTACTGAGATTAGAAGCTTTTTGGGATTAGCTGGTTACTATAGAATGTTTATCGAAGGTGTTTCTAAGTTGCCACTTCCGTTGACTAAGTTGACTTGTAAAGGTAGAGCCTTTGTGTGGGATGTTCAGTGCGAAGAAATTTTTACAGAATTGAAGAAGAGATTGACGTTGGCCCTGATTTTAACGTTACCTAACCCAGGAGAGCCTTTTGTGATATTTTGTGATGCTTCTAAGATGGGTTTAGGAGGTGGTCTTATGAAGAGTGATAAGGTAGTTGCTTATGCGTCAAGGCAGTTGAGGAATCATGAGAAGAACTATCCTACGCATGATTTAGAGCTTGCTGCAGTTGTTTTTGTGTTGAAGATTTGGAGGCATTATCTTTATGGTTCTAGATTTAAAGTGTTTAGTGACCATAAGAGCTTAAAGTATTTATTCGATCAGAAGGAGCTGGATATGAGGCAGTGAAGATGGTTGGAATTGTTAAAGGATTATGATTTCAGTTTGAATTATCATCCAGGAAAAGCGAATGTGGTAGCTGATCCATTAATTTGAAAGACTTTACATATGTCAGCAATGATGGTTAAAGAGTTGGAATTAATTGAACAGTTCAGAGATATGAGCTTAGTTTGCAAGGTGACGCCGCAGAGTGTTATGTTGGGTATGTTGAAGATTAATAATGAATTTCTAGACAGTATCAGAGAAGCTCAGAAGTTGGATGTGAGACTGGTAAATTCGATGGTTGGGATCGATCAGTCTGAGAATAATGATTTTAAGCTAGATGCGCAAGGTGTTTGAGATTTCATAACCGGATTTGTATTCTTGATGTGCTGAGATGAAGAAAGTGATACTTGAAGAGAGTCATAGAAGTAAGTTGAGTATTCATCTAGGAGCTACAAATATGTATCAAGATTTGAAAGGTTTTTTTTGGTGGCCTGGAATGAAGAGTGATGTGGCTCGGTTTGTGTATGCATGTTTGACTTGTCAGAAGTTGAAAATTGAACATCAGAAGCCTGCATGGTTGATGCAACCGTTAGAAGTTCCAGAATGGAAATGGGATAGCATTTCAATGGACTTTGTGATGGGTTTAAATAATACTTTAAGAGGACATGATTCAATTTGGATGATTATTGATAGGCTTATGAAGTCGGCTTATTTTATTCCTATTAACATCATTTCCCAATGTCAAAGTTGGTTGAGATTTACACTAGTGTGATTGTGAAGCTGCATGGTGTTCCTTTGTGAATTGTGTCGGATAGAGATCCAAGGTCTACTTCTGATTTTTGGAAGAGTTTTCAAGAAGCGTTGGGTTCTAAGTTGAGGTTGAGTTTGGCGTATCATCCTCAGACAGATGGTCAGACTGAATGGACTATTCAATCGTTGGAAGGCTTGCTGAGGGCATGTGTTCTTGAGCAGGGAGGTTCGTGGGATACTTATCTTCCGTTAATATAGTTCACTTATAATAACAGTTACCATTCTAGTATTGGGATGGCACCTTTTGAAGCGTTGTATGGTCGAAGATGTAGAACTCCTTTATGTTGGCATGAATCTGGAGAAAGTGTGGTACTTGGACCTGAACTTGTCCGTGAGACTACTGAGAAGGTGAAGTTGATTCGAGAAAAGATGAAAGCTTTCCAATGTAGACAGAAGAGTTATCATGACAAGCGAAGGAAAGATTTATAATTTCAAGTGGGTGACCATGTGTTTTTGAGAGTCACACATGTGACTGGTGTTGGGTGAGCATTGAAGTCTAAGAAACTCACTTCTCGTTTTATTGGTCCATATCAGATTTTGGAGAGAGTTGAGAATGTTGCTTATAGTGTGTCTTTACCGCCTAATCTTTCGAATTTGCATGATGTGTTTCATGTGTCACAACTCCGGAAGTATATTTCAGATCCATCTCATGTAATTCATATGGATGATGTACAAGTACGGGATAATCTTATGGTGGAGATGATGCCTATAAGGATCACAGATTATGAAATAAAGAATCTGAGGGGAAAATAGATTGCCTTGGTTAAAGTGGTTTGGCTAGGAGCTGCCGGAGAAAGCATGACTTGGGAATTGGAGAGCAGGATGCGGGACTCCTATCCTGAGTTATTTGATTAAGGTAAATTTTTGAGGACGAAAATATTCTAAGTGGGGGAAAGTTGTAACGCCCGTAATTTAACTAATTATTTAATTTAATTATTTTTGAATTATTTGTGAAGTTGTGTTATGATGATAGTTGATGTGTTATTGTTATTGGATTTATTTATTCTATTAAGTTGTGGAATAATATTAGAATAATAATATTATTTGATGTGGGTTTATTTTAAGGAATAGAATTAGTAGAAATAGGGCGTAGGAGTCTTAAGCCCATTAAGGCATAATGAGAATTATAGGATTATTATATTAGTTTTTAAAAATAATAAAGAAAAATAAGAAGCAGTAAGAAGAGAAAGAAATAAGGGTTGGAAGAAGAGAAAGAGAACGTGAAAGTTGCAGAAAAGGAGGAAAAGAGGCAGAACATAATTCAATCGAAAAAGTTATAGAGAAACCTTCAATCAAAGGTAAGGGTGAGGCTCTGACTCTATAATAGGGTTTATGATGAGTATTATATGGGATTAGATGTGAAATGTTTTTTGTTTATGATTGAATTATATATATTGTTGTTTGATGAAGATCAATGATTTAGAGATGAGTAATGATGCTCTAATGCTGTATATTTGATGTAGAAATATAAGATTATTATAATTGATGATTACCTATGATTATAGGATGTTATTATGGCCTAAGGAAGGGAAACCGTAGTGAAAACACAATGAAATCGCAGTAAATATTCATGACAGAACAGTATGCGTCGACCTCAAAAGCCATGCGTCGATCCATGTAGGTTTTTGGACTCAGGAATAGTCGATACGAAGGAGCATGCGTCGATACATACGGTGTTGCAGACTCAGTATGAGTTGATACAAAGGGATTATGCATTGACTCATGCAATATGTTAGCCCAGTACGCGTCGACTCAAAACGTTATGCGTCGACTCATGTAGTCTAATTTTTGGCAGATTCATTTCCAAAGGTTGTAACTTGAGTTTTCGGACTCCGTTTGAGGTGCCGTTTGAAGCGTTGGATAGCTAACGCGATGAACTTAATTCTTAGGGATTAAAATGAAGGATAATGAGAGTAAATACTAGTAATCCAAATTAGGATTTATAGTTAGCTTCCCGCGTTAATCTCTATGATGATTTTGTGAGGTATGATGAGGATGAGATGATTTTAGATTATTGTTTGGTTCATAACAGTAAGAAAAATGATGATAATGATGTAGTATTACAGGATAATAATATGTAGATGTTTGTTAACTAGAGGTAAGCCCTAGATGATTAATTAATTATAGACAGTATCATGTTGTAGGCCTATGGCCAACGTTGCGGGATTATTGATCTATCGTTGTTTTATTGTTGTGGCTGAGTTGCTGTAAAATTACGTTGATGAATTACATTGATGAAATTATGCGATGAATTATGTTGATGAATTATGTTGATGAATGATGTTGATGAATGATGTTGAGATGCCTATAATAATTGGAAGCTTTTAAGATGTAGGATTCTGGCCAACGATAATGTTGTGTTGAGATGTTGTTAATTATGGTTGTTGTTATTTCATTCATGATTGTGTCGCATACATTGCATTTCAAGATGAAGTTGATGATCGTTAAGATGGCCTGTATTGGCGAATATTAAGATGAAGGCTTATGCCTTGTTGATGCCTCTATTTATTGGAAGTTATTTTGAGATGGGAGTTCTGCTCCAATGGTACCACATGCATTTGCATCATGTTGAGTCGCATTATATGATTGCATAAAGAAGTTGTGTATTGATGTGGTAAATGTGTATATTGTTGGTATTCTATTGCGATATTGTTGTTTATACGATGAGAAGTGGTGATGTTATGTGATCTAATTTAATATATTATTTATCATACATTTTATTATATTGTTAGATATCTCACCCCCTTCTGTTTGAATGTTACCCTTATGTTGGTAACGTGCAGGTAATCCAAAGTGAAGGTGGTTTACCTTCAGTAGTTCGAGTCGGTGTCATTGCTCTGATACGTAACACTCGAGGGGATGAATGCTTGTTGCTTTTAGTTATTGATTATTTCAGTTGTTGAACTTTAATTCGTTTGTTGCTAAGTATGCATTATATTTAAGTTGTTATAATTGTTGGACAAAGATGTTATTATGATTCCGCTGCGTAGTTTTTCAAGTTGTTGAATTAAGAGATTAAATTATTATGCTGATGGTTCATCGGAAGTTTTAAAGTGTTATGTATCCACGTCGAATGAAATATATTTTTAGAGTTGAATTTGTGGCATCATGATTCAGTTGCATGAATTTTATGACTCTGATTTACATTTATAATTGCCGGGTAGAATTAAGGTGTTACAAGTGCAATAGATTGCTCACTGTTTGACAGTATTTTTGAAAAATTGAAAACTCCATAACCTTTGAACCGTAACTCTGTTTGATGCACCGTTCGAAGCATTGGAAAGCTAATGCGATGAACTATATTTATAAGGAGTAAAATGAAGGATAATAAGGATAATTATAGTACCCAAATTAGGATAGAGTTAGCTTTCCCACGTTGAATCACCATGATGTTTTGTGGTGATGAAGTATGATGATGACATGACGATCTTATGATAATGCTTGGTTCATAATAATAATAACAATGATAATGATGATGTAGTATTATAGTATAGCCATTTATAGAAGTTTTGTAATTAGAAATAAGCATTTAGATAAGTAATTAACCGGTATAGTCGAGAATTGTCCGAATAATTATGGGCAATATTATGTTGTAGGCCTATGGCTAATGTCGAATATGTTGTTGTTTATATGTTGTGATTGTTAAGTTGATTAAGTTGTAGGCTTATGCCAACATTGTCGAATACATTGTTGTTGTTGAATATGTTGTGATTGATAAGTTGATTAAGTTGTAGGCCTATGGCCAGTGTTGAAGCGACGATGAGTATCTCTTATTATTGGTATAATGATGATATAGGCTTATGCCTTTGTGACGATGATTCTTGTTGGTGTATGTGATTGTTGCATTCATTGAGTCACATACATTTGCATTATTAAGTTGGCCTGGATTTGCAAAATACTAAGTTGAAGGCTTATGCCTTGTTGATGCCTTTATTTATTGTCAAATTTTTTTAAGTTAGGAGTTTTGCTCTAATGGTACCAGATGCATGTGCATTGCAATTGAGTCACATTTAATGTTTCATCTTGAGTCGTGGTGAAGATAGATTTGTTGTTGCTTTATGTTATTGACTTGTTGTGACAGGTATCACCTAAAGGTTGTGAATTAGTTGTTATGTCATGTTGATGTTTTGTTGAGACTAAAGATGTTTGAAAGTTGTGAAGTGGTGATTTTTTATGAACTGATTCTGATATATTAATTATGACACATTCAATTATATAGTTCGATATCTCACCCCTTCTTTTTGAATGTTGCCCTCTGTTGGTAACGTACATGTAATCAAGAAGGATAATTGTTACCTCGTTAGTCCGAGTCAGCGTCTTTGCTCTGATACGTAGCACTCGGGGAGATGAACGCTTGATGTTTAGTTATTGATTATTATTTCTGTTACTGAATCTTTAAGTTGTTTACATGAAGTAACTGTTGTCTTGAAGTTGTTTTAGTTGGATAAAGATGTTAAGTGAATTGAAGTTGAATATGTATATTCTGCTGCTTATCAATAAAAAGTTGTTTGATTTTAAAGAATAAATCAGGTTACTATCGGTTCATCCAAATTAAGTGTTATGTATCTATTTTATATGCGATTAAATGAAGTTTGATTTCAAGTTGAAAAATGTAGCATCCTATTTATGTTGAACTCTGATTTTATTATTATCCGCCGGTTAGAAATATGGTGTTACAATAGTGTTATTAGAGCAGGTCGGCCCGTCCGACCAAATTGTCTAATGTTGTTTGTTCCTTAGTGCGTGACAAGTGTGTGAAACACTGTCGGTGCTTGTTGTTTTTCTAATCGCTTGTATTTAGGAGTTGGGTTGAAGATAAGTGGGGGAGAAGCTTTACTTCTCAGATATGTTTCGATTGTAAGATGTTAGTTTTGTATGCTGCTGATGGCGATAGTGCAAGTGTTGTTGATGTTTTGTTGTCTCCCGAATCTGAAGATGACGTGGATTAAAGATTTTATGTATTAATCAAGTTGGAACGTCTTGAGGGAGGATGATCAGGCATTGTTGGTGTTTACTTCTCGAAGGATGAGGAGCAATGTAACGATTATTGATATACGAGTAGAGTGTGAATCCCTGATGTTTCTGATGGTGATTGTTAAGTAACAAGGATAAATTTTAGAAGATGGAATTTAGAAAGTTGCGATGTTTCAACGCTGCTGATGGATGGTGAAGTTGTAGGTTTGAGTAGCCTTGCATAAGATGTCGATGTTTGAACGGTGATAGAGTGACAAATTACTGTAGACCTTGTCGTAAGATCCTTGTGAGTGATTGTAAAAGTTGTTGAAGTTGGTAGAATGTTTTGAATCGTGAGTCGGAGTCGGAAATGCAAGGAGACGAGTACGATTTCAAGAATGGTAAATGTTAGTACTTGTACAAAATTTTCTTGCTATGATGTTATCGTAAGATGTGTAATAGTATGTCGCTGCATGACATTGGTGTTTGCATTTTTGGATAACTTTGGAAATTCATACCTTGTGTTCCGAATATCGGATTGGTGTTCCGTTTGAACCTGTAAGGAGATATAAATGTATTCTATCCTATGAAGTGTTTTCCAATATGGTAGATGCATTCCTATATGGAGGTTGCATGTGAAGGAAGTTTTGTAGAACTAAAGAAATGATTGACGACTGCTCCGATATTGGTTTTGCCTAATCCGAGTGAGTCATTTGTAGTTTATTATGAATTCGCATAAAGAGGGGGACTCAGTGGTGTGCCAATGCTGAATGGACAAGTTCATGCTTGTGTTTCTAGACGAATCATAGTTCATGAGAGGGAAATTGTGGGAGTATTTGTAAACCTCATTGGAAATTATTGGATTATGGTGCGTTAGGTGACTTGAGTACAAGTTATAAAGGAACACTATTATAGTTCAGTAATGATGGTTTATACTTTATTATGGTTGTCGGCTATCTATTGACAAATTGATGAACTGATCACCCTTAATATCTTGTTGATAGTAGACGATATTGTGTTGGATGGTGTAGACTTGTCTTGCTACCTTAATGGTGTGTAAAGTGATTGATGTTATATCGTAAGGATAGTTGCTCACCAGGTTGTATGAGTTAATAAAGGAGTGGCTAAGAAAGAGTTGAGACATGTTAAACAAGTCAGTGTGGCAAGTTATATGCGAGCTAACGTCACAAAGTGAAAGATTGAGAATATCAAGTGAACAATGATTTTATGATGGATATTGAGGAAAGTCTGAAACTGGAATGAGACTTGTAAATTGTATAGTTGGCAGAAACTTTAATGAGGACTGTGATTTAAGATGGATTATCAGAGTTGCGCAGCTGAAGCGTATATGGCGCAGTTGCTATGAGTATACGACTCTACATGCTTGATTTGGTAGATTGTTGATGTAGGGATGATGTGCCAAGGTGCTGTGATATCTCGAAGATCTTTGCTGATCCTATAAGGAAATTATTGTGGTTGTTAGTTAATGGTGAGTTGTGTGTATATTTGTTGAGTTATATTGTTAAGTTGAAGTTATAATGATTTTGTTGTCGCTATTGAGATGTTATTGTTGATTTCTGTAAGTAAGGAATGATACTTCATAATGTGACAGAGTTGATTATGTTGGTTGTGTGGATGTCACTATAAGAGTGATACGACAATATGAGTAGAGTTTTTAATATTTTATTGATAATTGACATACGGAGATGAAATTGTGTATGTGTTTTGGTGTTGAAAAGAGTGTTAAGAGGATATTACGATGATATATATATATATATATATATATATATATATATATATATATATATATATATATATATATATATATATATATATATATATATATATATATATATATATATATATCCAAGTATAAGTGTGTTATAGTTGTTGCTACTTTAAACGTTGATATGTCAGATTATGGTAGAGTAGTTGAGATGCTAGTAGCGATCATGCCGCGAAGTGTTGAATGATTGACATGTGTGTAATCAATTTGAATCATGTTGAGTTATTGAGTTATCAGGAAAGTAGTGGTAGAAGTGTTTCCAAATGAGACTTGGGAATCAGAAGGTTGGATGCTAAATTCGCGTAGAGTGGTGGTTTCGAGGACAAAAATGTTCTAAGTGGGAGAGAGTTGTAACACCCCGATATTTAATTATCTATTTAATTAAATATTGTTTTGAATATTTTATATTATTTCTAATTTTTATCGTCGAAGTCAGAAATATTTTATTTAGTGACATGATAAATAATCGGATTTAATTTGTTGGTATTAAGTTGGGGCATTATTTTTATTATTTAGCTTAATTATGATATTGGGCTTAAATTGTTGTGTTGTGAAGTAATAAGGGGGTATGTCACTTAGGCCTATTTAGATTTATTATGAGATAAGTAAAATAATACTATTATATTAGAAATAGAATTAGAGGAGAAAGAGAAGATAGTGTTATCAAGAAAAGAGAAAAAGAAGAGAAAGAGGAATATGGTTTTGAGAGGAGAATAAGAACAAGAGGAAGTTGCTACTAGTGCCAAATTCCTAGAAATTCCATTGAAGTTTCTTAGAGCTGCATTCAATCCAAGGTAAGAATGAGATTCTTTCTCTATAATTGGGTTTATGATAAATGATATGTGGGGTTGGTTATATGAAATTGACTATAATCGATGAATTGATGCTTTGAATTATGTGGTAATTGATGTATGTTGATAGCAATGATAAATGAATGTTTGATTATGTATTATTTCATGAAGTTTGTGTCTTTGGAATTGAAACATAATGGGTTTTCGTACTACACTTTATATAATTCGTAAAACTGATTTTCAGAGGGTGCAATCGATTGCAGCAGAAGAGAAATCGATTTACACTGCTTAAAAATTGGGATTTTTGCTTCTGTTTCAGTACACAATCGATTGCAGCAGAAGAGAAATTGATTGCACTGCTTAGAAACATGATTTTTGGCCTCTGGAACAAGGTGCAATCGATTTGCATGTTAGTGCAATCGATTGCCCACTGTTTGACAATATTTTTGAAAAATTGAAAACTCCATAACTTTTGAACCGTAACTCCGTTTGATGCGCCATTCGAAGAGTTGGAAGGCTAATGTGAAGAATTATATTTATAAAGAGTAAAATGAAGGATAATAATGATAATTATAGTACCCAAGTTAGGATAGAGTTAGCTTTCCCGCGTTGAATCACCATGATGTTTTGTGGTGATGAAGTATGATGATGACATGACAATCTTATGATAATGCTTGGTTCATAATAATAATATTAATGATAATGATGATATATATTATACTATAACAATTTGTAGAAGTTTTGTAATTATAAATAAGCATTTAGGTAAGTAATTAACCGGTATAGTCGAGAATTGTCTGAATAATTATGGGCAATATTATGTTGTAGGCCTATGGCCAATGTCGAATATGTTGTTGTTTATATATTATGATTGATAAGTTGAATAAGTTGTAGGCTTATGCCAATGTTGTCGAAAACATTGTTGTTGTTGAATATGTCGTGTTTGATAAGTTGATTAAGTTGTAGGCCTATGGCCAGTGCTGAAGCGAAGATGAGTACCTCTTATTATTGGTATAGTGCCGATATAGGCTTATGCCTTTGTGACGGTGATTGTTGTTGTTGTATGTGATTGTTGCATTCATTGAGTCACATACATTTGCATTATAAATTGGCCTGGATTGACACCATGTTGGCTTGGATTGACAAAATATTAAGTTGAAGGCTTATGCCTTATTGATGCCTCTATTTATTGGCAAATGTTTTTAAGTTAGGAGTTCCGCTCCAATGGTACCACATGCATGTGCATTGTAATTGAGTCACATTTAATGTTGCATTTTGAGTCGTGGTGAAGATAGACTTGTTGTTGCTTTATGTTGTTGACTTGTTGTGACAGGTATCACCTAAAGGTTGTGAATTTGTTGTTATGTCGTGTGGATGTTTTATTGAGATTAAAGATGTTTGAAAGTTGTGAAGTGGTGATTTTATATGAACTGATTCTGATATATTAATTATCATACATTAAATTATATAGTTTGATATCCCACCCCTTATGTTTGAATGTTTCCCTCTATTGGTAACATGTAGGTAATCAAGAAGGATAGTTGTTACCTCGTTAGTTTGAGTCAGTGTCGTCGCTCTGATACAATGCACTCGAGGGGATGAATGTTTGATGTTTAGTTGTTGGTTATTATTTTTGTTGCTGAATCTTTAAGTTGTTTACATGAAGTAACTGTTGTCTTGAAGTTGTTTTAGTTGGATAAAGATGTTAAGTGAGTTGAAGTTGAATATGTATATTCCGATGCTTATCAATAAAAAGTTATTTGATTTTAAAGAATAAATTAGGTTGCTATCGGTTAATCTGAATTAAGTGTTATGTATTTATTTTATATGCGATTAAGCGAAGTTTGATTTCAAGTTGAAAAATGTAGCATCCTATTTATGTTGAACTCTGATTTTGTTATTATCCACCGGGTAGAAATGGGGTGTTACACTGCCCAAGTTGTGCCCCCAATGGGAGAGCAAGAAATGACTAAGGTCTTCCTGAAAACCCTTGGTTCATTTTACTATGAAAGAATGGTGACATGTGCACTGAGTGATTTCACTGAGATGGTGAGTATGGGTGTCTGTTTAGCAGAAGCTGTTAGAGAAGGACGATTGTCAAGAGATGAAGGTCCCGATGGTGCTAAAAAGCCAGCATATGATTTTTCCAGAAAGAAAGAAGGAGATACCAATGTTATTACTCAAGAGAGAAGAAGTATACCTCCAAGAATAAATCATTAGCATCAACAACATGTTGCCCTGACGACCCCAATTGTTAGCATAGCTCTAGCGCTGTTTCTTATCAGAGAATACCTCAACAAAGTAATCAAGGGCAAGGTCAGAGAAGGGATGCTTTTGATCCTATTCCGATCATTTACAAAGAATTATTTCCGTCCTTAATTCATAAGAACCTAATGCATATTAGATCTCCTCCCGCTATACCCACAATGTTACCATGGTATTATAAAGCTGATCAAACTTGTGCCTTTCATCAAGGAGCCCATGGGCACAACATTGAAGATTTTTACCTGTTGTACCCCAAAATTTTCCCTCCCATATTTCTCAAGACATGTCAAGGATCATCCCCAAGTTGTTCAAGATGGCTCAAGAGTTGGACAGTCAAATCACCTCCTAAGGCAGTCAATTCAAAATTAGGGTTTTGTGTTGCATCAAGGTCCTCATACCCAAATGGCCTCAAATTCTCCCCAATTTCCTAACATGTTCTCAAGTTCATCCATGTCAAATTTCAAGCCTTGCAGAGAAAGTTTGGTCAGTCAATTGCTCAAGAAGTCCAAAAATCGACTGTGCCAGGGCAAAAGTCAATTGTGACCTACAAATAGTCAAACCTCAAGATTTTTTGCCAACATTCTCATTTTTAAGGATAATTCATCATTTGATCAAGGGTTGATCATGATTCATCAAGGATTGCTCAAGATTCATCAAGATTCAAAAGTTGCTAAATTAGGGTTTTGTAGGAAAAGTCAACTCAACTTTGACCAAGCATAACTTTATCATACTTTATGAGAAATGACCCATCCAAAGCTCATTTTGAAGAGGATGAAATTTCCTACAATCCATATTCACACCCCAAGATCAAGAAATGCACTCACAAAAAGTTACAAATTTGGATATTATAAGTCATTTTTGAAAGTCAACAAAACACCTTTTTTTCCAAAGACTATAACTTGAGAATGGAATATAAAAATGAGATGAGACCAAAAGGGTTGATTAGTGGACATCTCAAGGTTTCTAAAGAGTCCAAGAACACTTCCAAAACTTAATAATTTAAGAAGTTATGCATTGTTGAAGTTGGGAACTTTTCTAAAATTGCCAAAAGTCAACTATCCTCCAAACTCCAATTTTTGACAAAAGGGCCCACTTTTTTCCACTCGATATGGTCTTGTCATGCCACACACGTGTCCCATCTTTGATTTCATGACCAATCATTTATTTTTCTAATTTATTTAATTTTTATTGATTTAATTCATTTTAAATCAATATTAGTTCAAATAAAATCTAAAAATTGATGGAATGAGATCTTTGTGATCATTACAGCTTGCAAATATCATGATACAGTCAATCAAACTCGTGCCAAGTCAAAACATGCACAAAATCTTGGATTTGAGGCAAATTTGGAAACCTTATCAATGGTGATCAAATCAAATCTCCATTCATCAATTCTTATGGATTCAAGCCCAAGTTTTGACCTAAATTCATTCCCTTATACACACACAAGTGAGGCATAGCAAGCACACGACCTAGAAATTGCAGAAACGGCCAGACAAAATTTGAGAAAAAGCTTGAAAACTTGGAATCTGAAATCCACCTTAGAGCACGATTCAAAGCCAAATCTCCACACAGTTCTCTTGCTGGCAATCCCCTGAAGCGAAAGCAATCAGAACCAAGCCTTCTCATCGCATGAAACTCCCTGTAAGTCATCACGAATATGGCTCTGAACATGGCATCGTAAATCTGTTCTCTTGCATCTTTTTGCCTTTTTTTTGTACATTTGTTCTTAACATCAAATTTCTAACATGTCTGCATTATTCAATTTGATTTTCATAGCCTGTATTGTAATGCCCGAACCTAGGGTTTTCTTGTGTTGTTTTTAGGAGTTTGAGTTACAGGAAAAATTGAGACTAATGATGGGTATAAAGATGATCAGGGAAGAGAGACGAATGCAGTGATGGTCTCCATTGGCATTTATATGGCCTGTAGCTCATTATAGGACGATGCCACGAATTTTATTGCGAAATAAAATTCGCAGGAAAAATTGCAGTCTTCATTGAAGAAGACGAAGACGTGTCCCTACTTGATTGGCCAGTTCAAATTATTGGCGCTTATTTTTTTATTCCAGGCTTAGTGCGTTGTTTTACATATAATATTTGTTGCTTATTCTAATAACAAAAGCATGCGCTAGTTGAGTTGGAAAGCAGGTGAGTGGAAAACCAATGGGACCTGGGTTCAAATCCCAAGTCCCCCAAAAACATTTGTATTATTTTGTTTCAGGCAATTCCATGCAGCGCTAAAAGCAGGACTCACCATACGCCCTTGTCCAGATTCTTGCCAAGTGGTTTCAGATCAGATCCATTGGTAAAAAATGCAAGCTCATCATACTCCCTAGTCAATGCATGCACGCGAGATCCTGGAAAGTCAACAAGGCTGGTTTGGATTGGGCTTCAGAATTGCTATCTCCACACTCAAATCAGGCCCAAACCCCCTGGGTTTATTTCTTTTCTCTTTCATATTTCTTTTTTAGTTAATTGTTTTATTAATTATTTTCATTATTACTAACTAATTTATTATTCCTAATAAAAATCAGAAAACATAAAAAATAATATTTTTATTAATTTCACTATTTCATTATTTTTTGTAAATAAACTTTAATCAATTAATTTAGTTTAATTAGGGACAATCTTAATATTTTTGCAATAAATTAAAATCAATTTAGAATATTAGGTTTTTAATAATTTTGATCACTCTTATTTTGTTTCCTTAAATATAAAAAAACCAAAAATATATTTTCTATTTAATTAATTAATTAACTTAGGTTTAATTTCATTCAATTCAAAAATAACACTAATATGCTTTCTTTAATAAAAAGGGTCAAAACCCTAAAAATGCTGCGATTTAATTTTCTCGTACGCGTGTTATTTTTATCCAATAATGTAATTGCTTCGGGAATGTAATAGTTTTTAAATTAGGACTTTATTTATTTATCGCTTTCTTTTATTTTTTTTCCGCAATTTAAATTAAAGGGTTTGTCTTTGGCGATGTAAATACCCGACGCCTTGTAATAGCTTAGATCTAATTTCCTGCAATTTAATTTCCGCACAATATTAACTGTTAGATGTT
Source organism: Vicia faba (assembly GCA_948472305.1). NCBI lineage: Eukaryota > Viridiplantae > Streptophyta > Magnoliopsida > Fabales > Fabaceae > Vicia > Vicia faba. The sequence goes on along the minus strand of OX451741.1, from coordinate 897,266,344 downwards.
TGATAAATAGGCAATGCATGACAAGATCAATCTTTAACCTAAAATCATCATAGCTCACCATTAACATGTATAGATAAAAATTAACCGAACTGACACACTCGCACATGCCACTCTTAGGGTACACCTCACTTGGTTGCCTCAAACGTGGTCATTGAGTGTAGGAAGTTTTAGAGGTCGCCCTCTTGTCCAAAGATCATAGTTGCCTCGAAACGGTTGCCTCAGATAAAATGATCTAAGACATTAGGGTTACCGGTAAGACGTCCTAACATTGCTTTAGTGACCACACGTCCCTTAATCGAATTGACCCGAAAACTCCAACGACGATGCTACCTACTCCTTAATAGTGGGATAGCATTGTCTAAAGGACATTAGTACAAATTAATTCCTTTTTGAGTAGGTAGATGGTTCTTAAGTACTTGCTCCTTTTAAAACAAAACAAAACTTTTCACACTTACACCCCTTTCAAACAAAAACTCTTTTCAAACCCACAAACACAAAGAAAAGCAAACTTTTGAAAACACAATGAGAAAGTACCTAAGAGCCCGTGGATAACCACAGATAGAAGGGTGCTAATACCTTCCCTTTCTATAATCTACCTCCCGAACCCGAGAAATATCTCAAAAAGGAATTTTTCTGTGCTTTTGTCCTTTCCTTGTTGGATAAAATAAAAGACGGTGGCGACTCTTGCTTACCGCGACATTTTGCGAAAACAAACGCAAAACGCGAACTAGCATTCCAAAACAGTCAGTTCTCATTCCCACTGATCACAGAACTGGCGACTCTGTTGGGGAATTTAAAGTTAGGTGTAACTTAGGATTAGATCATTGTGTTTTCAATTGTAGGCTTTGTATGCTTTAATTTTGTGGGCTTGTATCGGAGTTCAATAGATCCTAACCCAAATCTGGGGATACCCTTTAGGTAAGTAGCAATAAACTGCGAGGGATCTGTAAGGCGTAGACCGATACAGATGAAGCAGTAGCTACGTTGGTGTGGCACTTTAGTCTGTACCGATATCCCTTGTGTTGGAATGAGGAGAATATGGGTCTTATAAGGGGTCATTAAGCACCAACTGACCTTAGAACCTTAAATTGACCAACTTGGCCATAGAACAATAGCAGTATGCTACACTCATTGAGACTAAACTCTCGTGATGATTCCGGCCGCAAGAAAATGTTGCTAAACTGGAATTATGACCGATTGAGGGTAGTCAGTGATATTGAGATCCTCTAGAACCCGGTTACTATTTTTAGGACAGGTTTAAACCAACTGAACTGAAAGAGGGTAGTACCTAAGCTCCATGCCAGCCTGAAATCTAAGGGCTCTCAGTGTGACTTGTGTGCATTTACCATGTTTGCCTTTTGTGGATACTTGTGGTGTGCCTTTATCATGACATCATGACATCATAACATTGCATACATCTTGCATAAGACTAACCTATTTCAAAGACAAGAGGGTTTCATCTTTGCTCTTTTTTGTAGGTCATCATGATGCCCATGCGTAAGAATACCATCCGGATCAACTTTGTCCAAGTACCTACCCTGCTTAAAGAGTTGGTTACCAAGATGTCTGACACTACTTCCTTCATCAGGAGGCATGGCTCTCTTCTCAGTTTGGTCACTTCTAAATTGGACGTGCAAATGATGAGTGTCCTGGTCCAGTTCTATGATCCGATGTACCATTGTTTTACTTTTCAAGACTATCAGCTGGTTCCTACCCTAGAAGAGTTCTCTGAGCTGCTCGGTATCTCTGTTTTGGAGCAGACCCTGTTTACTGGTTGGGAGAAGACTCTTAGGCCCGAAGAAATTGTTGCAGATCTTCATTTGACCAAAGAGGAGGTAATGGCTAATTGGGAAACTAGAAGTGGAGCTAAGGGTTTTCTGACTAAGTTCTTGGTTGGCAAGGCTAACTACTTCTGGGATAGCCTAGACTTTAAGGTGTTCGAGGATATTCTGGCTCTCTTAATATATGGCTTGGTATTGTTTCCGAATCCTGATACTTTTGTTGATGTTAATGCCATAAAGATCTTCATCTCTCAGAACCCTGTACCCACTCTCTTGGGTGACATCCTTCATCAGCTCTATGCTCATACTTCCCGAAAGCGGGGAACCTTGATGTGCTGTGCTCCTTTATTGTCGAGGTGGTTTATTTTGCACCTCCCTAAGTCAGTATTGAAGAACAAAGAAGGAATGGGCTGGGCTTATAGGGTGATGTCTCTTTCTCATAATGACATTATCTGGACTCTCAAGGGTATGGATGAGGTGACTGTTATTGATCGCTGTGGAGAGTATCCTAATGTTCCATTGATAGGAACCCATGGAGGAATTTCCTACAACCCATGCTTAGCTCTCCATCAGTTTGGAAGAGCCAGAAGAGAAGGACCTCATGAAATGTTAATGCCTCATATCATCTTTGATTTTCAGGGGGATAGCGACGAGCAGCGTCGCAGATTTATAAGGGCTTGGGATAGAGTTCACCAATCTGATCCACATAAGTTGGGTCCAAAGACTTCTCTGCCAATGGAGCCATATCTCAGATGGGTCCGCATCCGTGCCCAGAAGCTAGGTATGCCATATGAAGCTGTCCGACCTGTCACTGTTGAAGTTGCTAATGAAGAAGGGGTTCTTCCAACCATTCTCCATCCTTATATGCCCACTGACATTGGGGCATTGAAGAGGTCTTGGATGCAGTTGAGCGATGAACGGGATTCTTACCGAGAGAAGTTCAATGAACAAGAGCAGAAGATCCAGAGGTTGACTAGACAGTTAGAGAATGAGCGGATTCTCAACGATTATGTCCGCACTGATAAGAAGAGACCATGGGAGCATTGATGGACCTTTGATGATTTCCTTTACAGTTTTTATTTACTTTTCAGTATTTCCATTCTTGTAACGCCTTAAGGGAAATTTGTTGAACAATTTAAATTTTGAAGTTTAAATCTAATAAAGTGTGTTTCCTTTCTTGTTTACAATTTTGAATCCCGATTGTCTTTGAAATCATAAATCATACGCATTTCATCCCATGCACTTCATAAACTGGTACCCTTTACATGTCTCTTATCTTCTTCGCTGTTTATTTCAGAAATCATCATGTCTACTGAACCTTCAACTGAGCAAGCTATCAAGGCCCTCCAGGCCCAGAATGCCCAATTTCAAGAGCTGTTCATGAGCCTAGCTAAGGGTCAGCAGGACCTGAAGACCTTGATTCTGAAAGAGAAGAATAAGAAGAAGAAGAGGACATTCCTGTTCAACACAGGACACAGGTTTGGGAACAGGCTACAGAATGAAGTTGATCTGACCACCTCATCTGGAGGGAAAGATAGTCCACAAGAAAGGAGGGCTCATAGCCCTGTGGTCTCCGACAATGAGACGGACTACGATGAAGAACAGTATCCTCCTGCTGAGGATAAGTACAAACAACTGGAAGACCGTTTGAGCGCTATGGAAATTCAGAAGGTGCCCGGTCAAGACTCTGGGGATCTAGGTCTATCATCTGGGGTGGTGATTCCCCATAAGTTCAAGGCACCAGCCTTTGCCAAGTATGACGGAGTTTCCTGTTCGAAGCTGCACCTCCGGTCATATGTGAGGAAGATCCAGCCTTACACTGCTGATAAGAACTTATGGATCCATTTCTTTCAAGATAATCTCTCAGGGAATCAGCTTGAGTGGTTCTATCAGTTAGACGGAACCAGTATCCGTAGCTGGGAAGATTTTCTACTGCATTCTACAGGCAGTATCAATACAACTCCGACCTCGCTCCTACGCATACCCAACTCCAGGGTATGTCAATGGGAACGGGTGAAGGATTTAAAGATTATGCTCAAAAGTGGAGAGACCTCACCGGAAGGGTACAACCACCTTTGGCTGATCGTGAGCTTGTTGACATGTTTCTGGGGACCCTGTCTGGTCCATTCTTTAACCACTTGATTGGAAGCTCTTCATCTGGGTTTACATATCTTATTTTGACTGGTGAGAGAATCGAGGCTGGTATTAAGACTGGGAAGATACAGAAGGGTGCTTCATCAAGCACCGAGAAAAATCCATTTAAGAAAGAGTCTAGTGCTGTCTACAGTGCAAGAAGACATAGTAGACCTGAACACCGCCAAGCTGTCAATGCGGTTGTTATTTCAAAACCTGCTGGTGCTCCTCAGTACAACCATCAACAAAAGGACGAGAGACCTAAGATGCAATTCACTCGTCTCAGCATGACCTTATCTCAGATTATGCCGTAGTTGCTAAAGACTAATCTGGTGACTCTAAGGGAACCCCCAAAGAATTCAAATACAACGTCACCAAGGTATAACCCTAACGCCCGCTGCGCTTATCACTCCGATAGCCCGGGGCATAATACATATGATTGTTGGGCTTTGAAGAACAAGATACAAGACTTAATTGATGCAAAAGAGATTGAGTTCGAGGCGCCCGAGAGGCCTAATGTTGTGACTGCTCCCATGCCCAAACATGGAGTAAATGGTGTAGAGGAAGACTTGTTTGTAGTTTATGTAGATGACATAGTTACCCCTCCGATGACTGTCAAGAAGAACCTGTTGCTAGCCAGTTTATTTCCGGGCTGTGACGAAAGTTGCCATATGTGTTCTGTTTTACCTACCGGTTGCCCATTCTTGAAGTCAGGTATCCAAAACCTGATGGATAGTAAGGAGATCCTGTTCAAGAAGACTGTTGTTCCTTCCATTCCTACTGAAGAAGTCGCCATCATTACCATTTTCGACAATTCTTCCAAGGCTCCCTCGAGGAAGCCTGTTAGAATTACATCTGTTCCGAAAATCGCACCTGTGATTATCACTGTTTCGGGGCATATCCCCTACATCTCTGATAAAGCTGTCCCTTGGCACTATGGGGCTGATGTTTATGTTTATGGAGTTAAATAAGAGTTGGATGCTGATACTGACGTCAGCAACATTACTGGACCTGCCAAAGTCACCCGCACCGGTAGACTCTTCTCACCTGATATTGTTCCACCAACTGTCCGAAGACCTGTTGTCATTACACCTGCAAGTGCACCTTCCACTATTCCTAATCAAGTCCCTATTCTCACCCCTATCGCCGAGTCATCTGACGCTCGGGACAAAGGGATCACCACTGATGTGCCTGCCCAAACGGAGGCACCGAAGACAATTACTGTTGAAGCTTCCAAACAGGAGATGAAAGAGATTCTAAAGATTATTAAGAAGAGTGATTACAACGTAGTTGAGCAACTGGGGCAAACCCCATCGAAGATTTCTATGTTGTCACTATTACTGTGCTCAGAGGCCCATGCCAAGGCTCTGATTACCTTCCTGAAGACGGCCCACGTGCCACAAGAGACATCAGCTGATCAGTTTACATATTGTGTGGCTAATTTAACTGCTGATAATGGTTTGGGATTCTCCGACGCCGATTTGACTGCCAAGGGGAAAAATAATAACGATGCCCTGCATGTCTCCATTGAATGTAGGGGCACTACCCTTGCACATGTATTGGTTGACACTGGTTCCTCATTGAACGTCTTTCCCAAAAAAGCTTTAGACCGGTTGGATTGCGAAAGGTTAGAGCTAAAACTAAGTAACATCATTGTCAGGGCCTTTGACGGGTCTAAAAGGATGGTGCACAGTGAAGTTGATATTCCAATTAAAGTTGGTTCTCAGGTATTCAATTCTACGTTCTATATGATGGACATTCGGCCATCCTTCTCTTGTTAGATGGGCCGTCCATGGATCCATAAAGCTGGGGCCGTAACCTCAACACTCCACCAGAAGTTGAAGTACCCGGTCAAAGGGAAGATTGTGACAGTATAAGGGGAGGAAGAGTACATGGTCAGCCACCTCAACTCGTTCAAATACGTAGAGATGGATGGGGAGTTCATTGAGACCCCATTTCAGCACTTTGAAGAGGTTCCCCAGACATTGGCATCAGTTGAGACTGTGGTTGAGGATTCTCCTATGAAGATGGCTTCCTTAAAAGATGCCCGGGCTGTTATTGAGAATGGTGAGTGTGAAAATTGGGGCCGACTCCATGATTTTACACAGAAGACTAACAAGTTTGGTTTGGGTTTCACTGCAGAAGCTCAAAGGGCTGTTCGAAGTGCAAGGATCGGAAGACCTCCCGTGTTCATCAGCAACTCGGGAGTGAATACCGTTGAAGATGATGTGGAAGAGTCTGAATTCGACAGCTGGATCTATCCTACGACCGACGATGGACCAAGCAACTGGACAGTAAAGGACTTCATCCCTATTACTTTTGTTACCCAGTAACGAAACTTTTTGTTTTTAATATGTAAAAGACAATGTTTTAAACTTTAGGGCCTAGTGTCTTACCCGGGGTACTGGGGCTTCATTTGTGAGGGATTTTGTGTGTCATTTTCATATATCATTAATAAAAGCATTGGAAGTTCTTGCATTTCAAATTTTGCGCTCTTTGTTTTTCTTTATTATATATTGCAAAACAGCTATTTTACACACACTCACATATACAGGTCCACATCCACTCTGGATCTCACTGGTAACGACTTTGCTACTGCCAGTTATGACTTTGAAAATCCGATCAACTTAGCCGAAGACGAAGGTGAAGATGATTGTGAAGTGCCTGGTGAACTTGCAAGACTACTACTCCAGGAAGAGAGGGTCATTCAGCCACATGAAGAGCCGGTAGAATCAGTGAATCTGGGTACTGAGACAGACAAGAAGGAAGTCAAGATCGGTGCAAATCTGGAGCTTAGTGTGAAACTACAGTTGATTCAAATGTTGCGTGACTATGTTGAGATCTTTGCCTGGTCTTACGAAGATATGCCGGGGTTGGATACTGATATTGTGGTTCATCGCCTGCCTACCAAGGAAGACTGTCCTCCAGTAAAACAGAAGGTTCGCCGTATGCGCCCAGAGATGTCTGAGAAAATCAAGGCTGAAGTTATGAAATAGTTTGACGCCGATTTTCTAGCAGTGACTTCTTACCCTCAGTGGGTTGCCAATGTGGTTCCAGAGCCGAAGAAAGATGGTAAGGTCTGAATTTTTGTTGACTACAGGGATTTGAACAGGGCGTGCCCTAAGGATGACTTTCTTCTACCTCACATCAACGTTCTGGTTGACAATACTGCTCAACACAAGGTCTTCTCCTTTATGGATGGTTTCTCCGGTTATAACCAGATTAAAATGGCTCCCGAAGACATGGAGAAGACCACCTTTGTTACTCAGTGGGGCACCTTTTGCTACAAGGTCATGCCTTTTGGACTGAAGAATGCTGGGGCAACATATCAGCGTGCCATGGTTGCTTTGTTTCATGACATGATCCATCATGAGATTGAAGTATACATCGAAAATATGATTGCAAGATCCCAGACTGAGGAAGAACACCTTGACCATCTACAAAAGTTGTTTGACAGGTTGAAGTTGTACAAGTTAAGGTTGAACCCGAACAAGTGCACATTCGGGGTGAGGTCTGGTAAACTATTGGGTTTCATTGTAAGCGACAAAGGTATTCAAGTGGACCCTGCCAAAGTGAAATCCATACAAGAGATTCCAGCTCCCAGAACAAAGAAAGAGGTCAGAGGATTTCTGGGACGCCTGAATTACATCGCCCGATTCAACTCACACCTAACTGCTACTTGTGAGCCAATCTTCAAGCTACTGAAGAAAGATCAAGTGGTACGTTGGAATGATGAATGTCAGGCCGCTTTCGAAAGGATCAAAGAGTATCTCCAGGAACCACCTATTATGATGCCACCAGTTGAAGGGAGACCTCTGATCTTATACTTGACAACTCAATGGGGTGTGTGCTAGGGCAGCATGACGAGTCGGGCCGAAAAGAGCATGTTATTTATTACCTTAGCAAAAAGTTTACCGACTGTGAGACCCGATACTCACTGCTTGAGAAAACTTTCTGTGCTTTGGCATGGGATGCTCGCCGGTTGAGACAGTATATGCTGACTCACACTACTTTGTTGATATCAAAAATGGACCCAATCAAGTATATCTTCGAAAAGCCTGCCTTGTCCGGAAGAATAACAAGATGGCAAATGATATTGACTGAGTACGACATCAAGTACATAACTCAAAAAGTAATCAAGGGAAGTGTATTGACAGACCATTTGGAACACCAGGCAGTGGATGATTACCATTCTATGAACTTCGAATTTCCGAACGAGAATATCATGTTGATAACTGATTGTGAGATACCTGGACCGGATGAAGGACCCGAGGAAGGATCCCAATGGTCCATGTACTTTGATGGAGCTTCGAACGCTTTGGGTAATGGCATTGGCGCTGTGATCATATCTCCTAGAGGCTCTCAAACTCCGTTTACTGCCCGACTATGTTTCAACTGTACCAACAATATGGCGGAGTATGAAGCGTGCATTATGGGTCTTTGAGCAGTAATTGATCTAAGGATTAAGTTTATGAGTGTCTTCGGAGATTCCGCTCTCGTGATCAGTCAGATCAAAGGCGAGTGGGATACGAAGCACCCTAATCTTATTCCTTACAATGAGTATGTGTTGACGTTGCTACCCCATTTTAAGGAGATAACCTTTGAACACTTCCCTAGAGAGGAGAATCAGTTGGCGGATGCGCTGGCTTCGATGTCTTATATGTTCAAAGTCAATTGGGACAACGAAGCTCCCCTGATCATTATTGAAAGATTGGACGAACCTGCACATTGCTATGATCTGGAGACTGAAGAAGTAACAGGAAAGCGCTGGTATCATGAGGTGAAGAGGTATCTTGAAGCTCAGGAGTACCCCGAGGGTGCATCTGTTAATGACAAGAAGTTTCTGAGGAGATTCGCGACAAAGTTCTTCATCAAAAATGGTATTCTCTATAAGCGTAACCATGATTCGACCTTGCTGTGTTGTGTGGATATGATTGAAGCAGAAAGGATCATGGCAGAGCTGCATGAAGGTACTTTCGGAACTCATTCCAGTGGACATACCATGGAAAAGAAAATCCTCCGGGCAGGATATTACTGGTCCACAATGGAAGCCGACTGTTATCAGCATTCTCGGACATGTCACAAGTGCCAGGTCTATGCTGATAAGGTGCACATACCTCTAGTTCCTCTGAACGTCTTGACAGCGCCTTGGCCTTTTGTAATGTGGGGCATTGATATGATCAGCGAGAGCAGACCTACGGCATCCAACGGGCATCGTTTCATCCTGGTAGCTATTGATTACTTTATGAAATGGGTTGAATCAGCTTCCTTTGCTACCGTAACCAAGAACGTCATGGCACGGTTCATTCGGCATAATCTGATATGTCGATACGGTGTACCAGAGAGGATCATTACGGATAACGGTACCAATCTCAACAACAAGATGATCACTGAGCTCTGCGAGAAATTCAAGATACATCATCATAACTCTTCTCCCTACCGGCCGAAGATGAATGGGGCTGTAGAAGCATCTAATAAGAACATTAAGAAGATTGTGCAGAAGATGACAGTGACATACAAAGACTAGCACGAGATGTTACCATTTGCTCTTCATGGGTACCGTACCTCAGCACGGACGTCAACAGGGGCAACACCCTATTCCTTGGCATATTGTATGGAGGCAGTCTTGCCCATCGAAGTTTAGATACCCTCTCTTCGGATCATGAGGGATGCAGGTTTGAGTGAAGATGACTGGATTCAGACCCGACTTGATCAACTGAACCTAATCGACGAAAAGAGATTTACTGCTTTTTGTCATGGTCAGACGTACCAAAAACGGATGATCAAGGCATTTAACAAGAAAGTCATACGACAAGAGTATCAAGTTGGGGATCTGGTAATCAAGTGCATCATCTTACCTCAAGGTGATCCCAGGGGCAAATGGACCCCTACTTACGAAGGGCCATTTGTGGTTAAGAACATTTTCTCAGGAGGAGCTATGATTCTAACCACCATGGATGGTGACGACCTTCCTCACCCCGTCAATGCAGACATAGTAAAAAGATACTACGCATGAATCAAAGACCCGCTAGGTCGATCATCCTAGGCAAAAATAAGGGCTTCCCGGCGAACCAAAAGGGTTCGGGCAAAAATAAGGGATGAAAATGAAGAAAAAAAACTGTACACCCGGCAAGTCGAAAACCTGAAAAGGCGGCTTGGCCAAAAATGGGTATCCCGGTGGACTGAAAACCCGAAAGGGTGGTCCAGGAAAAAGTAAGGGATTAAAGCGTAATACTATGTCTCATTGGATCACCCTGCATCCAGACTTCGGTATCGACTATCAAGCTCGGACGACACTACTCAATCAGATTCATCTTCAACTAAGCAGCAAAGTGATGAGATGCTTGAAGATATAAAGGCAATAGCGGAGTTGGAACCCAGTGGAATTATTCACATAGCTGTTTTGTTTCCTTTTCACAAATTGTATAAATTCTACTTGTTCGGCAATGTTCTCTTACTAGGACGTAAGCCTCTTGTACAAAAACGCCTATTTACAGGCCAAACTTCAAAATCAATACAAATTCATTTTCAGAAAAATTTCTTTTTCCTTTATCTGTTTTGTTTTGCAAAGAACGTCCAAAGTTCCTTTTTTGGTATATGCATTTGACATCAATCACTGATCATAAATATTTACATGCGAAACAAAGGACGAATTACTGGTAATATCAGAAACAGGGGCAATAAGAATTGTCCGAACTGTACAATTTGCTTTGTCCACCAGGTACCAAGGTACATCCAGCTGAAGAATATGGCTAAGATACCTTCATTCCCCGCAGGGTAAGACAGTAATGATAGCTCTCTCAGCTGAGACTTGCAACTACGGACGAATCAACAATACTCTCCTCAAGCAGAGTTAATCCACCATCAAGCGCTAAAAAGGTTTGGTATCCCCAGAAGGTCTTAATATTCTTCAATAGAGTATAAAGACATTCCCCAGCAAGCATAAAATCATCCCCATCGGAGTTTATTATTGAAATCCCCAGCGGAGTTTATCATTAAAATCCCCAACGAAGTTTATCATTAAAATCCCCAACAGAGTGTATCAGCGGAATCCCCAGCGGAGTTTATCAGTTAAAATCCTCAGCAGATCATCTCTTCCCCACAGAGTAATTCCCCTCCGAGTAATCTCTTCATTAGTTTATTACACAATGGAGTTCTTTTCTCCTTCATGTTTATTCTCACAATCATCTTCGTCCACCATCCCTGGTGGAAGCAATGCATTCAACTTTATTCTCCCAGCAGCTCCGGGATTTATTTTCCCCAGCTAAGACATTACATGTCCATACATCATGATACAAGCATATACGCATCAAACCATACAATATCATTTATTTTGAGAACATCATTGCCTGATACATATCATGCATTACATACAGCTAACCTTTACCTTTCAGGAAAGATACAATCAAAATTTAAGTTATGAAGCCCGGGTACGACCGAATAGTATCTTGAATTCTACAGCATATTGAGAAGCCCAGACTATGATCGGATAACAATATCAGACTACCACGAAGCCTGGATTACGACCAGATAATGATATCACTCAAAAGCAAGCTATGAAGCCCGGAGAAAGACCGAATAATAGTTTATTCCCCAGTGAGCCGTGAAGCCCGGATTACGACCGGATAGCAGCTCAGTAAGCACCATGAAGCCTGGATTCGACCAGATAGTGGTATATCATAAACACAAGCCGTGAAACCCGGATCACGACCGGATAACAGCTCAGCAAGTTATTGTGAAACCTAGATTACAACCAGAAAGCAATACAAGACCATGAAGCCTGGATTACGACCAGATAATGTTAGAAGATGTTGTGAAGACTGGATTACGACCAGATAGCAACCAAGAGTACTACGAAGCATGGATTACGACCAGATAATGGTAGAAGATGTTGTGAAGACTGGATTGCGACCAGATAGTAACCAAGAGTACTATGAAGCCTGGATTACGACCAGATAATGGTAGAAGATGTTGTGAAGACTGGACTACGACCAGATAGCAACCAATAGTACTACGAAGCCTGGATTACGACCAAATAGCAGTACGAGACAATGTGAAGCTTGGATTTCAACCAAATAGCAATTTACATGGACAATTACTAATAAGCCCGGAATCGGCCGTATATTAGTGTGCCCTAAATTCAAGTTGAAGCCTGGATGCGACCGAATAACCACTTGATTTATTCTGAAGCCTGGATTTCGACCAGATAAGAAGTGAGGTATTACAAAGCCTGGATTACAACCTTATGGCAAGTTTAATCTCATCTCCCCAGTAAGTCACTGTAAAGCCTGGATTACAACCAGATAGCAGTCGGTCTTATCATTATGAAGCCTGGGTTGCGACCAGATAGTAGTTCACTCTCACCTCTTTAATAGAGATGATTCCCCAGTAGAATAACGGACGACCAAAGCTCCTAAAAGTTCTATTTCTCCTAAGACAAAGAACAATATTCCCTAGCGGAATCTCCTTCAAACAACAGATATACAAGCTCTCGCTAAGGAATATCTTACGCGATCAACACTCCTTCAGATGGCATCTTTAAGCCCATCTCCCCATCATCAATATCCAAATGGAATCTATAAGCCCATTCCCGACATCACAAGTCAAATACTACTTCATGCGAGTGCAAATTTCTGGGCACTCTAGTGTTCAATTATCTTCCACCTTCGGATCACGAAAGGCCCGAACGCCAATCTATATCCTCAGGTTTAAGAAGATTGAACAGGGGCAACTGTTGTACCCCAAAATTTTCTCTCCCATATTTCTCAAGACATGTCAAGGATCATCCCCAAGTTGTTCAAGATGGCTCAAGAGTTGGACAGTCAAATCACCTCCTAAGGCAGTCAATTCAAAATTAGGGTTTTGTGTTGCATCAAGGTCCTCATACCCAAATGGTCTCAAATTCTCCCCAATTTCCTAACATGTTCTCAAGTTCATCCATGTCAAATTTCAAGCCTTGCAAAGAAAGTTTGGTCAGTCAATTGCTCAAGAAGTCCAAAAATCGACTGTGCTAGGGCAAAAGTCAATTGTGACCTACAAATAGTCAAACCTCAAGATTTTTTGCCAACATTCTCATTTTTAAGGATAATTCATCATTTGATCAAGGGTTGATCATGATTCATCAAGGATTGCTCAAGATTCATCAAGATTCAAAAGTTGCTAAATTAGGGTTTTGTAGGAAAAGTCAACTCAACTTTGACCAAGCATAACTTTATCATACTTTATGAGAAATGACCCATCCAAAGCTCATTTTGAAGAGGATGAAATTTCCTACAATCCATATTCACACCCCAAGATCAAGAAATGCACTCACAAAAAGTTACAAATTTGGACATTATAAGTCATTTTTGAAAGTCAACAAAAACACCTTTTTTTCCAAAGACTATAACTTGAGAATGGAATATCAAAATGAGATGAGACCAAAAGGGTTGGTTAGAGGACATCTAAAGGTTTCTAAAGAGTCCAAGAACACTTCCAAAAGTTAATAACTTAAGAAGTTATGCATTGTTGAAGTTGGGAATTTTTCTAAAATTGCCAAAAGTCAACTATCATCCAAACTCCAATTTTTGACAAAAGGGCCCACTTTTTTCAACTCGATATGGTCTTGTCATGCCACACACGTGTCCCATCTTTGATTTCATGACCAATCATTTATTTTTCTATTTTATTTAATTTTTATTGATTTAATTCATTTTAAATCAATATTAATTCAAATAAAATCTAAAAATTGATGGAATGAGATCTTTGTGATCATTACAGCTTGCAAATATCATGATACACTCAATCAAACTCGTGCCAAGTCAAAACATGCTCAAAATCTTGGATTTGAGGCAAATTTGGAAACCTTATCAATGGTGATCAAATCAAATCTCCATTCATCAATTCTTATGGATTCAAGCCCAAGTTTTGACCTAAATTCATTCCCTTATACACACACAAGTGAGGCATAGCAAGCACACGACCTAGACATTGCAGAAACGGCCAGACAAAGTTTGAGAAAAAGCTTGAAAACTTGGAATCTGAAATCCACCTTAGAGCACGATTCAAAGCCAAATCTCCACACAGTTCTCTTGCTGGCAATCCCCTGAAGCGAAAGCAATCAGAACCAAGCCTTCTCATCGCCTGAAACGCCCTGTAAGTCATCACGAACATGGCTCTGAACATGGCATCGTAAATCTGTTCTCTTGCATCTTTTTGCCATTTTTTTGTACATTCGTGCTTAACATCAAATTTCTAACATGTCTGCATTATTCAATTTGATTTTCATAGCCTGTATTGTAATGCCCGAACCTAGGGTTTTCTTGTGTTGTTTTTAGGCGTTTGAGTTACAGGAAAAATTGAGACTAATGATGGGTATAGAGATGACCAGGGAAGAGAGACGAATGCAGTGACGGTCTCCATTGGCATTTATATGGCCTGTAGCTCATTATAGGACGATGCCACAAATTTTGTTGCGGAATAAAATCCGCAGGAAAAATTGCAGTCTTCGTTGAAGAAGACGAAGACGTGTCCCTGCTTGATTAGCCAGTTCAAATTATTGGCGCTTATTTTTTTATTCCAGGCTTAGTGCGTTGTTTTACATATAATATTTGTTGCTTATTCTAATAACAAAAGCATGCGCTAGTTGAGTTGGCAAGCAGGTGAGTGGAAAACCAATGGGACCTGGGTTCGAATCCCAGGTCCCCCAAAAAACATTTGTATTATTTTGTTTCAGGAAATTCCATGCAGCGCTCAAAGCAGGACTCACCATACGCCCTTGCCCAGATTCTTGCCAAGTGGTTTCAGATCAGATCCATTGGTCAAAACTGCAAGCTCATCATACTCCCTAGTCGATGCATGCGCGCGAGATCCTGGAAAGTCAATAAGGCTGGTTTGGATTGGGCTTCAGAATTGCTATCTCCACACTCAAATCAGGCCTAAACCCCCTGGGTTTATTTCTTTTCTCTTTCATATTTCTTTTTTAGTTAATTGTTTTATTAATTATTTTCATTATTACTAACTAATTTATTTTTCCTAATAAAAATCAGAAAACATAAAAAATAATATTTTTATTAATTTCACTATTTCATTATTTTTTGTAAATAAACTTTAATCAATTAATTTAGTTTAATTAGGGACAATCTTAATATTTTTGCAATAAATTAAAATCAATTTAGAATATTAGGTTTTTAATAATTTTGATCACTCTTATTTTGTTTCCTTAAATATAAAAAAACCAAAAATATATTTTCTATTTAATTAATTAATTACCTTAGGTTTAATTTCATTCAATTCAAAAATAACAAAAATATGCTTTCTTTAATAAAAAGGGTCAAAATCCTAAAAATGCCCCGATTTATTTTTCTCGCACGCGTGTTATTTTTATCCAATAATATAATTGCTTCGGGAATGTAATAGTTTTTAAATTAGGACTTTATTTATTTATCGCTTTCTTTTATTTTTTTCCCGCAATTTAAATTAAAGGGTTTGTCTTTGGCGATGTAAATACCCGACGCCTTGTAATAGCTTAGATCTAATTTCCCGCAATTTAATTTCCGCACAATATTAACTATTAGATGTTTGATAAATAGGCAATGCATGACAAGATCAATCTTTAACCTAAAATCAACATAGCTCACCATTAACATGTACAGATAAAAATTAACCGAATTGACACACTCGCACATGCCACTCTTAGGGTACACCTCACTTGGTTGCCTCGAACGTGGTCATTGAGTATAGGAAGTTTTAGAGGTCGCCCTCTTGTCCAAAGATCATAGTTGCCTCGAAATGGTTGCCTCGGATAAAATGATCTAAGACATTAGGGTTACCGTTAAGACGTCCTAACATTGCTTTAGTGACCACACGTCCCTTAATCGAATTGACCCGAAAACTCCAATTACGATGCTACCTACTCCTCAATAGTGGGATAACATTGTCTAAAGGACATTAGTACAAATTAATTCATTTTTGAGTAGGTAGATGGTTCTTAAGCACTTGCTCCTTTTAAAACAAAACAAAACTTTTTGCACTTACACCCCTTTCAAATAAAAACTCTTTTCAAACCCACAAACACAAAGATAAGCAAACTTTTGAAAACACAATGAGCAAGTACCTAAGAGCCCGTGGATAACCACAGATAGAAGGATGCT
This sequence comes from Vicia faba, assembly GCA_948472305.1. Lineage (NCBI taxonomy): Eukaryota > Viridiplantae > Streptophyta > Magnoliopsida > Fabales > Fabaceae > Vicia > Vicia faba. The sequence continues at coordinate 897,250,299 of OX451741.1, read as the reverse complement.
AATACTTTCCCTTTCTATAATCTACCTCCCGAACCCGAGAAATATCTCAAAAAGGATTTTTTTCTGTGCTTTTGTCCTTTCCTTGTTGGATAAAATAAAAGACGGTGGCGACTCTTGCTTACCGCAACATTTTGCAAAAACAAATGCAAAACACGAACCAACATTCCAAAACAGTCAGTTCTCATTCCCACCGATCACATTACCCATTGAAATGTGAAGTGCAGAAGTTAGTGGGTTCTGGAATCATGTCGTTTAAGGATATAGGTCCCAATGTGAAAGCCAATCCGCTATCCAAGCATGAAGATGGAGGTGCTGTGAATATGGTTCCAGGTTGTCCTTGATATTTTATAATTTTTGATGTGAACTTGATAAAAGGGAACTTGGTAAAAATGCATACTGATCTTTATGAGTTTAGCCATTATACACATGACCATGCAACTTGCAATGTCTGCAGTGAAGATAGTCACGAATGTGACAAGGTGAGAAGTGATCTCTAAGAGAAGATGGATGAAGGACTTATCCACATAATAAGAAAAAAGGCTGAGGATGAGGAGGAAATGAATATGGTCTATAGATATCCAGGTGATTTTCGAGTTTTTGATGTATACTGGATGTATGATGATCTGGTGCAACTGCATGCCATATTTTGTTATAGGGATGGTCAGGAAAGACATAATTATGGTTCTTGTCAGATCTATTGTAGGGATTCCCATGGTTGTTCTATTGTGAAAAAGGGGTATTCAAGGCTTGTTATATGAAGGTACCATTCGAGTAACAAGAAATAGAGATAATTATAATGGAGTTAAAATGATTGAAAACTATTCTGTTGGGACAGTGTCTGACGATGAGTATGTTTCTACTGTTGAGTTCTTTTCTTCGGATGAGTTTGAGAATGTTGATGAGGTTGTGTTTTCTAATAATGAGTCTATGGTTCCTGAATATGTTGAAGAGGTAGGGGTGAATGTCATTGTACTACATTTTGATATTCCCACTCTTGTAGAGATAGCGTACCACAACAAGCCTTCTGTAGCTCCCGTGGTTATCTTTCTACCTGGTCCTATTCTGTATGAATCAGCTAGAGTTGTACCTTATATGTATAATACAACGATCCTGGAAGATGGTGTGGAAGTTCCCATCCAACCTTTATCCCTTGTTGAAAATATTGCTGAGGCTAGTCGGGTGACCCAGAGTGGTCGTGTCTTTGCTTCTACCTTTAGAGGAGGTGTTGACCTTGGTAAGAAGATTGTTAAGACCAATGCTGAACTAAGAAGGTGGTAGGAGAAGCTAGTGGTGCTACCTTGGAGAAATATGTTGATGATCTGTTGAAGATAATTAAGATGAGTGATTATAAGATTGTAGACTAATTCTTGCAAACTCCATCTAAGATCTTCATTTTAGCTTTGTTGATGAACTCCTCTGCTCACCGGGAATCTCTGATGAGGGTTTTGGATCAAGCTTTTGTTGAGCGATATGTATCAACAGACCAGTTTAACAGTGTTGTAGGTAATATCACATCTTGTAATAATATGATTTTTTGTGATGATGAATTTCCTGATGAGGGAAGAAACCATAACATGGCTCTGTATATATCTTTGAATTATAAGAATGACTCCTTATCCAATGTAATGATAGACAATGGCTCAACTAGAATGTGATTCTGAGGAGCACTCTATCAAAGCTCAAGTAACAAGGAACTCCAATGCGTCCAAGTTGCATTATAATGAATGATTTCGATGGTTCAATAAAATCTATCATTTGAGAGGTGGACTTTCCCATTCACATAGGTCCACACATGTTCCAAATTACCTTCCAGGTTATGGATATCTTTCCGGCCTATAGTTGCTTGTTGGGACGACCTTGTATTCATAAGGAAGGGGGTTTTACATTGACTTTGCATCAGAAGCTGAATTTTGTCTGTGAAGGAAAAATCATTATTGTAAATGGTGAGTAGGCTTTGTTGATTATCTCATTTGTATTTCTTTAGCATTGTAGAAGTTGATGAAGCCACTGTTGGAACTCAAATCCAAGATTTGTCTATTGATAATATAAGGAAGAATGAATATTTTATCGCCTTATTCAAGGATGCGCAACAAGTGGTACAGAAAGGCCCTAGCAGTGTATGGGTACAAGTTATTGATCCGCCTATAAATAAGAATGCGACCGATTTTGGATTCTCCCTGAAGAATGGTAGGAGTGGAGTTTTGAAGTCGAAATCTACTTTCAACAAATATCAAGACATCTTTCACAGTGCATGATATCTCTATCCAACTACTCCAGAGATTGATGCTATCCTTGAAGATGAGCCAGAGCAAGATATGCCAAATTTTGTGACACATGGAGTGAGAGTTCAAAATTGGATCACTGTTGATGTTCCTAATTGCATTCACATTTCGAAGTAGTTTGTCTTTTCTTTTTTTTCAAAATCCTTTCACTCTTCCCAAGGTAAAAGAAATATTGTGTGGGCGCGTCTTTTTATTTGAATCTTAAAATTATTAATAAAAGTTGTTTTTGATTTCCAATTGTGTTTTTATTTTCTGTTTTTTCTTGGAAAATGTTAATCATAAAAAACCTTTCCAAATAATTAATAACTGTAAAAAAATCTGCATAATCACTCGTTACATTTGTCTGTTTCTAAAATCAAGCATAATTATATGTGTAGATTAATTAAAAAACCTGTTGAATACAATGACCCTGCACCCTCTCCCAATTTTAATATCCCGTGTATATGGATGATGAAGAAGAGTTTATTGAAATCCAAAAAGAGGTTTCTCGGTTGCTTGAGTGCGAGGAAAATACCTTTCAACCGTACAAAGATCCGTTGGAGACTATTAACTTGGGTTCCGAAAAGGGATGTGAAAAACGTCAAGATTGGGGCATTTCTTCATCCAGATTTGAAAAGCAAGTTGATTGAGTTATTGAAAGAATATGTAGATATCTGTGCTTGGTCTTATCAAGGAATTCCTTGGTTGGATACCCATAACTTTTAGACCAATACCTTATGTGTAGTACCTTCGACCAATACACATGACCATGCAACTTGCAATGTCTGTAGTGAAGATAGTCACGAATGCGACAAGGTGAGAAGTGATCTCTAAGAGAATATGGATGAAGGACTTATCCACATAATAAGAAAAAAGGCTGAGGATGAGGAGGAAATGAATATGGCCTATAGATGTCCTGGTGATTTTCAAGTTTTTGATGTATACTGGATGTATGATGATCTGGTGCAACTGCATGCCATATTTTGTTATAGGGATGGTCAGGAAAGACATAATTATGGTTCTTGTCAGATCTATTGTAGGGATTCCCATGGTTGTTCTATTGTGAAAAGGGGTATTCAAGGCTTGTTATATGAAGGTACCATTCGAGTAACAAGAAATATAGATAATTATAATGGAGTTAAAATGATTGAAAACTATTCTGTTGGGTCAGTGTCTGACGATGAGTATGTTTCTACTGTTGAGTTCTTTTCTTCGGATGAGTTTGAGAATGTTGATGAGGTTGTGTTTTCTGATAATGAGTCTATGGTTCCTGAATATGTTGAAGAGGTAGGGGTGAATGTCATTGTACCACATTTTGATATTCCCACTCTTGTAGAGATAGCGTACCACAACAAGCCTACTGTAGCTCCCGTGGTTATCTTTCTACCTAGTCCTATTCTGTATGAATTAGCTAGAGCTGTACCTTATATGTATAATACAACGATCCTGGAAGATGGTGTGGAAGTTCCCATCCAACCTTTATCCCTTGTTGAAAATATTGCTGAGGCTAGTCGGGTGACCCGGAGTGGTCGTGTCTTTGCTTCTACCTTTAGAGGAGGTGTTGACCTTGGTAAGAAGATTGTTAAGACCAGTGCTGAACTAAGAAGGTGGTAGGAGAAGCTAGTGGTGCTACCTTGGAGAAATATGTTGATGATCTGTTGAAGATAATTAAGATGAGTGATTATAAGATTGTAGACCAATTCTTGCAAACTCCATCTAAGATCTTCATTTTAGCTTTGTTGATGAACTCCTCTGCTCACCGGGAATCTCTGATGAGGGTTTTGGATCAAGCTTTTGTTGAGCGATATGTATCAACAGACCAGTTTAACAGTGTTGTAGGTAATATCACATCTTGTAATAATATGATTTTTTGTGATGATGAATTTCCTGATGAGGGAAGAAACCATAACATGGCTCTGTATATATCTTTGAATTATAAGAATGACTCCTTATCCAATGTAATGATATACAATGGCTCAACTAGAATGTGATTCTGAGGAGCACTCTGTCAAAGCTCAAGTACCAAGGAACTCCAATGCGTCCAAGTTGCATTATAATGAATGATTTCGATGGTTCAATAAAATCTATCATTCGAGAGGTGGACTTTCCCATTCACATAGGTCCACACATGTTCCAAATTACCTTCCAGGTTATGGATATCTTTCCGGCCTATAGTTGCTTGTTGGGACGACCTTGTATTCATAAGGAAGGGGGTTTTACATTGAATTTGCATCAGAAGCTGAATTTTGTCCGTGAAGGAAAAATCATTATTGTAAATGGTGAGCAGGCTTTGTTGATTATCTCATTTGTATTTCTTTAGCATTGTAGAAGTTGATGAAGCCACTGTTGGAACTCAACTCCAAGCTTTGTCTATTGATAATATAAGGAAGAATGAATATTTTATCGCCTTATTCAAGGATGCGCAACAAGTGGTACAGAAAGGCCCTAGCAGTGTATGGGTACAAGTTATTGATCCGCCTATAAATAAGAATGCGACCGGTTTTGGATTCTCCCTGAAGAATGGTAGGAGTGAAGTTTTGAAGTCGAAATCTACTTTCAACAAATATCAAGACATCTTTCACAGTGCATGATATCTCCATCCAACTACTCCAGAGATTGATGCTATCCTTGAAGAAGAGCCAGAGCAAGATATGCCAAATTTTGTGACACATGGAGTGAGAGTTCAAAATTGGATCGCTGTTGATGTTCTTAATTGCATTCACATTTCGAAGTAGTTTGTCTTTGCTTTTTTTTCAAAATCCTTTCACTCTTCTCAAGGTAAAATAAATATTGTGTGGGCGCGTCTTTTTATTTGAATCTTAAAATTATTAATAAAAGTTGTTTTTGATTTCCAATTGTGTTTTTATTTTCTGTTTTTTCTTAGAAAATGTTAATCATAAAAAACCTTTCCAAATAATTAATAACTGTAAAAAAATCTGCATAATCACTCGTTACATTTGTCTGTTTCTAAAATCAAGCATAATTATATGTGTAGATTAATTAAAAAACCTGTTGAATACAATGACCCTGCACCCTCTCCCAATTTTAATATCCCGTGTATATGGATGATGAAGAAGAGTTTATTGAAATCCAAAAAGAGGTTTCTCGGTTGCTTGAGTGCGAGGAAAATACCTTTCAACCGTACAAAGATCCGTTGGAGACTATTAACTTGGGTTCCGAAAAGGGATGTGAAAAACGTCAAGATTGGGGCATTTCTTCATCCAGATTTGAAAAGCAAGTTGATTGAGTTATTGAAAGAATATGTAGATATCTGTGCTTGGTCTTATCAAGGAATTCCTTGGTTGGATACCCATAACTTTTAGACCAATACCTTATGGGTAGTACCTTCGACCAATACACATGACCATGCAACTTGCAATGTCTGTAGTGAAGATAGTCACGAATGCGACAAGGTGAGAAGTGATCTCTAAGAGAATATGGATGAAGGACTTATCCACATAATAAGAAAAAAGGCTGAGGATGAGGAGGAAATGAATATGGCCTATAGATGTCCTGGTGATTTTCGAGTTTTTGATGTATACTGGATGTATGATGATCTGGTGCAACTGCATGCCATATTTTGTTATAGGGATGGTCAGGAAAGACATAATTATGGTTCTTGTCAGATCTATTGTAGGGATTCCCATGGTTGTTCTATTGTGAAAAGGGGTATTCAAGGCTTGTTATATGAAGGTACCATTCGAGTAACAAGAAATATAGATAATTATAATGGAGTTAAAATGATTGAAAACTATTCTGTTGGGTCAGTGTCTGACGATGAGTATGTTTCTACTGTTGAGTTCTTTTCTTCGGATGAGTTTGAGAATGTTGATGAGGTTGTGTTTTCTGATAATGAGTCTATGGTTCCTGAATATGTTGAAGAGGTAGGGGTGAATGTCATTGTACCACATTTTGATATTCCCACTCTTGTAGAGATAGCGTACCACAACAAGCCTACTGTAGCTCCCGTGGTTATCTTTCTACCTGGTCCTATTCTGTATGAATCAGCTAGAGCTGTACCTTATATGTATAATACAACGATCCTGGAAGATGGTGTGGAAGTTCCCATCCAACCTTTATCCCTTGTTGAAAATATTGCTGAGGCTAGTCGGGTGACCCGGAGTGGTCGTGTCTTTGCTTCTACCTTTAGAGGAGGTGTTGACCTTGGTAAGAAGATTGTTAAGACCAGTGCTGAACTAAGAAGGTGGTAGGAGAAGCTAGTGGTGCTACCTTGGAGAAATATGTTGATGATCTGTTGAAGATAATTAAGATGAGTGATTATAAGATTGTAGACCAATTCTTGCAAACTCCATCTAAGATCTTCATTTTAGCTTTGTTGATGAACTCCTCTGCTCACCGGGAATCTCTGATGAGGGTTTTGGATCAAGCTTTTGTTGAGCGATATGTATCAACAGACCAGTTTAACAGTGTTGTAGGTAATATCACATCTTGTAATAATATGATTTTTTGTGATGATGAATTTCCTGATGAGGGAAGAAACCATAACATGGCTCTGTATATATCTTTGAATTATAAGAATGACTCCTTATCCAATGTAATGATATACAATGGCTCAACTAGAATGTGATTCTGAGGAGCACTCTGTCAAAGCTCAAGTACCAAGGAACTCCAATGCGTCCAAGTTGCATTATAATGAATGATTTCGATGGTTCAATAAAATCTATCATTCGAGAGGTGGACTTTCCCATTCACATAGGTCCACACATGTTCCAAATTACCTTCCAGGTTATGGATATCTTTCCGGCCTATAGTTGCTTGTTGGGACGACCTTGTATTCATAAGGAAGGGGGTTTTACATTGAATTTGCATCAGAAGCTGAATTTTGTCCGTGAAGGAAAAATCATTATTGTAAATGGTGAGCAGGCTTTGTTGATTATCTCATTTGTATTTCTTTAGCATTGTAGAAGTTGATGAAGCCACTGTTGGAACTCAACTCCAAGCTTTGTCTATTGATAATATAAGGAAGAATGAATATTTTATCGCCTTATTCAAGGATGCGCAACAAGTGGTACAGAAAGGCCCTAGCAGTGTATGGGTATAAGTTATTGATCCGCCTATAAATAAGAATGCGACCGGTTTTGGATTCTCCCTGAAGAATGGTAGGAGTGAAGTTTTGAAGTCGAAATCTACTTTCAACAAATATCAAGACATCTTTCACAGTGCATGATATCTCCATCCAACTACTCCAGAGATTGATGCTATCCTTGAAGATGAGCCAGAGCAAGATATGCCAAATTTTGTGACACATGGAGTGAGAGTTCAAAATTGGATCGCTGTTGATGTTATTAATTGCATTCACATTTCGAAGTAGTTTGTCTTTGCTTTTTTTTCAAAATCCTTTCACTCTTCCCAAGGTAAAAGAAATATTGTGTGGGCGCGTCTTTTTATTTGAATCTTAAAATTATTAATAAAAGTTGTTTTTGATTTCCAATTGTGTTTTTATTTTCTGTTTTTTCTTGGAAAATGTTAATCATAAAAAACCTTTCCAAATAATTAATAACTGTAAAAAAATCTGCATAATCACTCGTTACATTTGTCTGTTTCTAAAATCAAGCATAATTATATGTGTAGATTAATTAAAAAACCTGTTGAATACAATGACCCTGCACCCTCTCCCAATTTTAATATCCCGTGTATATGGCTGATGAAGAAGAGTTTATTGAAATCCAAAAAGAGGTTTCTCGGTTGCTTGAGTGCGAGGAAAATACCTTTCAACCGTACAAATATCCGTTGGAGACTATTAACTTGGGTTCCGAAAAGGGATGTGAAAAACGTCAAGATTGGGGCATTTCTTCATCCAGATTTGAAAAGCAAGTTGATTGAGTTATTGAAAGAATATGTAGATATTTGTGCTTGGTCTTATCAAGGAATTCCTTGGTTGGATACCCATAACTTTTAGACCAATAACTTATGGGTAGTACCTTCGACCAATACACATGACCATGCAACTTGCAATGTCTGTAGTGAAGATAGTCACGAATGCGACAAGGTGAGAAGTGATCTCTAAGAGAAGATGGATGAAGGACTTATCCACATAATAAGAAAAAAGGCTGAGGATGAGGAGGAAATGAATATGGCCTATAGATGTCCTGGTGATTTTCGAGTTTTTGATGTATACTGGATGTATGATGATCTGGTGCAACTGCATGCCATATTTTGTTATAGGGATGGTCAGGAAAGACATAATTATGGTTCTTGTCAGATCTATTGTAGGGATTCCCATGGTTGTTCTATTGTGAAAAGGGGTATTCAAGGCTTGTTATATGAAGGTACCATTCGAGTACCAAGAAATAGAGATAATTATAATGGAGTTAAAATGATTGAAAACTATTTTGTTGGGTCAGTGTCTGACGATGAGTATGTTTCTACTGTTGAGTTCTTTTCTTCGGATGAGTTTGAGAATGTTGATGAGGTTGTGTTTTCTGATAATGAGTCTATGGTTCCTGAATATGTTGAAGAGGTAGGGGTGAATGTCATTGTACCATATTTTGATATTCCCACTCTTGTAGAGATAGCGTACCACAACAAGCCTACTGTAGCTCCCGTGGTTATCTTTCTACCTGGTCCTATTCTGTATGAATCACCTAGAGCTGTACCTTATATGTATAATACAACGATCCTGGAAGATGGTGTGGAAGTTCCCATCCAACCTTTATCCCTTGTTGAAAATATTGCTGAGGCTAGTCGGGTGACCCGGAGTGGCCGTGTCTTTGCTTCTACCTTTAGAGGAGGTGTTGACCTTGGTAAGAAGATTGTTAAGACCAGTGCTGAACTAAGAAGGTGGTAGGAGAAGCTAGTGGTGCTACCTTGGAGAAATATGTTGATGATCTGTTGAAGATAATTAAGATGAGTGATTATAAGATTGTAGACCAATTCTTGCAAACTCCATCTAAGATCTTCATTTTAGCTTTGTTGATGAACTCCTCTGCTCACCGGGAACCTCTGATGAGGGTTTTGGATCAAGCTTTTGTTGAGCGATATGTATCAACAGACCAGTTTAACAGTGTTGTAGGTAATATCACATCTTGTAATAATATGATTTTTTGTGATGATGAATTTCCTGATGAGGGAAGAAACCATAACATGGCTCTGTATATATCTTTGAATTATAAGAATGACTCCTTATCCAATGTAATGATATACAATGGCTCAACTAGAATGTGATTCTGAGGAGCACTCTGTCAAAGCTCAAGTACCAAGGAACTCCAATGCGTCCAAGTTGCATTATAATGAATGATTTCGATGGTTCAATAAAATCTATCATTCGAGAGGTGGAATTTCCCATTCATATAGGTCCACACATGTTCCAAATTACCTTCCAGGTTATGGATATCTTTCCGGCCTATAGTTGCTTGTTGGGACGACCTTGTATTCATAAGGAAGGGGGTTTTACATTGAATTTGCATCAGAAGCTGAATTTTGTCCGTGAAGGAAAAATCATTATTGTAAATGGTGAGCAGGCTTTGATGATTATCTCATTTGTATTTCTTTAGCATTGTAGAAGTTGATGAAGCCACTGTTGGAACTCAACTCCAAGCTTTGTCTATTGATAATATAAGGAAGAATGAATATTTTATCGCCTTATTCAAGGATGCGCAACAAGTGGTACAGAAAGGCCCTAGTAGTGTATGGGTACAAGTTATTGATCCGCCTATAAATAAGAATGCGACCGGTTTTGGATTCTCCCTGAAGAATGGTAGGAGTGAAGTGTTGAAGTCGAAATCTACTTTCAACAAATATCAAGACATCTTTCACAGTGCATGATATCTCCATCCAACTACTCCAGAGATTGATGCTATCCTTGAAGATGAGCCAGAGCAAGATATGCCAAATTTTGTGACACATGGAGTGAGAGTTCAAAATTGGATCACTGTTGATGTTCTTAATTGCATTCACATTTCGAAGTAGTTTGTCTTTGCTTTTTTTTCAAAATCCTTTCACTCTTCCCAAGGTAAAAGAAATATTGTGTGGGCGCGTCTTTTTATTTGAATCTTAAAATTATTAATAAAAGTTGTTTTTGATTTCCAATTGTGTTTTTATTTTCTGTTTTTTCTTGGAAGATGTTAATCATAAAAAACCTTTCCAAATAATTAATAACTGTAAAAAAATCTGCATAATCACTCGTTACATTTGTCTGTTTCTAAAATCAAGCATAATTATATGTGTAGATTAATTAAAAAACCTGTTGAATACAATGACCCTGCACCCTCTCCCAATTTTAATATCCCGTGTATATGGCTGATGAAGAAGAGTTTATTGAAATCCAAAAAGAGGTTTCTCGGTTGCTTGAGTGCGAGGAAAATACCTTTCAACCGTACAAAGATCCGTTGGAGACTATTAACTTGGGTTCCGAAAAGGGATGTGAAAAACGTCAAGATTGGGGCATTTCTTCATCCAGATTTGAAAAGCAAGTTGATTGAGTTATTGAAAGAATATGTAGATATCTGTGCTTGGTCTTATCAAGGAATTCCTTGGTTGGATACCCATAACTTTTAGACCAATACCTTATGGGTAGTACCTTCGACCAATACACATGACCATGCAACTTGCAATGTCTGTAGTGAAGATAGTCACGAATGCGACAAGGTGAGAAGTGATCTCTAAGAGAAGATGGATGAAGGACTTATCCACATAATAAGAAAAAAGGCTGAGGATGAGGAGGAAATGAATATGGCCTATAGATGTCCTGGTGATTTTCGAGTTTTTGATGTATACTGGATGTATGATGATCTGGTGCAACTGCATGCCATATTTTGTTATAGGGATGGTCAGGAAAGACATAATTATGGTTCTTGTCAGATCTATTGTAGGGATTCCCATGGTTATTCTATTGTGAAAAGGGGTATTCAAGGCTTGTTATATGAAGGTACCATTCGAGTAACAAGAAATATAGATAATTATAATGGAGTTAAAATGATTGAAAATTATTCTGTTGGGTCAGTGTCTGACGATGAGTATGTTTCTACTGTTGAGTTCTTTTCTTCGGATGAGTTTGAGAATGTTGATGAGGTTGTGTTTTCTGATAATGAGTCCATGGTTCCTGAATATGTTGAAGAGGTAGGGGTGAATGTCATTGTACCACATTTTGATATTCCCACTCTTGTAGAGATAGCGTACCACAACAAGCCTACTGTAGCTCCCATGGTTATCTTTCTACCTGGTCCTATTCTGTATGAATCAGCTAGAGCTGTACCTTATATGTATAATACAACGATCCTGGAAGATGGTGTGGAAGTTCCCATCTAACCTTTATCCCTTGTTGAAAATATTGTTGAGGCTAGTCGGGTGACCCGAAGTGGTCGTGTCTTTGCTTCTACCTTTAGAGGAGGTGTTGACCTTGGTAAGAAGATTGTTAAGACCAGTGCTGAACTAAGAAGGTGGTAGGAGAAGCTAGTGGTGCTACCTTGGAGAAATATGTTGATGATCTGTTGAAGATAATTAAGATGAGTGATTATAAGATTGTAGACCAATTCTTGCAAACTCCATCTAAGATCTTCATTTTAGCTTTGTTGATGAACTCCTCTGCTCACCGGGAATCTCTGATGAGGGTTTTGGATCAAGCTTTTGTTGAGCGATATGTATCAACAGACCAGTTTAACAGTGTTGTAGGTAATATCACATCTTGTAATAATATGATTTTTTGTGATGATGAATTTCCTGATGAGGGAAGAAACCATAACATGGCTCTGTATATATCTTTGAATTATAAGAATGACTCCTTATCCAATTTAATGATAGACAATGGCTCTACTAGAATGTGATTCTGAGGAGCACTCTGTCAAAGCTCAAGTACCAAGGAACTCCAATGCGTCCTAGTTGCATTATAGTGAATGATTACGATGGTTCAATAAAATCTATCATTCGAGAGGTGGACTTTCCCATTCACATAGGTCCACACATGTTCCAAATTACCTTCCAGGTTATGGATATCTTTCCGGCCTATAGTTGCTTGTTGGGACGACCTTGTATTCATAAGGAAGGGGGTTTTACATTGACTTTGCATCAGAAGCTGAATTTTGTCCGTGAAGGAAAAATCATTATTGTAAATGGTGAGCAGGCTTTGTTGATTATCTCATTTGTATTTCTTTAGCATTGTAGAAGTTGATGAAGCCACTGTTGGAACTCAACTCCAAGCTTTGTCTATTGATAATATAAGGAAGAATGAATATTTTATCGCCTTATTCAAGGATGCGCAACAAGTGGTACAGAAATGCCCTAGCAGTGTATGGGTACAAGTTATTGATCCGCCTATAAATAAGAATGCGACCGGTTTTGGATTCTCCCTGAAGAATGGTAGGAGTGAAGTTTTGAAGTCGAAATCTACTTTCAACAAATATCAAGACATCTTTCACAGTGCATGATATCTCCATCCAACTACTCCAGAGATTGATGCTATCCTTGAAGATGAGCCGGAGAAAGATATGCCAAATTTTGTGACACATGGAGTGAGAGTTCAAAATTGGATCACGGTTGATATTCCTAATTGCATTCACATTTCGAAGTATTTTGTCTTTGATTTTTTTATTCAAAATCCTTTCACTCTTCCCAAGGTAAAAGTAATATTGTGTGGGCGCGTCTTTTGATTTGAATCTTAAAATTATTAATAAAAGTTGTTTTTGATTTCTAATTGTGTTTTTATTTTCTGCTTTTTCTTGGAAAATATTAATTAGGAAAAACCTTTCCAAATAAATAATAACTGTAAAAAAATCTGCATAATCACTCGTTACATTTGTCTGTTTCTAAAATCAAGCATAATTATATGTGTAGATTAATTAAAAAACATGTTGATCACAATGACCCTGCACCCTCTCCCAACTTTGAATATCATGTGTATATTGCTGAGGAAGAAGAGTTTATTGAAATCCAAAAAGAGGTTTCTCGGTTGCTTGAGTGCGAGGAAAATACCTTTCAACCGTACAAAGATCCGTTGGAGACTATTAACTTGGGTTCCGAAAAGGGATGTGAAAAACGTCAAGATTGGGGCATTTCTTCATCCAGATTTGAAAAGCAAGTTGATTGAGTTATTGAAAGAATATGTAGATATCTGTGCTTGGTCTTATCAAGGAATTCCTTGGTTGGATACCCATAACTTTTAGACCAATACCTTATGGGTAGTACCTTCGACCAATACACATGACCATGCAACTTGCAATGTCTGTAGTGAAGATAGTCACGAATGCGACAAGGTGAGAAGTGATCTCTAAGAGAAGATGGATGAAGGACTTATCCACATAATAAGAAAAAAGGCTGAGGATGAGGAGGAAATGAATATGGTCTATAGATATCCAGGTGATTTTCGAGTTTTTGATGTATACTGGATGTATGATGATCTGGTGCAACTGCATGCCATATTTTGTTATAGGGATGGTCAGGAAAGACATAATTATGGTTCTTGTCAGATCTATTGTAGGGATTCCCATGGTTGTTCTATTGTGAAAAAGGGGTATTCAAGGCTTGTTATATGAAGGTACCATTCGAGTAACAAGAAATAGAGATAATTATAATGGAGTTAAAATGATTGAAAACTATTCTGTTGGGACAGTGTCTGACGATGAGTATGTTTCTACTGTTGAGTTCTTTTCTTCGGATGAGTTTGAGAATGTTGATGAGGTTGTGTTTTCTAATAATGAGTCTATGGTTCCTGAATATGTTGAAGAGGTAGGGGTGAATGTCATTGTACTACATTTTGATATTCCCACTCTTGTAGAGATAGCGTACCACAACAAGCCTTCTGTAGCTCCCGTGGTTATCTTTCTACCTGGTCCTATTCTGTATGAATCAGCTAGAGCTGTACCTTATATGTATAATACAACGATCCTGGAAGATGGTGTGGAAGTTCCCATCTAACCTTTATCCCTTGTTGAAAATATTGTTGAGGCTAGTCGGGTGACCCGGAGTGGTCGTGTCTTTGCTTCTACCTTTAGAGGAGGTGTTGACCTTGGTAAGAAGATTGTTAAGACCAATGCTGAACTAAGAAGGTGGTAGGAGAAGCTAGTGGTGCTACCTTGGAGAAATATGTTGATGATCTGTTGAAGATAATTAAGATGAGTGATTATAAGATTGTAGACCAATTCTTGCAAACTCCATCTAAGATCTTCATTTTAGCTTTGTTGATGAACTCCTCTGCTCACCGGGAATCTCTGATGAGGGTTTTGGATCAAGCTTTTGTTGAGCGATATGTATCAACAGACCAGTTTAACAGTGTTGTAGGTAATATCACATCTTGTAATAATATGATTTTTTGTGATGATGAATTTCCTGATGAGGGAAGAAACCATAACATGGCTCTGTATATATCTTTGAATTATAAGAATGACTCCTTATCCAATTTAATGATAGACAATGGCTCTACTAGAATGTGATTCTGAGGAGCACTCTGTCAAAGCTCAAGTACCAAGGAACTCCAATGCGTCCTAGTTGCATTATAGTGAATGATTACGATGGTTCAATAAAATCTATCATTCGAGAGGTGGACTTTCCCATTCACATAGGTCCACACATGTTCCAAATTACCTTCCAGGTTATGGATATCTTTCCGGCCTATAGTTGCTTGTTGGGACGACCTTGTATTCATAAGGAAGGGGGTTTTACATTGACTTTGCATCAGAAGCTGAATTTTGTCCGTGAAGGAAAAATCATTATTGTAAATGGTGAGCAGGCTTTGTTGATTATCTCATTTGTATTTCTTTAGCATTGTAGAAGTTGATGAAGCCACTGTTGGAACTCAACTCCAAGCTTTGTCTATTGATAATATAAGGAAGAATGAATATTTTATCGCCTTATTCAAGGATGCGCAACAAGTGGTACAGAAATGCCCTAGCAGTGTATGGGTACAAGTTATTGATCCGCCTATAAATAAGAATGCGACCGGTTTTGGATTCTCCCTGAAGAATGGTAGGAGTGAAGTTTTGAAGTCGAAATCTACTTTCAACAAATATCAAGACATCTTTCACAGTGCATGATATCTCCATCCAACTACTCCAGAGATTGATGCTATCCTTGAAGATGAGCCGGAGAAAGATATGCCAAATTTTGTGACACATGGAGTGAGAGTTCAAAATTGGATCACTGTTGATATTCCTAATTGCATTCACATTTCGAAGTATTTTGTCTTTGATTTTTTTATTCAAAATCCTTTCACTCTTCCCAAGGTAAAAGTAATATTGTGTGGGTGCGTCTTTTGATTTGAATCTTAAAATTATTAATAAAAGTTGTTTTTGATTTCTAATTGTGTTTTTATTTTCTGCTTTTTCTTGGAAAATATTAATCAGGAAAAACCTTTCCAAATAAATAATAACTGTAAAAAAATCTGCATAATCACTCGTTACATTTGTCTGTTTCTAAAATCAAGCATAATTATATGTGTAGATTAATTAAAAAACATGTTGATCACAATGACCCTGCACCCTCTCCCAACTTTGAATATCATGTGTATATTGCTGAGGAAGAAGAGTTTATTGAAATCCAAAAAGAGGTTTCTCGGTTGCTTGAGTGCGAGGAAAATACCTTTCAACCGTACAAAGAGCCGTTGGAGACTATTAACTTGGGTTCCGAAAAGGGATATGAAAAAAGTCAAGATTGGGGCATTGCTTCATCCAGATGTGAAGAGAAAGTTGATGGAGTAATTGAAAGAATATGTAGATATCTTTTCTTGGTCTTATCAATGCATTCCTTGGTTGGATACCAATAATGTGGAGCATCATTTGCCGTTAAAGCTAGAATGTCCACCAATCAAGCATAAATTACGAAGAACTCATCCTGACATGGCAGTGAAGATTAAAAAGGAGTTCTTGAAACAAATTGATGATGGTATTCTTGTGACATCAGTGGATTGAAAATATGGTTCCAGTACCTAAGAAAGACCAAAAAGTCTACATGTGCGTTGATTATAGAGATTTGAATAAAGAAAGTCCAAAAGACGATTCCCCACTTCCACATATTAATATGTTGGTAGATAGCAAAAAACAATTCAAAGTGTTCTCGTTCATGGATGGATTTTACGGATACAATAAAATTAAGATGGCTCTTGAGGACATGGAAAAAAGAACGTTTATCACACCTAGGGGAACATTCTGTTACACAGTGATGCCCTTTGGGTTGAAGAAAGCTAGTGCAACGTACCAGAGGGCTATGGCAACCCTATTCCATGACCTGATGCATAAAGAGGTCGAGGTATATGTTGATGATATGATCGCCAAATCTCAGACTGGGGAAGGGAATTTAGAAGACTTGTTGAAGTTGTTGAAGTGATTGAGAAATTATCATCTCTGCTTGAATCCAAATAAGTGTACTTTTGGTGTTCGTTCGAGAAAGTTGTCGGGTTTCATTGTCGCCCAAAAAGGAATTGAAGTTGATCCTGATAAAGTAAGGTTAATTCAAGAAATGATTGCACCAAGAACTGAAAAACAAGTGAGAGGATTTCTGGGGAGTTTGAATTATATCCCCAGGTTTATTTCTCACATGACTGCCACTTGTGAGCCAATATTCAAGCTTCTAAAGAAAGATCAAGGTTGTGTATGGATGGATGATTTTTAGAAGGATTTTGAAAGAATTGAAGAGTATATACTTGAACCTCCTATCTTGCTCCATCATGTTGAAGGAAGACCATTGATTATGTATCTGATTGCGTTGGATAACTCCATGGGTTGTATTTAAGACAACAAGATGAAATGAGAAGAAAAGCGTATGCTATGTATTATCTGAGCAAAAAGTTCACCGACTGTGAGTCATAGTATTTTATGCTTGAAAAAACATGTTGTGCTTTGGCCTGGGCTGCAAAGCATTTGTGGTAATATATGTTGAATCACTCTACTTGGTTGATATCCAAAATGGATCCGATTAATTATATTTTTGAAAAGCCTTCTCTTAATGGAAGAATTTCCTTTTTAAAAATGATGTTATCTCAATATGATATTTAATACCGTACTCAGAAAGTTATTAAAGGCAGTTTGTTGGCAGAGTACGTGGCTCACTAACCTGTTGATGATTATCAGTCTGCTAAGTAGGATTTCCCTGATGAGGATGCGATGTACTTAAAAGTTAAAGATTGTAATGAGCCTTTTCCCGAGGAAGGCCTAGATCCTGAATCCCGATAGGGTATGGTGTTTAATGTAGCTGTGAATGCTTTTGGAAAAGGAATTGTTGCTGTGATTATCACTCCCCATGGGTCTTATAACTCTTTCACTGCAAGGTTGACATTTGAATACACCAACAACATGACAAAATATGAAGCTTGTATCATGGGTCTTGAAGAAGCTATGGACCTCAGAATCAAGATTATTGATGTATATGGTGACTCAGCTTTTGTGATAAATCAGATTAAAGGAGAATGGGAGACTCGTCACCCTAGCTTGATTCCCTACAAAGACTATGTAAGAAGGTTGTTGACTTTCTTCAATAAGGTTGAATTCGATCACATTCCTCGAGATGAGAATCAGATGGAAGATGATTTAGCCATATTTTCTTCCATGTACCAAGTGAAATCTTGGAATGACGTACCTCAAATTACAATCCAACGTCTTGATAGGCCAGCTCATATATTTGTTACAAAAGTGATATAGGATGATAAAACTTGGTATTATGATATTAAGAACTTCCTTCAGACCCATGAATACCCATTTGGGGCGTCAAACAAAGATAGGAAGACATTGAGAAGGTTGACAGGTAGTTTCTTCCTCAATGAAGATGTGTTATACAAAAGGAATTATGACATGGTCTTGCTCAGATGCGTGGATAGACACGAAGAAGACATGTTAATGCATGATATCCATGAAGGCTCATTTGGTAATTACGCCTATGGATATTCTATGGCTAAGAAGATGCTTAGGGTAGGTTACTATTGGCTGACAATGAAATCTGACTGTTACAAATTTTTGAAGAAGTTCCATAAGTGTCAAGTTTATGCTGACAAGATTCATGTGCCTCCAACTCCTCTCAATGTTATTTCTTCCCCACGGCCTTTATTTATGTGAGGTATTGATATGATCGGGATGATTGAACCTAAGGCTTTGAATGAACATCGTTTCATCTTAGTGGCAATTGACTACTTCACCAAGTGGATATAATCAACTTCTTAAGCTAATGTCACCAAGCAGGTGGTAGTATGATTTATTAAGAAAAATTTTATTTGTCAGTATGGTGTGCCAAGAAGGTTTATTGCTGATAACAACTCAGATTTGAATAATAGATGATGACAAAACATTATGAAGAATTCAAGATTGTCCATCACAACTCGTCTCCTTATAGGCCTAAGATGAATGAGGCTGTTGAAGCTGTTAATAAGAACATTAAGAAGATTACCCAGAAGATGGTTGTTACTTTTATACCCCAAAATTTTCCCTCCCATTTTTCAAAGACAAATTGATTCAAGGTTCCCAAATACTCAAGACTACACAAGGATTGATCAAATGAACCCTCATCCTAAGCAATGGCCTACAACCAGGGTTTTGTGTTTTTCAAGGAAGATTGGGTGTTTAAGGTATCAAGTGGATTTCATGGTATCTTGTATGTCTCTAAGAATGATCATACTAAGTTTCATACTTTGTATCACAAGTCTGCTCAGTCAATGGCTCAGATGACTGAAAGTCAACTATATTGGACAAAAAATAAACTGTGGTAAACATACAGACAAACTTCAAGATTTTTGGTCAACATCAACATTTTGAAGTCACATTCATCCTTTTGTCAAGGGTTGATCACGATTCATCAAGGGAAACTCTCAAATCATCAAAAGTCAAAAGTTGCCAAATTAGGGTTTCCTAAGGAGAAGTCAACTAAACTTTGACCTAGCATAACTTTCACATGCTTCATCAGACTTTCCTCAAACAAAGCTCATTTTTAAGGAAATTAAATTTTCTACAACTTTTCCTCTCTAAGCTCAAGTCCAAAAATGCTTCATTTAAGAGATATGGGCCAATACATTATAAGTCATTTCAAAAGTCAACAAAAAGACACTTTTTGTCAAGGCAACTTACATCAAGATAAAGTCTTCAAATGCAAAAATGGTCAACATATAGATTATAGAGGACATCTTGAGATTTCTAAAAATAAAAAGGTCACCTTAAAATAATAAAAATTGAGAGAGTTATTACTAGTGAAAGTTGAGAAATTTTGAGCAAATACATGAAGTTCAAATTGAGCAAACTTGATTTTTTGGGCTAATGGGATATTGTTTTAGAGTCCAAACATGTTCTACACTCCATATGAATCTCAAGACTTGTTTATACACCTTTGTTTGGTTTATTTTATTTTATTTTTGATTTTTTTTCATTTAAAGGTCAAAATAAAATAAAATAAGACAAAGCTTATTACAAAAGTCCAAGCCCATAATGTGTTGACCTAATTTTATGCTATATATTATCTTCATTCAGACATATAAGCCACGAAAACCTTGTGCTAAAAACCACTTCCACAAAATCACAAAATTATCAAACTAGGGTAACCTTTAAACCCAAACTTGCAACCATCTTCCAATAATTCTTGCATTCCCAATCGATCCCTGAAGAGGTACAGAGTAAGAATGGATCCAACACAGTGATCCAAACCCTTAAGAACCTGCACGCATACGTGGCCGTTTCATGTTTTTTTTTGTTGCAAAATTCATATATGGATTTCCTTCATGTTTCATTGCATACTGACTTTTCTAACATGTTCATGAGGTACTAATATGCATGAAAAGACCAACAAGGGAGTCCCATGATGATCGGATCGTGGATCACCATAACCACACTGATTCATAATGTTTTTGTTATAACTCCTAAACCATTGCATTTCAGTAAAAAATAACCATCCCATTTAATTTGCAGGCCTCGATTTAGGGGGGTAGGGTCCCTTTGGACCTCTAACACTGTTTATCTCATAGGTTGAAAGAAAAGAATCACCGAAGAAGACGATCGGAGATAGGGCCCCAACGCCTCTCTGGTCCAAGTGTTTTGTTTAATATTTGTTTTAATTGTTTCAATTTAAAAAATGGATGTATCACCACCTCAGTGGTTAAATGCGTGCTAAAGGCTTTACTATGCAAGGGTACGGGTTCGATACATGCTTTTGGAGTTTGGATGTTTTTTTCATGATTTTCCATGTTTTGTAGGATAACACACAAAATGCATTGGTTCTCCTTTTCAAACACAGGCGTGCGCCTGGCCGAGTGGTGAAGGTATTAGTGAAAATAGAAAAGGGTGTGGGTTCAACACCCACCCCTGGCAGTATTATTTTTAAACTTTGTTTTCTTCCTATTTTCCTTACTTATACACTTACAAACCCTAAATTCATCAAACCAAAACCTTTTTTTTTCATAAACCCTAATTAGTTTTTTAGGTTTTTATTAAATCAATCAAATTAGATTTTTTAGGTTTTAATTTAATAAATCAATTCCTATTTTTATTAAAATCAATTTAGGTTTTTTAGGTTAATCGTCAAACCATTTTTAACAAAAAATCGCCAAAACAATTTCAAATTCCTTTTTTCTCAGTCTTACAATTTGTGTAGATTTCTTTTCTTGCATTTTTACAATTATTGTAACTACTCATAGTTTGTAATAGTAATTAGGGTTTTATTTTCCACATTATATTATCTATGTACCTCTCCCAAAGCCGTGTAATAACTTAGGGTTTATCTTTTTGCTTTTATTTTCCGCGTATTTACTGCTTTCCTATTTTACTATATTACTGTTAGTAATTAGGTCATGTATGGCAAGATAAAAATGAACGGTAGCTAAACCTAACGCAAAGATAAATATAACTAAAAAAAACCACCTTGCACACTTGCAGCTCTAGGGTAACCTCCCTTGCTGCCTCGATAAAAAATAGTCATGCCCCTCAAATGTGGGGACGCTTTAGCGAAGACCCTCGGTTAAAAAGATCATAGTACCTGGATGACCCTTTCTATGTTTCCTTCGATAAACGATCTAGTCCCTTACGAAATTGCTAAATCTCCCCTACCAGTTGCCTTCTTTGACTGTACAACGACCCACGCCTGTCCCTTCATATCCAACGATAGGGGTTCCTACTATCTAATGGTAGGATAACACTATCTAAAGGAGGAGGAAAAATACAATAAAGACCTTAAGTAGGTAGAACTCTCGTAATCGCTTGCTCACAAACATTTCAAAACAAAAATATCTTTCACAAAACAATTTTCAAAAATATTTTCGAACAAACACTTTGTATGCGGTCTCGAGGACAGATGTGAGAATCATTACAAAGTTCACCTTTTCAAAATGTTTTCAAACACACGACACAAAGCAATTTTCAAAAGTGAGATGGAGATTAAGAACCCGTAGATAACTACGAATGAAAATGGTGCTAACACCCTCCCTTTTAATAACCTACCCCCCGAAATAAAAAATCTCGAAGGTCTTTCCTGTTTCCTTATTGGATAAAAGAAAAGTCGGTGGCGACTCTTGCTATCTGCACATTTGCAATAAAATGCAAAACCAAGTCACTTCTCCCACCGTATTACAGTTACCTATAAGGATTTGCATGAGATGCTCCCTTTTTCTTTGCATGGGTACCGTACATCCGTCCACACTTCAATAGGAGAAAACTCGTTCTATCTTGTGTATGGCCTTGAAGCAGTGCTCCCCATTGAGGTTGAGATTTACTCTTTGCGTGTAATCATGGAAACCAAGTTATGAGAGGCTGAATTGGTCAATAACAGGTTTGACCAGTTGGATTTAATTGAAGAAAAGAGAATGACGACCTTGTGTCATGGTCAGTTATATCAGAAAAGAATGAAGAAAGATTTTGATAAGAAGGTTAAGCCTCATGAATTCAGAGAAGGCGACCTCATGCTCAGAAAGATCATATCTCTTAACGCTGATTCTGGGGCAAGTGAACTCCCAATTATGAAGGCCTATATATTTTTAAGAAAGCCTCCTATGGCAGTGCATTGATTCTTGAAACTATGGATGGTGAGGAGTTCCTACGTTTCGTGAATGCTGATGCAGTCAAGAAATACTTTGCCTAAATAAATAGAAGAACAACTCCCTAAGTTGAAAACCCGAAAGGGCGATTTAGGCAAAAATGAGCGTCACGGTAGGTTGAAAACCCGAAAGGGGCGGTCTAGGCAAAAATTAGAGACATAAACATAATAAATTTTCTCGGTAGGTTGAAAACCCATAAGGGTAACCTAGGAAAAAGTTAGGGAGTTTTCTTGTCAAGTAACTTCATTAGACAAGACTTGATCATTAAAGTAACAATCTTCTTGGGTTCTCATCTTACTTCAACTGAAGCCTATGCATTGGAATTCAAAGTTTTTAGGGAGAATATTGGTCATTGTCTTTCAATGTACCTTTTCTGTGTATTTACCGTTTTCTAAACTTTGTAGTCATTTATGGAGTCTCGCAATTTATGGATTACCATTCTATTAATAAAGTTTGAGCTTTTATCCAAGTTTTTGCAATCTTATTTTATTCTCCTTACAAAAATGTCATTTATTATTGATAGTAAATTTCAAAACAAAAAGATTTAAAAAATAAAACATGTTTTTAAAAAAATTGCAAATTACTTTTTACTTTGATTTTGTGAATTAAGGGAATAAAAGTTATGGTTCCAAGGATGGACGACCTTCAAAGTTTTGAAATTTTTCTCCATGAAGTACTCTCTGGTTACTTTTGTAGATTTGTGCATAGCTTATCTGTAGTCGTTGTTAGAACAAAGTTTGAATCTACTACCCTAAGTTAAAGTTTTGATGATAACAAAATGCAAGACTAAATAAATTGCATAATTCATATAAGACATATATGCTACCTAAAAATTATATTGTGCATTTGCAGAAACTCTGATGAATAATCAGCATAAGAATGTCAACATCAGCATCAGAATATGAAATATCATATGCCAGCGTCAGAAGATGAAATATCATATGCCAGCGTCAGAAGATGAAATATCATATGCCAGCATCAGAAGATCAAAGCATGTGCTTACGTTGAAGCTTGATGATCAGATCTGCGCTTAATATACTCTAAACTCTGATCAAGACCAAAACAATATCATCAGCACTTAGAAGCGTCAGAATAAGCCAAAGCCAAATAACGCGCTGAATTGACAACGGTACTGTGCATTCAAGACGCTTTATTACCAACGGCTGCATTCCAAGACAAAGATCTTCTCAATATGGAAAGAACGTAATGGGCATTGAAATGGAATAATTGACTACAACATATCTTTTCCAAGGCTATAAAAACAAGACAGTGAGAAATGTAATGGCTAATGCTCTACAACTCTTTACACGCCTAAAGCACATCATCATCATCCTCACTCATACAATTTGCTATATCTTTCAAATTGCTTACTCTCTAGTTATAGCATCCTAGTTTCACATAAGCCTAATTTGTGAATTATCACAGTTGTGATATAAAGTTTTTGTAGAAAACATTCAACACATAGTTTTCATTTATCTGTAAGAAAGAACTTCCTTGAGAAACCGGTCTGTGGTTTAGACTCAAGAAGGCTTTAGCAGTTGTTAAAGTAGTTGTAATATTCAGTTGAATATAGTGGATTAAGACCTCGTTGGAGAGAGGCGAAATCACCTTGACGGATGGACTGGAGTAGTTTGAGATCAAACGAACCAGGATAAAAATAACGTGTTGTCTGCATTTGATTTCAAGTTTTACAATTCAACCCCCCTTCTTGTGTTTTTCACTTCTTCAATTGGTATCAGAGCGCCTGGTTCTGAGCTAAAACACTTAACCGTGTCAGTACAAGATCCAGCATCAGAAAAACACAATGGCAGGAACATATCAACATACCATCAATGACAACAATGAAGATAGAGACAGATTCAACGGCAAACCTCTAGTCTTTGATGGAGAGAATTTTGATTACTGGAAAGACAGAATTGAAAGCTTCTTTCTGGCACATGATGCTGATCTGTGGGACATGGTGACAAATGGATACACGCACCCAGTGAATGCAAGTGGTCAGAAGATTGACAGGAAGGCAATGTCTGATCAACAAAAGCGTGACTTCAAAAATCACCACAAGGCCATAACTATTCTTCTGAGCGCCATCTCTTACGCTGAATATGAAAAGATATCTAACAGAGATACTGCAAAGAACATGTTTGTCTCCCTCAGAATGACGCATGAAGGCAACATTCAGGTCAAAGAAACTAAAGCTCATGCGCTCATTCAGAAGTATGAGGCATTCAAAATGGAAGAAAGTGAATCAATTGAAACGATGTTCTCAAGATTTCAAATTCTAGTGGCTAGTCTCAAAGTTCTGGAAAAAGGGCATTCTACTGCTGATCATGTCAAAAAGATCATCAGAAGCTTGCCAAAATAGTGGAGGCCAATGGTTACAGCGCTGAAGCTAGCTAAAGATCTCAACAAAATATCTCTGGAGGAACTTATCAGCTCCCTCAGAAGTCACGAGATAGAGCTAGAAGCTGACGAACCTCAGAAGCAAGGTAAGCCTTTAGCCTTAAAATCTAACAGAAAATCTGACTCCAAAGTTTTGCAGGTTATTGAAGAAACCTATGATGGGTCCTCATCAGAAGAAGACGAACTTTCCCTCCTCTCCAGAAGAGTGAACCAACTATGGAAGCAGAGGCAAAAAAAGTTCAGGAATACCAGAAGATCCGATTAGAATGAGTCCTCCTCTAGATACAGAAGGTCAGACTCCTCCTCTGGATACAGAAGATTTGAAGGCTCTTCAGGAAGCAGAAAGCCAAACACCAAGGACATCATCTGCTATGAATGCAACGAACAAGGACACTACAAGAGTGACTGTCCAAAGCTTCAGAGGGAAAAGCCCAAAAAGAAGTTTGGAAGGGAAAAGAAGAAGAGTCTCATGGCTACATGGGATGACTCTGACTCGTCTGAAGCTGACTCAGAATCAGATGACGAGAGAGCAAACATAGCTCTCATGGCCAATATATCATAAGACAGTGAAGCTTCCGAATCAGACTCTGAATCAAACACCGAAGAGGTATTCCCTGACTTTGCAATTAATTTTACTAAGGCTGAACTTGCTGAAAGCCTTAACGAAATTCTGGAAAGATATCAGCAGATCAGAGTTAAATTCAGAAACCTGAAAAGGAATCTTGATTCTGACTCTGATAAATCTGAGAGTCTCAAGTTGGAAAATTCTGAGTTGAAAAATAAAGTCTCAAAATTAGAAAATCATTTACAAAACTCTCAGAAGGAAACAATTTCTGAAACTCCCAGCAGCGCTGATGAGATCATCAAGGAGTATGATCACAGCTTTCATAAGTTCCTTGCTAAAAGCATAGATAGAAGCAAAATGGCTTCAATGATCTATGGAGTTAGCAGAAACGGCGGAAAGGGAATAGGATACCAAGGTAAGGTACCTACACCAAAGAATGCCATGGATCTAATTATTAAACGCACTCCGCTGAATTCACACTTTGTGTATGGTCACACACATGACATTAAAAATACTAGTAATAATTATTCTGTGAAACCAAAATTCAACCAGAGTTTTGGTAAAGCTAACAAATCAGGACCCAAGAAAATATGGGTACCTAAGGATAAAATAATACATGTTGCAGATATCTTTAGCAGCAAATCAGAAACACCAGTCATGGTACCTGGACTCTGGCTGCTCACGACACATGACGGGAAGAAGGCATATGTTCCAAAGCCTGGAACTTAAGCCTGGAGGCCACGTAGGCTTTGGAGGCAATCAGAGGGGAAAGATCATTGGCTCTGGAACTGTAGGTAATGGAAATCTTCCCTCTATAAATAATGTTCTATTAGTAGATAGATTAATGCATAATCTGTTATCCATAAGTCAATTAAGTGATAACGGTTATGATATAATCTTTAATCAAAAATCATGTAAAGCTGTTAGTCAGAAAGATGGGACTATCCTATTAAATGGAAAGAGGAAAAACAACATTTATAAAATCAAACTTTCTGAACTGAAAAGTCAGAATGTAAAATGTCTTATGTCTGTCAACAACGAGAAATGGATCTGGCACAGAAGATTGGGGCATGTTAGTATGAGAAGAATATCTCAGATTAACAAACTCAATCTGGTCAGAGGACTTCCTAATTTGAAGTTCAATTCAGATGCTCTGTGTGAAGCATGTCAGAAAGGCAAGTTTGCAAAACCTGCTTTCAAATCTAAAAACGTTGTTTCCACCTCTAAGCCATTAGAACTTCTGCACATTGACTTATTTGGACCAGTTAAAACTGCTTCAGTCAGTGGCAAGAAGTACGGGTTAGTAATCGTAGATGACTATAGCAGATGGACATGGGTAAAGTTCTTAAGACACAAGGACGAGTCACACTCTGTGTTTGTCACCTTCTGTAACCAAGTTCAGAATGAAAAGGATCTTAGAATCGTTAAAGTCAGAAGTGATCATGGTAGAGAATTTGAAAACAAAGATTTTGAGTCATTCTTTAATTACAGAGGCATTCTGCATGACTTCTCTTGTCCTAGAACTCCCCAGCAAAATGGAGTTGTAGAACGAAAGAACAAAACATTGCATGAAATGGCCAGAACCATGATCAATGAGACAAACGTATCTAAGATCTTCTGGGCAGAGGCAATAAACACAGCATGCTACATTCAGAATAGAATCTCCATAAGACTTATTCTGGAAAAGACTCCATATGAATTGTGGAAGAACAGAAAGCCCAACATTTCATATTTTCATCCATTTGGATGTACTTGTTTTATGTTAAATACAAAAAATTATTTGAACAAGTTTGACTCTAAATCACAGAAGTGTATTATGTTAAGATACTCTGAAAGCTCAAGAGGGTACAGAGTATACAATACAGAAACACAGATTGTGGAAGAATCAATCAGTGTTCGTTTTGATGATAAGCTTGACTCTGAAAAGTCAAAGCAGAATGAAGTCTTTGCAGGTATGGAAGTTGAATTCACAGGTTCTGAAGACAAGTCATCAGAAGCTCTCAACAAAGACACTCCTTCAACATCAGAAAGAGGCACTGCGAGTAATCCAGCAACATCTGTTGATCAACCTCAGAAAAGACTACCCAGAAGCATCTTGGATCACCCATAAGAAACAATCTTAGGGAGAAAGGAAGATCCAATCAGAACAAGAGCTAGCTTCAGAAACTCTGAAGAATCCCTCATGGGACTTGTTTCTCTGATTGAACCTTCTTCAATTGATGAAGCACTTCTCGACAATGACTGGATTCTGGCAATGCAAGAAGAGCTGAATCAATTCACCAGAAATGACGTGTGGGATCTAGTTCCCAGACCAAAAGGATTCAACGTCATTGGAACAAAATGGGTGTTCGGAAACAAACTGAACGAACAAGGTGAAGTCATCAGAAACAAAGCACAACTGGTAGCACAAGGTTATAGTCAGCAAGAGGGGATAGACTATACAGAAACCTTTGCTCCAGTCGCCAAGTTAGGATCTATCAGACTTTTGATTTTTTATGCTGTTAATAAAGGCATCACTCTATATCAGATGGATGTCAAGAGTGCATTCTTAAATGGCTATATATAAGAAGAGTTTTGTGTGCACCAACCCCCTGGTTTTGAAAGTACAAAAAATCCAGAATATGTTTTCAAACTAAAGAAGTCATTGTATGGTCTGAAACAAGCTCCCAGAGCTTGGTATGAAAGACTAAGTAACTTTCTGTTAGAAAAGGAATTCACCAGAGGGAAGGTGGACACAACTTTATTCTGTAAGACAGTTAAGAATGACATCTTAGTGTGTCAGATTTATGTTGACGATATTATATTTGGATCTACTAATCCTTCTCTTGGAAGAAAATTTGCTAAGTGTATGGAGGCAGAATTTGAGATGAGCCTCATGGGGGAACTGAAATTCTTTCTGGGAATTCGATCAATCAAACTCCAGAGGGAACTTACATTCATCAGAGAAAATATGTCAGAGAACTTCTGAAGAAATTTGATCTCTCAGAATGTAAGCCATCAAAGATTCCAATGCATCCCACGTGCATTCTAGAAAGAGAAGAGGTAAGCAAACAGGTAGAATAGAAGGTCTACAGAGGTATGATTGGTTCTCTTCTTTATCTGACGGCTTCAAGGCCTGATATTTTATTCATTGTATGCATTTGTGCAAGATTCCAATCAGATCCTAGAGAATCTCACTTAACAGCTGTTAAGCGAATTTTCAAGTATCTGAAAGGTACTACTAATCTGGGTTTATTTTATAGAAAATCTAGTGATTACAGCTTAGTAGGTTACTGTGATGTTGACTTTGCTGGAGACAGAGTAGAGCGTAAAAGTACTTCTGGAAACTGCCAGTTTCTGGGAGAAAATCTGATCTCTTGGTCCAGCAAAAGGCAATCCACAATTGCGCTATCAACAGCAGAAGCTGAATACATAGCAGCAGCAGGATGCAACACACAAATGCTCTGGATGAAAAGTCAGCTTGAAGACTTCCAGATATTTGAGAGTAACATTCCTATACTCTGTGACAACACTTCTGCCATTTGCTTAAGTAAAAATCCAATTTTGCATTCTAGGGCTAAGCATATAGAAATAAAACATCATTTCATTAGGGACTATATTCAGAAAGGAATTTTAAACTTAAAATTTATTGATACAGACCATCAATGGGCTGATATCTTCACAAAACCACTTTCTGAAGATAGATTCAACTTCATTCTGAAACATCTCAGCATGAAGCTTTGCCCAGAGTGAAAATGTTTTAATTTTATATATTAACCTTCAGAATTTGTTTATTTTACTGTGAACTTCTGATCAATCTTCTTTCAGAAATATAGACATGCAGATTGTATCAGACTCTATCCATAAAGATCTGAGCGTCTCACTTCAAGGATAGATGTGCTGTTCACTAAATCAAACAAGTGTCATCCAATCATAAGCTAATTCCTGAGGCAAAACACACGTGCACGCTTCTGAAAAGGCAAAGCGCTGATTGGATGCATTGAGACACATGTCATGGGTAACCGTTCCAATATCTTTCTAAATCCCCTAAAATCAGCCAACATTAAATGCAAGTAAACATGATTTATTTTTGAATCGTTTATGTTTATGTTTTCGAAACAATTTTTTAAACCTATTTAAACACCTTAAACATCATTTATGCACTTTTACCGTCACTTACAATCTTCAAATCTCCTCTGCGTTTTTTTCACTTATTACTGTGTGAAACCCTTTTTTCAAGCTTTTTCTCAAAAAACCCTTGTGTGAACATGGCATCCTCTAGCACTCCTTCTACAGGTTCCCAGCAAGATGCTTCCTCTGAACAGTATCAGATTCCTTTCAGAACTCTCCTCACTCCGGTCAAGAACTTGGAAGCTCTGTCAGAATTGATAGTAGTTTTCATCAGTTTGAAGGAAAATGGCTTTGATTTGTCTGAAGAAATTAAGGCACAAGGATGGGAAAGGTACTTTGATAGGTTGGTGGGTCCAACGTTCCCCATTTTGGTTAAAGAATTCTTGATACATGCGTCTTCCTCAACTCATCATGTTACTTCGTATATCATGGGAAAGAAGATTATGATTACTGAAGATCACATTACAAGGCTGATTGGATACACTGGTGGTGGTATCCGCTGTATTGACATGGCAGAAAGATGCTCAGATGCTGCAGTTATTGGAAGAGATATTTTCACTCATGGGGTTCCCTCCAGCAAAATAAGAGACTTGAAAGATCAACACAGAATTTGGGCAAAGATTATACTGGGCTGCTTCAATCACAGGAAGCCCACAAGCTCTCCTGATTATATAAACATAGATCAGCAGTTTCTGATCTATTTTATTAATCAGAAGGTAAAGATTAATCTAGCTCATCTTCTGTTCAACCATCTGAGGACCAGCGTCAAGGAGACTAGAGAAGAAGAAAGGAATAAAAGGGATTGGATACCCTTCGACAGATTGATATCAGATATTCTAATGGAGAATAGGCTGATTGAACACCTGACAGAGGCACAGGAAATAAGCTCTCTAGAACCTTCTGTTGGCAAGCAGCTGAATGCCAAGAATCTAAAGAAGATGAAGCTGATAGAGAACATAAGGAAGGAGCCCAACGTCACTCCTCATGCTGAAATCACCAGCAGAAGAGTCCCTCTAGACGACTTTCCTATATTCTCTGAGATTGACTCTAAACCAGTCATTATTCTCAGATACTTGGATGCTTGTAAGGCTGATGGCACAGATCCCACTCTAAACATTAAAGATCTGCACCAGCAAACACCAGAAGTTACTTTGAAGAAGACTAAGAAAAGAAAGGCTGTATCAGAAGGATCGTCTCAGCAGACCCCAAAGAACAGAGGTAATCTGTCTTCTGTTAATGTTTTAAATTCATCTGTTGTTCCAACATTTATTCCAACCCCAGCTTCATTTGAAATCCCAATTCCCATTCCAACCATTGATGATACTGAACCTGAGTTTGACCCTTCTGAGTCATTAACCCTCAGAAGATCCCGCGCCAAACCTCACAATCCAAAACCTACAACTTCAACAGAACCAGAACTTGAAGAAGTTCTTTCTGAAATAAATCAACACTCTTCCGCTCCCCATACAGTAAATCCAAATCCTCAACCAGAAACTCCCCATTCACCACAACCAAAAACTACACTCTCACCAATACCAGAAGATCCACTTTCACCAGAACCAGAAATTCCACAACCTCCATCTCCACAACCAGAACTTAATCCACCTTCACCTCAACACGAATCATCTCCACAACCTGAGTCTCAACACTCTGAGGCTCAATCCACTGAACCTCAACCTAAGACACAAAACTCTGAGGCACAAACCCCTGAGTCTCCTGAACCACAACCCTTGGCCATTCAACTGCCTTGTGGTACAACCGTGAACATACCTGAACTACCATCCTCACCAGAAACAACTCCTCCACACACTCCACACAGTCCAATAATCATTTCTGATTCTCCTACTCCCTCACCCAAGCAAAATCCAGATGACCACAACAAAACCTTCATTGATCTAACAGTCCTTGAACACTTTGCTGCCATTATCAATAAAACTGCCATTCTCAAACCCAAACAAGCAGATGTTGGTTCTAGCATCTTGAATTTTGAAACAGATATGCAGAAGTGGATTTCCTCTCTAAAGCAGGCTAGTTTTGAAGTAATTGATCCCGCTGTTTCAGACCACCTCTGGACACTCTTCAGAAGATGGGTATGCGGTGAAACCTTTAAGCTGCAGGACCAAAGCTATGGACAGGCTCAGCAGAACTTCAGCAAACTGCTGAAAGAAATGGAAGGTCCAGTTTTGAGTCAGCTGCTGAAGGATGAAGTTCTTCATCTGGACAGTGAGCCTTGGTCTGAAAAGCGTCCAGCTTCAACAGTTCAACCAGCAGAAGAACAGACGATTCCAGCTAAAGATTTGAGTCAAGAAGAAGTTATTGCAGAAAGCTCTCAGAAGCATCCTGACTCTGACTCTTCTCAAGCTGCATTGGACAGGCAAACTCTTGAAGAGCTGAAGCAAAATGATCTTAGACTGCAGGAATGAATGGATGAGAATGATCAACTAATGAAGGAAAGGATGGATGTTCAGGATAGTAAGATTGACTTAGTAGCCAGCATGGTGCATCAGCAGAAGGAAACCACTGATCAGATTAAGAACATGCTAGAAGCTCTGTTCACACGCCTTCCACCCGCTCCTTAGATTTTGTTTCTTGATATTTTCATTGTTTTCTTTACATGTTATCTGTAATATTTTCGGAGCTCTGAACTGAATGCAATCGTTTTTCTGCACTGATCGTTTTTCTTTCAAATTATTTGCACTTTTTGATTGCTGACAAAAAGGGGGAGAAAGAATGATATTTTTCAATAACGGATTACTGAGACAAAAGTCTCAAACATTCTAACACTCTAATATACTTGAATGTTTCCTTGTGCTGCATAAGCTTACAGGTACAAAAATCTGATGAACTCCAATACACTGAAGCTCTGCTCTGGCAAAGGAAATATCTGATGCTAAAGGACTCATGGAACTAAAGGGAAGTAATAAACTCAGGGGGAGTTTTTCTAACCATAACTCTGTTACCTTTTTATTCCCTATCGTCTTATCCTTGATAACTTTCTGTTTATCTATGATACAATTTATTATTTGGTTATCTACGATTCTTTTTTTTCTTTAAATTTCAATTGAAAAAATCTGGTTTTTGTCATCATCAAAAAGGGGGAGATTGTTAGAACAAAGTTTGAATCTACCACCCTAAGTTAAAGTTTTGATGATAACAAAATGAAAGACTAAATAAATTGCATAATTCATATAAGACATATATGCTACCTAAAAATTATATTGTGCATTTGCAGAAACTCTGATGAATAATCATCATAAGAATGTCAACATCAGCATCAGAATATGAAATATCATATGCCAGCGTCAGAAGATGAAATATCATATGCCAGCGTCAGAAGATGAAATATCATATGCCAGCATCAGAAGATCAAAGCATGTGCTTACGCTGAAGCTTGATGATCAGATATGCGCTTAATATACTCTAAACTCTGATCAAGACAAAAACAATATCATCAACACTTAGAAGCGTCAGAATAAGCCAAAGCCAAATAACGCGCTGAATTGATAACTGTATTGTGCAATCAAGACGCTTTATTACCAACGGCTGCATTCCAAGACAAAGATCTTCTCAATATGGAAAGAACCTAATGGGAATTGAAATGGAATAATTGACTACAACGTATCTTTTCCAAGGCTATAAAAACAAGACAGTGAGAAATGTAATGGCTAATGCTCTATAACTCTTTACACGCCTAAAGCACATCATCATCATCCTCACTCATACAGTTTGCTATATCTTTCAAATTGCTTACTCTCTAGTTATAGCATCCTAGTTTCACATAAGCTTAATTTGTGAATTATCACATTTGTGATATAAAGTTTTTGTAGAAAACATTCAACACATAGTTTTAATTTATCTGTAAGAAAGAACTTCCTTGAGAAACCGGTTTGTGGTTTAGACTCAAGAAGGCTTTAGCAGTTGTTAAAGCAGTTGTAATATTCAGTTGAATATAGTGGATTAAGACCTCGTTGGAGAGAGGCGAAATCACCTTGACGGGTGGACTGGAGTAGTTGAGATCAAACGAACCAGGATAAAAATAACGTGTTGTCTGCATTTGATTTCAAGTTTTACAATTCAACCCCCCTTCTTGTGTTTTTCACTTCTTCAGTCGTCCCTCGAATAGTTGGATCTCCTCTGAAGTTATTACGAGGTGTTGGGTTTGTAATCCCATATTCCCCAGTTAAGCCCTGGTTCAAATTTCTCCAGCTGAGTGTGATCCCTCTTCTCCAGCCAATTTGTGATCAAGTAGAGATTGTAAAGGTGGATAGCGTTTCTCATTTGTTGGGTTCTTTCTCCCTTCATGTTGAGACTTGATAAAGAATCTCCTACATAATATTACTATCTCTATTTGTGGAATTGTTTTTGTTGTGTACTCCCTAAGCAACTAGACAAGGGCAATATCTTTTCTAAGAAGTGTTGAGATAACTGTCAACTTTTTGGGTTTTCTCTCTCCATGTGTTGATTTTGATTTAAAATCCCCATAAAATTGACTTCTTACTTTGATGTTAACTTCTTAACTTCCCCAGGTAAACTGATGATGATGTTTCTCTCTAAGGTTGTTATCCATGTGAAGTTTCTTTGATCTACTCTAGAGAAATTTACGCAACTTTTGTTTTTGATATTAAAGAATTTTTATGGTTCCCCCTCAGTGTATGTCACCATATCTTCCCTAGCAACGAAATTTTTCATTTCCCAATGATGTTTAAACGACGGTCGTCATTTCTCAGTGATGTTTGGACGATATTTGTCATCTCCCAGTGAAGCTTAAACGATTTTGTTATATAATTGCAGCTTTGTGGATCATTTTCATAGGATTGTACTTTATTTATTTCCAAGCAACATTTCCTTCCCAGAGAAGTTAAGCCTTGAAGTTTGACGTTGTTTCCTCATTTAGTTGCTTAATCTACAATGAGATTTCCATCTTGAATGCAATTTGGACGAGTGTTGTCTTTACCCAAGTTTAGTTTTGTCTGGTTATCCCCAGTTTTGTGCGTATGTTTTGTCAGCATATTCACAACATACATTTATTTCATCCATACATACATCATACATAGCTGAATTAAAGTTCATTGCTTATTTGCATTCATCGATGTTTCTGTTGATATCTTATCCTCGTTGCAGATTTGTGTTATCTTTTCTCCAATAGGGTGTCAACCTTAAGTAGGAAGTGTATATCCTTTCAATTTTCCCACTAAGTTTATTCCTCGTGGAAGAATTTTGCTTTAGCCTTCCTATCTAGCTCATTACATGGATGGAATTAATCCCTATTTTAGTTTATTTGTAACAGACATCATCTTTGTTGCTTGACTTTCTTTATCCAGAGGATGATTCAGAATGATTACCTGATCTTTTAGGATTTTTGAATTTCCTTTATTTGTGCTTCTATAGCTGATGGACTCT
Source organism: Vicia faba (assembly GCA_948472305.1). Lineage (NCBI taxonomy): Eukaryota > Viridiplantae > Streptophyta > Magnoliopsida > Fabales > Fabaceae > Vicia > Vicia faba. Next base: position 897,215,621 of record OX451741.1, on the reverse strand, counting down.
TCTAGAGAGAAGAGATAGTTCGTCTTCTTCTGATGAGGATCCACTAGAACTTTCTTCTTCTTACTGAAAAGCTCTAGTTTCATATATTTTATTAGATTTAAGAGCAAGAACTTACCTTTCTTCTGGGGCTCATCTTCTTCTAGTTCTATTTCGTGACTTCTCAAGGAGATGATTAGTTCCTCAAGTGATATAGTGTTCAAATTTTTGGCTACCTTTAAGGTTGTGACCATAGGTCTCCACTTCTTAGGCAAGCTTTTGATAATTTTATTTACATGATTAACTGAGGAGTACCCCTTGTCCATAACTTTCAATTCAACAACCAGAATTTGAAACCTTGAGAACATTGTCTCAATTGTTTCATCTTCTTCCATCTTGAAACCCTCGTACTTCTGGATGAGTGCAAGAGCTTTGGTGTCTTTGACTTATGTGTTTCCTTCATGTTTCATTTTTAGAGATTCAAACATGTTCGGATCCTTATCTCTGTTTATGATCTTCTCATACTCAGTGTATGAGATGGAACTCAAAAGGATTATTCCGTCCTTGTGATGATTTTTGAACTCTTTCTTTTGTTAATCTTTCATCTTCTTTCTATCAATCTTCTTACTTCTTGCATTTAATAAATGAATGTGTCCATCTGTACCATGTCCCAGAGATCAACGTCATGAGCTAGAAAGAAACTTTTGATTATGTCTTTCCAGTAATCGATGTTTTCACCACCAAAGATTAGAGGTCTTCCGTTGATTCTGTCTTTCTCATCATGGTTGTCATTGTTGTTGTTTTGAATTGGTTCCACCATAGTGTTTTTCTTGCTAGAATCTTTTTCTGACACGATTAAGTGTTAACACCAAGAACCAAGCACTTTGATGCCAATTTAAGGATAGAAAAACACAAGAAAGGGGGTTTGAGTTGGGTTTTTCAAAAAGTAAAACAATATAACTTGTTGGTTATCCCGATTCGCTTGAACTCAAAGCTACTCCAGTCCAGCCGTCAAGGTGATTTCGCCTCTCTTAATCGAGGTCTTAATCCACTAATAAAAAATGATTACAAAATCACGAAGACAAATGTCAACGTCTTCTTGATATCAAACCAAAACTCGGTTTCTCAAGGAAATACAATATTAAAAAAATATAATGTGTTTATAAAATCTTCTATCAAGCTATATCATAACTGTGATGTTTACACCAATTATAGCACTAAGAATAACTTAATAGATGAAAGATATGGGAGTGTTTGGAGCTCTCTTGCTCGTATGCGTGAGTGTATATTTGATCCATCTTTATAGTCCCCTTTATATAGAAAAGATTCAGATTCATTGGAGACATATAAACTTATTTCTTGATTCTATATTGATTGTCATGAATGTGATGTTGGATTAGCAGATCTTCAAAACTTTGAGTGCTTGGTCTCAAAACTTTAATATGGTGTATACGTTGAGACTTCTTTGTTCTTTCAAAACTTTCCCATCAGAGTATAACTGGAAGCTTGGTGCTTTATAAGTTTTTCTTATGCATCAGAACTTCTTTTACTAGCATGTCACTCTTAGTTTCGCTTCTGTTCTTATTATAAGCACATTCTCTTTATAGCTTCATATTTGTTCATTCACATCATTATCCTCTTAGCTTAAATCAGAACTTCTCTATACATTCAATCAAACGATTAGAGTGCATAATTGTTCTTCATAATAATTATGTATTTGTTATCATCAAAACTATAAATTAGATATAGAACCAAACTATGTTGTAACAATGTCTTGGTTGACTGTTTTACTTCGATTTGCCTCTGGTTTGAATTTTAGTCCCTGACAGAAAATGTTATTTTGATCTCTCCAGGATTTAAACCCAGATTAAGAATGTGCATTTATTTTGTATGTAAGGACTTTATCTCCTCAGCAGGAATGTGTTGGTATTTCCCCAGGAAGTCAAAATTCATATCCCAGCAGTGTTATTGTAATATTTTTCGTAACAGCAAGTGACAATCTCTTTATTTGAGAAAACGGTATTTCCATAGCAAGTTTGTTATTTGCCAGAGAATATTATTTTGAGATTTTACTCTGATGGATGGTAGTCTCTTTGTTATGGGAGATAATTTGTAGTCGAGGTTTGATTCACTCCAATGGATGGTAGTTTCTTTGTTATAGGAGACAATTCATTGTTGAGATTTGATTTACTCTGATGGAGGATAGTCTCTTTGTTATGGAAGATAGTTCATTGTCGAGATTTGATTCACTCCAATGGATGATAGTCTCTTTGTTATGGGAGATAGTTTGTTGTCGAGATTTCAACCACTCCAATGGATGGTAGTCTCTTCGTTATGGGAGATAGTTTGTTGTCGATATTTTTTTACTTTGATGGATGATTGGTCCCGTCTATATGATAGAGACAATATGTTGTTGAGGTTTTACTCCGATGGATGGTAGTCTCTTCAATAGGGGAGATAGTTCGTGGTTGAGGTTTTACTCCAATGGATGGTAGTCTCTTCATTATGGGAGATAGTTTGTTGTTGAGGATGGTTATACTCCAATGGATGGTTATTATTTTCTATATGATAGACATATCTCGTTGAAATATTCTTACATTAGTTTATTACCCTTTCCAGGTGAGATGCCTTGGTTAAAGAAGAAAATGAGACCCGTTCTATGTGGAACGCCAAAACTTTGGGAAACTTGTTTTTATGATACCTATTTTATTCATATTGAGTCGATGTTTACTGCCTCTCATAAGCTAGTATTATTTTCTACCCTCATACTTTGGGTTGATGGTTTACTATTCTCTATGAGTTGATATTGCTCTACCTCCCCTTTGAGTGGGTAATTCACCGCTACCTGTTAGTCATTGTTATCCATTGCTTTTTCCTTATTTATTGAGTTGATCAGACTTTATCTCCTCTTTGGGCTTTACCCCAGTAGAGTTGACTCCTCTTTTCCCCAGCGGAGTTGATTTTCCTCCAATGGAGTCAATTTTCTTTCCCTAACCGAGTTGGTAATCCTCTCTTAACAGATTACCTCCTTTTTGGCTTACTGCTTGCATTGTTAAGAAATTCCTTATGAAAACTCTTATTTTGCATTTTGTTTCTTTAACTATGATGTTGGTTTTGTCTATTCATAGTTATCCCCAAAGTCGTGTTGTTCCCCATTGATTTATTTTCCTGGTTGAACTCTCTTTCTAAGTCTGTCCTGTATCGTAGCTTTGTCTACAATATTTTTTCCCAGTGGTGCCTTGTTTCCCTTATGAAGTTTGTCTCTTACATTCATAATCATAAACAATGCATGGCATCTTATGGCCAAAAATATGTTTTGTTTTATATTTAAGTATCTTCAATCGCGTCGAGATGAAGTTTTAACCTTCACATATCTGGATATAAGACACTTAAATAAGGGCAGGTGTTATACCCTAATTTTCCCCTAAGATCCTCTGTCATCTCATAGCAATGCATCAAGATCACGCATTTGGGTTGGACATTTTTCTCTCTCTTCCCTATCCTTAATTTTTCTCTCAAGGGATTGCCAAACACCTTAAATGTGTATCTTGTATATATGTAATTTACATTTTTTCTTTCCTCTAATCAAAATATCAAAAATATGTGTGCTTTGTTTTTGTATATTTGTGTTTTGTAGGTATCGAGCCAAAGCATGCAACCCACAATGTTTTTTCTCCACTTTTTTCCTACAGAAACTGGTTCCCCTTATACAAGGAATTGGGTTCTCTCACTGATCTTGCTCATGGATTTTAATTTTTTGCAACAGAAACCGATTTCCTTATATTGAGAAACTGGTTTCCTGTGCGAATTTGGAAGAAAAAAAAGAAGAGAATTTTCAAGTTTGTAGCTTGTGGCTCCAATTTCCTTCTTTTTTTTAAAGAATATTCTTGATTACCAAAAAATTATTCCCCAACCTCATCAAAATTAAATTCCATCATACACTCTCATTTGATTACATGTGCACCACTTGATCTTAATGTTTGCTCCAAAATCAATTACCAAGCCTAATTTTGTTTCCAAACTAAAATCCAAACCACCATTAATCCCAAGTCTAAACTCTATAAATAGAGCCCTCATTTCATTCATTCACCAAGCTTTGGATATCCAAATTCACCTTGCAAAAAATTCTCTCAATTCTCTTCATCTACAAAATTCACTCAAAGCTCTTTTTCCATTAAAGTTTTAAGATTTTCACCGAAGCTTACTAATATTTGAGCTAAACCTCCATTCAAACACTTTTTCTTCATTAATTATCTACATCCAAGCTTCGAATATTGATTCTTGGGGCTGAATTGAAGCAAGGTTTTGAAGTTGTATTTGATGATTTTTTAGATCTACCATTGGTAAGTTGGATCTTCATCTTTCACAATTTGATCTCTTGTGATCTTGGTTGCTTGATTTTTTGAGCCACATTTTGTGATTCCATTGGATCTATTTTATCATAATTTGTTGGAATTTTCATGCTCAATTGAATTAAAGATCATAAGGTGTTGTGATTCCTTGATTGGAGAAACTGGTTTCTCTCACTGTTTTTTGCACTAGGTTTAAAATTTTATGCAAGAAACATGTTTCCCATATTCTAGAAACCAGTTTCCTAACAACAGAATGTAGTTTTTTGCCTTGTTTTGGAGTTGTTTTGATTTCTTTTCTATTTTCTACTCCTTTCTTTTAATTGTTGCTTTGGATTGCAATTTTAAATGTCCAATTTTTCTTTAAATTCAATGGACTTAGGATGAGGATGAAGTTGGATAAACATTCATTAATTCAAATCTATCTTAGAGTAAATTATTTAATTTATTCTTGGTGCTTTGAATTAGTGATATGCTTAGTGCTTTAATCCATCATTTATGAGTGATTGAACTTGAAGATGAAAGAATTTTGAGAATATGATCAAATGTGATTTCTTATCTCCCTTTCCCTCTTCATCTCATCCCTTTCTCTCTCCTCGAAGTGATCATTAGTGGCCCAAGCTTTATGTTTGAAATTTTCCAAGTATGATTGATTATTGAACCATCACTCAAGACCTTTGAAGCTTGTTGTTAGGAGGCTTTGATTTTACCAATCCTATAACAAGTCTTCATCAAATTTAACCTAGGTTCAATTTTTAATCATCATTGAGAACTTACTATGGAATTAATCTCACTTCTTCTTTATCTTTATTTTTGTTTTTACTTGTGCTACATGTTTTAGGAGCTTGATTTTTTACCATGTCTCTAACACGTATGGTACATATAATTCTATTTATCGACCTCAAAATAGGTGTAACTTCTACATAAGTCCACTTACGATTGCTTAAAATAGCGCTAAATTTTTCCCGATTTGGAAAATGATCATTTGTGGCCCAAACTTTATGTTTGTATGTCCAAGTATGGTTGATTGCCTATCTTAGGTCCAATACCTTTGAGACTTTTTGTTAGAGGCCTTGATTCTATCAATCCTATAATGAGTTTTCATTATTCTTGGTCCAAGATCATCATTCAATCATCATTGATCATATTTGTGACTATTAACTTCTAACTTCTAACTCATTAACAATTAACTTTACTTTTTGCCTTTATTTTATGCCTTTATTTTTATGCACTTATATCTTTAGCATTTGCATTTCATGCTATTTTCCTTTTTCTAACTTGAACATCTATTTTCATGTCATTTTACCTTTGCTCACTTGAACTTTTATTTTTCTTTTTAAAGAAACTTAATAATCCAACTTGAACATTAGAAGACTTAAGGCTCTTTGTGGATTATTGGTTACTATCATTAGCATATTGGATTTGTGGATCTCTCGGTGTTAGGATTAAAAGCCTTGCCCTAATACTTTAGAGACCTTGTTTCCCTGTTGTTATGATGTCTGAAGTCCTTGGGGTTTACTCCAAGGCAATGTATTAATTTTATTTGTGTGAAGGTTATTCTGATGTTTTATCTGTGATTGAGAATTCCTCTGTACACAACCATTACTCTACCCAATTTTTTTTAAGATTTTATTTGATTATTATTTCATCTGAGGCGCAAGTTTATTTGAGGCTTTCTTCATATGAAGCTTGGTTTTATCTTGGTATTATGCTTTCTTGTTTCTTAATCCAAAGGATGAGAATTCTATATTGACTTCTTTATGTTAAGTGCTGGTTTCTTCTAGGTTAGATCTTTCCTTACCTTAGTTTTTTACTTTGTGTATATAGGATAAACTCTTCATCTCTTCTCATTCTTCTTTAATTTTCAAAATATTCTCCTTTTTTTCAAAGGATTCTTGTTTTCTAATTTGAACCGCTTTCATAAAAAAACTTGGACCTAGGTCCATGCATTTTCAAAATTCTTTTCTTAATAAAGTCATCAATTAATCTTAATCAAGATATGACTTCTCTCTTCAATACTTAAAAAATTCCAAAACAAGTTCAAACCTTTTTTCCGCTTTGGCTTTTCTCTTTAAAACCTTTTATTAAAATTAACCAACACACAAAACCTTTTCAAATTTTTTGAGAAGAATTATGAGTGGCCTGATCCCCTATCACACGAAAGGTGATACCTAGGCACAAAAGGTTTGCAACGCGGCAGGTGAAAAAATTGTAAAAAACCACTTCTTTTCTCATCTCCACCATCTATTTTGTAAATATTTCTTTATAGCCAAAATACATAGATTTTCAAAGAGGATCCCACGGAGAACCGTAGATGTTTAGGGTGCTAATACCTTCCCTTTTCATAACCAACCCCCGCACCTTGATCTCTATTTTACTTTAGGTTTTAATGGCTTTTTTCGTAGTCCTTTGGATGAAATAAAAGTAAAGTAGTGACTTTCACTGATTTTGCGAGTTAAGTCAATCTAATTGCTTAGTCTCAACATTTCTACCGCTATAGAAAACTGGAGAATTCAAAGGGGACAATCATCTCTAAGTGGCTTGAGTCTATATTTTTTATTTGTGTATGTGCTATATATGTTGAATATTTGTATATATGGGTGCTGGATTTTCTGGTTTTTTCAGGTTGTGGGAATGTTACTTGAGGTAAAATTCCCAATACACAGGCCATAGTTATAAACATCTAGGAACAAATAGGAATAGAATGGAGAGTCATGACGGCTGATAGGCGTATGCCCTATTAATTCGATCATAAGATCCACGCTCAGACGAGGTTCAAATGGGGTACTATCATTATCACAGATGTGTTACGATGGTAGTACTTTCACGACGACTCACGACTCTGATTTGACCTTTTGACCTTACCTTGACTTAGACTTTACCCGTGATAGAATAGGGAATGATCTTATAGGTACTATTGGTGACTATTTGGTTCGTTGGGTGTATGTTCCGGACCTTTGATCATGCGACATCTGGTTATTCAATAGTTCAGCTGATATCTAGTGTTGTTGAAGCTTTAATCCCACATGCATGCATAGATAAACATGTTAATATCATTTTGGCATACATGTTCCTCCATTTCCAAGTGTGGTGGCGACTTTCGCTGATTTTATGAGTTAAGTCAATCTAATGGCTTAGTCTCAACATTTCTACCGCCACAACCCCAACAAGTGAAAAAATTTCTCCAAAGTTCTGATGCCAAGCTCGAAGAAGTCTATCCAATCTGAATGAAATGCTGACCTCACTGTCCTGCTTCATGGAAACATTTGCCCAGCATATACTCTCTTTCTTCAAAATCCTTTGCCAAGGGGCATCCTTTGAGTGGACCGAGGAGTGCGAGCAAGCCCTTGTTCACCTAAAGAAAGCCCTTTCGTGACCACCGGTCCTCTCGTGACCAGATAATGGGGAAACCCTATCCTTTTATCTCCCCGTGGATGGCGAGGCCGTTAGCGCCACCCTAATTGAAGAAACTACTAAGGGGAAAAAGCCCATATACTTTACGAGAAAGGCCTTAAAAAGTCAAGAACTTAGACACCAAAAGATTGAGAAGGTGGCCCAGGACCTCATTAATACAATAAGAAGATTAAGGAACTACTTCCTGGCCTACACCATCGTGGTACGAAAAAATAAGCCCGTGAAGCAATTACTCGGACGCCCGGATATGGCAGGCATAATGCTCAAATGGTCTCTAGAATTCTCTGAATTTGACATACAATACGAGATCAGAAAGGCCTTTAAAGACCAAAAGATGGACGACTTCATAGCCGAGATGACGTCCTCTACGTCCCCAGTACCCGGGGCACAAAAGTGGATCATCTTATTAGATGGGTCTTCCAGCTTGACGGGAAGTGGGGCAAGCATCATCTTAGAGAGCGAGGAAGGGATCCTGATTGAAGTCTCCCTTACCTTATCTTTTATAACCTCCAATAACCAGGTAGAATACAAAGCCTTTCTCTCTGGATTACGATTGGCCGAAGACTCAGGTACCGAGGAAGTGAAAATCTTCATTAATTCACAACTAGTCGCGTCCCAAGTTTGGGGGGAATAACAAGTCAAAAATGACAACCTCTCTGAGTACTTGATCCTAGTCTACGAAATAATAACAAAATTAGAATCTGTGGAGGTTCAACATGTTCCCCGCGAACATAACACTCAAGCATATATTCTGTCGAAACTCGCAAGCACGAAAAGGAAAAAGGGGGAAACAAGTTAGTAATTTAGGAAATACTCCCTCGACCGAGCATCAAATTTTTTTCTCAAACTATAGACATAAACACCATCAGCGAAAACAAGTACTAGATGACCCCGATAGACAACTAACTCACAAAGGGAGAGTTGTCACCTGACCAAAAAGAAGCCAGTATTGTTAGGAGAAGAGCCTGTTCGTATGTCTTGGTCAAAAATAGACTATATCTATGAGGATTCTCTATTCCTCTCCTCGAATGTGTCAAGGTGACCAGATTCACCCACATTTTGTAAGAAATCCACGAAGTAATTAACGCCCAACACCTCGGAGAAAGGTCTCTCGCGAGGAAAGCCCTGTGAGCAGGATATTATTAGACCACCATGCAACACGATGTAGAAGAGCACGTAAAGAGATGTGACAAATGCCAACTCCACGAGGATATGTACTTAACACCACCAAAAAAGTTCAAGTCCCTTTCTTCCCCATGTACCTTCTCGTGGTGGGGACTAGACATCTTCGGGAAATATATCGTAGGATCAAGCCAGAACAAGTATCTGATAGTAGGTGTGGACTACTTCACAAAATGGATAGAAGTAGAGGCCCTGGCCAATATAACACACAAAACATACTATGTTTCTACAAATGAAACATACTTGCTCAGTTCATAATACCTCAAGCCATTATCACCGACAATGAGACACAATTCACAGACAAGAATTTTCAAGAATTCGTCACCAAACTGGGCACCGTTTAGCACTTCTCTTCTGTCGAGCACCCTTAAACAAATCGGAATGTTGAAGATGTAAACAAGGTGATCCTACGATGCCTCAAACAAAGGCTTGACGAAACAAAAAGGAAGTTGGTCGAGGAGCTACACAACATGCTTTGGGCCTACCGAACAACTTCTCACTCGACCATCAGGGAAACCGCATTCCATCTGGCATACCACACAGAAGCAATGATCCCAGTGGAAATCAGAGAGGCATGCTGGAAAAATGAAGCTCCTCTCAACGAGGAAATGAACGACGAGGAATTAAGATAAGAGCTCGACCTTGTCGAGGAAGTCCGATCAGAGGAATCCCTCAAAGAGGCCTCACTAAAAAAAGAATCTCCCTCCGTCACGATGCCAAGGTCATACGACGAGAATTAGAAGTCGAAAGCCTAGTCCTAAGGAGAAATCACAAATATTCTCCCGAAGGCAAGCTCGCTGAAAATTGGGAAGACCCTTATCGCGTCCGAGCAAAAATGGGGAACGAGGCCTACTACCTCAAAAACTTGCAAGGGGAAGAACTTGCTCGACTATTGAATGCTGAAAAACTAAAACAATATTACAGTTAAGGGACAGAAACTATCGGCTTGCTTTATAGAAACAACAAGCACAACAACCTCGACCACATGTGAGTGCTCAGGTACAAGCATGGCATCTCAATATAAACATAAAGGTGAGTTTCCTCTCTTTAACGAGAAGACCCTCGGCCCGACGGGGAAAACTAGAACGAGCTCCACTATCATCGTACCATGATGGCAGAACACCCAGCTTACGATGGGAAGTTCACGTCGCCGAGTTTTAATCTCAGTCAACAAAATTTGAACTTAGCACCCTGCTCGAAAAATAATCCCGTCCACTCCACCAGTTCCCCATACTGGGGGATATTAATACTATCGAGAAAATCCTCAAATATACTTAGTAAAACAAAAATAAACGTATCCAGAAAATGAGCATTTAGACGTATAAAACTCAGAAAGCATACATAAAAAATAAATCAAAAAGCATAATTACGAATTAAGATGACCACGAGGACCACAATTAGTCAAATATTGCATAAAAGGAGGCCAAGACCCATTCAAAAAATAGCACATAAATGGCCACGAAGGCCAGAATTGTCAGAACGTTACATCAACTAGGCAAAAAGCCACAAAATATTACAAATTACCAACGGCGCGCAGACCGGCCATACACAAATAGAAGAATTATTCGGTAGAGTTCAGTTGTTCTTTTTGGATAGGCTGCACGACCCCTCATTCTTCTTCACCAAACTTGAGGAACTCAGGGATGATGATCTGCTTGTCAACCACACTATAGAGGAATCAGGTCCCAACCAAGTTAAGTTCAACACCAAGGTTCATAATCTTGAGCTGCTCTACTACATTCTTGAAACTATCCTCGCTAATCAACACATAGTCCTCCTCGGCCAAATGGAGGAGAGAAACCAGCTTAACAAGGGTCTTCAATTTCTTCTGCTCCTCAGTGTTATCCCCAGTTTAGGCCGCGTCTGCTTCCAAAGAAGCGACCCTCTCCTCGAGATCCTTGTTCAGCTTTGCCAACTTTTCGGCCTACTCAACCAACCTTGTTTTATCCTTTTAAAGCTCCTCTTTCTCGGACTTTATCTTGGTCAAGTTCTCCTCGAGTGCCACTATGATTGCACGGGCATCCTTCACCTCCTCAATGGTAGGGATCCCATCCTCAGTATTGATCACCACTAGCTCTAGAATCCTCATCAAACCGACAACATCCTCAGTAAGAGTCTTCCTCTTGCTCGACTGATCGATACTCTCCAGATGCAGGGACTCCGCCTACGGTACCTTCAAAGAGGGTCCCCCCTCAAAGTAACCCCGATACTACCAACAAGGAGGTAGTTGTCATACCTCAAATTCTGCCTCGGTGCTACAGTCAAAATTATTTTCAAAATTAGGTTTAAAAACTCTTTTGGTTCGTTTACACTAACATTTTTTTGGTTTTTATAAATATTCATTTTTAAATTATTTTTCTTATTAAAAAATATACATAATAATTTATTTGTATTTTTTAAAATAACAAAGGCTTGCTTGTCTTCATGTACTTTTAATTGAGTTTTTATTTCAAATAAACAACATGACACAATTGATAAGGAAGTAGAGTTTACAAACATGAGGTCATGAGTTTGAATCTCACTTGGTGCACTTTGGATTTTTTTCTTCTTTTTATTGTTACTAACTTTAATTTCATTTTTATTTATATTTAACTAAAAAAATGACAAAAATATTGCATTATTAATTTAATTTTCATTTTTTTAACTTATCATTTTTTAAGATATTATTATTTTTTCATTTAAACAATAGTTTTATGAATTTTATAGTAAACAATCTTAATAAAAAAGTTTTAATTTTGATTTGTTATTTTTAGCATTAACTTTGTGAGAAAGCAAATTAACTTAGGAAACATCCAATCTAATTAAATAAAAATATTTGAAACCTAGAATTAGTTTTGGGGCTTTAATTATTTTATTCAATTATTGGATCAATTTAATTTATTTCCTATTTTATTAACCTAATTTTCTAGTATAAATAGAGCTAATTTCTACATATTAAAGAGGAGGAAATTTTTTCACACAATTCCATTACACCCAATTGCTATCTCTCTCCATGTTTTGATTTCACAATAAAGAAACAAAACCAACTTACCTAACAAATTCATAGAAAATCTGCAGGCTATTCAATAGAAAATCGAAGAGGAGGAGAAACAAATTGTGTTAAAGAAAACGAAAGAATAGAAGAAGAAGAAGAAGAAGAAGAAGAAGAAGAAGCTGAGATATGGGTTTCGAATTCTGAAATCCTAGATCTGTGTCCGTCGTCGCCTTCAAGCCCTTCAATCTTCATCCATCTGGCCTCTATTTTTATCATCGTCTCTATCTCTCGTACCTGCAAACAAAAAGAAGAAAAGTGAGATCAGCGAAGAGATAAAGCATCAGAACGAACGAAAAAATATATCGAAGGTAATCTAAAAACATATCTTAGGGTTTCTAAATGTTGATTTTTGCTGTGATTTGGGTTAATGGAGGGTATCACCGCCACTTCAAGTCGCCACCTCCCAGATTCACTTCCTAACTAAAGGACACACCCCCTGCTATTTGGGCTCAAATTTTCTTTTGGGCCTAAATATCTTTCCAATACACCCCTAATTCTAATATTTACACCCCCGCGCTTGAATTAATTAATTTTATTTATTAATTTTTCTTAACGTTATTTTTTTCTTATTTTTTTTAATTTATTTAATTACCATTTTTTTAAACATTTGCATTAAATAGATTTTTGCATTTAAAATTATTAATAAATAATTATTGCATTTCTATTTAAAATATCTAACATATTTTTAAGTAATTATTCATTAATCTTTTTAAAAAACACTAACCTTTATTTAATTACATTAAATATTTTTCTCAATTATTAAAATATATTTTCTCATATTACATAATATATTCAAAAACATCTAACCAATCCAAAACTAACTTTTTCTTACTAACATAATTCAAACTTATGTATTTTCAAAAAGAATTATGGAAATTTCTTTTATCTACTGCGAACTTCGTCTATAAATTCCGCTATTCACACACCCAGACTTGGTTCTAGGAGAATTCGAGATATTTTCACAATCCATAAGAAAAACAAACTAAATAACTATGAACTACGAATTGGGACTTTGATTCCTCATAAGAGGATACGTAGGCATACGACTTAAAATCGTGGCGAGTTTCACTAATAAAAATTAAAACCCTATTTCCTAAACCGTAAATATAAACCCTAGTATCCTTTTGAACAAGGTAGATGAGGGGTTCCTAACACCTTCCCTTCATCTAAAAACAAGTCAACAACTTAGAATAATTGATCAAATTAGGGTTATCCTTTATATTCCATTCCTAAAGATAAAAATTAAGGGTGACGAATCTCATTTTAAAAACCAGTTATAACAACAGCTCATACATATCCACGTGGCCCTTCCCAATCAGGTCAACAAGATTGCTCCCCACACGATGAAATTTTCGAGACAAGGTCACCTGTTTAGCGAAATGGTGCTCGTCAGGAGGAGTAGAAGAGGAGGTCCCCGACCCAGTATAATGAGTAAGTGGATTACCGCCCAAAATATTTTCTGATTCAGAGCTTTCTTCAATTGCCTCGCTTTATTGGTGGCGACCATTCTGACCATACGCTCCTGTGCATTTGGTATTTCACCTACAACAAGAAATGGGCACATATCAGCTAAATAAAGAAGACGATAAAAAACAAGTCAGTAAACTAAAAGCTACCTAAAAGGGATAAGTCATCCTCGTAGGTGGAACAATTAAGGAGCCATTTTGTATTAATAAGCCGAGCTGCAAGCATAGGCTCCAGATCATGGTCAAGGATGACCTCCCCTTGCTTAGTCACCCAATCAACAGGGATGAAGCTGTCAACATAAGCCACACGTTTGTTATAGGTAGCCAAATCACCCCCTCCAATTTTCTCGGGAGAACAAGGTACTCCTCGGCCTTCCAATCAAAATGATGCTGACACCAAGAAAACTGGAACCTTTGAACCTGGTGCCCGCTCTACCGACTATCCTCGCTGAGGAGGGGATTCCCAACACCGTCCCTCATAATCTCCCAGACTAGAAAGGAATTTGCAGCCTTCCTCAACACAAGCAGAATGGTGTAGTTCTTGTCCTTGAACATACGAATAGACTCCGAGTACGCTTTGAACAACTTTTTCGACTGCTTTAAAGAAACCCAGGCAAACTGTCCCTCTGAGGTTGTCTATCGCTAAAGGTGGAAACAAGCAAAGAAGAGGGCGATAGTGGCCCAAATCTTGAGGTAGTCATAGACAATATCAAACGCCTAAGTAAAGGCGAGTGAGTTGTAATAGAGTTGCAAGGGCGCCAGATCCAAGTGGGTAAAAATCTCCATCTGAAGGTCGAAGAAAGGCAATAGAAGCCCCATCTTCTTGAAAATGTATTCGTACATAGGAAACCAATTAGTGTCAAAGGACGAACATATCCTTTCATTTTCTCCGGGGAATAAGACTCTTTAATCCTCCTCAGCACTCGAGGAACTTGTCTCCCCTCCAACATCCGTGAACGCCTCCCCGAGGAAGGAAGAAAACAACGAGGCCATGCATAGAGGCTCCAGAGCTATCGAGTTCCATAGATTTGGAGTTGGATCTGAAGATATTAGCTCCTCCTCAGAAGTCTCAATTTGCTTGACCATATTCTTATCCTCAGAATTAGAAGCCATTTTTTACTTGAAAAGCAGAGGAAAAATGTGAATTCGACGATCAAATCAAATCCGCCCTTCCACCTCTAGTCAATGGAAAGGACGTACGAGGACACGGGGAACAATGTCCTCTATCAAAGCCTTTACTCAAACAACAAACAAATATACGAGGAGATATTCCCTGATTATCTTGGAGCCTCCTCGACAGAAAAATCCCACAAACCCCTATAAGGAGAGTCTCCCCGACACACTACTCATAATATTGTTTAGAGGTTCATTGAAAATTGCATACCTTCACTGGAAGATGCATACCTTCACCAGAAAACTCATGAGTTCACCAGGAAACTCATGTGTCTCGCCACTAGAACCATGGTGCCGAAATGGCCAGAAGACACACAAACCTCATTTTCTCGACGACGATAGTGTGTGAAACGGCATAGCCGCTGTCAAAGGCCAACAATCATAGAAGAAACAATCACCATAACTAGTTACACTCCTAACTACATCCATTATAGGAAAGAACAAAGTTTATACTAACTTACAAAGGATAGAAAATGAGAAATTTATAGTGTTGAAGAAGTTGAATTTTGGCTAGACGATGCGGACGCGGCGGATGGAGGCGACAAGCAGCAACTAAATGCGGAAGGATGAAGAAAAAATAATCTGTGAAGCTATTGAAAACTGAAAGCAGAGAAGAAGAGTGGAAAGCATAAAAATGAAAATAAACTTCTGTTTCACTTATTTATAGAACGATCTCAACATACGTGCATGCACACGTACGACCTAGGACGATGTAGGGATCATCATTAACCCTAACCTCTAGACTTCCATCATTACACACTACTGCAATGCATGGCTAGATGCAGGTGTGATACACAACCCACTCAAAATCCAATTAACGCTTCAGCTTCCAGCACGCCTGCCCTCGGGTAATTTGGGAATGTCCTCGTCTTCTGTAGCAAGAACCAACAACATTGTAGCCTCCTCAATGCACAAGTTGTATCTAAAGTCATCAATCCTACACCCACGAGAAACGACTTGAGGGGCTCCTGTTCTGGACTAGCCCAATCCACTCTTGCGTTTAGGATAACCCAATGACCTTGGCCCAATCAGTTTGAATAGATAAGGGACACTTCTCCCTTCTGCCCCTCATCCGAGGAGCCGTGGTTGATTGACCTCCTTGGTCAACGAGGCCACTCTTTCCAAGTCAAACAGGCTAGTCCATGCCCTGCCAGCCGCACGAGGATAGCCACACAAGAAGGATCAAAATTGTGCTTGCCCATAAATACTCCTCTGCCTGTTGTGACAACTAGCTTCGAGCATCTCTTCCTGTCATAACGACTAGTTCCTGGAAGTTACTTATTTTTGAGGAATCTAATATCCAGGCCTAAGAATAGGGACCAATGGCTAAGCTCCATGGGATTTATATAAATCCTCACACATGTGAGGGTCAGGTATTCAATATTCATCACTCACTTCTAAAACCCTAGACTTTTCTATCTTGTATCACTTTGTACTCTTTCTTACATGAGCATCAAAGTGCTTTACAGGTACATCCCCTTATCCTTATTACCGGCTTTTTAGCAAAAGATATTGCCCCTTACAAGTTCTGATCACCGATAAGATCATTCATTATTTCCTTTTTACATCCAACACATTTAATCCAACTTTACACTCTTTTAACTATACTGTGATATTCTTACTATGTTAATGCACAACTCCAAAGAATAATTTAATTGACTTAAATTTTTCTTTTAATACATTCCACTGCATCTCTTTACATAAATATTACTAATACCCACCAATCGGTTATTAATTAGTTCAGTGGTGATTAGCGCTGAATTTATTAGAGATGATTACGATTTAACTCTCTATATTTGCAATTAAAAAAGACTGAAACTACTTGATGTCAGAAGTGACTCTCAAACCGAAGTATAATGTGGTGAAAACCAAAAGTAATAAATATTACTAGCACAAATTTCTCACAAATAAACTCGCAATGACAACAAACTCACCTCATCGCAAACATTTATCTCTCTTAATAATTAAATAATAATATTGGAAAAATAATGTCCACTATTGATAAATTTCATGTGAAAACTATTTTCTTAATTTTTGTATTTATATTAATGTTCTTTTATAAGCACAATGTTGTACCCCAAAATTTTCCCTCCCATATTCTTCAAGATTTGCCAAGATCAATCTTCAAATGATTCAAAATCTCTCAAAGGTTGCACAGTCAAATTGCCTCCTAACACAGTCAAAATTAGGGTTTTGGTTCTTGCAAAGAAGTTGAGGTTTCCAAGGGTCCAATAAAGTCCCACATGCCTACATACATTATCAAGCATCCATATGTCAAGTTCCAAGACTCACAGCATCAGATTGGACAGTCAAAAACCATAAATGCTCCACAGTCAACTGTAGGGGCAAAATGGTCATTTGACAGTCAAAAGTCAAAATTTTTGGTCAACATATCATTTTGAAGCCACAAACATCATTTGATCAATTCTTTATCATGATTCTCAAAGCATGGCTCAAAAAGTCTCAAGATGCAAAAGTTTCTATTTTAAGACAGTTGAAAAGTCAACTGCAAATTGACCATGGCATAACTTCCTCATGTTTTATCAGAAAAATTCTATCCAAAGCTCATTTTGAAGAGAATGACACTCCCTACAACTCATCTTCACACTCCAAGTCGAAGTAATGCTCTCACAAAAAGTTATCAATTTCAACATTATAGGTCATTTTCAAATGTCAACAAAAAAGCACTTTAAGTCAAACACCATTACTTGAGATTGGTAAATCAAAATGACATGGGAACAAAGGCCTTGGTTAGAGGACTTCAAGACCTTTCCAAAATGTCAAAGAACATGATCATAGCTTCAAAATTGAGCAAGATATGCATTGGAGAAGTTGGGAAATGTTTGGGAATTTTGAAAAGTCAACTTTGCCTAAAACACTTCAAAATGCTAATGGGCCTCGAATTCTTCCTTGAATCATTACCCAAAGCATATGCACGACCCATTGAGCTCAAAGGGATTTATTTTCTTATTTTTAATTAATTAATTGAATTTTTATTCTTATTAATTCATTTAATTAGATTTAATTATGAGAAAATATCAAATCATGCTTTTTAAATCTTTTTTGTGCAGCAAATCAAACTAGGGAAAGGTGGCAAGTCGTTTCACATTCAAAAAGGGAAGATTTTCCATGATTGACAAGAGTTTCAATGGAAAAAGATTGAAATTGATATGTTGAAAATCAAATCTTCAAATCATCAATTCATGGACCTTGGGCTTGTTTTTTTGACCTAATCACGTTCAGATACAAAGGCATAGTGAAACACTATTAAAAGATACACGAAACAACTGCTGAAATCTCATAACCAATTTTCAATTTTCTCATAAAAAGCTTGAAACTGATTTCATAGTGGGAGGACAATTCAAGGCCTAAAAACGATTCTAACATATTGCTGGACCCTCCAGGAATCGATTAGCATCAAGAACCAATCCAAACACGTGAGGAATTGAAGAATACAGACCATACGGTTTGTCTTGTTTTTCAAATTCGCATAGCATGATTCATGTGCTTTTAATTGGTTTTCTTGTTTGATTTACACTAATAGGTACCTCCTGAAGCGATTGGCATAGGTTAATTGACCTAACTCTGCCTGAATCCAAATCTGCCATTAAAGGATATTAGGTTTTCAGAAAGTCCCAATTAGGGCTTTCCTGGTATGGAAAAATTAGACCACCTAACCTAGATGGATAGAATCGTTGCAGCAAGACGAATCCAATGAACTATTCGCGCCCTTTTTATATTTATCCCTCTTCTAATCGCTATTTTTGCAGTTTCCATTTAGTGGGAGTTTAAAACCCCCGCTATTTGTTTTATGTTTACAGAGAAAACGAAGAAGAAGCCTGGCGTGTCATCTTCTGGTTGGACAGTTCAAATATTCAGCGCGCTTTTTGTTTTATACCACTAATGTTGTTTCTTTTTATATAATCATTATTTTCCATTTACATTACAAACGCGCCTCACAACTCACTTGGCAAGGGATATACTTGGTAAACGCTGGGACCTGGGTTCGATTCCCAGGTCCCCCCATATGCTTAATAATTTTTGTCTCAATATCTTCTAGCGCAGCACATCCCCAAAGGCTCACCATACACGCTCACGCTCAGGCTTGACACGCGCTCCTGATGATCAATCCAAGGGCCATTGAATGAGATCCATGGTGGTCCAGACAAACAAGCATGCACACGATCCTGGAAAGTCAAACAAGGCCTTGTCTTGATGGGCCAAAATTACTGCAAGCACCTCCATTCTGGGCCTGATACCCCCAATGTTTGTATTCTATTATTAATTTCCTTTTCTTTTCTTTTTAATTGTTTTAATTGTTTTGATTGTTTTAATTGTTTTATTTAATTCACCCAAAATAATTTTCATAATATAAAAATCAGAAACTAAAAAATGTTTTTTAATTAATATTTAATTTCACCATTTGAATATTTTTGTAAATAAATGTTAAGTAATTAATTTAGTTAAATTAGGTTTCAATTTTAAATACTTTTTCTTAATAAATAAAAAAAAATCTAGACTTAGGGTTTTTGACATCTTCATCTTTTTCTTAAATAAATAATTTTCTCTCATTATTATTATTATTATTATTACTATTTATTTTTGTAAATGAATATATAAATTAACTAATTAGTGTAAATTAGGTTAACTTGTATATTTTCTTAATAATTAAAATAGACTTAGAATTAGGGTTTCCTTTTAATTTTAATTTTTAATTTTCTTTATTCCATAAATACAAAAACATAAAAAAACAATTTCTTTTCTTTAATTAAATAATAATTAGATTTTAATTCAATTTAATTTCAAAAGGGTCAAAACCCTCGGACGTCCTAACTTTTATTCTTTCGCACGTTATTCTTTTTTCTTTCGAATATTATGTAACTGCTCAAGGCTTGTAATAGTAATTAGGTATTTTTACTTTCCGCACTTTTACCAAACGGGTCTTTGTAATTTGGCGATGTATAGACCCGCGCCTTGTAATAGCGTAGGATTTATCTTTCCGCATTTAAATTTCCGCACTCTTAAATTCTAAATTGCATGAAAGAATGTATGGCTAATTAAAAACAAGCGTGGCTCACAACAATGCCATGATCAAAGACAACATAAACTGAAAATAACACACAAATTCACACACCACTTCTAGGGTACGCCTCACCTGTTGCCTTCGAAACGTGGTCGTCGAGTATAGGACGTTTTAGTAAGTCCTTATGTCCATGATCCAGTTGCCTCAAAACGGTTGCCTCAGATTTAAAAAAGGATCAAGGGCATAAGGGTAGCTTCTAAGGTGTCCTACTGTTTCTCTGGTGACCACACTGTCCCTAAACTCGAATTGACCCGAACACCTCTAACGGTGGTGCTACCTACCTCTCAATGGTGGGATGGCACTACCTTAGGGACATTTACACAGCTTAATTCCTTAGGGTAGGTAGATGACTCATAGATACTTGCTCTATTAAAAAACAAATCAAAAAACTCTTTTCACACCGACACTTTCAAAAAAGCTTTCAAAAACAATTTTTCAAACACTCTTGAGGACCGATACAAGAGTTATTCTGAAATCTTTAAACGAAACTTTTTTCAAAACCACTCACAATTGAAAAGCAAACACTTTTGAAAACACAATGAGCAAGTATCTAAGAGCCCATGGATAACCATGGATAGAAAGGGTGTTAACACCTTCCCTTTCTATAAATCTACCTCCCGAACCGAGAGATAATCTCATAAAGGAATTTTGCTGTGCTTTTGTCCTGTCCATATTGGAGAAAATAAAAGACGGTGGGACTCTTGCTTCCGCGACATTTCGCGATCCAGCGTTAAACAGTCAGTTCTAAATCCACCGATCACAGAACTGGCGACTCTGCTGGGGAACACATAAAGTGAGGTGTACCTTAGGATAGCTCAGACTTGTGTTTTCAATTGCTGTGTTTGTTTGCTTTATTATTGTGGGCTACATCGGAGTTACATAGATCCTAACCCGGATTTGGGGATACCCTGTTAGGTAGCATAAGCTGTAAGGGACCTGTCCGGCGTAGACCGACACAGGTGAAGCAGTGGCTACATTGGTGTGGCGCCTTGGTCTGTACCGATATCCCTTGTGTCGCAACAAGGAGAATATGGGTCTTCTGAGGAGTCATTAAGCACCAACCGACCTTAGAACCTTAAATGACCCAACTTGGCCAATAGAACAGTAGCAGTATGCTACGCCCATTGAGGCTAAACTCTCGTGATGGTTCTGGCCGCAAGAAAAGATTGTGATGCTGGAGTTATGACCGATTGAGGGTAGTCAGTGATATTGGGATCCTCTAGAACCCGGTTACTTTTGATAGGACAGGTCTTAACCAACAAACTGAAAGAGGGTAATACCTAGACCCCATGCTGGCCTAAACTCTAAGGGCTTGTGTGGCTTGTGTGCCTTATCATGTTTGCCTTTGTGAATATTTGTGGTGTGCTTTATCATAACATCATGCCATCATAAACATTGCATGCATCCTACATAAGGACTGACCATTTCAAAGACAAAAGTGTTTCACCTTTGCTCTGTTTTGTAGGATATCATGATGCCTATGCGAAGGAACACTATCCGGTTCAATTTTGTTCACCCACCTGAGTTGCTTGAAGAGTTGGTTAGCAGAATTCCAAATACTAATTCCTTTATCTAGAGGCATGGTTCTCTTCTCAGTTTAGTCACGGCAAAGTGGGACCAACAACTGATGAGTGTCCTGACCCAGTTTTATGAACCTCTGTACCAGTGCTTCACCTTTCAAGACTTCCAGCTGGTCCCTACCCTGGAAGAGTTCTCTGATTTGCTTGGCATCCCTATCTTGGATCAGACTCCCTTCACTGGTTGGGAAAAGACTCTTAGGCTTGAGGAGATTGCTGCAGCCCTCCCCTTGACCCACAAGGAGGTAATGGACAACTGGGTGACTAGAAGCAAAGTTAAGGGTTTCTTGGCCAAGTTTCTGATCGGTAAAGCTAATAGTTTTTGGAATGACTTAGACTTTAGGGCGTATGAAGACATTCTGGCTCTCTTAATCTATGGTCTAGTCTTGTTTCCTAATCCTGATAATTTCATTAACGTCACTGCCATAAGGATCTTCATGTCTCGGAACCCTGTGCCCACTCTCTTGGGCGATATTCTGCAACAACTTTATGCTCGTACTGCCCGAAGACGAGGAACCCTGTGGTGTTGTATTCCTTTGTTAGTGAGGTGGTTTATTTCGCACCTCCCTAAGTTCGTGCTGAAGAACAAAAAAGGAAGAGGTTGGGCTCATAGGTTAATGTCTCTCACTGATAAGGACATCATTTGGACTCTCAGATGTTTAGATGAGGTAGCCGTTATTGATCGTTGCGGAGAATATCCTAATGTTCCACTGATTGGTACCCAAGGAGGGATCTCTTATAATCTATGTCTAGCTCTCCGCCAGTTTGGAAGAGCCAGAAGAGCAGGGCCTCATGAGATGTTGGTGCCTCATATCAGTTTTGAGTTTCAGGTAGATAGTGACGAGTTGCGTCGTAGGTTCATCAAGGCTTGGGACAGAATTCACAAAGCTGACCCACAAGAGTTGGGACCGAAGACTTCTCTACCTATGGAAGCCTACTACAAATGGGTCCGCATCCGTGCTCAGAAGTTAGGTATGCCATATGAAGCTTCCAGACCCATCATTCTTGAATGTCCTGACAGAGATAGGGCTCCTCCAACTGTTCTCCCTCCTCAGATACCTACTGATATTGATACACTAAAGAGGTCTTGGGCGCAACTGCGAGAAGAACGGGATTCTTATCGGGAAAAGTTCAACGAGCAGGAATTGAAGATCCAGAAGCTGAAAAAGCAGTTGGAGAGCGAGCGGGCTTTGAATGACTACATCTGTACTGAGAAGAGGAGACCATGGGATCACTGATGAGCTTTGGATGTTATTTTACAGTTTTTATTTCCCTTTTCAGTATTTCCATTTCATGTAACGCTTAAGGGAAACCTGTTGAACAATTTAAATTTCAAAGTTGAATCTAATGAAGTGTGTTCCTTTTTGTTTACAAAGTTGATTCCCGATTGTCTTTGAAAACATAAATCATACGCATTCCATTCATCATGTGCATCACATGTACTCTTCTTTTCAGGTTGCTTAATGTTCTTCGCTGTTTATTTCAGCATCATGAACCCTGAATCATCTACCGAGCAGTCCATCAAGGCCCTCCAGGCTCAGAATGCCTAATTCCAAGAGCTGATCATGAGTTTAGCCCAAGGACAGGAGGAGTTGAAAGCTCTGCTGGTCAAGAAGAAGAAGAAGAGAACGGTACTATTCAACACGGGTCGGAGGTTTGGTAACACACTACAGAATGAGGTTGATCAAGCTGGTTCTTCTGTAGGGAAAGGCAGTCCCCAGGGGGGAAGGGTTCCTAGCTCGGTGGTCTCTGACAACGAGACTGATTTTAATGAGGAGCAGTATCCTCCAGCTGAAGACAAGTACAAGCAGTTAGAGGACCGTCTGAATGCCATGGAAATTCAACAAGTGCCTGGGTTGGATTTCAGAGACTTGGGTTTATCTTCTGGTGTGGTGATCCCACACAAGTTCAAAGCACCATCTTTCACAAAGTATGACAAGGCGTCCTGCCCTAAGCTACATCTCAAATCTTATGTGCGGAAGATTCAGCCATACACTATGGACAAGAACTTATGGATCCATTTCTTCCAGGAGAGTCTTTCAGGGACTCATCTCGATTGGTTCTATCAGTTGGATGGAACCAAGGTTCGTAACTGGGAGGACTTGGCTACTGCTTTTTACAAGCAGTATCAGTATAATGCCGACCTCGCTCCTACACGTACCCAACTCCAGGGTATGTCGCTAGGATCGGGAGAAGGTTTTAAAGAGTATGCGCAGAAGTGGAGGGACCTGGCTGGCAGGGTGCAGCCACCATTAACCGACCGTGAATTAGTGGACATGTTCTTGGGAACCCTATCCGGGCCGTTCTTCAATCATCTCATTGGCAATTCGTCTGCGGGGTTTACAGATCTCATTCTGACTGGGGAAAGGATAGAGGTTGGTATGAAATCAGGGAAGATACAGAAAAGTGCGTCCTTAAGTTCTGAGAAAAAGCCTTTCAAGAAGGAAGCCAGTGCTGTGTATGGGCCTAGAAGGCAAAACAAACCAGAGCACCGCCAAGATGTCAACGCGGTGGTAATTGCAAAGCCTGCTGCCGCTCCTCGGCAACTTAACCAACCAAGGGGTGAGAGACCCAGAAGGGAATATGCTCGGCTTAGTATGACCTTGTCGCAGATCTTGCCGCAACTGCTATCGACCAACTTGGTAACCGTCAGAGAGGCTCCAAAGGTGGTGAACACGACCTCCCCGAAGTATAATCCAAATGCCCGCTGCGCTTATCATTCTGATAGCCCGGGGCATTCTACTGATGATTGCTGGGCCCTAAGGAATAAGGTTCAGGACCTTATCGATGCGAAGGAAATACAGTTTGAGGCACCTGAAAGGCCCAACGTTGTGACCGCTCCTATGCCCCAGCATGGAGTAAATGCTATTGAGGAAGACTTGTATGCAGTTTTTGTGGATGATGTTGCTACCCCTTTATGGGCTGTTAAAAGGAACCTGTTGCTAGCCGGTTTATTTCCAGGCTGTAGCAAGGGTTGCCTTCTGTGTGTTGTTGCCCCTACTGGTTGTCCGTTGCTGAAGTCAGGCATCCAAAGCCTGATGGATAGCAAAGAAATCTTGTTCAAGAAGACCGCTGTTCCTTTTGTTCCTACCGAAGAAGTATCTGTTGTCACCATTTTTAACAATCCTACCAAGGCTCCCCCGAGGAAGCCAGTCAAAATCTTGTCTGTTGCACCTATAACCATTACTGTTCCGGGGCCAATCCCCTACAAGTCTGATAAGGCTGTCCCATGGCACTATGGGGCAGATGTGTATGTAGTTGGAGTGAAGCAGGAGTTTGCCACCAGTACCGGTATCAGTAGCATCACCGGTCCCGCTAAAGTTACTCGCAGTGGCAGGCTCTTCTCGCCTGACATTGCGCCACCAGTCATCCGAAGACCTCTTATTATCACGCCTACAAATGCACCTGTTCAAGTTTCTACCCCTGCTACCGAGTCATCTGACACTCGTGGCAAAGGGATTGCTGATGCGCCTGCCCAGATGGAGGCACCAAAGACCGTTAATGTTGAAGCCTTCCAGCAAGAGATGGAGGAAATCCTCAAGATTATTAAGAAGAGCGACTTCAACGTCGTTGAGCAGCTGGGGCATACCCCTTCTAAGATCTCCATGCTATCATTATTGTTGTGCTCAGAGGCCCACGCCAAGGCCCTGATTTCATTTCTGAAGACGGCCCATGTGCCACAGGAGACATCTGCAGATTAATTCACTGATTGCATGGCTAACCTGACCGCTGACAACGGGCTGGGTTTCTATGATGCTGATCTAACCGCCAAGGGAAGGAACCACAATGACGCCCTGCATGTCTCCATTGAATGCAGGGGCACTACTCTCGCACACGTATTGGTGGACACCGGTTCTTCACTGAATGTATTGCCCAAGAAGGCCTTGGACAGGTTGGATTGTGAGGGTCTGGAATTGAAGCCTAGTAACATCGTGGTCTGAGCCTTCGATGGGTCGAAGAGGATGGTTCATGGCGAGGTAGATATTCGGATTCGTGTTGGTTCCCAAGTCTTTGATTCAACGTTCTATGTGATGGACATTCATCCATCTTATTCCTGTTTGCTGGGTCGACCTTGGATTCACAAAGCTGGGGCTGTGACCTCCACTCTGCACCAGAAGCTCAAATACCCTGTCAGAGGGAAGATTGTCACAGTGCAGGGGGAGGAAGAATACATGGTTAGTCATCTGAACTCGTTCCGGTATATAGATATGGAAGGGGAGTTTATTGAAACCCCCTTTCAACATTTTGAAGAGGTACCTCCAACATTGGCGTCAACTGAGACAGTAATTGAAGAAGATTTCCCTTTGAAGATGGCTTCCTTGAAGGACGCCCGAGCTGTAATTGAGAAAGGTGAATGTGCTAACTGGGGCAGGCTCCCTGATTTTACTCCTAAAACTGACAAGTTTGGACTGGGTTTCACTGCAGAGGCTCAGAGGGCTGTGCGCAAAGCAAGGATCGGAAGACCTCCTGTGGTCATCACCAACCCGGGGGTGAATGCTATTGAAGGCGAGGCGGAGGAATCAGAGTTTGATAGCTGGATCTACCCGACGACTGACGGTGGACTGAATAATTGGACCGCAAAAGACTACATACCTGTTACTTTTGTTACGCAGTAATGAATTCCTTTGTTTTTAAATTTGTAATAAACAATAAATTGAAACTTTATGGCCCGGTGTCTTACCCGGGGCACCGTGGCTTCATTTGTGAGGGCTTATTAACTGTCATTTCCATATATCATGAATAAATACATTAGACGTTTTCGCATTTCAAATCTTGTGCTACCTTTCTTTCTTTCTTTATATATTGCAAAACAGCTGTATTTACACACACTCACTCATACAGGTTTCAATCTACTCTGGATCTCACTGGTAACGACTCTGCTACTGCCAGTTATGACTTCGAAAATCCGATCAACTTAGCCGAAGACGAAGGTGAAGATGATTGCGAAGTTCCTGGTGAACTTGCAAGACTGCTACTCCAGGAAGAGAGGGCCATTCAGCCACATGAAGAGCCAGTGGAAACGGTAAATCTGGGGACCGAGACAGACAGAAGGGAAGTCAAGATTGGTGTTAATCTAGAGCTCAGCGTGAAACACCGGTTGATTCAGATGTTGCATGATTATGTGGAGATCTTCGCCTGGTCTTACGAAGACATGCCTGGGTTGGATACTGACATTGTGGTCCATCACCTGCCTACCAAGGAAGACTGCCCTCCGGTTAAACAAAAGGTCCGCCGTATGCGTCCAGAGATATCCGAAAAGATCAAAGCTGAGGTTATGAAACAATTCGATGCCGGGTTTCTAGCAGTGACTTCTTACCCTCAGTGGGTTGCCAACGTGGTTCTGGTGCCAAAGAATGATGGTAAGGTCAGAATGTGTGTCGACTATAGAGATCTGAACAGGGCCAGCCCCAAGGATGACTTCCCTCTGCCTCAAATCGATGTTCTGGTTGACAATACTGCTCAGCACAAGGTGTTCTCCTTCATGGATAGTTTTTCAGGCTATAATCAGATCAAGATGGCTCCTGAAGATATGGAAAAGACTATCTTTGTTACTCAGTGGGGCACCTTCTGCTACAAGGTCATGCCATTCGGGTTGAAAAATGTTGGGGCAACCTACCAACGTGCCATGGTTGCTTTATTTCATGACATAATCCATCATGAGATTGAAGTATATGTCGACGGCATGATTGCAAGGTCCCAAACTGAGGAGGAACACCTTGATCATCTGCAGAAATTGTTTGACCGTCTGAAAGTGTACAAGCTGAGGTTGAACCCGAATAAGTGCACATTTGGGGTAAGATTTGGAAAGTTGCTAGGCTTCGTCGTAAGTGACAAGGGTATTCAAGTGGACCCTGCCAAAGTTAAAGCCATACAAGAGATGCCAATTCCCAAGACAGAGAAAGAAGTCAGAGGCTTTCTAGGACGGCTGAATTACATTGCCCGATTCATCTCGCATCTAACAGCTACCTGTGAACCGATCTTCAAGTTACTGAAGAAAGATCAGGTAGTACGTTGGAATGATGAATGTCAGGCCGCTTTTGACAGAATCAAAGAGTATCTCCAAGAACCACCCATTCTTATGCCACCGGTTGAAGGGAGACCTCTAATACTATACCTGACAGTACTTGACAACTCAATGGGGTGTGTGCTGGGGCAGCATGACGAGTCTGGCCGAAAAGAGCACGCCATTTATTACCTTAGCAAAAAGTTTACCGACTGTGAGACCCGATACTCACTGCTCGAGAAAACTTGCTGCGCTTTGGTATGGGCTGCTCGCCGGCTGAGACAGTATATGCTGACTCACACTACTTTGTTGATTTCAAAAATGGATCCTATCAAGTACATATTCGAAAAGCCTGCTCTGTCTGGAAGAATAGCAAGATGGCAAATGATCTTGACGGAATATGACATCCAGTACACGACTCAGAAAGCTATCAAAGGAAGTGTGTTGGCAGGCCACTTGGCACATCAGGCAGTAGACGACTACCAGTCAATGAACTTTGAGTTTCCAGACAAGAGCATCATGGTAGTGACTGATTGCGAAGTACCTGGACTGGATGAAGGACCCGAGGAAGGATCCTGATGGTCTATGCACTTTGACGGAGCCTCAAACGCTTTGGGTAACAGTATCGGCGCTGTGATCATATCCCCTCAAGGCACTCATACTCCACTCACTGCCCGACTATGTTTCAACTGCACCAACAACACGGCGGAGTATGAGGCGTGTATCATGGGTCTTCAAGCTGCGATTGATTTAAGGATCAATTTTTTGAGTGTGTTCGGAGATTCCACCCTCGTGATCAATCAGATCAATGGCGAGTGGGATACGAAACATCCGAATCTTATTCCTTACAGAGAATGTGTGTTGACATCAATCCCCCATTTCACAGAGATAACTTTTGAACATTTCCCAAGAGAGGAGAATCAGTTGGCGGACGCGTTGGCTACGATGTCTTCTATGTTCAAAGTCAAATGGGATAACGAGGCTCCCCGAATCATTATCTGGAAACTGGACGAACCTGCATATTGTTGTGATCTTGAGGCTGAGATAGTAACTGAAAAACCTTGGTATCATGAAGTAAAGAGGTACTTGGAAGCTCAAGAATACCCTGAAAGCGCATCTGTCAACGACAAGAAGTTTCTGAGAAGGTTCTCTGCAAAATTCTTCCTTAGCAACGGCATTCTGTACAAGCGAAATCATGATTCGACCTTACTGCGTTGTGTGGACAAGACTGAAGCAGAAAAGGTCATGGCAGAACTACATGAAGGTACCTTAGGAACGCATTCCAGTGGACACACCATGGCAAAGAAAATCCTTCGGGCATGATATTTCTGGTCCACAATGGAAGCTGATTGTTACCAACATTCTCGGACATGTCATAAGTGCCAGATTTATGCAGATAAGGTGCACGTTCCTCCAGTTCCTCTGAATGTCTTGACCGCACCTTGGCCTTTTGCAATGTGGGGTATTGACATGATCGGCGAGATTAAACCTACAACATCCAATGGGCATCGTTTCATCCTGGTAGCGATCGATTACTTCACAAAGTGGGTTGAAGCAGCTTCTTACGCTACGGTAACCAAGAACGTTGTGGCACGGTTCATTCGACACAATCTGATCTGTCGATACGGCGTCCCGGAAAGGATCATTACGGACAACGGTACCAATCTTAATAATAAGATGATCACTGAGCTCTGCGAGCAATTCAAGATACAGCACCACAACTCTTCTCCATACCGGCCGAAGATGAATGGGGCTGTAGAAGCAGCGAATAAGAATATCAAAAAGATTGTGCAGAAGATGACGGTGACCTAAAAAGATTAGCACAAGATGTTACCGTTTGCTCTTCATGGGTATCGTACCTCAGCAAGAACGTCAACCGGGGCAACTCCCTTTTCCTTGGTCTACGGCATGGAGGCAGTCTTGCCGATTGAAGTCCAGATACCCTCGCTCCGGATAATGAAGGATGTAGGCTTGAGCGAAGATGACTGGATCCAGACACGACTTGATCAGTTAAACCTAATTGATGAAAAGATACTCACTGCTATTTGTCATGGTCAAACGTATCAAAAACGGATGATCAGGGCATTTAACAAGAAAGTCAGACCACAAGAGTATCAAGTTAGGGACCTGGTAATCAAACGTATCATCCTTCCTCAAAGTGATCCCAGGGGAAAATGGACCCCTACGTACGAAGGGCCATTTGTGGTTAAACATGTGTTCTCAGGAGGAGCCATGATTCTAACCACCATGGATGGTGACGACCTTCCTCACCCCGCCAATGCAGACATAGTAAAAAGATACTACGCATGATAAAAGACCCGCTAGGTTGACATACCTAGGCAAAAATTAGGGCTTCCCGGCGAACCAAAAGGGTTCGGGCAAAATGAGGGATGAAATGAAAAAAATCTGTACACCCGGCAAGTCGAAAACCTGAAAAGGCGGCTTGCACAAAAAGGGGTATCCCGGTGGACTGAAAAACCGAAAGGGCGGTCCAGGCAAAAGTTAGGGATTAAAGCGTAATACTATGTCTCATTGGATCACCTTGCATCCAGAATCCGGTATAAACATCAAGTTCAGACGGCATCGATCGATCAACTTCATCTTCAACTAAGCAGCCAAGTGATGAGACGCTCGAAGATATAAAGGCGATAGCAGAGTTGAAACCCAGTGGGATTATTCTTTTCACACAGCTGTTTTGTTTTCTTTGTACAAATTGTATAAACTCTATTGTTCGGCGGTGTTCTCTTACTAGTACGTCAGCTTCTTGTACATAAACGCCTATTTTCAGGCAAATTCCAAAAATCAATACAAATTCACTTTTCAGACCAATTGCCAATTGTTTTTCCTTTTTCTGTTTTGTTTTGTGAAGAACGTCCATGTTCAATTGTGATATATGCATTTGACACTAATTGCTAACTCATAAATATTTGCATGCGAAACAAAGGATTAATTACAGGTAACATCAGAAACAGGGGCAATAATGAGTGGTCTAAGCGATCTAATTGCTCTGTCCACCAAAGTACCACGGTAGGTTCTGCTGAAGAACATAACCAAGTTATCTCCACTCCCCAGTGAAGTCGCCAAAACTCAACACTACTCCCCAAGAAATTGGTCTCCCAATCAGCCCTACAAGGCACAGTATCTCCAGCAAGTCAGCAATACTCTCCCCACGCAGAGTTAATATACTGTCAGCCATAAGGAAGTTGGATTATCCCCCGCAGATCTCAACATTCCCTGACGGAGTATACAATTGTTCCTCAGCAAGCATCCCCAGCAGTCTTAAATACAAGATTGTTCCCCGGCGGTATACCAGACATCAAGTGGAACCATTCCCCAGTCCAAAAGTTTCCCCAGGAAAGTGGAATCCATACCCCCAGCAGGTCTTGAAGTTTATCCCCAGTAGATTCTGAAAGCTTACCACCGCAGAGCACGAACGCGTCTCCCGACTTTATTCAAAGGTTATTTCCCCACCAGGGTATAACTGGGTTATCCTCAGCCATTTGCCATGGAAAGATCGTCCCCGGCGAAGTTTTCCTACCCCCAACAGAGTTCATCCAATCTCCCAACATAACTTATCAACGGTATCCCCAGCGGAGTTATCATCAACATCTCAACACAGTACCTCTCTCCCCACAGAGTTCACTCCCCGCAGAGTAATCTATTCGCCAAGTTTATTCCCCAACGGAGTCATCTTCCCCTACCGGTATTCTTGCAACCATCATCCCCAGCGGAAACAAAGAATTCTATTCCTCAAACATCAGCTCAGGACTTGACTTCCCGGCATTCGTCAAGAATTTACTTTCCTAGACAAAAACATACATACATTCATCACATCTTCATACATTATAGCATGCATACACGCATCATGAACCCACAATCTCATTTATTTTGAGAACATCACGCATCTCATACATCATGACATCACATACAACTAACGTTATTTCTTTTCAGGACAAAAGATCAATACAAAGATAATTACTATCAACTGTCGCAATTCCAGATTCGATACCTGTAGCTATCCAGGGCATATCTGTGCGCGGCTATTTACGGACTCGATTCCTGTAACCAGCCAGGGTACGTCTGAAGAGTTTGAGGATCCGATTCTTGTATCCAGCCAGGGTGTATCTGTTGATGACTATTTCCGGACTCAATTCTGGTAACCAGCCAGGGTACGTCTGAAGAGTTTGAAGATCCGATTCCTGTATCCAGCCAGGGTGTATCTGTTGACGACTATTTCCGGACTCGATTCCGGTAACCAGCCAGGGCACGTCTGAAGAGTTTGAGGATCTGATTCCTGTATCCAGCCAGGGTGTATCTGTTGACAACTATTTCCGGACTCGATTCCTGTAACCAGCCAGGGTACGTCTGAAGAGTTTGAAGATCCGATTCCTGTATCTAGCCAGGGTGTATCTGTTGACGACTATTTCCGGACTCGATTCCTGTAACTAGCCAGGGTACGTCTGAAGAGTTTGAGGATCCGATTCTTGTATCCAGCCAGGGTGTATCTGTTGACGACTATTTCCGGACTCGATTCTTGTAACCAGCCAGGGTACGTCTGAAGAGTTTGAAGATCCGATTCCTGTATCTAGCCAGGGTGTATCTGTTAACGACTATTTCCGGACTCGATTCCTGTAACCAGCCAGGGTACGTCTGAAGAGTTTGAGGATCCGATTCCTGTATCCAGCCAAGGTGTATCTGTTGACGACTATTTCCGGACTCGATTTCTGTAACCAGCCAGGGTACGTCTGAAGAGTTTGAGGATCCGATTCCTGTATCCAGCCAGGGTGTATCTGTTGACGACTATTTCCAGACTCGATTCCTGTAACCAGCCAGGGTACGTCTGAAGAGTTTGAAGATTCGATTCCTATATCTCGCCAGGGTGTATCTGTTGACGACTATTTCCGGACTCGATTCCTGTAACCAGCCAGGGTACGTCTGAAGAGTTTAAAGATCCGATTCTTGTATCTCGCCAGGGTGTATCTGTTGACGACTAATTCCAGATTCGATTCTTGTATCTAGCCAGGGCACATCTGTGAGTAACCGATTGTAGACTCGATTTCTGTATCCGGCCAGGGCACATCTACATAAAGGGTTTAAAGATTCGATACCTGTATCCAGCCAGGGCACGTCTACACGAAGAGTTTGAAGATCAACCCCTGTAACAGGCCAGGTAATTATTTTTCTTTCTCAGGTACGCAAGTTCTCGCTAAGGAATCTCTTACGCGATCGACACCCGATGGCATCTATAAGCCCATCCTCCTATCCACCAGTATCCAAATGGTATCTGTAAGCCCATTCCCTACGTCACACTGCTGACACTCCACTATGTGAGTGCAAATTTCTGGGCACTGTAGTGTTCAATCATCTTCCACCTTCGGATTACGAAAGGCACGCCAACCAATATACATCCTCAGGTCTAAGAAGATTGAACAGGGGCAACTGTTGTACCCCAAAATTTGCCCTCCCATATTCTTCAAGATTTGCCAAGATCAATCTTCAGATTATTCAAAATCTCTCAAAGGTTGCACAGTCCAATTGTCTCCTAACACAGTCAAAATTAGGGTTTTGGTTCTTGCAAAGAAGTTGAGGTTTCCAAGGGTCTAATCAAGTCCCACATGCCTACATACATTGTCAAGCATCCATATGTCAAGTTCCAAGACTCACAGCATCAGATTGGACAGTCAAAAACCCTAAATGCTCCACAGTCAACTGCAGGGGAAAAATGGTCATTTGACAGTCAAAAGTCAAAATTTTTGGTCAACATATCATTTTGAAGCCACAAAAATCATTTGATCAATTCTTGATCATGATTCTCAAAGCATGGCTCAAAAAGTCTCAAGATGCAAAAGTTTCTATTTTTGGACAGCTGAAAAGTCAACTGCAAATTGACCAGGGCATAACTTCCTCATGGTTTATCAGAAAAACTCCATCCAAAGCTCATTTTGAAGAGAATCACATTCCCTACAACTCATCTTCACACTACAATTCCAAGAAATGTTCTCACAAAAAGTTATCAATTTCAACATTATAGGTCATTTTCAAAAGTCAACAAAAAAGCACTTTAAGTCAAAGACCATAACTTGAGATTCGTAAATCAAAATGACATGGGACCTAGAGCATTGGTTAGAGGACTTCAAGACCTTTCCAAAATGTCCAAGAACATGATCATAGCTTCAGAATTGAGCAAGATATGCATTGGAGAAGTTGGGAAAGTTTTGGGAATTTTGAAAAGTCAACTTTGCCTAAAACACTTCAAAATGCTAATGGGCCTCAAATTCTCCCTTGAATCATTACCCAAAGCATATGCACGACCCATTGATCTCAAAGGGATTTATTTTCTTATTTTTAATTAATTAATTGAATTTTTATTCTTATTAATTCATTTAATTAGATTTAATTATGAGAAAATATCAAATCATGCTTTTTAAATCTTTTTTGTGCAGCAAATCAAACTAGGGCAAGGTGGCAAGTCGTTTCACATTCAAAAAGGGAAGATTTTCCATGATTGGTAAGAGTTTCAATGGAAAAAGATTGAAATTGATATGTTGAAAATCAAATCTTCAAATCATCAATTCATGGACCTTGGGCTTGTTTTTTTTAACTAATCACGTTCAGATACAAAGGCATAGTGAAACCCTATTAAAAGATACACGAAACAACTACTGAAAGCTCATAACCAATTTGCAATTTTCTCATAAAAAGCTTGAAACTGATTTCATAGTGGGAGGACAATTCAAGGCCTAAAAATGATTCTAACATATTGCTGGACCCTCCAGGAATCGATTAGCATCAAGAAACAATCCAAACACGTGAGGAATTGAAGAATACAGACCATACGGTTTGTCTTGTTTTTCAAATTCGCATAGCATGATTCATGTGCTTTTAATTGGTTTTCTTGTTTGATTTACACTAATAGGTACCTCCTGAAGCGATTGGCATAGGTTAATTGACCTAACTCTGCCTGAATCCAAATCTGCCATTAAAGGATATTAGGTTTTCAGAACGTCCCAATTAGGGCTTTCATGGTATGGAAAAATTAGACCACCTAACCTAGATGGATAGAATCGTTGCAGCAAGACGAATCGAATGAACTATTTGCGCCCTTTTTATATTTATCCCTCTTCTAATCGCTATTTTTGCAGTTTCCATTTAGTGGGGGTTTAAAACCCCCGCTATTTGTTTTATGTTTACAGAGAAAACGAAGAAGAAGCCTGGCGTGTCATCTTTTGGTTGGACAGTTCAAATATTCAGCGCGCTTTTTGTTTTATACCACTAATGTTGTTTCTTTTTATATAATCATTATTTTCCATTTACATTACAAACGCGCCTCACAGCTCACTTGGCAAGGGATATACTTGGTAAACGCTGGGACCTGGGTTCGATTCCAAGGGCCCCCCATATGCTTAATAATTTTTGTCTCAATATCTTCTAGCGCAGCACATCCCCAAAGGCTCACCATACACGCTCACGCTCAGGCTTGACACGCGCTCCTGATGATCAATCCAAGGGCCATTGAATGAGATCCATGGTGGTCCAGACAAACAAGCATGCACACGATCCTGGAAAGTCAAACAAGGCCTTGTCTTGATGGGCCAAGATTACTGCAAGCACCTCCATTCTGGGACTGATACCCCCAATGTTTGTATTCTATTTTTAATTTCCTTTTCTTTTCTTTTTAATTGTTTTAATTGTTTTGATTGTTTTAATTGTTTTATTTAATTCACCCAAAATAATTTTCATAATATAAAAATCAGAAACTAAAAAATGTTTTTTAATTAATATTTAATTTCACCATTTGAATATTTTTGTAAATAAATGTTAAGTAATTAATTTAGTTAAATTAGGTTTCAATTTTAAACACTTTTTCTTAATAAATAAAAAATAACTAGACTTAGGGTTTTTGACATCTTCATCTTTTTCTTAAATAAATAACTTTCTCTCATTATTATTATTATTATTACTATTTATTTTTGTAAATGAATATATAAATTAACTAATTAATGTAAATTAGGTTAACTTGTATATTTTCTTAATAATTAAAATAGACTTAGAATTAGGGTTTCCTTTTAATATTAATTTTTAATTTTCTTTATTCCATAAATACAAAAACATAAAAAAACAATTTCTTTTCTTTAATTAAATAATAATTAGCTTTTAATTCAATTTAATTTCAAAAGGGTCAAAACCCTCGGACGTCCTAACTTTTATTCTTTCGCACGTTATTCTTTTTTCTTTCGAATATGATGTAACTGCTCAAGGCTTGTAATAGTAATTAGGTCTTTTTACTTTCCGCACTTTTACCAAACGGGTCTTTGTAATTTGGCGATGTATAGACCCGCGCCTTGTAATAGCGTAGGATTTATCTTTCCGCATTTAAATTTCCGCACTCTTAAATTCTAAATTGCATGAAAGAATGTATGGCTAATTAAAAACAAGCGTAGCTCACAACAACGCCATGATCAAAGACAACATAAACTGAAAATAACACACAAATTCACACACCACTTCTAGGGTACGCCTCACCTGTTGCCTTCGAAACGTGGTCGTCGAGTATAGGACGTTTTAGTAAGTCCTTATGTCCATGATCCAGTTGCCTCGAAACGGTTGCCTCGGATTTAAAAAAGGATCAAGGGCATAAGGGTAGCTTCTAAGGTGTCCTACTGTTGCTCTGGTGACCACACTGTCCCTAAACTCGAATTGACCCGAACACCTCCAACGGTGGTGCTACCTACCTCTCAATGGTGGGATGGCACTACCTTAAGGACATTTACACAACTTAATTCCTTAGGGTAGGTAGATGACTCATAGATACTTGCTCTATTCAAAAACAAATCAAAAAAATCTTTTCACACCGACACTTTCAAAAACAATTTTTCAAACACTCTTGAGGATCGATACAAGAGTTATTCCGAAATCTTTAAACGAAACTTTTTTCTAAACCACTCACAATTGAAAAGCAAACACTTTTGAAAACACAATGAGCAAGTATCTAAGAGCCCATGGATAACCATGGATAGAAAGGGTGCTAACACCTTCCCTTTCTATAAATCTACCTCCCGAACCGAGAGATAATCTCATAAAGGAATTTTGCTGTGCTTTTGTCCTGTCCATATTGGAGAAAATAAAAGACGGTGGCGACTCTTGCTTCCGCGACATTTCGCAATCCAGCGTTAAACAGTCAGTTCTAAATCCACCGATCATACACAATATTGTATTTTTTTCCAAAAAAAGGCAAATCCAAGAGATATATTAGTGAAAAAGGGAAACAATGAGCGGGACTAGACCAAAACCTCAAAATTAGTAAATTCTAAAATTAGGAAAACCTTGGAAGTTTCTATTATAGGAATTACTTACATCAATGTGAATGCTATCCCACCAGGTATAATTCTTAAGAGTTAAGCCTAAGCTAGCCAAAAGATTTGCACAATTGTTACCTTCCCAATAAATCTGGGAGGCCAAAAAAGTAATAGAAGAGATACCTAGGAGACAATTGTGCCATATATTCTGAATTTTCCAAGGCACCAAAAGAGGATTAGATAAAGCTTGGATAACGAGCATTAAATCTATTTTCAACCAAAAGCATTGCCAATGAGAAATAATGACATGCTCGATAGAAATAAACACACCCATCAACAAGATAATAACAATGTAGACAAATTTAAAACACCAATGGAATGGGGCATGTTCATAATGATCCTCCTGATATTGGTGAAACTAGTAACATTATGCATAAATAGATTGATAATCATATGGTCATCCATTCCCCTAGAGAAATGGAAAAAATTGAGATTCATAAAGAGAGGTCAAGCCACTCCCCAATTTTGGAGATAGTGGAGAATGACACTAAAGACATTGAGGAAGTGAGATAATTGGTCCCTGAAACTAAACTAATCATCTTTGACAAGAATGTAAAAGACAATAATATTGATGCTGATGGATCCATAGAAACAGAGCATGGAAGTGCAACTTAGAAGGGTGAAGGTGTAATTAATACAACTTAGAACCGATAAGATCTTCTCTTCTCTATGAAGTGCATATTTTGGAATGTGATAGGATTGAGCAAATCTCCAACAAAATTGGCCCTGAAATATTTGTCTTAAAATACAAGCCTCAATTTGTTTTTTGTTTCTAAACCTTGGATGAAGGTTAATAATCTACCTTAAGCTAGGCTTAGAAAGGTGCATCTTAAAGTTTTTGTTAACATTAGGAACAACCTCAACCAAAATTTTTGGTGTCTCTATGATGAAAGTTTGGACCCTGACA
Organism: Vicia faba; assembly: GCA_948472305.1. NCBI lineage: Eukaryota > Viridiplantae > Streptophyta > Magnoliopsida > Fabales > Fabaceae > Vicia > Vicia faba. The sequence continues at coordinate 897,178,100 of OX451741.1, read as the reverse complement.
TCAGGTAAATTAAGGATTAGCACATATATTTTTCCGTAAAGACCCAAGAAAAAGGATTGGTTTGGAAGAAATATATGAATTAACTAATAATGTTTCAAGAATGACCCTTCGGGAAAGCCTTGAAGGACTGCTCATAAATTATGCCATACCTTGGTGCTTCGCGGGAGACTTCAACTCTATATTGGGGTCCCATTAGCATTGAGGCTTCCATCAACCATTCTTGACCCCTATGAAGGAGTTTTCTGACTGGACTAACTCTCCCCATTTGTATCATGTCCCTACTACACGTCTGTTCCTCACTTGGACAAATGGTAAAAAAGGGAATGTTAATACTGAAAGAAGACTTGATCATGCCATTTGTAACCAAGCCTGGTTGGACAATTGTAACTCTCTCTCTCTCTCTATTTCTATCTCTTTCTCTCTCTCTCTCTCTCACTCATGATCCACTCTAACAAAGGCAAATTCATATCACTTCCCCATCATGTTGTACTTTAATTGCCAAAAATTTTCCTCATAAATCTCAGTTTAGGTTTATGCAAATGCGGAATAACTACCCTGATTATACTGTTATCATAAAATCCATTTGGGATACTCCTATTGTAGGGTGTCCTATGTTTGTGTTTAGAAAAAAGTTATAAATTATCAAGGTTAGATTAAATTTTTTGAATAAATATACCTTTGGGAATGTACAAGACATGAGGAAGAAGAGAGAGGACAAGTTTAATAAGATCCAGAGTGAGATTAACAATAATGGTTATAGTGATGTAATTGGAGATCAATAGAAATTGGCTCGGGTTTCTTTGGATGAAGCTGTTAGTTGTAAATTCGACGCTCAAGTTTAAGTAATGGCAAGGATTCGAAAAGAATTTGAGAAGACCTCTGAAGATAGTTAAAGTTTGTCTTCAATAAGAATAATAGGTGACATTTCGATCAAAGTCTTGGGAAAAAAGGGTTTACATTGGCGAAATGGTGCAATGTTGGGGCCTAGCATTTTTTGAAGATGTTTTGAAGCAATTTCGATAGAGATGTTTGAAATGAGTCTGTTAACTGAATTTTAGCCCTATCCATTCTTTTGAAAAAGAGACACGTGGATGCATGTGAAGGGTAGAAAACACGCAAACAAGAACGTGTTATCCTCTAAAGAAAAGACCATTTGTTATTGTTAGTGTCAAATTAGTATAAATAGGAGTCTTTAGTGTTAGGATTCTGTGTGTTCATTATTGTACAAATTACTCATATTTACTCAAAGTACCAAAGAGTTATCGAGAAACGAGTTTATGAGAAATGTACGTATGAAGCACCATATTTACTTTCAATAAATGTTTATTTTCATTAAAGTTTTTTCTATTCATTTTAAATTCCAGTCGAAACTTCTCTATCTTCCTATCATTTTCATAAATCTTCTTATTACTATTTTCAAAGTCACTCTTACTTTTGAAGAAGTTAGTGTCCAAAAAACTTAAACAAAAAAACTACACACTTTTGTTTTAGGATCAATCTAGTCTATCCTGCAAGTATCCAAAGGCATTAGATTTTAAAAGACTAGCACTTTGTTTATCAAATATCAAGGTAAACAAATTGCCATACCTAGTAGGACCCGGTGTCTACTTTGTGTGTTTTTAGAAGTTTTTCTGCATTTTTCTTCATACAAGTTTTTCTCTAACGTTGTTGAATGAGATTAAGAAGTTCTAGAGTAGACAGAACTAGCAAAGCAATACCAAAAAGGAAGTACGTTAAAAGAATGGTCAATCCACCAAACAAAAATAGAGAACAACCCCTCCTTCGACAGGGGAAAATACGACCGTAGTATTTGTGATCGAAACAATACCCACTACAGTGAGTACGTCGGTAATACCATCAGACATTCAAAGTTGACCAGTGTTATCCCCGATAACAACACACGGTCAACCAGTGACCCCAATACCAACAAGGAATTGAATTTTAGGCCTTATGTACCTGGATTTTTGATGCCTATGAATGGTCGGGAACAACCATATGGCATGCCAATGTCAGTAATGGCGAGTTTTCCTAATAGCAAATCAAAGTTAACTGATCCATTTCTCAATATTTATTCGCCATTGCAAGGATCCAGTTCAGGCGTTAACAACATGGGTCGAAACTAAAGGTGGAGAAAAACACAAGAAATTGGGGGTTTGAATTGAGTTTTAAAACTTTTCGTTTAGAATTGTTTTGACATCGTTTAGAAATGTTTTTTTCAAATGATTAGATATGTAAAAACATTAGAAGTCTTTTTCAAAATAATTAGAAGTGCTTTCCATAAACGATCATATTAGAAATCAATACTAAGAATAGAAATGGCAATCAGAAACAGAAATAAAAAGATACTTCTGGTTTATCTTGGTTCACCTTAGAAATTGTTAATCATGTCCTTCCGCCAATGTGATTTTGCCTTAGAAAAAGACTTAATCCATTATAACCAAACTGATTACAATTGCACGTGCTACCCGCTGGTGAGTAACAACAAAAGTGATAGCCTGTTAGTGATCCCTTAAGAATTATGACCTACCCGGTCCCCTAAGAGATATAAAGATCACCGACTCCCAAGGTTTCTGACCTACCAGGTCCCTCAAAGGAAATTTCTCTTTGCCTTAGACAAGGACTTAAATCAACTTCCCGTTGAAGGGTTATGCTTACAATGTTGCTTCTATTAAGCGGATTACACGAACTTTTAAGTTCTGATTACTTAACACAATTATGAGCAACAACTCTAGTGCTTAAATAATTTACAATGATTACACAAATATGAGAAACAACTCTTGTGTTTATAACTATTAAAATTCTAACACGAATATGAGAAACAACTCTTGTGTTTCTAACAAATAATTGATGAAAAAATAATAACACAATTAATAATCAACAACTCCTGTGCCTTTGTCTTCTTTCTTAGATTGTTCTATCAGAGTGGTATCAACATAATAATGAGCAACGAATCCCGTGTTCAATCAAACAATATTAACACAAATAATGAGGAACAAATCTTTGTGTTTTGATATTTTCTTTTCTTTGATTTTTATTTTTCCTTTTCTTTTCTTTTTCTTTGTTTTTGATTTTGCTTTTAATTTTGGCAGTGTTACTGTTCCCGTTTACTAGTTTCTTCATTTTTTTTAAATGAACCGGTTGATCCTTTATATAGGCGTTGAATAAGTAGACCATTGTAGTAGTAGTACACACGTCACTTTCATCTTGCCAATTGCCATAACAGTAGGATTTAAACGTGGGAGATAAATAATACATTGTACATCCATTTGAGAGGAACGTGTAATTGTACTAACTCTTATGGCTCACATTTCTGATGATACTTTTCTTCTAATGAATGTTACGTCTGTTGAGTAAATTGTCTTGAGAAGATATCATCCTTTGATCTTGTCTTCTAATGGGCTATATGATGTTGATTAGAAATGAGTCCAGAAGATATTTCTTTCTTTGTTCATTTCTTCTGATTAGAATACTTCTTATGTTGATTAGAAACACGCGTATTCCATAAACTATCCCAGTCTTCAAAATCTTGACTTTGTCTTCAGAATTAGAGTAACAACTCTTATGATGAACAAATCTTGACTTCTGATTCAGAGGTAGAGGATTTCTCTTGATGTGTTCAAAATCTTGACTTTGTCTTCAGAGTTATAAGCAACAACTTTTCTGATGATAAAATCTTGAGTTCTGATATTTGCGTTGAAAGCTTGTCTCTTGTGCAATCTGATTTCTGATCTTGAAGCAACAACTTGTCATATATTCTTTCTTCTTGTGACTTGTGACTTGTGACTTCTGAAGCAACAACTTATTGAGAAGTACACACATGATCCTATTTCTGGCGAACATTCAAAATTATTTAGAACTACTGATGTTTCTTCAGAAGCGGGTGAGAACAATCTTTCTATTGTGCTTGGCGTATTTCTGATTCTTTAGACAATAGTCTGAATCAATTAGAATTTCTTATCTGCACACTCAAGAAACTTATTAGAAAAAAAATTGTTTACATATAATATATATATATATATATATATATATATATATATATATATATATATATATATATATATATATATATATATATATATATATATATATATATATATATATATATATATATATATATATATATATATATATATATATATATATATATATATATATATATATATTTATCATCAAAATCCAGAGATCAAATGTAGAACTCAAACTTGTTCTAACAATATCCCCCTTTTTGATGATGACAAAACCATGTATTTTGATGTAACAAAATTTACACAATAACATCATAATTAAATTAAGAGTTTAGAAGAACACTTCCTCTAATTAGCATGAGCTCCCCCTTAGTCTAAGGTTTACAGTTTTTGAAGATTGAGATTTCATAGCATTTTTTAGAAGAACTCCCCTTGAATCAAACAATCTCCCCCTGACTCTAAAACTTAAGATCTTATCAGAAATTAGGGTTTTTTTAGCTTGCTTTATTTTTCCATAATTCTAATTTAAAGAGAATGGAAGCGGTTTATCAGAGTTTGCTTTGTCAGACATTCTATCTTCATTAGAACCTTCTAATTAATAGAAATTTTTTATCGTGTACCTGAAACACATTTCTAAAAGCTTGCACACACACACACACACACACACACACACACACACACACACACACACACACACACACACACACACACACACACACACACACACACACACACACACACACACACACACACACACACACACACACACACACACACACACACACACACACACACACACACACACACACACACACACACACACACACACACACACACACACACACACACACACACACACACACACACACACATATATATATATATATATATATATATATATATATATATATATATATATATATATATATATATATATATATATATATATATATATATATATATATATATATATATATATATATATATATATATATATATATATATATATATATATATATATATATATATATATATATATATATATATATATATATATATATATTCATTAGAAATGTAAGCAATGAGATTTAGAGAGTTAGGTATGAATCAAAATCATCATTATGCTTTCTCCCTCTTTTTGTCATAATCAAAAAAATAATTTTATTGATTTTATAAAATAGAGAGTACATTTAGAAAACAAAGGAACAAACAAACAAAAATTTCATTTAAAAGATATATAAATGAAGTACAAAAGAATTACAAGATCAAGACACAAAACTGGACTACTTAAACTTCAAAGACGTCACAACTTTCATCAAAGAGAACGTTAATAGAACTCACCTCGTCGAACTATTTTGACGATTTCTACTCTTTCAAACAACTGAGATAACACATGCCCATATGGTATGAAGGACTTTTGGAGATGCCTGGAGTCTAAAATAGAGTCCTTTAAGTGGTCTAAAATGACTGTGGATAGATTCATAGGAATTTTTTTGAGAAGACAAAAAATGAGACGTTTATCCCTAAGAACTAATTAATTTGTTTCATTTCCTTTTGGTAAAAGATTTGCTAGCAGAAACTTAAACCAAACTTTAGCATTGGGTTTTATGTAATATCGATTGAAAGGTTCATAACCATAAAAGATGTCATGAATAGTACGTAAAATATCAACTTCCATAAATCCGAAACTATGTAGATCTGTGGAGAGATCATTAGGAACACATTCAATTGCTTCAGCAATGAGTGATGGTACAAGGAGTGCCATAGATACTCGACCTTATGTAACAACCATCCCCGCTTACAGAGGCATGCGTCCAGAATTCTTTCACTAAGTTCAGATATATAGGACCTTGTAGCATAGTGATATAACCATGCCAATCTTGATAGTGGATACCCATATTAAAGAAATGGTTATTATCTGGGATTTTAGGGCGAGTTTCATTGATGCCTTCCAAAATATTTTCATCACCAAGAAAGGTTTTGGCAGCCATTTTTTATGAGAGCTTAAGGTTTAAATAGGGAAGATGGAGGAACACAAAGAATTAGAGGTATATAAGAGGATGGATGAATTAATGATGAGGCTAATATTTATAACAGATGGAAATAAGTTGCTTAGGATAATGGACAAACTCGAGACTCAAACATATTGAATGTTTATTCAAAAGGAAGTGGAATAGATTATACCATCATTTCCAAGATAAATGTCATTTAAACTGAATACGGGCTGACGACTAGGATACGAGTAGAGTAGAGCGTGCTTTAAATAACTTTATATCAATAAAGATATCAAACTTTATTTTCAAGATAAAAATAGAGGGATACACTATGAATATTTTCACCTAGTCTCATATTCATTGTTGATCGATAAATTAGCAAGTGTACTAATTTGCCAATGTAGTAATAATGGGAAATCCCAAAGTATCAATCTCAAGGAATGCATATCAGTATTGAGTTCAATTTGTGGTTCAATTAAACAAAAACTCAATTTGAGGTTTAGTTTGAAAATTGTACTTAATGATAAGTAAAAATAAGCAGAAATATAAATTGGCTTTTTCACAGACATGAGGAGCATGCTAGGGTCAATGTATGATTTTCCCTGTAATAATCTTGAATCCTGATTTCTTCAAAAGTTCATAACATTCAACTACCAACTATTTAGGTTATTGTCCCCTAAGTCCTTAGTGGGAAAACCTTTAAACATTCATCCTAAATCCTAAGTCCTTAGAGAATTATTATGAAATCAAGCCTTTGTTTTATCAAGAGTTAACCAGTAACTATAGGGTATCCCTAGTCCTAGGTGATATCTACTACAGTTTAATCGTGCAAAAATCTTAACTCCGGTCCAGCTAATTGTTAACCGTAGAACAATCCTTATTTGTCCGATAAAGAAAGCATAAAAAACCTTGTATAATTAAATTGAATATGAAAAACCAATAAATTATTGAAATTAAGAATTCAAAGTCATTGCAAATTCAAATTAGGGACACCCCTTGAATTAGGGGGTTTAGTTACTCATATTGTTCAAAGAAAACAAAAGATAAATAGTAAACATTATAAGTATGGGAGAGAAATTTGACATTTAATCGCTTTCGTTTATGAAAACCCCTTCAACTGAAACCCTTGTCTTTTCCAATCGTTTCTCGTTTAATTCTTTTCTTTCCAAGAAGTCCCCTAATTTCTCTTCAAAACTCATCTAAATAGCAACCACTCGCTTAGGTCGGTTGGAAATACCCAAAATGCCCTCTGGGCCTTCCATATTGAAAAATCAGGCAAATAATAAAAATCAGTGTCACTAGCCATCTTGGCTCGTGTCAGGTGACATGGTCGCTCGTGTTGGCCCTCTAATAGTTTATTTTCTTTTCTCAAGTCCCAGGCATGATGACACGACCCGTTTTAGGTGACACGATCTCTAGTGTCAGCCCCCTCACTTACCACTTTTGCACATATTTCATCCTGAAACAGCCCATGTCAGGTGACACGTGTGGCTGTGTCAGGCCTCCTATAACAACATTTTTTAGTTCCTCTGAAACTTAAAGTTTTGCAGTTTTTCGCACTGATTTGTCCCGCCCGATTCATTCACGAGAGCCTAAAAATAGTAAAACAAACAACCAACGCATAAAATGTGGAAACATAAGGTAAATTGTTTGAAAATAGCAAGAAAAGATAACTAAAATCAATGGTAAATAACTATGTAAAAACCACTGATCAAACTCCCTCAAACTTAAACCGTTGCTTGACCTTAAGTGACAATTACAAGATTTCATGAAATTCACAGCATATCGGTACTCATACGTGAAACTTCTGTTCACAATGTTCAAGAGGTATTTGTTATACCCCAATTTTTGCGCAAGATATATCATTATCTCATATTATCAATACATCAAGATCACACATTAGGGTTTGTTCTCACTTCTACTTCATCCTATCTTTAAGTTTGCTCTTGAGGGATCACCAATCACTTTGATTTGTGTATGTTGTACATGTGTATCTTGTGATGATTAACTTTTAACTAACTCAAATAGGAGTATATTTTCTCTTTGAATGCTGGTATTGTCAGTGATTACCCAATGGTATTCATCAAGAAGATTCATAGGTTCATGTATTTATTTCCATGCATTCTTCAACAAGTTTCATTGATACTTAAGCTCCATATTTAAGTGTTCTTCAAGATAACATCATTTAAAGGGCTAAAAGGATCGATCATGCTTTACTTTTCCAAGAAAGTTAAAAATATTCAAGGTTGATTCAACAAGTTTAACCTAATTGAACAAGTGCTTGATTCAGTGATCACAAGTGTACAAGTCTCTCAATTTTCAACATTTTTAGTTGGTTCTTTTTGCCATGGACTCTTATCATCATCTACGATAACTCCTCATCAAATAACAAGAGACAATTGTGCAAGGAAAATCATCAAAAGTTGAAAGGGGTTCCAATTCATTTTTACATTCTCTGAGATAGGGCTTGTTGACTTCCAAGGACCATATCTTACTCATTTTTTGAGATTTTTCATTGATTCTAAACCCACGATTATCTTTAAAGGGTCCTTAGCAAGTTCTCTTCAAGGGTTTAAGGATAATTTTAAATGGAAAGTCACTAATGATAGGTAAAGATTACAAGTCCTTTGGGAAAGCCATCAAATTATCTTGTGTGACTTCAAATGATTAAAAATTGGTCAATTTTTATCTCCTTGAGCTCATTATATTTATAAAATAAACTTAAGGAGGTCTACTATAACTTTGTTTCAAGGTGCTAGACTTGAAAATGTTTGGAAAGTCGTTTAAGAATTGAAAAGATTATAAGTCTTTTGTGAATTTCCCAAAAATTTGTTCCTCATCTTCCAAAGACCACAACTCTTTCAATTTTTATGATTTTTGAATGATCGTAATTCCACAATTCAATTTGAAGAGTCTACTTCATTTCATCTTCGAGGATCAAGATCAAATTTTTAGTGGAAGGGCTTGTAAGTTTGCAAGACATTATAGGTCATTTTGAAGCTCAACAATTAGAATTTTTCTAAGTGTGAGATACCCGTGTGTTTTTTCTAATTTTAAACATGAGTAACTTTTAGCTCAGATCACCAAATGCTACCTTTCTTGCCACATTGTAAAGGTTGTGATGAGATATTTACAATGAAAAAGGAATGAGATTATAAATCCTCTTATGCTGCTTGCCCCATGGTTTTGAAGTGAGCACCATGAAAACTGATTTTGAGTTTTGGTAAGAACCGAAACTCCCATTACAAGCCCTTTAAGCGTGTGTTTTTTTCTAATAACCATTAGCATGTTTCCAGAAGTTATTAGACACATAAAACACATGATTAGAATGAGTTTTGAGCACGTGCAAGTCAAACATTTCACACCTTGCGGATTAGCTTGGTTTGCACGATTTGAGAATCATTCCTCTCAATTCTCATCATCATTTACTTCCCTATAAATAGAGGATGCTATTCCATTCATTTTGACAAGCTTGAAAATCCAAAATCACCCTTTCAAACACTCTCCAAAGCTCACATTTCTGAGCTTTCGAATTCATCCTTTCCTTATTTTTCAATCAATTTCTTTGTTCAGTCTTCCTCCTTGAACTTCGCCGAAGCTAACAGAAGAAGAACCAAGCCTTGAGGTGCTCTAAATCATGCTAACCAAGTCCAGTTTCAGAGCTCTGAAGTTGAATTATACAGGTAAAATAATTCATCAATTCTCTCTAAATTTCTTGCTACAATGTAGCTCTTGACTTTCCGATGCCTATGGCATCATTTGTTTTCAACTATAATTGAGTTTTGATCGTCTGTTTTCAAATCCCTTTTCAACTTTTTCTTCTGGTTTTTCGCAAACCGACTGAGCTGTGATTTAAAGAAACTTTTCGTGAGGGTACCACTGGAATCTCCTTCAACCGAAACCCTTTTCTTCTCCAATCGTTTCTCTAGTAATTCTTTGCTTTCCAAAAAGTCCCCTACTTTCTCTTCAAAAAGTCATATAAATAGCAAACTCTCACTTAGGTCCGTAGGAAATACCAAAATCGCCCTCTGGGTCATCAATATTGAAAAATCAGGAAAATAATAAAAATCAATGTCACTGGCCAACACTGCTTGTGTCGGGTGACACGGTCGCCCGTGTTGGCCCTATGGTATTTTATTTTATTTTCTTAAGTCCCATGCATGCTGACACGACCCGTATCAGGTGACACAGTCGCCCGTGTCAGCCCATTGACTTCCCACTTTTGCATGCATTTGATCCTGACACGGCCCATGTTAGGTGACTTGTGTGGCCGTGTCAGGCCTCCTGTAACAACATTTTTTCACTTCCTATAAAACTTAAAGTTTTTAAGTTTTTGGCACTGATTTGTCCCATTCGATTCATTCTTATGAGATTAAAAATAGCAAACCAAACAACCAACGCATAAAATATGGAAACATGAGGTTAAATGCTTGACAATAGCAAGAAAATATAACTAAAATTAACGGTAAATAACTGTGTAAAAACCACTGATCAATCTCCCTCAAACTTAAATCGTTGCTTGACCTTAAGCGACAATTACAAGAGTTCATGAAATTCACAGCATACCGATACTCATACGTGAGACTTTTGTTTACATTGTTCAAGAGGTAGTTGTTATACCCCAAATTTCCCCCTAATATCTCTCATTATCTCATATTATCAATACATTAAGATCACACATTAGGGTTACTTCTCACTTCTACTTCATCCTTCTTTAAGTTTTCTCTTGAGGAATCACCAAGCACCTTGATTTATGTATCTTATACATGCATATCTTCTGTTTATTAACTTTTAACTAACATGAAAATAGCAGTATATTTGCTCTTTGAATGCCAGTATTTTAGGTGATGACACAATGGTATTCATCAAGAAGATTCATAGGTTCATGTGTTTATCTCCATGCATTCTTCAACAAGTTTCATTGAGACTTAAGCTCCACCTTTGAGTGTTCTTCAAGATAACATCATTTCAAGGCCTTAAATGATCCATCATGCTTTACTTTTCTAACAAATTTCAAAAGATTCAAGGTTTATTTAATAAGTTTGACCTAATTGAGCAAGTGCTTGATTGAGTGATCACAAGTGTACAAGTCTATCAATTTTCAACATTTTTTGTTGGTTCTTTTTTCTATGGACTCTTATCATCATCTACAGATACTCCTCTTCACATGAAAAGATCCAATTGTGCAAGGAAATTCATCAAAAGTTGAAAGGGGTTCCAAATTATTTTGACATTCTCTGAGCTAGGGCTTGTTGACTTCCAAGGACCATATCTTGCTCATTTTTTGATCTTTTTGATTTATTCCAAAGCCATGACTCTCTTTAAAGGGTCCTTAACAAGTTCTCTTCAAGGGTTTAAGGCTAATTTTAAATGGAAAGTCACTAATGATAGGGAATGATTACAAGTCCTTTGTAAAAGCCATCAAATTATCTTGTGTGACTTCAAATGATCATAACTAGGTCAATGTTTATCTCCTTGAGCTCATTCTTTTTCTAAAATAAACTTGAGGAGGTCTACTACAACTTTGATTCAATGTGCTAGACTTGAAAATTTTTGGAAAGTTTTTTAAGAATTGGAAAGATTATAAGTCTTTTGTGAATTTCCCAAAATTTCTTCATCATCTTCCAAAGACCACAACTCTTTCAATTTTTATGATTTTTGAATGATCACAATTCCACAGTTAAAGTTGAAGAGTCTACTTCATTTCATCTTCAAGGATCAAGATGAAATTTTGAGTGGAAGGGCTTGTAAGTTTGCAAGACATTATAGGTCATTTTAAAGCTCAACACTTAGAATTTTTCTAAGTGTGAGATACCAGTGTGTTTTTTCAAATTTCAAACATGAATAACTTTTATCTCAGATCACCAAAATGCTACATTTCCTGGCACATTGTAAAGGTTGTGATGAGATATTTACAATGCAAAAGGAATGAGATCATAAAGCCTCTTACACTGCTTGCCCCATGGTTTTGAAATGAGCACCATGAAAACTGATTTTGAGTTTTGGTAAGAATCAAAAATCCCATTACAACCCCTTTAAGCGTGTGTTTTTGTTTCTAATCACATTAGAAAGTTTCCAGAAGTTATTAGACACATAAAACGCACGATTAGAGTGAGTTTTGAGCATGTGTAAGTCACACATTTCACACCTAGCAGATTAGCTTGGTTTGCACGATTTAAGCATTATTCCTCCCAATTCTCATCATCATTGACTTCCCTATAAATAGAGGATGATATTCCATTCATTTAGACAAGCTTGAAAATCCAAAATCATACAGTCAAACATTCTCCATAGCTCACATTTTTGAGATTTCGGATTCATCCTTTCCTTATTTTTCAATCAATTTCTTTGTTCAGTCTTCATCCTTGAACTTCCCAGAAGCTAACAGAAGAAGAACCAAGCCTTGAGGTACTCTAAATCATGCTAACCAAGTCCAGTTTCACAGTTTTGACCTTTAACTTGTACATGTAAAATTCGTCATCAATTCTCTCAAAATTTCTTGCTACAATGTATCTCTTGACTCTCTGATGCTTATGGCATCATACGTTTTCAACTGTAATAGAGTTTTGATCGTATTTTTTCAAATCCCTTTTCAACTTTTTCTTTTGGTTTTTCTCAAATCGACTGAGGTGTGGTTTAAAGAAATTTTTCGTGAGGGTACCATTGGAATCTCCTTCAACTGAAATCCTTTTCTTCTCCAATCGTTTCTCGTGTAATTATTTGCTTTCCAAAAAGTCCCCTACTTTATCTTGAAAACTCATCTAAATAGTAAACTCTCACTTAGATCCATTTGAAATACCGAAAATGCCCTCTGGGTCATCCATATTGAAAAATTAAGAAAAAAATAAAAATCAGTGTCACTGGCCAACACGGATTGTGTCAGGTGACACGGTCGCCCGTGTTGGCCCTCTAGTATTTTATTTTCTTTTCTCAAGTCTCAGGCATGCTGACACGGCCCGTATCAGGTGACACGGTCGCTCGTGTCAGCCCATTGACTTCCCACTTTTGCACGCATTTCATCCTGACACGGCCCATGTCAGGTGACATGTGTGGTCGTGTTAGGCCTCATGTAACAACATTTTTTCACTTCCTCCGAAACTTAAAGTTTTTCAGTTTTTGGCACTGATTTGTCCCCTCCGATTCATTCTTATGAGCCTAAAAATAGTAAAACAAACAACCAACGTAAAAAATGTGGAAACATGAGGTAAAATTCTTGACAATAGTAAGAAAATATAACTAAAATTAACGGTAAATAACTGTGTAAAAACCACTGATCAAACTCCCTCAAACTTAAATTGTTGCTTGAACATAAGCGACAATTACAAGAGTTTATGAAATTCACAGCATACCGATACTCACACGTGTGACTTCCGTTCACTATGTTCAAGATGTAGTCGTTATACCCCAATTTGTTACACTAACATATCTCATTATCTCATATTATCAATACATCAAGATTACACATTAGGGTTACTTCTCACTTCTACTTCATCCTATCTTTAAGTTTTATCTTGAGGGATCACCAAGAACCTTGACTTGTGTATCTTGTACATGCATATCTTATGTTTTTTAACTTTTAACTAACATCAAAATAGGAGTATTTTTTCTCTTTGAATGCTAGTATTGTAGGTGATGACACAATGGTATTCATCAAGAAGATTCATAGGTTCATGTGTTTATTTCCATGCATTCTTCAACAAGTTTCATTGAGAATTAAGCTCCATATTTGAGTGTTCTTCAAGATAGCTTCATTTCAAGGCCTAAAATGATCCATCATGCTTTACTTTTCCAATAAAGTTCAAAAGATTCAAGGTTGATTTAACAAGTTTGACCTAATTGAGCAAGTGCTTGATTCAGTGATCACAAGTGTAGAAGTCTCTCAATTTTCAACATTTTGAGTTGGTTATTTTTTCTATGGACTCTTATCATCATCTAAAATAACTCCTCTTCACATGACAAGATCTAATTGTGCAAGGAAAATCATCAAAAGTTAAAAGGGGTTCCAAATTATTTTGATATCCTCAGAGCTAGGGCTTGTTTACTTCCAAGGACCATATCTTGCTCAGTTTTTGAGATTTTGATTGATTCATAACCCATGATTCTCTTTAAAGGGTCCTTAACAAGTTATCTTCAAGGGTTTAAGGCTAAATTTGAATGGAAAGTCACTAATGATAGGGAAAGATTACAAGTCCTTTGTAAAAGCCATCAAATTCTCTTGTGTGACTTCAAATGATCATAACATTTGTAAATTTTTATCTCCTTTAGTTCGTTCTTTTTCTAAAATAAACTTGAGGAGGTCTACTACAACTTTGTTTCAAGGTGCTAGACTTAAAAATGTTTGAACATTGTTTAAGAATTGAAAAGATTATAAATCTTTTGTGAATTTCCAAAAATTTGTTCATCATTTTCCGAAAACCATAATTCTTTCAATTATTATGATTTTTGAATAATCACAATTCCACAACTCAACTTGAAGAGTCTACTTCATTTCATATTCAAGGATCAAGATCAAATTTTGAGTGGATAGGCTTGTAAGTTTTCAAGATATTATAGGTCATTTTGAAGCTCAACAATTAGAAATTTTCTATGTGTGAGATACCCGTGTGTTTTTTCTGATTTCAAACATTAATAAATTTTAGCTCAGATCACCAAATGCTACCTTTCTTGGCACATTGTAAAGGTTGTGATGAGATATTTACAATGCAAAAGGAATGAGATCATAAAGCCTCTTAAGCTGCTTTCCCCATGGTTTTAAAGTGAGCACCATGAAAACTGATTTTGAGTTTTGGTAAGAATGGAAACTCCCATTAAAAGCCCTTTAATAGTGTGTTTGTGTTTCTAATCACCATTATCAAGTTTCCAGAAGTTATTAGACACATAAAACACACGATTAGAGTGAGTTTTGAGCATGTGCAAGTCACACATTTCACACCTTGTGGATTAGCTTGGTTTTCATAATTTGAGCATTATTCCTATCAATTCTCATCATCATTCACTTCCCTATAAATATAGGATGCTATTCCATTCATTTAGACAAGCTTGAAAAGCCAAAATCACCCTATCAAACACTCTCCATAGCTCACATTTATGAGATTTCGAATTCATCCTTTCCTTGTTTTTCAATCAATTTCTTTATTCAATCTTCATCCTTGAACTTCCTGGAAGCTAACAGAAGATGAACCAAGCCTTAAGGTGCTCTAAATCGTGCTAACTAAGTCCAGTTTCACAGTTTTGATGTTGAACTTGTACAAGTAAAATTCGTCATCATTTCTCTCAAAATTTCTTGCTATAATGTAGCTCTTTACTCTCTGATGCTTATGGCGTCATTTGTTTGCAATTGTAGTTGAGTCTTGATCATCTATTTTCAAATCCATTTTCAACTTTTTCTTCTAGTTTTTCTCAAATTGACTGAGCTGTGGTTTAAAGAAATTTTTTGTGAGGGTACCATTGGAATCTCTTTCAACCGAAACCATTTTATTCTCCAATCGTTTCTCAGGTGATTATTTGCTTTCCAAAAAGTCTGATACTTGCTCTTCAAAACTCATCTAAATAGAAAACTATCAATTAGGTCAGTTGGAAATACCCAAAACACTCTACGGATCATCAATATTGAAAAATTAGGAAAATAATAAAAATCATTGTTAGTGGCTAACACGGCTCGTGTCAGGTGACACGGTCGCCTGTGTTGGCCCTCTGGAATTTTATTTTATTTTCTCAATTCTCAGTCATGATGACACAACCCGTATAGGGTGACACGGTCGCCCGTGTCATCCCATTGACTTCCCACTTTTGCACACATTTCATCCTGGCACGGCCCATGTCAGGTGACATGTGTTACCGTGTCAGGGCTCCTGTAGTAACATTTTTTCACTTCCTCTGAAACTTAAAGTTTTGCAGTTTTTGGCACCGATTTGTCCCTCCCAATTCACTCTTATGAGCCTAAAAATAGTAAAACAAACAACCAACTCATAAAATGTGGAAACATGAGGTAAAGTGCTTGATAATAGCAAGAAAAGATAACTAAACTTAACGGTAAATAACTGTGTAAAAACCACTGATTAAACTCCCTCAAACTTAAACCGTTACTTAACCTTAAGCGACAATTACAAGAGTTCATGAAATTCACAGCATACCGATACTCATACGTGAGACTTCCATTCACTTTTTTCAAGAGGTAGTTGTTATACCCCAATTTTCCCCCTAATATCTCTCATTATCACATATTATCAACACACCAAGACCACACATTAGGGTTACTTCTCACTTCTACTTCATCCTATCTTTAAGTTTTCTCTTGAGGGATCACCAAGCACCTTGATTTGTGTATCTTTTACATGCATATCTTGTGTTTATTACCTTTTAACTAACATCAAAATAGGAGTATATTTGCTCTTTGAAAGTTGGTATTGTAGGTGATGGCACAATGGTATTCATCAAGAAGACTAATAGGTTCATGTGTTTATTTCCATGCATTCTTCAACAGTTTTCATTGAGACTTGAGCTCCATATTTGAGTGTTCTTCAAGATAACATCATTTCAAGGCCTAAAATGATCCATCATGCTTCACTTTTCTAAGAAAGTTCAAAAGATTCAAGGTTGATTCAACAAGATTGACCTAATTGAGAAAGTGCTTGATTCAGTGATCACAAGTGTACAAGTCTTTTAATTTTCAACATTTTTAGTTGGTTCATTTTTATATGGACTCTTATCATCATCTACAATAACTCCTCTTCACATGACAAGATCCAATTGTGCAAGGAAAATCATCAAAAGTTGAAAGGGGTTCCAAATTATTTTGACATTCTCTAAGCTAGGGCTTGTTGACTTCCAAGGACCATATCTTGCTAATTTTTTAGATTTTTGATTGATTCCAAAGCCATGATTCTCTTTAAAGGGTCCTTAACAAGTTCTCTTCAAGGGTTTAAGGCTAATTTTTAATGAAAAGTCACTAATGATAGGGAAAGATTACAAGTCCTTTGTAAAAGCCATCAAATTCTCTCGTGTGACTTCAAATGATCATAACTTGGTCAATTTTTATCTCCTTGAGCTAACTCTTTTTCTATAATAAACTTAAAGATGTCTACTACAACTTTTTTTCAAGGTTATAGAATTGATAATGTTTGTAGAGTTGTTTAAGAATTAAAAATATCATAAGTCTTTTGTGAATTTCCCAAAATTTGTTCATCATCTTCTAAAGACCACAACTCTTTCAATATTTATGATTTTTGAATGAACGCAATTCTACAATTCAATTTGAAGAGTCTAATTCATTTCATCTTCAAGGATCAAGATCAAATCTTGAGTGGAAGGGCTTGTAAGTTTGCAAGACATTATAGGTCATTTTGAAGCTCAACACTTAGAATTTTTCTAAGTGTGAGATACCCGTGCGTTTTTTCTGATTTCAAACATGAATAGCTTTTAGCTCAGATCACCAAATGCTACCTTTCTTGGCACACTGTAAAGGTTGTGATGAGATATTTACAATGCAAAAGGAGTGAGATCATAAAGCCTCTTAAGCTGCTTGCCCCATGGTTTTGAAGTGAGCACCATGAAAATTGATTTTGAGTTTTGGTAAGAATGGAAACTCCCATTACAAGACCTTTAAGCGTGTATTTTTGTTTCTAATCACCATTAGCAAGTTTCCAGAAGTTATTAGACACATAAAACACACGATTTGAGTGAGTTTTGAGCATGTGAAAGTCACACATTTCACACCTTGTGAATTAGCTTGGTTTGCACGATTTGAGCATTATTCCTCTCAATTCTCATCATCATTCACTTTCCTATAAATAGAGGATGCTATTCCATTCATTTAGACAAGCTTGAAAAATCCAAAATCACCCTGTCAAGCTCTCTCCATAGCTCATATTTCTAAGATTTCGAATTCACCCTTTCCTTATTTTTCAATCAATATCTTTGTTCAGGCTTCATCCTAGAACTTCCCTAAAGAAAATAGAAGAATAACCAAGCCTTGAGGTGCTCTAAATCGTGCTAACCAAGTCCAGTTTCAGAGGTTTGACGTTGAACTTCTACAGGTAAAATTCGTCATCAATTCTCTCCAAATTTCATGCTACAATGTAGCTCTTGACTCTATGATGTTTATGGCATCATTTGTTTTCAACTGTAATTGAGTTTTGATCGTCTGTTTTCAAATCCCTTTTAAACTTTTTTGTCTGGTTTTTCTCAAATCGACTGAGCTATGGTTTAAAGAAATTTTCCGTGAGGGTACCATTGGAATCTCCTTCAACCGAAACCCTTATCTTCTCCAATTGTTTCTCGTGTAATTCTTTGCTTTCTAAATAGTCCCCTACTTTCTCTTCAAAAGTTATCTAAATAGCAATGTCTCACTTAGCTCGGTTGGAAATACCCAAAATGCTCCTTGGGTCATCCATATTGAAAAATCAGGAAAATAATAAAAATCAGTGTCACTGGACAACACGGCTTGTATCAGGTGACACGGTCGCCCGTGTTATCCCTCTGGTATTTTATTTTCTTTTCTCAAGTCCCAGTCATGCTGACACGGTCGCCCGTGTCATCCTACTAACTTCCCACTTTTGCATGCATTTTATCCTGACACGGCCCATGTCAGGTGATATGTGTGGCCGTGTCAGGCCTCTTGTAAAAACATTTTTTCACTTCCTCTGAAACTTAAAGTTTTGCAGTTTTTGTCACTGATTTGTCCTGCCCGATTCATTCCTATGAGCCTAAAAATAGTAAAACAAACAACCAATGCATAAAATGTGGAAACATGAGGTATAATTCTTGACAATAGCAAGAAAAGATAACTAAAATCAACGGTAAATAACTATGTAAAAGCCACTAATCAAACTCCCTCAAACTTAAATTGTTTCTTGACCTTAAGCGACAATTACAAGAGTTCATGAAATTAACAGCATACCGGTACTCATACGTGAGACTTCTGTTCACAATATTCAAGAGGTAGTTTTTATGCCCCAATTTTCCCCCTAAGATCTCTCATTATCTCATATTATCAATACATTAAGATCACACATTAGGGTTATTTCTCACTTCTACTTCATCCTAACTTTAAGTTTTCTCCTGATACCAATATGTAAATTTAAATTAATAAAAGAACACATTTTTGATAATTTTTTAGTAAAGAGGTAAAAATAGTAAATAAAAAAAATAACATGATGCTAAGTACATTTTTTGTGATTTTTTTAAATGGAAAATAAATCATGAATAAAACACAATAAAAATAAAATTCTACTAAATTCATAAACAACTTCTAACGTTTCTATTGTTTCGTGGATTTTCAAAGCATAATCAATTCTTGACTTGTAAAGAGAAATTGTAGATCATGTCAAGGAGAATCATATGAAAAAATAAACGCTAAAAAATGTTGAAATTTGAAGAAGTTATAAATTTTTGAAATCTAATTCAATAATTGAAAAAAAAAAAGGTCAAACCACTCGTGAACACTTGTTATGCAATGATGCAAATGGAGGGTGGGATCTTAGGTAAAAAATTAGGGTATGACAGCAAGCAACTATACTTCTACGATTTGTAGTGAAGATAGCTTTTTTCCACTTGGGTGTTCAGTGATGTCTTGTTGATTTTAATCCAGGATCCTCCACTTTGAGATGACGCAAATGCTCATTTCTCATATTTGTTGGTAGTAAGTATGTTTTCCACTCGGATATGACGATGATGTCTATTCTCTTAAAATTAACCAACACACATGTGTTTTTAAATTTTTGAGGTGAACTACGAGTACCTTGATCCCCTATTGCACGAAAGGTGGTACGTAAGAACTAAAGGTTCGCAACCGCGGTGGATGCAAAAATTGTAAAAAAATACTTCTTTTCTCATCTCCACCATCTATTTTTTGTATACACTTTTTATAGCCAAAATACTCAGATTTTCAAAGAGGTTCCTGCAAAGTATCATAGATGTTTAGGGTGATAATACCTTCCCTTTTCATAACCAACTTCCGTACCTAGGATCTCCCCTCTTTTTTTGGGTTTATTCTCTCTTTTCCCATTTCCTTTGGAAATAATAAAGAGTGGTGGTGATTTTTATTTGATCTGTACGAGTTAAGTCTATCCAATGGTTTAGTCTCAACATTTCTACCGCTATAGAAAAATGGTGACTCTGCTGGGGAAGAAACATCTCTAAGTGGGTTGAGCCTATCCTTGTTTATTTGTGTATGTGGTATTATTTTTCGTATATTATTTGTTGTATATATGTATGTCTAGATTTTTCTGGGTGCTTGGTGATCTCTTATAAGTCCTATACCTAGACTTGGGCAAACTTAAGATAAGACGGGTGGTATAGTCATATTAACTATGAGGGAGTAATTCTGAAAAAGGAGACATGAGATTCCCCATTCAGTTGAGACCCCTTTGACTGTAGTATTTTTTACCGAGCAATCGGGAAGACATTCTGAAACATCTCAGTATGGAATTATGCCCATAATGAAAATGTAGTTTCTGTACATTTAACCCTCATAATTTTTTGATTTGTTTTTGTGAACATCTGAACAATAGTTCTTCAGAAGTGAGAAGAAAAATTGTCTCAGAAACTATCTAGAAGATCTGAACGTTTTCTGAAAACTTTTCATTTCAAGATAGTATCATGCAGTTCACAACATACACATATGTCGATCTTAAGCGTTAAGTCATCATCAGAGAAGGAACAAGTGTTCACTCTGAATGATCAATGATTGAGTTAATGCATTAAGGCACGAGTCATCGATAACTGTTTCAAATATCTTCGCTATCTCCTTCATAAGAAATCATTATTGTTTTTAATCATTATTTATTAACCTCTCTCTCAATAACTTGTCACCATCTTTCAATCACTATTTGTTTTCTCTGAAATTGCTTTTCCCATCTTTTCTTCTAAAACCCTAAGTTTTGAGAAATGGCTTCCTCTTTTCATCATTTTGTTTTTGTTTTTCATCGTATTTCCTCTACTTTTTGCATAACTTTTTTCTCTGATTACGTGTTTTTAATTCTTTTTGATTTATGATAAAAAGGGGGGGAGAAAGTAAAATATATTGAATATAACATTGTGGGAACTAAGTCTCACACATTTTAAATATCATAACTTCTTTTTCATTGTTTCTCAAAAAGAAAATACGAAAAGTGTCTCTTGAAAGTAACTTATGCCACATGGACTTATTTGAACTTCCATCAAAAGCTTTGAACAAACATCTTCAAGGAAGTATCTATTTTTATATACTTGAGTATTCAACTCAGGGGGAGACCCTAATGCTTTATGTTCTTACTTGTTCATCAAAATATATAAGTTTTTGTCATCATAAAAAGGGTGAGATTGTTAGAACATAGTTTGGTTCTACATCTTAGTAATAGTTTTAATGATAATAAATACATGATATATATAAAGAAAAATTATGCTTTCTAACAAATTATTTAAATATGCAGAGAAGATCTGATAAAAAGCATAGAAGTTGGCGAACAATTTGCACTAATAAGACTTGATAAAGAAGCATAGAAGTTGGCGAACAATTTTCGCTAAGAAGATATGATGAAAGAGCATAGAAGATGATGTGAGAATTGCATTTTGAAGCTCTGATAAGATGAAGCGTACATGCTTAGAAGAAAATATGTGTAACATGCCTAAACAAAAGAAGTATCTGATGCTATAATCTGAAGAAGAAATACTATGATAAGTGAAGTTCTGGAAGAACAAAGGAAGTCTCAATGCACTCATCTATTATGAAGTTCTAAGACTCAACACTGAAGCTCAAGCTATATTCTAATAAGTGAAACTCTGAAGAACAAATAAGCTTCAACGTGTCTGTCACATGCAAAGTTCTGATTACATGCAGTCAAGCTCAAGAAACTCTAAAAAGACTGAAGATCCAACATCACCTTAATGACAATCAATACAGGATCAAGAAAGTAACAGCTGAATAATTATGATTGGGAACAACATCTGCGTTTTTGGAAAGAACATTAACTGAGCATATAATCAACCTTCCAAAGATAGTTTCTTATGTCTCCAACAGTTCAATTCACTTCCTCTATATAAAGAGACCATGAAGATGGATCAAGACAGAACTCACACGCGCATATCAAAAAATAGAAATCAAATTCTCTCTTTATATCTTGAATTATCACTGTGCTTTAATCTTGTGTAAACAACACAATTGTGATATAGCTTTTTAGAAGCATTTGTTAAACACATTATTTCTGTTAGAAAAATTGTAATTCCTTGAGAAACCAAGTTGTGGTTTGATCTCAAGAAGACATTGACAGTTGTCTTAGTGAAATTGTAACCAAAGTTTTTATTAGTGGATTAAGACCTCGATTGAGAGAGGCAAAATCACCTTGGCGGGTGGAGTGGAGTAGTTTGAGTTCAAACGAACCAGGATAACCAAACGCGTCATACTGATTTTATTTTTTGAAAACCCCAATTCAAACCTCCTTTTTTGTTTTTTTTCCTATCCTTCAATTGTTATCAGAGCTCTTGGTTCAGGGTGCTAACACTTAATCGTGTAAGAAAACAATCCTAAGAAAGAAAAACACTATGGTGGAACCAAGTCAAAACATTAAAAATGATACCATAATGAGAATGATAGAAACATCGGCAGGCCTCCAATGTTTGATGGAGAAAACTTTTATTATTGGAAAGATAGAATCGAGAGTTTCTTTCTAGCTCATGATGCTGATTTTGGGACATGGTAATTGATGGCTACATTCATTTAGTCGATGCAAGCAGTCAAAAGATCGATAGAAAGAAGATGATAGATGAATAAAAGAAAGAATTTAGAAACCATCACAAAGCCATAATAATCCTTTTGAGTGCCATCTCATATACTGAGTATGAGAAAATCACTAACAGAGTAACGACTCAGAACATGTTTGAATCTATAAAATGACGCATGAAAGCAACACACAAGTCAAAGACGCAAAAGCTCTTGCACTTATTCAGAAGTATAAAGCCTTCAAAATGGAAGAATATGAAACTATCAATTCAATGCTCTCAAGGTTTCAAATTCTTATTGTTGGTTTAAAAGTTCTGGATAATGGATACTCCACAACAAATCATGTATAGAAAATTGTCAAAAGCTTACCCAAGAAGTGAAGACCTATGGTCACAGCTTTAAAGTTATCCAAAAATCTGAACACCATATCACTAGAGGAACTAATCAGCTCTCTACGAAGTCATGCGATATAACTAGAAGAAGATGACCTCGAGAAGAAAGGTAAGTCTCTTGATATTAAATCTAATAAAAAAGTATGAAACCAAAGCTTTTCGGGCATAAGAAGAAAGCTATGGGCGATCCTCATCAAAAGAAGATGAATCATCTCTTCTCGCCAGAAGAGTCCATCAGCTATGGAAGCACAGACAGAGGAAATTCAGAAACACCAGTAGAACATGTAATCACTCTGAATCATCCTCTGGATACATAAAGTCTAGCAACAAAGATGTCATTTACTATGAATGCAAAGAGCCAGGTCACTACAAAAGCGGCTGCCACAAACTCCGGAAAGAAAAGCCTAAAAATAAAGTCTTCAAAGAAAAGAAGAAAAGTCTCATGGCAATGTGGGATGACACAGAATCTTCTGAAGCAGAAATTGAATCAGAAGATGAACGAGCCAATATAGCATTAATGGCTAACATATCAGAAGACAGAGACACATCCGAATCTGAATCAGACTCAGAAGAGGTATTTTCAAAATTATCTAGATCTCATTTAGAAGATAGTCTGTCTGAAATTCTTGAAAGATATCAGCAACTTTGAGTCAAATACAAGAACCTGAAACACATTCCTGTATCTGAAATTAAAGAAACTAGGAAACTAACAACAGATAACTCTGAGCTAAAAAAAATCATTTCTAAACTTAAAAATGAAAATTCCCTCACTAAAAATGAATTACAAAAATCTCAGAAAGAATGTGTTTAAGAAGTTTCATCTAGTTATGATAATTTCATAAAAGGATATGATCACATGTTTCAAAAATTTCTAGCTAGAAACATAGATAGAAGAAATATGTCCTCAATAATCTCTGGAGTTAGCAGAAACAGAAGAAAAGGTATAGGATATGTGAAACCCAAAGTGGAGGAACCATATCAACCAAAACAAGTTGATAACATGGTCATAAAATACACACCCCTAAAGTCACATTTCACATATCGACACACACATGACATAAAATACACTAGTGAATCTTATCCTGTGAACTCTCATAAAGCAAAATTCAATTAGAATTCTGGAAACTCTGACCAACAACGACCCAAAAAGATATGGGTACCTAAGGATAAAATCATCTATGTTGCATATGTCTTTAACAAAAAAGTTAAAACACTAGTCTTGGTACCTGGACTCTGGATTATCTCAACACATGACGGGAAGAAAGCATATGTTCCAAAGTATGGAACTTAAATCCAAAGGCTATGTAGGTTTGAGAGGAAATTAGAGAGGAAAAATAATTGGCTCTGAAACTGTGGGTAACGGTACACTTCCTTCTATAAATAATGTTCTCTTAGTAGATGAATTAATGTATAATCTGTTGTCCATAAGTCAATTAAGTGACAATGGTTATGATATAATCTTTAATCAAAAGTTCTGCAAAATAGTTAGTCAGAAAGATGGAACTATTATCTTTAATGATAAGAGAAAGAACAACATTTATAAGATTAAACTTTCAGAACTAAAGAGTCAGAATGTAAAATTTCTTATGCCTTTTAACGATGAACAATGGGCCTGGCACAAAATAATGGGGCATGTTAGTTTGAGAAGAATATCTTAGATTAGCAAACTCAATATGGTCAGAGGACTTCCTAACTTAAAGTTCAGTTCAGATGCTTTGTCTGAAGCATGTCAAAAAGGCAAGTTTTCAAAACCCTCTTTCAAATCTAAAAATGTTGTTTCTACCTCTAGACCATTAGAACTTCTACTTATAGATTTGTTTGGACCAGTGAAAACTGCATCCATCAGCGGCAAGAAGTATGGATTAGTGATCCTAGATAACTATAGCAGATGGACATGGGTAAATTTCTTAAGACACAAGGATAAGTCACACTCTGTGTTCTCTACTTTCTGTAACCAAGTTCAGAATGAAAAAGAGTTTAGAATTGTAAAAGTCAGAAGTGAGATGCTGGGGAATTCAAAAATAAAAGTTTTGAAAATATTTTTTAGTGAAAATGACATTTCTCATGATTTCTCTTGTCCTAGAACTCCTCAACAAAACAGAGTTGTAGAACGAAAGAATAGAACTTTACAAGAAATGGCCAGAACCATGACCAACGAGACTAACATTGCTAAACACTTTTGTGCAAAAGCAGTTAACACAACATGTTATATTCAGAATAGAATCTCAATACGACCTATTCTGGAAAAGACTCCATATGAACAGTGGAAAAACAAAAAGCCCAACATTTCTTATTTCCATCCATTTGGATGTACTTGTTTTATATTGAAAACTAAAGATCATATGAACAAGATTGATTCTAAGGCACACAAGTGTTTCATGTTAGGATACTCTGAACGTTCAAAAGGTTATAGAGTATATAACACAGAAAAACGAATTATGGAACAATCTATTAGTGTCAGATTTGAGGATAACTTGGCTTTTAAAAGTCAAAGCAGGGTGAATATTTTGCAAATATAGAAGTTCTAGTTACAGGTACTGAAGACAGATCTTCAGAAAATAAAAGTTCAGAACTTCAACCAATTACAGAAGAAGACATCACAAATATTACAATAACTTCTAAAGAATCCATCCATAAAAGACAATCCAGAAGCAACTTGGCACATCCTGAAAACATGATTCTGGGAAAGAAAGACGATTCAATCAGAACAAGATCTACATTCAAAAATACTGAAGAGTCTCTCATGGGATTAGTGTCTCTGATCGAACCTACTTCCATAGATAAAGCACCTCTAGACAATGATTGGATACTTGCAATACAGGAAGAACTAAATCATTACTAGAAGCGATGTATGGGATCTAGTTCTTAAACCAAAAGGCTTCAACATCATTGGAACTAAATGGGTCTTTAGAAACAAGTTAAGTGAACAAGGAGAAGTTGTTAGAAATAAATCCTGACTGATTGCACCAGGTTATAGTCAGCAAGAAGGGATATATTATACAAAAACCTTTTCACTAGTCGCCAGGTTAGAAGTTATCAGACTTTTAATTTCATTTGCTATAAATAATGACATCATTCTTTATCAGATGGATATCTAAAGTGAATTTTTAAATGAATAAATTAATGAAGAATTTTATGTGCACCAACCCCCTGGTTTTGAAAATACAAAACATCCACAATATGTTTATAAACTTAAGAAATTGTTATATGGCATGAAACAAGCTCCTAGAGCTTGGTATGAAAGACTAAGTAACTTTTTCTTAGTAAATGATTTTACCAAAGTGACGGTGGACACAACTCTATTCTGTAAATCATTTAAAAGGGAGATTCTGATTTGTCAAATATACGTAGATGATATAATATTTGGATCTACTAAGGCCTCCTTGGGCAAAGAATTTTCTAATACTATACAGGAAGAATTTGAAATGAGCTTGATGGGTGAACTCAAGTTCTTTCTGGGAATTCAAGTCAATCAAACTCCACAAGGAACCCACATACATCAAAGCAGTTATGTTAATTAACTTATGAAGAAATTTGATAGGTCAAAAAGTAAGCCATCTAAAACTCATATGCATCCTACATGCATTCTGGAAAAGGAAGAGGTAAGTAAGAAAGTAGAATAGAAGCTCCACAGAGGTATGATTGGTTCTCTCCTATATTTAACAGCTTCAAGACCTGATATTCTATATAGAATTTGTCTTTGTGCCAGATTCCAATCAAATCCTAGAGAATCTCACTTAACAACAGTTAAGCAAAATTTCAAGTATCTGAAGGGTACTACTAATCTTGGTCTTTGTTATAGAAAATATAGAGAATATAAATTAGTAGGGTACTGTGAAGCTGAGTTTGCAAGAGATAGAATAGAAAGAAAAAGTACTTCTGGAAGCTGCCATTTTCTGGGAGATAACTTAATCTCATGGTCCATCAAAAGACAATCCACTATTGCACTATCAATTGCTGAAGCTGAATAGATATAAATATTCAGCTGGATGTAGTACTCAGATGCTCTGGCAGAAGAGTAAGCTTGGAGATTTTCATATTTATGAGAGTAAAATTCATATCCAGTGTGATAATACTTCTGCTATATGTCTTTCTAAAAATCCTATTTTACATTCTAGGGCTAAACATATAGAAATTAAATATCATTTAGTATATGGAATATACTCATAAGTGAATTCTTTGTTTAAAATTTATAGACACGGACCATCAATGGGATGCTATTTTCACAAAACCCCTAGCTGAAGATGGATTTAATTTCATTATGAAACACCTCGGTATGGAATTATTCCCTGAATGAAAATGTAGTTTCTGTACATTGAACCCTCAGAATTTTTTATTTGTTTTTGTTAACATCTGAACAATAGTTCTTCAGAAGTGAGAAGGAAAATTGTCTCAGAAACTATCCAAAAGATGTGAACATTTTCTAAAAACGTTTCATTTCAAAATAGTATCATGCAGTTAACCATATCAACATATGTTAATCATAAACATTAAGTCATCATCAGAGACAGAACAAGTGTTCTCACTCTGAATGATCAACGATTAAGTTGATGCATTAAGGCGCGAGTCATCAGTAACTGTTTCATATATCTTTGCTACCACCTTCATAAGAAATCTTTTATTGTTTTTAATCATTATTTATTCACCTCTCTCTCAATCAATTGTCACCATCTTTAACTCACTATTTGTTTTCTCCGAAAATGCTTTTCCCATCTTTTCTTCTAAAACCCTAAGTTTTGAGAAATGGCTTCTTATTTTCATCAGTTTGATTTTGTTTCTCATTGTATTTTCCTCTATTTTTTGCATAACTTTTTGCTCTTATTATATGTTTTTAATTATTTTTGATTTATGACAAAAATGGGAAGAAACTGAAATATTTTGAATATAACAGTGTCGAGACTAAGTCTCAAACATTTTAAATATCATTACTTCTGTTTCAATGTTTCTGAAAAAGCAAACAGGAAAGTGTCTCTTGAAAGTAACTTCTGCCACATGGACTTATCAGAACTTCCATCAAAAGCTTTTATAAAAAATCTTCAGGGAAGTATCTATTTTTTCTTTATTTGAGTATTCAACTCAGGGGGAGGCCCTAATGCTTTATGTTCTTACTTGGTCATCAAAATATACAAGTTTTTGTCATCATCAAAAAGGGGGAGATTGTTAGAACATAGTTTGGTTCTACATCTTAGTAATAGTTTTGATGATAAAAAATACATGATATATATAAAGAACAATTATGCTCTATAATAAATTATTTAAATATGCAGAGAAGATCTGATAGAGAAGCTTAGAAGTTGGTGAAAAATTTGCGCTAAGAAGATCTGATAAAGAAGCATAGAAGTTGGCGAAGAATTTGCGCTAAGAAGATCTGATGAAAGAGCATAGAAGATGATGGTGAATTGAATTTTGAAGCTCTGATAAGATGAAGCATACAATCTTAGAAGAAAATACATGTAATATGCCTAAACAGAAGAAGTATTTGATGCTATAACTTCTGAAGCACCAAAGTTGCAAGCTAAAATCAGATGAAGCAATACTCTGATAAGTGATGTTTTGGAAGAACAAAGGAAGTCTCAACACATTCATCTATTATGAAGTTCTAAGACTCAGCACCTAAGCTCAAGCTATATTCTGATAAGTGAAACTCTGAAAAACAAATAAGCTTTAACATGTTTGTCACATTCAAAGTTCCGATTACATGCAATCAAGCTCAAGAAACTCTGGAAAGACTAAAAATCAATATCACATAAATGAAAATCAATACCGGATAAAGAAAGTAACGACATAATAATTATAATTGGGAACAACATCAGCATTTTTGGAAAGAACATTAACTGAGAACATAATCAAGCTTCCAAAGATAGTTTCTTATGCCTCCAACACTTCAATTCACTCCCTCTATATAAAGAGACCATTAAGATGGATCAAGAGAGAACTCAAACACTCATATCAAACAAGAGAAATCAAATTCTCTCTTTGTCTCTTGAATTATCATGGTTCTTTAATCTTGTGTAAACATTATAGTTGTGATATAGCTTTTTAGAAGCATTTGTTAAACACATCATTTCTTTAAAAAAATTGTAATTCCTTGAGAAACCAAGTTGTGGTTTGATCTCAAGAATACGTTGAAAGTTGTCTTTGTGAAATTGTAATCAAAATTTTGATTAGTGGATTAAGACCTTGATTGAGAAAGGAGAAATCACCTTGGCGGTGGACTGGAGTAGTTTGAGTTCAAACAAACCAGGATAACCAAACGCGTCATACTATTTTTATTTTTAGAAAACCCCAATTCAAACCCCCTTTCTTGTGTTTTTCTATCCTTCAATTGGTATAAGAGCTCTTGGTTCTGGGTGTTAACACTTAACTGTGTCAAAAAAAGATCCTAAGAAAGAAAAACACTATGGTGGAACCAAGTCAAAAACAACAACAACGACAACCATGATGATTGCAATGACCCTGCACCTTCTCCCAAATTTGAATATCCTGTGTATATGGATGAAGATGATGAAAATGATGTAATCCTAGAAGAGGTTTCACAACTGCTTGAGCGCGAGAAAAATACCATCAAGTCGTATAAAGAGCCATTGCAGACGATTAACTTGGGTTCAGACGAGGATCCGAAAGAAATCAAGATTGGGGAACTGCGTCATCCCATTGTGAAGAGCAGGTTGATTGTGAAGAATGGAAAAACACAAGAAAGGGGTGTTTGAATTGGGATTTTTAAAACTTAAAGTAAAGAACAAGTTGGTTATCTTGGTTCGTTTGAACTCAAACTACTCCAGTCCACCCGCCAAGGTGATTTCGCCTCTCTCAAGAAGGTCTTAATCCACTAATCAATCTTGATTACAAAGCTACTTTGACAACCATCAATGTCTTCTTGAGTATAACCCACAACCCGGTTTTTCTCAAGGAATTTATTTAAACAATGTATGAATAAAAGTGTACAATAGTGTTTCTAATAAAACAATATCAAAATACAAGTGATGTTTTACACAGTTTGAATGTCGAATGTTTGAGAATGAAAAATGATAACAACGTTACTGTGCGTGAGAAATCGTGAAGGATTTATCCTCAAAGCCTTATTCAAATAGGCGAAGCATGAAGGAGCATTTGGAAACTTGATCAATGACAATGATGGTGCTTTCCGAAAATAAAGATCCTTGTTCCCTTCCATCCGTTACTCTTGAAATAGAAATATTTGATTTGTAACGCTTCAGAACATGCTTTCTTCAGAAGATGGAAGTGACTGTTGCTGCTTGCTTCACAACATTGTAGATCAGAACCATGAAGTCCTGTTTGCAGCATTAGAACTTCTTTCAGAGATGTTAATAATCAGAGTTGAAATAGCTTTGTAACTCATCTTCCATCAGAACTTCTTTAAGAAATGTTTACAATTAGAGTTGAAATAGCGTTGTAGCGTATCTTTTGATCTTCTTCCATCAGAACTTCTCTTCAAAACAAAATATAAATTTAGAGAGCATAATAGTTCTTTGCGTTTGTTATCATCAAAACTCTTACAAGGGTTGTAGAATCAAACTACGTTCTAATAATCTCCCCCTTTTTGATGATGACAAAAACTAGGATATTTCAACAGAAACAGAAAGAACATAAAGCATTTGAAGGTCTCCCCCCGAGTTGAATACTCAGATAGAGATGAAATACTTCCTTGAAGTTTATTCTGATAAGAGTTTTTGATGCATCTACTTCTGTCTTCACCAAAGTTTTGTTCCTTTTTTTCTTTCATAAAAAACGAGAGGTTATAATATTAAGAATGTTTGAGGCTGTGTCTCGATACTATTATTGGAAATATCTTATGTTCTCCCCCTTTTTGTCAAGAATCAAAAAGCAATATAAACACGTTTATGCAATAAAATAAGAGTTGTATTAAAAAGGATTGCAATAAAATATTTAGAAGAAAATAACACAAAAAATTGAACACAGTACAAAAATTTAAAAAAAAAAAAAGATTGAGGTGGAGGAACTCGTTTGGACATGGTGTCAAACAAGCTCTTAATCTGAGTGTTTGACTCTTCTTGTTTTCCCAGCATCCCTTTGACATCCTTGCATGTGTAATCTTGCTTGTCTAGTCTCTCATTGATCACTACATTTTCTTTCTTCAACTCCTCCAGAGTTTGCATAACCAGAGATGAAGAAGGTATATCATCAGAAGGTGCCACCTTTTCAGAGCAGGCTGCGGCAGATTCTAACTCAGTAGCTTCTTCTATTTCTTTTCCTTTGTCTTGAACTATAACCAGAGGAAGGGTATCAGAGAAAGGTTCATCAACTTCTGAAGGCTAGTGATCTTCCTAGGGGGGCATTGTCTAGCAGAAGAATAGGTTTCTTTTCCCAGTGGCGCAAACTTGATCCTTTAAAACATTCAGCTGATCAAAGAACTTTTGTTGAGCCATTTAATAATTTAACTCCTTGAGTTTCTGGGGTTCAGAATTGAACCATTTTCTGAACTGGTTCTAGTGTGAATCAGAAGCAGCAGGATTCTGATTTTCTAAGCAGGCTAGCTTCAAACAGTTAACCCATTCAATTATCTTTGTTTCAAAAATCAGTAAATTTATACCAACATCTGCCTTTGTGATATTTGGTTTTGGTTTTGGGATAGCAATTTTGTGAGAGCTAGAGGCAAGGTTGTCCACCGTTTCTAAGTCTATTATTGTACGTAGGTGATCTTCTGGAGGGCTAATAGGAGACGGAGAATCATAAATGATAATGGGTGAATGAGGTGTGTTTGGTGGAGTGGAATGGTAAGGAGATGGAATTTCTGGAATGTCGTGGATTGTGAGTGGTTGTCGAACCATGAGAGGTTATGTTATTCTAGGAATGGGTGAAGTGGTATCATATTCAATATTTGTATTTTCTGGTTGGGGAGCGTGAAAGTTTGGATTTTCAGAGTTGGGAGCTTGAGAGTTTGGATTTTTTGGTTGTGTGCCTTGGAACACCGGATCAAATTGATCAATATCATAAAGAACTTGAGCAAGTTCTGGCTGATTTTGGTCAAGATGTGAGGTAGTAGAATATGGTTCTTCCAAAATGCTTTCTAGAGTGAGTGAAGGGTCAAACTCAATATCAAAATCATCAAAGGTTTATGGTGAAGGGTCTTCTGTGGGTTTTGGAGAGGAGGGGGTTTCAGATGTTGATAAAAGTACTGATTCTATAATAGAAATAAAAGAAGAATTACCTTTCTTCTTAGCAGCTTTTGGAACCTTCTGAGAAGATCATTCTCCTACAACTTTCCTTTTCCTTGATTTCTTGAGAACAACCTATGGAGCTTGTTGTCTCAGGTCAAGAATGTTTACTTCTGGAACAGTCCCATCCATTTTGCAAGCTTCCAGATATCTGACAATAATTTCTGAAGAAGCATCTGTTTGAGAGAACAGAGGGAAATCCTTCAGAGGAACTCTTGATGGTATCAATGACTTCCTTTGTTGCACCAGTTGGATCCTTCTTGATGGTATCAATGATTTTCATTTTCTTCAGATTCTTTGCATTCAGAGGTTTACCAGCACATGCTTCTAGAGTGCTGACTTGTTGTGCTTCAGTCAAATATTCTACCAGTTTGTTTTCCGTCAGAATATCTGAAATTAGCCTACCCAAAGGTATCCAGTCCCTCTCAGTCCTTTCTTCTTCTCTAGTATCTTTGACGCTTGTCTTCAGATGATTAAACAACATCTGAGGAAGATTTACCTTTGCCTTTGTTGCAATGAAGTACATAAGAAATTGCTGGTTAATGTTGATATAATCAGGAGAATTTGTGGGCTTTCTGTGGTTGATGCAGCCCAAGATGATATTTTACCAAATTTTGAAGTAGTCCTTCAGATCTTTAATTTTATTTGATGGTTGGCCAGAAGTAAAAATCTCTTTTGAGATTGTTATTAGGTCAGAGAATTTTTCTGCCATGTCGCTGCAACGAATGCCTCCGCCTTCATGACCTATCAACCGTGCAATAAGGTCTTCATAAATTACTATTTTCTTCCCCATCACAAACGAAGTAACTTGATGGTTTAAAGAAGTTGCATGAATCCATAATTCTTTGACTAATCTTGGAAAGACTGGACCCAGTAGACGATCAAAATACTTGGTCCACCCTTGAAGTTCAACATCAGGAGTAAGGTCGTAGCCGTTCTCCTTCATACTTTCAAAGTACATAATGAGTTCACGGAGAACTTCTAGTTAATCAATGGGAGTCAGTAGAGTTCTTAAAGGTTCTTTATACCTTTCTATTGTTAAAGAAGAAGAGCCAGGAACACATTGAGAGCTTTGAGTGCTTTGAGAAGAAGCCATTGTTGACACAGACTTTTTGAATGTTTTTGAAAGAAAATTGCACACAAAGTAGAGAGAAAATAGTAGCGAGAAGAAGTGAGAGTGAAAAAGTGAAAGTGAAAGTGAATGGTTTATTTATAACCAAATTGAAAACTTAATTAGCAAGAAAAGAGTGAAAAATAATGATTACATAGCATTAATGATTCCTGAAAATAGGGAGATGGTGTGGAGATATAGAACAGTTACCAATACAACATGAGTCTTAATGTATCCAATCAAAGCTTTAGTCCCTTCAGAATTTGAACGCATGTTCAGCCTTAGAAGAACACTTGTGAGAGGATGACAAATGTTGATTATGTGAAATGCATGCTTCTATCTTTGAAATGAACCGTTTGGGAACTGTTCAGATCTTCTTAGATAGATCCTGATACAACTGTCCTTCTAACTTCTGAAGAATTATTGATTAGATACTCACCAAAAAATATAAAATTCTGAGTGTTAAAGAATACATAAATAAAACTCTTATTCTGGACATAATTTCATGCTGAGATGTTTCAGAATGAAATTAAACCTATCTTCAGAAAGGGGTTTATTGAAGACATCAGCCCATTGATGGTATGTGTCAATATATTTTAAGGAAAGAATTCCTTTCTGAATATAGTCCCTAATAAAGTGATGTTTTATTTCTATATGATTAGCCCTAGAATTTAAAATAGGATTTCTAGATAAGAAAATAGCAGAAGTATTATCATAGAGTATATAAATGTTACTCTCAAATATATTGAAGTCTTCAAGCTGACTTTTCATCCAGAGCATGTGTGTGCTGCATCCAGCTGCTGCTATATATTCAACTTCAGCGGTTGATAATGAAATTATGGATTTCCTCTTGCTGGACCACGAGATCAGATTTTCTCCCAGAAATTGACAGCTTCCAGAAGTGCTTTTTCTTTCTACTCTATCTCCAGCAAAGTCAGAATCACAGTACCCTACTAATTTATATTCATTGGTTTTTCTATAAAACAAACCAAGATTAGTAGTACCTTTCAGATACTTGAAAATTCGCTTAACAATTGTTAAGTGAGATTCTCTAGGATCTGATTGGAATCTGGCACATAGATATACACTATACAGAATATCGGGTCTTGAAGCAGTAAGATATAAGAGAGAACCAATCATACCTTTGTAGATCTTCTATTCTATCTTTTTACTTACCTCTTCCTTTTCCAGAATGCATGTAGGATGCATTGGAGTTTTGGCTGGCTCACATTCTGATAAGTCAAATTTCTTCAGAAGTTCTTTGACGTATTTGCTTTGGTGTATGTATGTTCCTTCTGGGATTTGGTTGATCTGAATTTCCAAAAAAAACTTGAGTTCTCCTGTTGTACCCCAAAATTTGCCCTCCTCTTTTTCACAAGAAATCACAGCTTCGAGTTTTCCCTGATTTTTCAGATTGGCTCAAGAATCGGTCAAACAGGCTTTTCTTATCAGTCTATCCAAAATTAGGTTTTCCATTGATTTTTGAATCAGTCAAACAAAATTAAGGTTTCTTTTGATTTGGTTGAGTTTGGCTCAGGGTTTGATCAAGCAGATGTTTCTTTGACAGTAAATCCAGAATTAGGGTTTGCACACGCATTCTCAGAAGAATTGGAATCCACAGCATTTCATTTGACTGTCACACTGCTTTGATGCTTGTTCAAGATTTCCGTTTATTTCTTAAAGGCTAAACATATGGGATAGAAGCTGAGGCTTCTGATTGAAAGTTTGAAGCATTAGTTTGATCAGTGAGGTAAAAGGCGTATGGACGTTTGTTTGTTTAACTGTGCAATGCATTTGGTTATTTGGAATGTCGGGCGTATTTTTGGTTAATGCGAGGTTGTGAGACTACAACGTTTATTAATTATTTATTTTATCTAAGTTAAAATAATTGGGATGCATTTCCAGTCATTTTAATTCAAGAGATTTAAATAAATAAATAAACAGTGTAAAAGAAAGGTTGAAATATCTGACAAAAGATTTTATTTATTTTAATTATTGTTACAAGTGTTATTTGAATACAGTAAATTTATTTACAGTGTTTACAATAATGTTTATTACAATGATTAAAAATAAAATAAAACTATCTTCTAAGCCTCTTGAAGTCTTCATACTTCTCTGATCCCCAACTGGTATTTACCTGCAAAGATAGAAAAAAGAAGTCAATACAGTTAAATTGAAAAGTATGCTCAGACAGATAATTAAAAACTCATCATTAAAGATTGTTGGCCGGAATCAGATTTTTTGATTTTCATCATGTTTTACTCGTCCTCTTTGCAAATCACAAGAAGATTTCTCTTCTTGGTTCACAAAGAGGAAAAGTAAATTAATTGTTGCAAGCATATAAATCAATTAAATAGAAGGCACAAGGCAGCATATAATACAAGGGACAAGATGCACAAATTCAAACTGAACAAACCAAGTTGCAATGTCAAACAAAGCAAACTAAGTTACACAAACTGTCAAAGAAGCTTTCAACAAAACTGCATACAAGCTATCAAAAAAGGCAATGCAGAAAATCTAGAAGAAAGTACAAAATGCAGAGCAAAACCAAGTTGCAAGCAAGCAATTTTTCATCATTTTCTAGGCCAACACCTTTTCAGAAATTAAAAGTACTTTAAGCAATAAAATATGCTTTCTTTATGGAGAGAGAGAAAGAGAGAAAAAGTAAAAAGGTTTGCAGTTTGGCAGGCTAAGAAGATAGATAAATATAACAAGAACAAAGCACTGTTAGGGGGGGCAGAACACAAAGAAAAAAGAACCACAAACTGATACTGAAAACACCAGCCTGCTTCCACACGCCAAAATCCACAGAAGCAGCAAGCCTGCCTGCATAAAACCTCAAAACTTACAGAAGCAAACCTTCAAGCCTATTCAAAACCTGTTTCAAACTTGCAAACCAACACAAGCCTTGCACCCTGCTTGTATCCAAGTCTGCCTGTATCTAAGCCTGCCTTACCAACAGCAAGCCTTCAAACCTGCTAAGAAACCTGTCAAACTTGCAAAACTCAAACAACAATAAACACTCTCAGAACTTGTTCAAATATAACATCAAGCCTGCATAACCTTCAACAAAAAAACCCAGTTCAAACTACAAATACCAATAAACCTGCCTTCCTAAAATTTCAAGCAAACTTGCCTTCAATCCAAACCAAATATCACATAACCAACACTCTCAGAACAAAGTTCATCATAGAGTCAACAAAACATAACAAAAGCCAACAAAATATTCAGAAAGAAGAGCACATCAAAAGCATCACAAAAGCAAGCATTCAGATAAGAAGAGGTCCAGAAGTGAAACGAATATCATAGCATTTTCATAATTGTTTTCATCACAAAACGAAGTGAAAGGTGCAAATACCAGAAAAGCCAACATCATCATCGCTCCCTCACCCGGCCACCTGAGAGCGCCGTCGTCTAACCCTCCGTCTCTTCTCCAACAATAAAACCCCAAGGTATTGATTCCCTTTCTTATTGTTTTACACCTCACATAAACATAGAACAATCAAAGATTAATGACATGCACGAATCCAAAACCCTAAAAACGTTTAGAAGGAAATCGGTACCTTTTTTTTCATTGCCCTGAGCAACCGTGGA
Source organism: Vicia faba (assembly GCA_948472305.1). Classification (NCBI taxonomy): domain Eukaryota; kingdom Viridiplantae; phylum Streptophyta; class Magnoliopsida; order Fabales; family Fabaceae; genus Vicia; species Vicia faba. Next base: position 897,141,151 of record OX451741.1, on the reverse strand, counting down.
GAGAGGAGAGTGGAGGCATCGCTCCAGTAGCCAGGCATAGAGGGCATCAATGGTCCTGTTTGAGAATGGTGAAGAGGCGAAGAAGGTGAGAAGGGAGCGACGTCGTTTCAAACTGTGAAACCTAATTCTGAGCCAAACAAACTGAAACCCTAACAAAACTTGTCAAATGCGTTTGGGCTTCTGCCCCATCAAACCCTTAAGCCCAAATTACAAACTAGCGCCTACACCCCCCTTTTCTTATCTTATCTTTTTTTTTTGGGCCAAGAAACATCCTTAAAGCCCACTTACCCTTTTTTTTATGTTTTGAAAACATTTTTTTTATATTACCATATCTTCATAACCTATTTTTGTTAAATAAAAAATAATACATTAACTTTTTGTACAAAATTTTCTTAATGCCTTTTTTTTATTTAGTACAATTAAAAATACATAAAAATAGAATTTATTAAGTTAAATAATTTTCTCTTTAAAACCCTTTTTGTTTATATATAATTAACAAAAACACAAAAATAATAATGAACACTTAATTTTCATTTGATCATTTGTAAATAACCATGTGCACCATACAATACTTTTGATTCTCTTTTATTCTTATACCTTGATTATATTTTTACATTGAGAATGCGACGATTCGATTTGGTTGTAAATAATATTTGGACATTCCTATTCTGATAAGACTTATCCCCATTTGTAAACATTTGTACCCCCATCCCCAGATACTTGTTTGTAATAGCTTAGACTTTAAATTCCCGCAATTTATCGCTTTCCATATACTGTATAGTAATTAGGGTTTGTATACGAAGATTCAAAATCAATCGCTAGGTAACCTAATACAAGACAAATGCATGAAAATCAACACATAATTCACACTTGCACCTCTAGGGTAACCTCGCTTGTTGCCTCGGAAAATGCAATCATGTCCCTCAAGTATGAGACACTCTAGCAAATGTCCCTTCGATAAACAAAGATCGTAGTCCCTCGATGACCCTCGATGTTTCCTTCGATAAAATGATCTCGTCCCTTACAAAATTGCTAGAGCGCCTCACAAGTTGCCTTCAATGATTGTATACGATGACCCGCGCCTGTCCCGTTAACATCCTAACACAAGGTTGTTCACCAAATACAATGGTGAAACAACACTGTTAAAAGGGTTAAAAACATAAGAAAAATCTTTGAGTAAAGTAGGGTAGACAAACTCTTAGTTACTTGATCAAAAATCTTGCAAAACATCCTTGCCATTTTCAAACACACATCACAACACAACTTCAAAAACAATTTCAAAACAACTTTCAAAACATTGAAATATCTTTTCAAAAAGATACACACCTTTGTATATACTCAAACAAGAGTCATTACAAAGGTTGCCTAGACAAGGCATCTTTTTCAAAACATTTTCAAAACCACACACACAAAGCACCATTTCAAACAATCAAAAGCAAAGGCAAGTGATCTAAAACAAGTAACTAAGAGCCCATGGATAACCATGAATGAAAAGGGTGCTAGCACCTTCCCTTTTCATAATCTACCCCCCGAACCCATGAAAAAATTTCAAAGGTCTTTCCTGTGCTTTTTGACCTTTCCTTAGGATAAAATAAAAAGTCGGTGGCGACTCTTGCTAAATCGAACAAGTGCGAGAACAAACACAAAACCCAAGTCAGTTCTCCCACCGTATCACAGAACTGGCGAATCTGCTGGGGAAATTTCTAAAAGTGGGATTACCTTAGGGTTTTATATCACCTATACATGCTTGCTTTGATTGCTTTGATTGCTTTACTTTTTGGGTTCCTTGTTTGGGTTTGTTTAATCCTACACCTGGATTTGGGGGCACCTTTATAGGTAAATAGCAATAAACTGTGAGGGAACTGTGCGGGGTATACCGACATGGTTGAAGCATTAGCTATGTTAGTGTGACATATTTGTGGGTACCGGTAGCCTTTGAGTAGTCAAGGAGAATACGTGGCCGCTGAGCGATGTCATGAAGCACTAACAAACTCTTAGAACCTTACTTGACCATCTTGGCCTTTTTAGGGGTAGTGAGATGACCGACTTTGGTGCAGTCCGAAGTTGGTAGATACTCGATACTACACTCATTGAGGATTGTTTTCTTGGGATATTTTGGTCGCCTGTTAAGTGGCTAAACCAAAACAATGAACATAGAAAATAATCCAGTGATATTGAGCTCCTTAGAACCCGGTTTCTATTTTAGGACAGGTTGAGCCAACTAACTTCAAGAGGGTACTTACCTACGAACCCCATGCAAGCCTAAACCTAAGGACTTGTTTTCTTTGTGTGAATATGATCGCCTGTATATACACTTACTTGCTTTTGCATACATGTACATAACATCATAACATCATACCACAACATTTACAATAACCATTTCAAGGATCTCGAGGGTCTTTTGATACAGAGGCATGTTGAACCAGACGTCTACCAAAGGGAAAGAGGGTTCCCCTCTAAACAAACACCGTCAATGATCAAGTGCAACAACTTGAATCAGGGGCTATGACCCACTCGACATGGTGATCTTGATTCTCGTGGAAATACATCCACCATTACAAAGTTCTCCAATCAAAGATGTTGATCAAAGTTCAACCTCTAACATTTTTCTTGTGTTTACCCCGAGAGATCCTTGAAAACATTGCATACATATATCATACATATCATTGCATAACAGGTTTCTCCTACAGGTCTCCTTATCTTCCAACTGTTTATTTCAGTAAGATGGATATGGAACAAACAGTGAAAGATCTCCAAGCTCAAAACGCTCAATTCCAACAAATGCTTCTGGCTATGGGTAAAGGGCAAGAGGATCTGAAAGCTATCCTTCTCAAAGACAAGAAAAAGAAGTCCAAGAAGGCAGCGAGCATCCTGAACTTGAGAAGAAGACCTAAAACCCTAGACCTTTCAAGTCCATCCAACATAGGGGATAGTCTGGCAGAAGACCACAATTTGGAGATCAATGATGGTGAAGCTGACTACTCCGAAGAACAATATCCTCTCGCTGATGACAAGTACAAATAGTTGGAGGACCGCCTCAGTGCTATGGAGATTCAACAAATACCTGGCTTGGATTTAGGAGACATGGGTTTAGTTTCTGGATTGGTCATCCCGCCAAAGTTCAAGGTCCCTACCTTTGCCCTGTACGATGGAGTCTCTTGCCCTAAGATGCACTTAAAATCTTATGTCCGCAAGATTCAACCATACACAACTGATCCAAAGCTTTGGATCCATTTCTTCCAAGAAGGCCTGGTAGGGACTCAACTCGAGTGGTTCTATCTATTGGAGAGTTCTCACATCCACACCTGGGAGGACTTAGCTGCTGCTTCTTACAAACAGTATCAGTACAATGCTGATCTTGCACCAACTCGTGTGCAATTGCAGAACATGACCATGGGTTCTGACGAGAACTTCAAAGGATACGCCCAAAAGTGGAGAGATCTGGCCGGTAGGGTGCAACCCCCTTTAACTAACAGAGAGCTGATTGACATCTTCATGGGAACTTTGACAGGGCCTTTCTTCAATCACTTAATTGGAAGCTCCTCAGCCGGGTTCACCGAGATAATACTGACCGGTGAAAGGGTCGAAGCTGGCATCAAAAGTGGAAAGATCCAAGGATTTACACCCTCTGATGTTCAGAAAAAGCCCTACAATGGGAAGAAAGAGTCCAATGTTGTGTATGGTCAAAAGAGTCGTCATGACCAACACGTAGGAGAAATCTTGATCTCTAATCCTACGCCTGCTCAACAAAGGCAGGGGCATCAGCGTAAGGAGGTCGCACCTAAAAGAAAATATACTAGGATCAACATGTCACTAGCTCAAGCGCTACAACACATGTTGAAGAAAGAGATGATTACATTAAAGGCTCCTCATCCGAACCCTAAGACTTCATCTCCAAACTACAACCCGAATGCAATATGTGCTTATCATTTTGGTAGCCCAGGGCATGACACAAACAACTGTTGGGCTCTGAAGAACAAGGTCCAAGACATGATTTATGCCAAGGAGATCGAGTTTGACCCTCCGGAGACTCTAGCATAATCAGTGCTCCCTTGACGAATCATTAAGAGCGTCTTTGTTTCATTTGAATTTTCAAGTTGTAATCTCTTTGTTATTCAAACAATTATCTATTAATGTTAAACTTTGTTTCATTAATGCATTGCATATGTTTGTCTTGATTTGATCCACTCATTTTCATTACATTTAAACTGTGCTTTTTACTCTCTTTATGACATTTAACTCTTGCTAAAAGCTACAAGCCTTTAGAGGGAGGATGACGAAACAATGCCATAATCTCATACAGTATGCTTTTGAACAGACCTTGCTGATGATGTACAAGCGTTTCTTTCAAATCCTAAACACTGGAGTTATAAGGAAGATAATCCCTAGTCAACCCCTTCGAGCCAAAGAAGTAGAAGTTTTCTGTTTTAAAACAAATGAAACCTTTGATTTAAACCTGGGGCAGGTAGTCTCTCAGTTAATTCCAAAAAAAAAGGGATGCGCATTAAAGTCACAAACTCTCAGTTCGTAATACAACGATCGACATCAAAAGAATTCCTCTGGAATCAAAAGACAGTGGTGGTTCCTTATCTCATAGGCAGTCAATCTCTCAAAAGAGAAAAGCCCACTGAGCCAAAACCTATAAAGGAGGCTTAAGAAAGTTGGGGCATCCCGCTGACTGTAATCTCGAAAACAGGAACAGTCCGGCAAAAGTTAGGGATAATAAATCAAACGAGGTCACTACAAATCCTCAAACAACATGAAAAATATTGCAAAAATGACTGCCTTCCAACAAATTCAACCGGTGTGAACCATCACCAAAAAGTCGTTCCAAACTCGAATAGAGTTCGACGCACAATTAACTGAGTTTAGGACTGAAGGACATCACGAAGAGCGGGTGGGAACAAATATACTTTGAGCCTTTATCCTTTGTTTCTTAAACCGTGAACCAATCCACGTTACAACCCTTCAAAAGTCATAATTGAAGCATGGGTTAGTTCGAAAGCATACTGTTACAAAAGGTATCCTGACTCCTGTAAGGCTTTTCCCTAAATCTTGTGTTGAATTTGTCTTATAAAAAGTTTTCTGCTAAAAACCGCATTTTTTCAAAACTTCGAGACAGCATAAACTTTGCATTACTTGAATATCACTGTTTGCATTTGTCTATTTGTTTGACAGCGGAGAAATTCACACAACGAATATCCGATGAACGAAAGCCCTCTCAGTGAACAAAATCACTTCAAAAAGGATGACACTTCCATTGACAAATCTCCTATCAACAAGGGGGCATGACATGTCACTATCCGGCACACCTGGGGCAGTCCAGTCAAGATTCCAAGAAATCTCTCAAAGAATTGCAGAGTAACCAGGGGCAGGCCTCCCTCACCGTCACTTGGGGGCGTTGAACATCAATCTCAGTGAAGGGTTACATACAAGGCCACAAACATTCGCTACTAGGGGCAATGATAAGTCTCCCCAAAGTCCTTCTCATAGGATAACTCCTCAGCAAAGGTTTAATCTTTGAAAACCTTTCCCCAGCTGAATCAACCTCAAGAATCCTCGAGGACTTCCCCCAACAAAGATGTCACCTCTCTAGCGGACTGACAACATGGTTTATTTCCCCAATAACACCAGGATTCCCCAGCTTGAGTTTGCCTCTCCGACTGCTACAAATCAAAGGGCCACGACTCCTCTTCCCCAGTAAACTGCTCTACAATCCCCAAGCAAGTTACTACGAAATCTGGACCCGACCAGATATCAGTTCAACTTCGACTTCCCAATAGAGAAACGGACGACTAAGACTCCTAAACTCTTTTCCCAAGCAGAAATAAACATTCTCCCCACAGAGTTTTCAATATCCCCCAGCGGAGTTATCCTCAAACAACACAGCAGGGATCCCAGGTGGAAACATTTTGAGCAAAGTTTGAAGACACACATACTCTTCAACAGCAGTCCAGGGTTTAAAGACTCCCCAACACTTGTCAAGGATTTATTTTCCAAGACAAAAGTACATTCATTAAACATTTCACATTTCATACATCCTATTATCATACATAATAAATGCAGATTACACAAATCTCATTTATTTTGAGAACATCATTATGCATTTCATACATCATGACTTTGCATACAACTAACGTTCTACCTTTTTTAGGAAAGATCGATCAACAGATGATTACCATCAACCTTTTCAAGTTCCAGATCAATACCTGTAACAAGCCAGGAAAACCATCTGTGGACGAGGGATTGAAGATCAATACCTGTAACAAGCCAGGAAAACTATCTTTCTTTCTCAGGTCAGAGATTAATACCTGAAACCAGCCAGGACAACTATCTCATTGACCAACCTTTTCAAGTTCAAGATTAATACCTGTAGCAAGCCAGGAAAGCCATCTGTGGACGAGGGATTGAAGATCAATACCTGTAACAAGCCAGGAAAACCATCTTTCTTTCTCAGGTCAGAGATTAATACCTGAAATCAGCCAGGACAACTATCTCATCGACCAACCTTTTCAAGTTCCAGATTAATACCAGTAGCAAGCAAGGAAAACTATCTGTGGACGAGGGATTGAAGATCAATACCTGTAACAAGCCAGGAAAACTATCTTTCTTTCTCAGGTCAGAGATTAATACCTTAAACCAGCCAGGACAACTATCTCATCGACCAACCTTTTCAAGTTCCAGATTAATACCTCTAACAAGCCAGGAAAACCATCTGTGGACGAGGGATTGAAGATCAATACCTGTAACAAGCCAGGAAAACTATCTTTCTTTCTCAGGTCAGAGATTAATACCTGAAACCAGCCAGGACAACTATCTCATCGACCAACCTTTTCAAGTTCCAGATTAATACCTGTAGCAAGCCAGGAAAACTATCTGCGGACGAGGGATTGAAGATCAATACCTGTAAAAAGCTAGGAAAACTATCTTTCTTCCTCAAGTCAGAGATTAATACCTGAAACCAGTCAGGACAACTATCTCATCGACTAACCTTTTCAAGTTCCAGATTAATACCTGTAACAAGCTAGGAAAACCATCTGTGGATGAGGGATTGAAGATCAATACCTGTAACAAGCTAGGAAAACTATCTTTATTTCTCAGGTCAAAGATTAATACCTGAAACAAGCCAGGACAACTATCTCATCAACCAACCTTTTCAAGTTCCAGATCAATACCTGTAGCAAGCCAGGAAAACTATCTGTGGATGACTGATTGTAGATTAATACCTGTAACAAGCCAGGAAAACTATCTACATGAAGAGATTGAAGATTAATACCTGTAGCAAGCCAGGAAAACTCTCTTTCTTCCTCAGGTCAGAGATTAATACCTAAAACCAGACAGGACAATTATCTACTTGACCATCATCAGGCAACCCTACACCGGTTCCTTCTCAATTCCAGATGCAGTTTTACACGGACTCATCATCAGAAAACCCTACACAGGTTCCTTCTTTCAACTTACAAAATTACAATTCAACAAGAATTCTTGGATGGCATCTTTAAGCCCATCTCCAATAACTATCCATCATATCTCCAAATGGCATCTGTAAGCCCATTCCCGACATCACAATACCTGTAGAGATTGAAGATCAATACCTGTAACAAGCTAGGAAAACTATCTTTCTTTCTCAGGTCAGAGATTAATACCTGAAACCTGACCGGACAAATATCTACTCGACCAACTCATGCTTATTCAACTTCAAGACTTCTGAAAACAGTTTACAAGTTCTCCAGATATGGATGTTAATCTATCGCTTGTTCAAGTTCAAGACCTCTGAAAACAGTTTACGGGTGCTTCCAAATACGGATGTCAATCTATTGCTTATTCAGACCCCCTGCTCAGAGATGTTCCAAAACATGGACACCTTTCTGATACTCATTTCTTTCACCTACAACATACATTCTAGATGGCATCTTTAAGCCCATCCCCCGACAAGATTCTGTCACATTCCAGATGGCTTCTTTAAGCCCATCCCCGACAAGTTTTTGTCACCTCTCCAAATGGCATCTTTAAGCCCATTCCCTCTACCATCACATCACCGAGTGCAAATTTCTGGGCACTCTAGTGTTCAATCATCTTTCACCTTCAAGTCACAAATGGCAGATTCGCCAATCTAACTCTTCAGGTGTAAGAAGATTGAACAGGGGCAACTGTTGTACCCCAAAATTTTCCCTCCTCTTTTTCACAAGAAATCACAGCTTCGGGTTTTCCCTGATTTTTCAGATTGGATCAAGAATCGGTCAAACAGGCTTTTCTTATCAGTCTATCCAAAATTAGGTTTTCCATTGATTTTTGAATCAGTCAAACAAAATTAAGGTTTCTTTTGATTTGGTTGAGTTTGGCTCAGGGTTTGATCAAGCAGATGTTTCTTTGACAGTAAATCCAGAATTAGGGTTTGCACACGCATTCTCAGAAGAATTGGAATCCACAGCATTTCATTTGACTGTCACACTACTTTGATGCTTGTTCAAGATTTCCGTTTATTTCTCAAATCCTAAACATATGGGATAGAAGCTGAGGCTTCTGATTGAAAGTTTGAAGCTTTAGTTTGATCAGTGAGGTAAAAGGCGTATGGACGTTTGTTTGTTTAACTGTGCAATGCATTTGGTTATTTGGAATGTCGAGCGTATTTTTGGTTAATGCGAGGTTGTGAGACTACAACGTTTATTAATTATTTATTTTATCTAAGTTAAAATAATTGGGATGCATTTCCTGTCATTTTAATTCAAGAGATTTAAATAAATAAATAAACAGTGTAAAAGAAAGGTTGAAATATCTGACAAAAGATTTTATTTATTTTAATTATTGTTACAAGTGTTATTTGAATACAGTAAATTTATTTACAGTGTTTACAATAATGTTTATTACAATGATTAAAAATAAAATAATACTATCTTCTAAGCCTCTTGAAGTCTTCATACTTCTCTGATCCCCAACTGGTATTTACCTGCAAAGATAGAAAAAAGAAGTCAATACAGTTAAATTGAAAAGTATGCTCAGACAGATAATTAAAAACTCATCATTAAAGATTGTTGGTCGGAATCAGATTTTTTGATTTTCATCATGTTTTACTCGTCCTCTTTGCAAATCACAAGAAGATTTCTCTTCTTGATTCACAAAGAGGAAAAGTAAATTAATTGTTGCAAGCATATAAATCAATTAAATAGAAGGCACAAGGTAGCATATAATACAAGGGACAAGCTGCACAAATTCAAACTGAACAAACCAAGTTGCAATGTCAAACAAAGTAAACTAAGTTACACAAACTGTCAAAGAAGCTGTCAACAAAACTGCATACAAGCTATCAAAAAAGGCAATGCAGAAAATCTAGAAGAAAGTACAAAATGCAGAGCAAAACCAAGTTGCAAGCAAGCAATTTTTCATTATTTTCCAGGCCAACACCTTTTCAGAAATTAAAAGTACTTTAAGCAATAAAATATGCTTTCTTTATGGAGAGAGAGAAAGAGAGAAAAAGAAAAAAGGTTTGAAGTTTGGCAGGATAAGAAGATAGATAAATATAACAAGAACAAAGCACTGTTAAGGGGGGCAGAACACAAAGAAAAAAGAACCACAAACTGATACTGAAAACACCAACCTGCTTCCACACGCCAAAATCCACAGAAGCAGCAAGCCTGCCTGCATCAAACCTCAAAACTTACAGAAGCAAACCTTCAAGCCTATTCAAAACTTGTTTCAAACTTGAAAACCAACACAAGCCTTGCAGCCTGCCTGTATCCAAGCCTGCCTGTATCCAAGCCTGCCTGTATCCAAGCCTGCCTTACCAACAACAAGCCTTCAAACCTGCTAAGAAACCTGTCAAACTTGCAAAACTCAAACAACAACAAACACTCTCAGAACTTGTTCAAATATAACATTAAGCCTGCATAACCTTCAACAAAAAAACCCAGTTCAAACTACAAATACCAATAAACCTGCCTTCCTAAAATTTCAAGCAAAATTGCCTTCAATCCAAACCAAATATCACATAACCAACACTCTCATAACAAAGTTCATCATAGAGTCAACAAAACATAACCAAATCCAACAAAATATTCAGAAAGAAGAGCACATCAAAAGCATCACAGAAGCAAGCATTCAAATAAGAAGAGGTCCAGAAGTGAAACGAATATCATAGCGTTTTCAGAATTGTTTTCATCACAAAACAAAGTGAAAGGTGAAAATACCAGAAAAGCCAGCATCATCATAACGCTCCCTCACCCGGCCACCTGAGAGCGCCGCCGTCCAAACCTCCGTCTCTTATCCAACAACAAAAACCCAAGGTATTGATTCCCTTTCTTACTGTTTTACACCTCACATAAACATAGAACAATCAAAGATTAATGACATGCACGAATCCAAAACCCTAAAAACGTTTAGAAGGAAATCGGTACCTTTTTTTTCATCGCCCTGAGCAACCGTGGAGAGAGGAGAGTGGAGGCATCGCTCCAGTAGCCAGGCATAGAGGGCATCAATGGTCCTATTTGAGAATGGTGAATAGGCGAAGAAGATGAGATGGGAGCGGCGCCATTTCAAACTGTGAAACCTAATTCTGAGCCAAACAAACTGAAACCCTAACAAAACTTGTCAAATGCGTTTGGGCTTCTGCCCCATCAAACCCTTAAGCCCAAATTACAAACTGGCGCCTGCACCCCCCTTTTCTTATCTTATCTTTTTTTTTTCGGCCAAGAAACATCCTTAAAGCCCACTTACCCTTTTTTTTATGTTTTGAAAACATTTTTTTTATATTACCATATCTTCATAACCTATTTTTGTTAAGTAAAAAATAATACATTAACTTTTTGTACAAAATTTTCTTAATTCCTTTTTTTTATTTAGTACAATTAAAAATACATAAAAATAGAATTTATTAAGTTAAATAATTTTCTCTTTAAAACCCTTTTTGTTTATATATAATTAACAAAAACACAAAAATAATAATGAACACTTAATTTTCATTTGATCATTTGTAAATAACCATGTGCACCATACAATACTTTTGATTCTCTTTTATTCTTATACCTTGATTATATTTTTACATTGAGAATGCGACGATTCGATTTGGTTGTAAATAATATTTGGACATTCCTATTCTGATAAGACTCATCCCCATTTGTAAACATTTGTACCCCCATCCCCGGATACTTGTTTGTAATAGCTTATACTTTAAATTCCCGCAATTTATCGCTTTCCATATACTGTATAGTAATTAGGGTTTGTATGCGAAGATTCAAAATCAATCGCTAGATAACCTAATACAAGACAAATGCATGAAAATCAACACACAATTCACACTTGCACCTCTAGGGTAACCTCGCTTGTTGCCTCGGAAAATGCAATCATGTCCCTCAAGTATGAGACACTCTAGCAAATGTCCCTTCGATAAATAAAGATCGTAGTCCCTCGATGACCCTCGATGTTGCCTTCGATAAAATGATCTCGTCCCTTACAAAATTGCTAGAGCGCCTCACAAGTCGCCTTCAATGATTGTATACGATGACCCGCACCTGTCCCGTTAACATCCTAACGCAAGGTTGTTCACCAAATACAATGGTGAAACAACACTGTTAAAAGGGTTAAAAACATAAGAAAAATCTTTGAGTAAAGTAGGGTAGACAAACTCTTAGTTACTTGATCAAAAATCTTGCAAAACATCCTTGCCATTTTCAAACACACATCACAACACAACTTCAAAAACAATTTCAAAACAACTTTCAAAACATTGAAATATCTTTTCAAAAAGACACACACCTTTGTATATACTCAAACAAGAGTCATTACAAAGGTTGCCTAGACAAGGCATCTTTTTCAAAACATTTTCAAAACCACACACACAAAGCACCATTTCAAACAATTGAAAAGCAAAGGCTAGTGATCTAAAACAAGTAACTAAGAGCCCATGGATAACCATGAATGAAAAGGGTGCTAGCACCTTCCCTTTTCATAATCTACCCCCCGAACCCACGAAAAAATTTCAAAGGTCTTTCCTGTGCTTTTTGACCTTTACTTAGGATAAAATATAAAGTCGGTGGCGACTCTTGCTAAACCGAACAAGTGCGAAAACAAACGCAAAACCCAAGTCAGTTCTCCCACCGTATCACAGAACTGGCGACTCTGCTGGGGAAATTTCTAAAAGTGGGGTTACCTTAGGGTTTTAGATCACCTATACATGCTTGCTTTGATTGCTTTGATTGCCTTACTTTTTGGGTTCCTTGTTTGGGTTTGTTTAATCCTACACCTGGATTTGGGGGCACCTTTTTAGGTAAATAGCAATAAACTGTGAGGGAACTGTGCGGGGTATACCGACATGGTTGAAGCAGTAGCTATGTTAGTGTGACATGTTTGTGGGTACCGGTAGCCCTTGAGTAGTCAAGGAGAATACGGGGCCACTGAGCGATGTCATGAAGCACTAACGAACTCTTAGAACCTTACTTGACCATCTTGGCTTTTTTAGGGGTAGTGAGATGACCGACTTTGGTGCAGTCCAAAGTTGGTAGATACTCGATACTACACTCATTGAGGATTGTTTTCTTGGGATATTTTGGTCGCCAGTTAAGTGGCTAAACCAAAACAATGAACATAGAAAATAATCCCGTGATATTGAGCTCCTTAGAACCCGGTTTCTATTTGAGGACAGGTTGAGCCAACTAACTTCAAGAGGGTACTTACCTACGAACCCCATGCAAGCCTAAACCTAAGGACTTATTTGCTTTGTGTGAATATGATCGCCTGTATATACACTTACTTGCTTTTGCATACATGTACATAACATCATAACATCATACCACATCATTTACAATAACCATTTCAAGGATCTCGAGGGTCTTTTGATACAGAGGCATGTTGAGCCAGACGTCTACCAAAGGGCAAGAGGGTTCCCCTCTAAACAAACACTGTCAAAGATCAAGTGCAACAACTTGAATCAGGGGCTATGACCCACTCGACATGGTGAGCTTGATTCTCGTGGAAAGACATCCACCATTACAAAGTTCTCCAATCAAAGATGTTGATCAAAGTTCAACCTCTAACATTTTTCTTGTGTTTACCCCGAGAGATCCTTGAAAACATTGCATACATATATCATACATATCATTGCATAACAGGTTTCTCCTACAGGTCTCCTTATCTTCCTACTGTTTATTTCAGTAAGATGGATATGGAACAAACGGTGAAAGATCTCCAAGCTCAAAATGCTCAATTCCAACAAATGCTTCTGGCTATGGGTAAAGGGAGAGAGGATCTGAAAGCTCTCCTTCTCAAAGACAAGAAGAAGAAGTCCAAGAAGCCAGCGAGCATCCTGAACTTGAGAAGAAGACCTAAAACCCTAGACCTTTCAACTCCATCCAACATAGGGGATAGTTTGGAAGAAGACCACAATTTGGAGATCGATGATGGTGAAGCTGACTACTCCGAAGAACAATATCCTCTCGTTGATGACAAGTACAAACAGTTGGAGGATCGCCTCAGTGCTATGGAGATTCAACAAATACCTGGCTTGGATTTAGGAGAAATGGGTTTAGTTTCTAGATTGGTCATCCCGCCAAAGTTCAAGGTCCCTACCTTTTCCCTGTACGATGGAGTCTCTTGCCCTAAGATGCACTTAAAATCTTATGTCCGCAAGATTCAACCATACACAACTGATCCAAAGATTTGGATCCATTTCTTCCAACAAAGCCTGGTAGGGACTCAACTTGAGTGGTTCTATCAATTGGAGAGTTCTCACATCCACACCTGGGAGGACTTAGCTGCTGCTTTTTACAAATAGTATCAGTACAATGTTGATCTTGCACCAACTTGTGTGCAATTGTAGAACATGACCATGGGTTCTGACAAGAACTTCAAAGGATACGCCCAAAAGTGGAGAGATCTGGCCGGTAGGGTGCAACCCCCTTTAACTAACAGAGAGCTGATTGACATCTTCATGGGAACTTTGACAGGGCCTTTCTTTAATCACTTAATTGGAAGCTCCTCAGCCGGGTTCACCGAGCTAATACTGACCGGTGAAAGGGTCGAAGCTGGCATCAAAAGTGGAAAGATCCAAGGATTTACACTCTCTGACGTTCAGAAAAAGCCCTACAATGGGAAGAAATAGTCCAATGTTGTGTATGGTCAAAAGAGTCGTCATGACCAACACGTAGGAGAAATCTTGATCTCTAATCCTACGCCTGCTCAACAAAGGCAGGGGCATCAGCGTAAGGAGGTCGCTCCTAAAAGACAATATACTAGGATCAACATGTCACTAGCTCAAGCGCTACAATACATGTTGAAGAAAGAGCTGATTACATTAAAGGCTCCTCATCCGAACCCTAAGACTTCTTCTCCAAACTACAACCCGGATGCAAGATGTGCTTATCATTTTGGTAGCCCAGGGCATGACACAAACAACTGTTGGGCACTGAAGAACAAGGTCCAAGACATGATTGATGCCAAGGAGATCGAGTTTGACCCTCCGGAGAATCTAGCATAATCACTGCTCCCTTGACGAATCATTGAGAGCGTCTTTGTTTCATTTGAATTTTCAAGTTGTAATCTCTTTGTTATTCAAACAATTATCTATTAATGTCAAACTTTGTTTCATTAATGCATTGCATATGTTTGTCTTGATTTGATCCACTCATTTTCATTACATTTAAACTGTGCTTTTTACTCTCTTTATGACATTTAACTCTTGCTAAAAGCTACAAGCATTTAGAGGGAGGATGATGAAACAATGCCATAATCTCATACAATATGCTTTTGAACAGACCTTGCTGATGATGTACAGACGTTTCTTTCAAATCCTAAACACTAGAGTTATAAGGAAGATAATCCCTAGTAAACCTTTCGAGCCAAAGAAGTAGAAGTTTTCTGTTTTAAAACAAATGAAACCTTTGATTTAAACCTGGGGCAGGATAGTATCTCAGTTAATTCCAAAAAAAAAGGGATGCGCATTAAAGTCGCAAACTCTCAGTTCGTAATACAACGAACGACATCAAAAGCATTCCTATGGAATCAAAAGACAGTGGTGGTTCCTTATCTCATAGGCAGTCAATCTCTCAAAAGAGAAAAGCCCACTGAGCCAAAACCTATAAAGGAGGCTTAAGAAAGTTGGGGCATCCTGCTGACTGTTATCTCGAAAACAGGAACAGTCAGGCAAAAGTTAGGGATAATAAATCAAAAGAACGAGGTCACTACAAATCCTCAAACAACATGAAAAATATTTCAAAAATGACTGCCTTCCAACAAATTCAACCGGTGTGAACCATTACCAAAAAGTCGTTCCAAACTCGAATAGAGTTCGACGCACAATTAACTGAGTTTAGGACTGAAGGACATCACGAAGAGTGGGTGGGAACAAATATACTTTGAGCCTTTATCCTTTGTTTCTTAAACCATAAACCAAGCCACGTTACAAACCTTCAAAAGTACTAATTGAAGCATGGGTTAGTTCAAAAGCATACTGTTACAAAAGGTATCCCGACTCCTGTAAGGCTTTTCCCTAAATCTTGTGTTGAATTTGTCTTATAAAAAGTTTTCTGCTAAAAAACGCATTTTTTCAAACATTCGAGACAAAACTTTGCATTACTTTAATATCACTGTTTGCATTTGGCTATTTGTTTGACAGCGGAGAAATTCACACAATGAATATCCGATGAACGAAAGCCCTCTCAGTGAACAAAATCACTTCAAAAAGGATGACACTTCCATTAACAAATCTCCTATCAACAAGGGGGCATGATATGTCACTATCCAGCACACCTGGGGCAGTCCAATCAAGATTCCAGGAAATCTCTCAAAGAATTGCAGAGTAACTAGGGACAGGCCTCCCTCACCGTCACTTGGGGGCGTTGAACATCAATCTCAGTGAAGGGTTACATACAAGGCCACAAACATTCGCTACTAGGGGCAATGACAAGTCTCCCCAAAGTCCTTCTCATAGGATGACTCCTCAGCAAGGGTTTAATCTTTGAAAACCTTTCCCCAGCTGAATCAACCTCAAGAATCCTCGAGGACTTCCCCCAACAAAGATGTCACCTCTCTAGCAGACTGACAACAGGGTTTATTTCCCCAACAACACCAGGATTCCCCAGCTTGAGTTTGCCTCTCCGATTGCTACAAATCAAAGGGCCACGAATCCTCTTCCCCAGTAGACTGCTCTACAATCCCCCAGTAAGTTACTACGAAATCTGGACCCAACTAGATATCAGTTCAACTTCGACTCCCCAGTAGAGCAACGGACGACTAAGACTCCTAAACTCTTTTCCCAAGCAGAAATAAACATTCTCCCCACAGAGTTTTCAATATCCCCCAGCGGAGTTATCCTCAAACAACACAGCAGGAATCCCCGGTGGAAACATTTTGAGCAAAGTTTGAAGACACACATACTCTTCAACAGCAGTCCAGGGTTTAACGACTCCGCAGCACTTGTCAAGGATTTATTTTCCCAGAAAAAAGTACATTCATTAAACATTTCACATTTCATACATCCTATTCTCATACATAATAAATTCATATAACACAAATCTCATTTATTTTGAGAACATCATTATGCATTTCATACATCATGACTTTGCATACAACTAACGTTCTACCTTTTTTAGGAAAGATCGATCAATAGATGATTACCATCAACCTTTTCAATTTCCAGATCAATACCTGTAACAAGCCAGGAAAACCATCTGTGGACAAGGGATTGAAGATCAATACCTGTAATAAGCCAGGAAAACTATCTTTCTTTCTCAGGTCAGAGATTAATACCTGAAACCAGCCAGGACAACTATCTCATCGACCAACCTTTTCAAGTTCTAGATTAATACCTGTAGCAAGCCAGGAAAACGATCTGTGGACGAGGGATTGAAGATCAATACCTGTAACAAGCCAGGAAAACTATCTTTCTTTCTCAGGTCAGAGATTAATACCTGAAACCAGCCAAGACAACTATCTCATCGACCAACCTTTTCAAGTTCCAGATTAATACTTGTAACAAGCCAGGAAAACCATCTGTGGACGAGGGATTGAATATCAATACCTGTAACAAGCCAGGAAAACTATCTTTCTTTCTCAGGTAAGAGATTAATACCTGAAACCAGCCAGGACAACTATCTCATCGACCAAACTTTTCAAGTTCCAAATTAATACTTGTAACAAGCCAGGAAAACCATCTGTGGACGAGGGATTGAAGATCAATACCTGTAACAAGCCAGGAAAACTATCTTTCTTTCTCAGGTCAGAGATTAATACCTGAAACTAGCCAGGACAACTATCTCATCGACCAACCTTTTCAAGTTCCAGATTAATACCTGTAACAAGCCAGGAAAACCATCTGTGGATGAGGGATTGAAGATCAATACCTGTAACAAGCCAGGAAAACTATCTTTCTTTCTCAGGTCAGAGATTAATACCTGAAACAAGCCAGGACAACTATCTCATCAACCAACCTTTTCAAGTTCCAGATCAATACCTGTAGCAAGCCAGGAAAACTATCTGTGGATGACTGATTGTAGATTAATATCTGTAACAAGCCAGGAAAACTATCTACATGAAGAGATTGAAGATTAATACCTGTAGCAAGCTAGGAAAACTCTCTTTCTTTCTCAGGTCAGAGATTAATACCTAAAACCAGACAGGACAATTATCTACTTGACCATCATCAGGCAACCCTACAGCGGTTCCTTCTCAATTCTAGATGCAGTTTTACACAGACTCATCATCAGAAAACCCTACACAGGTTCCTTCTTTCAACTTACAAAATTACAATTCAACAAGAATTCTTGGATGGCATCTTTAAGCCCATCTCCAATAACTATCCATCATATCTCCAAATGGCATCTGTAAGCCCATTCCCGACATCACAATACCTATAGAGATTGAAGATCAATACTTGTAATAAGCCAGGAAAACTATCTTTCTTTCTCAGGTCAGAGATTAATACCTGAAACCAGACAGGACAAATATCTACTCGACCAACTCATGCTTATTCAACTTCAAGACTTCTGAAAACAGTTTACGGGTTCTCCAGATATGGATGTTAATCTATCGCTTGTTCAGATTCAAGACCTCTGAAAACAGTTTACGGGTGCTTCCAAATACGGATGTCAATCTATTGCTTATTCAGACCCCCAGCTCAGAGATGTTCCAAAACATGGACACCTTTCTGATACTCATTTCTTTCACCTACAACATACATTCCAGATGGCATCTTTAAGCCCATCCCCCGACAAGATTCTGTCACATTCCAGATGGCTTCTTTAAGCCCATCCCCGACAAGTTTTTGTCACCTCTCCAAATGTCATCTTTAAGCCCATTCCCTCTACCATCACATCACCGAGTGCAAATTTCTGGGCACTCTAGTGTTCAATCATCTTTCACTTTCAAGTCACAAATGGCAGATTCGCCAATCTAACTTTTCAGGTGTAAGAAGATTGAACAGGGGCAACTGTTGTACCCCAAAATTTGCCCTCCTCGTTTTCACAAGAAATCACAGCTTTGGGTTTTCCCTGATTTTTCAGATTGGCTCAAGAATCGGTCAAACAGGCTTTTCTTATCAATCTATCCAAAATTAGGTTTTCCATTGATTTTTGAATCATTCAAACAAAATTAAGGTTTCTTTTGATTTGGTTGAGTTTGGCTCAGGGTTTAATCAAGCAGATGTTTCTTTGACAGTAAATCCAGAATTAGGGTTTGCACACGCATTCTCACAAGAATTGGAATGCACAGCATTTCATTTGACTGTCACACTGCTTTGATGCTTGTTCAAGATTTCCATTTATTTCTCAAATCCTAAACATATGGGATAGAAGCTGAGGCTTCTGATTGAAAGTTTGAAGCTTTAGTTTGATCAGTGAGGTAAAAGGCGTATGGACGTTTGTTTGTTTAACTGTGCAACGCATTTGGTTATTTGGAATGCCGAGCGTATTTTTGGTTAATGCGAGGTTGTGAGACTACAACGTTTATTAATTATTTATTTTATCTAAGTTAAAATAATTGGGATGCATTTCCAGTCATTTTAATTCAAGAGATTTAAATAAATAAATAAACAGTGTAAAAGAAAGGTTGAAATATCTGACAAAAGATTTTATTTATTTTAATTATTGTTACAAGTGTTATTTGAATACAGTAAATTTATTTACAGTGTTTACAATAATGTTTATTACAATGATTAAAAATAAAATAATACTATCTTCTAAGCCTCTTGAAGTCTTCATACTTCTCTGATCCCCAACTGGTATTTACCTGCAAAGATTAGAAAAAAGAAGTCAATACAGTTAAATTGAAAAGTATGCTCAGACAGATAATTAAAAACTCATCATTAAAGATTGTTGGCCGAAATCAGATTTTTTGATTTTCATCATGTTTTACTCGTCCTCTTTGCAAATCACAAGAAGATTTCTCTTCTTGGTTCACAAAGAGGAAAAGTAAATTAATTGTTGCAAGCATATAAATCAATTAAATAGAAGGCACAAGGTAGCATATAATACAAGGGACAAGCTGCACAAATTCAAACTGAACAAACCAAGTTGCAATGTCAAACAAAGTAAACTAAGTTACACAAACTGTCAAAGAAGCTGTCAACAAAACTGCATACAAGCTATCAAAAAAGGCAATGCAGAAAATCTAGAAGAAAGTACAAAATGCAGAGCAAAACCAAATTGCAAGCAAGCAATTTTTCATTATTTTCGAGGCCAACACCTTTTCAGAAATTAAAAGTACTTTAAGCAATAAAATATGCTTTCTTTATGGAGAGAGAGAAAGAGAGTAAAAGAAAAAAGGTTTGCAGTTTGGCAGGATAAGAAGATAGATAAATATAACAAGAACAAAGCACTGTTAAGGGGGGCAGAACACAAAGAAAAAAGAACCACAAACTGATACTGAAAACACCAGCCTGCTTCCACACGCCAAAATCCACAGAAGCAGCAAGCCTGCCTGCATAAAACCTCAAAACTTACAGAAGCAAACCTTCAAGCCTATTCAAAACTTGTTTCAAACTTACAAACCAACACAAGCCTTGCAGCCTGCCTGTATCCAAGCCTGCCTTACCAACAACAAGCCTTCAAACCTGCTAAGAAACCTGTCAAACTTGCAAAACTCAAACAACAACAAACACTCTCAGAACTTGTTCAAATATAACATCAAGCCTGCATAACCTTCAACAAAAAAACCCAGTTCAAACTACAAATACCAATAAACCTGCCTTCCTAAAATTTCAAGCAAACTTGCCTTCAATCCAAACCAAATATCACATAACCAACACTCTCATAACAAAGTTCATCATAGAGTCAACAAAACATAACCAAATCCAACAAAATATTCAGAAAGAAGAGCACATCAAAAGCATCACAGAAGCAAGCATTCAGATAAGAAGAGGTCCAGAAGTGAAACGAATATCATAGCGTTTTCAGAATTGTTTTCATCACAAAACAAAGTGAAAGGTGAAAATACCAGAAAAGCCAGCATCATCATATCGCTCCCTCACCCGGCCACCTAAGAGCGCCGCCGTCCAAACCTCTGTCTCTTCTCTAACAACAAAACCCCAAGGTATTGATTCCCTTTCTTACTGTTTTACACCTCACATAAACATAGAACAATCAAAGATTAATGACATGCACGAATCCAAAACCCTAAAAATGTTTAGAAGGAAATCGGTACCTTTTTTTTCATCGCCCTGAGCAACCGTGGAGAGAGGAGAGTGGAGGCATCGCTCCAGTAGCCAGGCATAGAGGGCATCAATGGTCCTGTTTGAGAATTGTGAAGAGGCGAAGAAGATGAGAAGGGAGCGGCGCCGTTTCAAACTGTGAAACCTAATTCTGAGCCAAACAAACTGAAACCCTAACAAAACTTGTCAAATGCGTTTGGGCTTCTACCCCCATCAAACCCTTAAGCCCAAATTACAAACTGGCGCCTGCACCCCCCTTTTATTATCTTATCTTTTTTTTTTGGGCCAAGAAACATCCTTAAAGCCCACTTACCCTTTTTTTTTTATGTTTTGAAAACATTTTTTTTATATTACCATATCTTCATAACCTATTTTTGTTAAGTAAAAAATAATACATTAACTTTTTGTACAAAATTTTCTTAATGCCTTTTTTTTTATTTAGTACAATTAAAAATACATAAAAATAGAATTTATTAAGTTAAATAATTTTCTCTTTAAAACCCTTTTTGTTTATATATAATTAACAAAAACACAAAAATAATAATGAACACTTAATTTTCATTTGATCATTTGTAAATAACCATGTGCACCATACAATACTTTTGATTCTCTTTTATTCTTATACCTTGATTATATTTTTACATTGAGAATGCGACGATTCGATTTGGATGTAAATAATATTTGGACATTCCTATTCTGATAAGACTCATCCCCATTTGTAAACATTTGTACCCCCATCCCCGGATACTTGTTTGTAATAGCTTAGACTTTAAATTCCCTCAATTTATCGCTTTCCATATACTGTATATTAATTAGGGTTTGTATGCGAAGATTCAAAATCAATCGCTAGGTAACCTAATACAAGACAAATGCATGAAAATCAACACACAATTCACACTTAAGTATGAGACACTCTAGCAAATGTCCCTTCGATAAACAAAGATCGTAGTCCCTCGATGACCCTCGATGTTGCCTTCGATAAAACGATCTCGTCCCTTACAAAATTTCTAGAGCGCCTCACAAGTTGCCTTCAATGATTGTATACGATGACCCGCGCCTGTCCCGTTAACATCCTAACGCAAGGTTGTTCACCAAATACAATGGTGAAACAACACTGTTAAAAGGGTTAAAAACATAAGAAAAATCTTTGAGTAAAGTAGGGTAGACAAACTCTTAGTTACTTGATCAAAAATCTTGCAAAACATCCTTGCCATTTTCAAACACACATCACAACACAACTTCAAAAACAATTTCAAAACAACTTTCAAAACATTGAAATATTTTTTCAAAAAGACACACACCTTTGTATATACTCAAACAAGAGTCATTACAAAGGTTGCCTAGACAAGGCATCTTTTTCAAAATATTTTCAAAACCACACACACAAAGCACCATTTCAAACAATTGAAAAGAAAAGGCAAGTGATCTAAAACAAGTAACTAAGAGCCCATGGATAACCATGGATGAAAAGGGTGCTAGAACCTTCACTTTTCATAATCTATCCCCCGAACCCACGAAAAAATTTCAAAGGTCTTTCCTGTGCTTTTTGACCTTTCCTTAGGATAAAATAAAAAGTCGGTGGCAACTCTTGCTAAACCGAACAAGTGCGAAAACAAACGCAAAACCCAAGTCAGTTCTCCCACCGTATCACATCTCCCATCAAGCTCATTTCAAACTTTGCCTGCATAGACTTAGCAAATTCTCTTCCCAGAGAGGCTTTAGTAGATCCAAAAATAATATCATCTACATAAATTTGACAAACTAGAATGTCATTTTTAAATGGCTTACATAATAAGGTTGTGTTCACCTTCCCTCTGGTAAAATCATTTTCTAGAAGAACACTACTTAGTCTTTCATACCAAGCTCTGGGAGCTTGTTTTAGACCATATAGTGATTTCTTTAGTTTAAATACATATTCTAGATGTTTTGAATTTTCAAAACCAGGGGGTTGGTGCACATAAACTTCTTCATCAAAGTATCCATTTAATAATGAACTTTTGACATCCATATGATAGAGAGTGATGCCATTATTTACAACAAAAGAGATTAAAAGTCTGATAGATTTTAACCTGGCGACTAAAGCAAAGGTTTCAGTATAGTCTATCCCTTCTTGCTGACTATAACCTTGTGCAACCATCCGTGCTTTGTTTCTGATGACTTCTCCTTGTTCATTCAGCTTGTTTCTGAATACCCATTTGGTTCTAATGATGTTGAACCCTTTTGGTTTGGGAACCAGATCCCACACATCGTTTCTGGTGAATTAGTTTAATTCCTCTTGTATTGCAAGTATCCAATCATTGTCCAGAAGATCTTCATCAATGGAAGTTGTCACAATCTGAGACACTAATCCCATGAGGGATTCTTCAGAGTTTCTGAAAGTGGATCTTGTTCTGATTGGGTCTTATTTCTTTCCCAGAATTTTTTCTTCAGGATGAGCTAAGCTGCTTCTGAATTATCTTTTCTGGAAAGGCTCTTCAGATGTTTCTGTAATATTTGTGACATCTTCTTCTGGTGTTGTCTGTGATTCTTTGTGAGAAACATCTGATGCAATGTCTTCAATACCTGTGAATTAGACTTCTATATATGCAAAACATTTATCTTGCTTTGACTTTTGAGAGCCAAGCTTATCATCAAATCTAACACTGATTGACTATTCTACAATCTGTGTTTCTATGTTGTATACTATGTAACCTCTTGAGCATTCATAGTATCCTAACATAATAGACTTTTGTGCTTTAGAGTCAAACTTGTTCATATGTTCTTTAGTGCTAACAATAAAACAAATACATCCAAATGGATGGAAATATGAGATGTTGGGATTTCTGTTCTTCCACAGTTCATATGGAGTCTTATCCAAAATAGGTTTTATGGAGATTCTATTCTGAATGTAACACGCTGTGTTGATTTCTTCTTCCCAGAAGTTCTTAGCAATGTTACTCTCGTTGATCATGGTTCTGGACATTTATTGTAAATTTCCGTTATTTCGTTCTACAACTCCATTTTATTGGGGAGTTCCAGGACAAGAGAAATCATGAGAGATGCCATTCTCATTAAAAAATAGTTCAAATTTTTTGTTTTTAAATTCTTCACCATGATCACTTATGACTTTAACAATTCTAATATCTTTTTCATTTTGGACCTGGTTACAGAAGGCAAAGAACGCAAAGTGTGACTCGTCCTTGTGTCTTAAGAACTTTACCCATGTCCATCTGCTCTAGTCATCTATGATCACTAATCCATATTTCTTGCCACTAATGGATGCAATTTTCACAGGTCCAAATAGATCTATATGTAGAAGTTCTAATGGTCTAGAGGTAGAAACAACATTTTTTGCTTTAAAAGAGGGTTTTGCAAACTTGCCTTTTTGACATGCTTCACACAGAGCATCTGAGCCGAACTTCAGGTTAGGAAGTCCTATGACCAAATTGAGTTTGTAATACGAGATATTCTTCTCATACTAACATGCCCCAATCTTCTGTTCCAGACCCATTTCTCATTGTTAACAGACAATAGGCATTTTTCATTCTGACTTTTCAGTTCAGAATGTTTTATTTTGTAAATGTTTTTCTTTCTCTTTCCATTAAAGTGGATAGATCCATCTTTCTGACTAACTGCTTTACAGGACGTTTGATTAAAGATTATATCATAACCGTTATCACTCAATTGACTTATGGATAACAAGTTATGCATTAATCCATCTACTAATAGAACATTAATAATAGATGGAAGATTAATGTTACCAATAGTTCCAGAGCCAATGATCTTCCACTTCTGATTGCCTCTGAAACCTACGTAGCCTCCAGATTTAAGCTCCAGGCTTTAGAACATATGTTTTCTTCCCGTCATGTGTCGAGAGCATCTAGAGTCCAGGTACCAGGATTGGTGTTTCAGTCTTGCTGTCAAAGATATCTGCAACATGGACAATTTTATCCTTAGGTACCCATATCTTTTTGGGTCCTTGTTTTTTAGAGTTGCCAAATTCTGTTTGAATTTTGGTTTAACAGAGAAATCATTACTAGTATACTTTAAGTCATATATGTGCCCATAGGTAAAGTGATAATTCAGAGGAGTGCGTTTAATAACCAAATCCTTAAATTTCTTAGGTTGGGATACTTTACCTTTGTATCCTATACCTTTTCTTCCATTTCTTCTAACTCCATAGATCATTGAAGCCATATTGCTTCTATCTATGTTTTTAGCGAGGAATTTTTGAAAGTTATGATCATATTCCTTTACGATCTTATCAGGGCTACTAGGAACTTCTGAGATAGTTTCCTTCTGAGTATTTTGTAATTCATTTTCAAGTTTTGAAATTTTTCTTTAAACTTAGAGTTTTCAAATCTCAGATTCTTAGTTTCTTCAGAGTCAGAAACTAGATCCTTTTTCCAGGTTCTTGTTTATGACTCAAAGTTTCTAATACCTTTCTAGAATTTCTGACAGACTCTCTTCTAATTGAGATCTAGTAAAGTTAGAAAATACCTCTTCTGCCTCTGAGTCTGATTCTGATCCATATGATTCAGTATCTTATGATATGTTGGCCATAAGGGCAATGTTGGCTCTTTCATCTTCTAATTCTGTGTCTGCTTCATAAGATTCTGAGTCATCATATGTTTCCATGAGACTTTTCTTCTTCTACTTAAAGAACTTCTTTTTAGGTTTCTCCTTCAGAAGCTTTGAACAATCACTTTTGTAGTGCCCTTGATCATTGCATTCGTAGCAGACAATGTCTCTATTTCTTGACTTTTTGTATTCAGAAGATGGTTTAGACTTTCTGTATCCAGACAATGATTCAGACTGATTCCCTGTTCTTTTGGAATTTATGAACTTCCTTTGTCTGTGCTTCCACAACTGCTTGACTCTTCTAGAGAAAAGGGAGAATTTGACTTCTTCTGATGAGGATCCACCAGAGTTTTCTTCTATTTCCTGGAAAACTTTAGAATCATATTTTTTGTTAGGTTTAAGGGCTAAAGGCTTACCTTACTTATGGGGCTCATCAACTTCTTACTCTATCTCATGACTTCTGAGAGAGCTGACAAGTTCTTCCAGATATATTTTGTTCAGATCTTTTGCTAGTTTGAGAGCAGTGACCATGGGTCTCCATTTATTTAGTAAACTTCTGATGATCTTCTTTACATGATCAGAAGTTGAGTACCCTTTGTCGATAACTTTTAGCCCAGCAACCAGAATTTGAAATCTTGAGAACATTGTTTCAATGGTTTCATCTTCTTCCATTTGAAGGCTTCATACTTTTGAATGAGCGCAAGGGCTTTGGTTTCTTTGACTTGCGTGTTGCCTTTATGCGTCATTCTCAAGGAATCAAACAGGCGCTTTTTCGTCTCTCTGTTTGTGATCTTCTCATAATCTGAGTATGATATGGCACTCAAGAGAATAGTTCTAGCCTTGTGATGATTTCTGAAGTCTCGCTTTTGATGATCTGACATTCTTTTTTGTCAATCTTCTGACCGCTTTCATCAACAGGATGTATGTACCCATCAATCACCATATCCCAGAGATCAGCGTCATGAGCCAGAAAGAAACTTTAAATTCTGTCTTTCCAGTAATTAAAGTTCTCTCCATCAAAGATTGGAGGTTGGCCGCTGATTCTGTCTTTCTCATCATGGTAGACATTGTTGATGTTCTGACTTAGCCCCACCATAATGTTTTTTTTAGCTTGGATCTTTTACTGACACGGTTAAGTGCTTGAACTCAGAACCAGGCGCTCTGATGCCAATTGAAGAATGGAAAAACACAAGAAAGGGGGGTTTGAATTGAGATTTTTAAAACTTAAAGTAAAGAACAAGTTGGTTATCCTGGTTCATTTGAACTCAAACTACTCCAGTCCACACGCCAAGGTGACTTCGCCTCTCTCAACGAGGTCTTAATCCACTAATCAATCTTGATTATAAATCTACTTTGACAACCGTCAAAGTCTTCTTGAGTATAAACCACAACCCATTTTTTCTCAAGGAATTTCTCTAAACAATGTATGAATAAAAGTGTACAATAGTTTTTCTAATAAAACAGTATCACAATACACGTGATGTTTTACACAGTTTGAATGTTGAATGTTTGAGGATGAAAAATGATAGCAGCGTTATTGTGCGTGAGAAATCATGAACGATTTATCCTCAAATCCTTGTTTAAATAGGAGAAGCATGAAGGAGCATTTGCAAATATGATCAATGACAATTAAGGTTCTTTCCAAAAATAAAGATCCTTGTTCCCTTCCAGGCGTTACTTTTGAAATGGAAATATTTGATTTGTAATGCTTCAGAATATGCTTGCTTCAGAAGATGCAAGTGACCGTTGCTGCTTGCTTCTGAACATTGTAGATCAGAACCACGGAGTCCTGTTTGAATCGTTAGAACTTCTTTCAGATATGTTTATAATCTGAGTTGAAACAGCTTTGTAACTCATCTTCCATCAGAACTTCTTTAAGAAATGTTAACAATCAGAGTTGAAACAACGTTATAGCGTATCTTATGATCTTCTTCCATCAGAGCTTCTCTGCAAAATAGAATATAAATTTAGGGAGCATAATTGTTCTTTGAGTTTGTTATCATCAAAACTCTTACAAGGGTTGTAGAATCAAACAATGTTCTAATAGATTGAGTTGCTAAAAGAGTATATGGATATCTTTGCTTGGTCTTACCAAGACATGCCTGGTTTGGACACCGATATTATGGAACATCATTTTCCGCTAAAGCCAGAATTTCCACCAATCAAGAAGAAGCATCTAAGATATCATCCTAACATGACAGTAAAGATTATAGAAGAGGTTTTAAAGCAGATTGATGCTGGTTATCTTGTGACATCAGTGTACCCTTAGTGGATTGCCAATATTATTCCAGTACCAAAGAAGGGCGGAAAAGTCCGCATGTGTGTTGATTATATAGATTTAAATAAAGCAAATCCAAAATATGATTTCTCATTACCCCATATTGATATGCTGGATGATAGCACAACAAAATTCAAAGTGTTCTCGTTCATGGATGGATTTTCCTGATACAATCAAATTAACATGGCTCCTGAGGACATGGAAAAACAACGTTTATCACACCTTGGGGAATATTCTCTTACAGAGTGATGCCTTTCGGGTTGAAGAATGCTGGTGCAATGTACTAGAGGGAAATGAAAACCCTATTGCATGATTTGATGCATAAGGAAATCGAAGTATATGTTGATGATATGTTCGCCAAATCTCAGACTGAGGAAGGCATATGGAAGACTTGTTGAAATTGTTTCAGCGTTTGAGGAAGTGTCGTCTCACCTTAAATCCAAATAAGTGTACTTTTCGTGTTCGTTAAGGAAAGTTTCTATGTTTCATTGTTAGCCAAAAGGAATTGAAGTTGATCTTGATAAAGTTAAGGCAATTCAAGAAATTCCCGCACCGCGAACTGAAAAGCAAGTTAGAGGCTTCCTTGGACGTTTAAAATACATTTCCATATTTATTTTCTATATGACTGTAACATGTGAACCAATCTTCAAGCTTTTGAAGAAAGATCAAGGTTGTGTGTGGATGATAACAAAAAAATATATCGTTTATTCGACTTGACTCACGTGCATTTTTAGTACCGTTTTTATTTATTTATGTCATATTATGCTGGTATTTTATTCTATTTCAGGTATATGCTAGAAATGAACCTAAATATGAAGAAAATAAAGAAACAAAAACAAAATGGAAGAAATGAAGAAAAGAATATATATATATATATATATATATATATATATATATATATATATATATATATATATATATATATATATATATATATATATATATATATATATATATATATATATATATATATATATATATATATATATATATATATATATATATATATATATATATATATATATATATATATATATATATATATATATATATATATATATATATATATATATATATATATATATATATATATATATATATATATATATATATATATATATATATAAAGGATTATGTGGGCCCAGCCATACACTATGCCTCTCTTCACACTTAAATCCATGCCCCTGGTCAGAGTATTGTGCCCCTCGTCACACATGGCATGTCGGTTGCCACGTCTTGGAATTATATGTGCCCCTCGACACACATAGTATGGCACTCGACACAAGTCAAATATGTGTGCCCCTTGACACACATAGTATGGCGATCGACACAATTTGAAAATATGTGTGCCCCACAACACACATTGCATGGAGCTCCGCACAAGTCAACTTCAGTGTTAAACTCGAAGATCTCTACATGTCCACAACGAAGCTTCCATGATTTCATCAACTTCTCCGACCATGATCTGCATTATCTCCACTATCTTCAACTTCCCCCTATCTCCACCTTCTTCAACTTCCCATGATCTCCACTACCTCTCACTTGTAACTTCCATTAGTTCTCTTTATAAAAACAATAGAACATTTATTTTTAGATCATCCAAGTTTTTATGCGCTGAAGTGTCGTTTATAGTTTTACGCAACAAATTACTCATGTAAAGTGGTAGTCTCTCACATTGAGGAACTACCATGCCATTAGTGTAGGCCTATAATTTGTGTAACTCTTGGATCCAATCTTGCCGACATTATTTTAAAGCTCTATTCAAGTTTCAAGATTTATTTCGTTCATAGATTTATTTAAGTTTATTTCGTCTGCTTTACTTCCAGGTTTATTTATTTGCAATTATTTTAGTTTCTCATTCTTATAATATTTTTTTATCATTACAAATCTAAATAAGCATATGTTCATGGTTAATAATTATAATTGCATGTTTGTTTCTTTAAATATGTCTAGCTAAACTGTTTCGAGTATGGTATGTGAGGACCGTCGTTTTCGACGAGACTCGGTGATAAGTAGGCTTAATTATTTGTTTGAAAATTCAGTTTCGGTCTTTATTTTTAAACTTAATTTGAATAGCTTTGTCACGAGAGCGAGAGGTTACTTAACATGATTTTTCCATGAGAGTGAGAAATTAACTAAGGTTTGAGCCGGCACTGCGAGAGCGTGGGGGTCAAACCGGATAGTAGAAACTAAGCGTTAATTCTAGACACAATGAGAGCGCTTTAGGATTAATTAGAACTTGTTGAGTTTTCAAAACACATTCCTTAATTAAAATGGGAAAGCGAGAGAAAAATCTCATGGTTAAGGAATGCAGCTTTATTCATACCACGAGAGTGTGAGGTTCGGTCTTTAAATTAATATTTTCTACTAAACACATTTTTAACATCAGTATAAGTCAACGAGTTACAGAGTCCCAGAGCTACGCAGAGTACACATTCTGGTATCTCTTTTTATATATATTTCCTTAGTCTTATTTTATTTCAGTTTTAGTTCTTAGTTTCCCCTAAATTAATCATTCATTAGCCTTAGCTTTACAAAGTGACAATAGATTACAGTAGGTTGACATTGGTCTCTGTGGGTTCGATAATCTTTTATATTACTTCGATATTTCTGTTCACTTGCGAACGCTTCATGTTTTTGGCGCTGTTGCCGGGGACCAACAATCAATATTGTTATTTCCGTTGTTGCACCATATAGACTAAGGTACTTTTACCTTAATTGCTATGTATCACCCAATTTTTTCTACAACTCTCATTCTCAGAATTTTGAGGATTCACAAGAATTCCATAAATCCGACTTTGAAATACTAATGGAGGATTTTAATGTGTCACTAACTCACTCTTACCCCAATACCTCTACTACCAATCCCAACATTTTGAGGAGCCGCCAGAATCCCGAAATTTCACTCTCGAAACATTAGCGGAGGATATGACTGCGACACTAAATCACTCTAGACTAGAAACTATGATGATGGAGTGCTTTGTGGAAATATAAAATGCGACGCTAAATCACTTTGAGGAGCCACAGGAATCCCATAATTTCAATCTTACAACATTAATGGAGGATTTCGATGCGACACTAACTCACTTTAGGCTAGAACCTACGATAGAGAATTTTGTATAGACACAAACTGTCCAAAATTAAGGGAAAAGAAATCAAAGTCTTCAAAATAATGAAACCCTTAGGCAGCTGAATAATGCGGTTGAGTCCCTCGCGACTCACAACATGGCCTTGGAGACCCAAATCTCCATGCTTGCACAAAATCCTCTAGGACATTTTCCTGAGGAGCATGTGGATGTTGTAACAACCAGTAGTGAAAAATAAATCGAAAATCCTAAGGAGAGTGATAATAAGGTTAAAAAGAGTAATAATGAGGTTGAGAAGAGTTTTGGTGATAAATATTGAGAAAAATACACCGACATCATCCGAAATGGAGGTTGTCAAAGAGGTATAGAAGGAAACATCTATTATTTTTCCTCCTCCCTATAACCCACCTATTTCTTTTCTGTAAATATTTGTGAAAGCTAATTTAGATGCCCAATCTAATAAGTATGTGGAGAGTATCCACACCAATGCACCCTTGTCAGAGGTCCTGCATAAAAATAGAAAATCGGAGGACCATGAAACTAGGGAAATCATTAGCATTAAGAAGGCAAGGTTAATATTTGAAATGATGGGTGAAATAACTAAGCCCAAACTTGAAAAACTAATACTTAAGATAGATCCAGAACCACCACCAGAATCTCAAAATACGAAACCACCCCACAGAAGAAAGAAAAGGAAAGGTGAGGGATATGTGAGATGAATTGATAAGTAGCCATGGAAACCAATGAGGATTAAAAATTTAATCGAGGAGTTATTCTCGAGAGAATCACCATGAGTGCTGACACTCTTGAGTCGTCAAGCTACCAACGTTAAAAGAAGTGTTGCGTGGGAGGCAACCCACGAGTTTCAATTTAATGTTTTTGCTTTTGTTTGCGTTTGCAGAAAATTAAGATATCGATCGCTTGGCACCTATCAGTTACATGTAGGAAACTATCAAGGTGAGAATTGATCAGGTTCTTATTCCTTTTCCCACTTTTTACTAAAACATTGAGGATAATATTTGGTTTAAGTGTCGGGGAGGAACTTTACCGCTTTCCATTTATCGCTTCTTATTTTTATTTATTGTTTTCTAGTTTATTTCATGTCTTTAAGATTTTATCTATTTCAAATATTTGGTCGAGTCATGTCAAGTCTGTATGCCTGTTTTTCAATTATTACTGAATTTCCCCGAATTTTTACTATTTTTCAAGTCTTATTGATGCATGGCACACACACTCTGAAAGTATATAGGTTGTCACACTATAGGTTGTGTTAGAGAGACTTGGAATTTTTTTTGATATAATTTATATCGTTGTGACACCCTAAACCCCCTCATTATGTGATAATCAATTTAGATACCCATTATGCCGAGACTTTAGGCTCAAGTTTTCAAAGTAGCTCTTAAGTAGTTTATATTAGCAGTTAGCACCATCTTAAGCACAAACTACGTAGGAAGTTGATGAATATAAGTGAATGATCCCAAAAATTCCAAACAAATTATTTTCCATAATAAATTTAATATAGGGAATGCACATATTAGGTTAGGTGACCCTCACCCGGTCACTTAATCCAACGGTTATAGAACCTACAAAAATATAATAAAACAACTCATTGTTAGTTGGTTTGAAGGTGTCTGGTGCTAAAATTGGTTGGGCATAATACGGTCTGATCCCCCGCAACTACGATTGGTTAAATAAAAGGGGTTACCAAACTTATGTACAAGAACCTCGAAAAAGGATCATAGTCACTAACCGATTTCCCTACTATGTGCGTGTATGGATAACAGGCTTAATGTTATTGCGCTTGAATGAAAAGAGTGAAATAAAAACGAGAGATATAGCTTAAGGTATAATGGCATGATTCAAATTGGTTTTTATAAAGAGGGAGTCTTTGAATGTCGTGTCATTACGGTGTCCTTAGTATTGAACATTTAGTACCTATCGATCTAACAATAGCCTAGCATCTGCGTATGATTATTAGTTGTGTTGTGCCCTTGTTTCAAAGCACGCTTAATCATTTCTTTTAACGTGCTGGTCGATTGCTTAAGGACAAGCAATGGTTTAAGTGTGGGGGTATTTGATAACGCGAAATTATATCGTTTATTTGACTTGACTCACGTGAATTTTTAGTATCGTTTTTATTTATTTATGTCATATTATGGTGGTATTATATTGTATTTCAGATATATATTAAAAATGAACCTAAATATGAAGAAAAGAAAGAAAACGCAAGAAACAGAAAAACAAAACGAAAGAAATGAAGAAAAGAATATATATATATATATATATATATATATATATATATATATATATATATATATATATATATATATATATATATATATATATATATATATATATATATATATATATATATAAGGATTATGTGGGCATAGCCACACACTACGCCCCTTATTACACTTAAATCCATGCACCGTGGCACACAATCCATGCCCCGGGGCATAGTACTGTGCCCCTCGGCACACATGGCCTACCGATCGCCACGCCTTAGAACTATATGTGCCCCTTGGCACACATAGTATGACGTTCGGCACAAGTCAAATATGTGTTCCCCTTGGAACACATAGTATGGCGATCGACACAACTTGAAAATATGTGTGCCCCACGGCGCACATTGTATGGTGCTCGACACACATCAATTTCAGTGTTAAACACAAAGTTCTCTCCATGGCTATAATGAAGCTCCCATGATTTCCTCAACTTCTCCGACCATGATCTACATTATCTCCATTGTCTCCAACTTCCTATTATCTCCACCTTCTTTAACTTCTCTTGATCGCCACTACCTCTCACATGTTAACTTCCATTAGTTCTCTCTAAAAAAATTATGGAGCATTCATTTTTAGATCATCCAAGTTTTTGTGCACGAAAGTGTTGTTTATAGTTTTAGGCAGCAAATTACTCATGTAAAAGTGGTAGTTTCTCACATTGAGGAACTGCCACACTATTAGTGTAGGCCTATAATTTGTGTAACGCTTGAATCACAATTTTGCCGACATTATTTCAAACTCTATTCAAGTTTCAAGATTTATTTCGTTCGTAGCTTTATTCAAGTTTATTTCGTCTGCTTTACTTTCATGTTTATTTCTTTGCAATTATTTTAGTTTCTTATTCTTATAATATTGTTTTATCATTAAAAATCTAAATATGCCTATGTTCATGGTTAATAATTATAATTGCATGTTTGTTTCTTTAAATATGTCGGGCTAAACTATTTCGAGTCCGAGATGTGAGGACTGTCGTTTTCGACGAGACTTGGTGATAAGTTGGCTTAATCATTTGTTTGAAAATTCAATTTCGGTCTTTGTTTTTAAATGTAATTTAAATAGATTCATCACGAGTGTGAGAGGTTACTTAACATGATTTTTCCTTGAGAGTGGGAAATTAACTAAGGTTTGAGCCGGCACTGCGAGAGCGTGGGGGTCGAACCAGATTGTAGAAACTAGGCATTAATTCTAAACACAGCGAGAGAGCTTTAGGGTTAATTAGAACTTGTTCAGTTTTCAAAACACATTCCTTAATTAAAATGGGAGAGTGAGAGAAAAATCCCATGGTTAAGGAATGCAGATTTATTCAAAACCACGAGAGTGTAAGGTTCAGTCTTTATAAGCAAACGAGTTACATTGTCCCAGAGGTACGCAAAATAGATATTCTGGTCTCTCTTTTCATATATCTTTCCTTAATATTATTTTATTTCAGTTTTAGTTATTAGTTTCCCCTAAATTAATCACTCATTAGCCTTAGCTTTACAAAGCGACAATAGATTACACTAGGTTGACATTGGTCTATGTGGGTTTGACAATCTTTTATATTACTTCTATATTTTCGTGCACTTGCAGACACACTAATGGGCAGATGATTGCCAAAGGGAATTTGAAAGCATTAAAGAGTATCTGCTTGAGCCTCCTATCTTGCTCCCTCCCGTTGAAGGAATACCATTGATTATGTATCTGACTGTGTTGGATAACTCCATGGGTTGTATTTTGGGACATCAAGAGGAATCAGGAAGAAAATAATATGCCATTTATTATGTAAGCAAGAAGTTTATTGACTGCGAGTCACGATATTCTATGCTAGAAAAAACATGTTATGCTTTAGCTTGGGTGGCAAAGCGATTGTAACAATATATGTTGAATCACACTACTTGGTTAACTTCCAAAATGGATCCAATTAAGTATATTTTTGAAAAGACTGCTCTTATTGAAATAATTGCACGTTGGCAGATGTTGTTGTCTGGATATGATATTGAATACCGTACTTATAAGGCTATTAAAGGCAGTGTGTTAGCAGAGTACCTTGCTCATCAACCAATTAATAATTATTAGTCTGTTAAGTTTGATTTCCCTGATGAGGATGTGATATATTTGAAAGTTAAATATTGTGATGAACCTTTGCCTAGGGAAGCTCTTGATCCTGAATCTCGATGGGGTATGGTGTTTGATGGAGCTGTAAATGCTTATGGAAAAGGAATTGGTGTCGTGATTATCACTCCTTATGGGTCACATATCCCTTTTACTACAAGGTTGTCATTTGATTGTACCAATAACACGACGATGTATAAAGCTTGTATCATGGGTCTTGAAGAGGCTATAGATCTCAGAATCAAAATTCTTGATGTATTTGGTGATTCAACTTTGGTAAATAAATCAGATCAAAAGAGAATGGGAGACTCGTCACATTGGCTTGATTCCCTACAAAGATTATGCAAGAAATTATTATATTTCTTCAATAAAGTTGAATTCCATCATATTCCCAGAGATGAGAATCACATGGCAGATGTTGTAGCCACGTTGTCTTCCATGTACCAAGTAAATGCTGGGAATGATGTACCTCAGATTATAGTTCGACATCTTAATAGACCAGCTCATTTTTTTTCTACAGAGGGGACGTCAGATGAAAAACCTTGGTATTATGATATTAAGAACTTCCTTCAAACTCAAGAATACACGTTTGGTGCGTCCAACAAAGATAGGAAGACATTGATACGATTTGAAGGTATATTTTTCCTCAATGAAGATGTGTTATACAATAGAAATTATGACATCGTCTTGCTCATATGTGTGGATAGACGTGAAGCATACATGTTAATGCATGAGATTCATGAAGGTTCCTTTGGTTTCCATGCCAATGGACATTCGATGGCAAAGAAGATGCTTAGGGTAGGTTACTATTGGCTGACAATAGCACCTGACTATTACAAATTTGCGAAGAAGTGTCATAAGTTTCAGATTTATGCTAACAATATTCATGTGCCTCTAACGCTTCTCAATGTTATTTCTTCCCCATGGCCTTTTTCTATGTGGGGTATTGATATGATTGAAATGATTGAACCCAAGGCGTCAAATGGACATCGTTTTATCTTAGTGTCAATTGAATACTTCACCAAGTGGATGGAAGTAGCTTCTTATGTTAATGTCACCAAGCAGGTAGTAGTAAACTTTATGAAGAACAATCTTATATGTCGGTATGGTGTGGCAAGTAGGAATATCATTGATAACGCATCATATTTGAATAATAAGATGATGGCAGAACTTTGTGAAGAATTCAAGATTGTCCATCACAATTCGTCTCCTTACAGGCCTAAGATGAATGGGACTGTCAAATATGATAATAAAAACATTAAGAATATTATCCAGAAGATGGTTGTTACCTATAAGGATTTACATGACATGCTCCCTTTTTCTTTGCATGGTTGTCGTACATCCGTCCGCACTTCAACAGGAGCAACCTCGTTCTCCCTTGTGTATGGCATGGAATTAGTGCTCCCCGTTGAGGTTGAGATTCCCTCTTTGTGTGTAATAATAGAAACCAAGTTGTCAGAGGCTAAATGGGGCCTGACCAGGTTAGAACAATTAAATTTAATTGAAGAGTAAAGAATGACGGCCTTGTGTCGTGGTCAATTATGTCAGAAAAGAATGAATAAAACTTTTAATAAGAAGGTCAAGCCTTGTGAACTAAAAGAAGGCGACCTCGTACTCAAAAAGATCATTTCTTTTAACACTGATTCTATGGGAAAGTGGACTCCCAATTATAAAGGCCTATATTGTGTCAAGAAAGCCTTCTCTGGCGGTGAATTGATTCTCAAAACTATGGATGAGAGAGGAGTTCCCACGTCCCATGAATTCTAACGCAGTCAAGAAATAATTCCCCTAAAGAAATAAAAGAACAACTCACGAAGTTGAAAACCCAAAATGGCGGCTTAGGAAAAAAAAGAGCGTCTCGGTAGGCTGAATACCCGAAAGTGTGGTCTAGGTAAAAGTTAGAGACATAAACAGAATAAATTTTCCTGGTAGGTTGAAAACCCACAGGGGTAACCTAGGAAAAAGTTAGGGACTTCCTAGCAAGTAACTGCATCAGACATAACATGATGATTGAAGCAATAATCTTCTCGGATTCTCATCACACTTCAACTGAAGCCTATGCTCAGGAGTTCAAAGTTATTAGGGAGAATAGTGGTCATTGTATTTCAATGTATCTTTCCCCATGTATTTACCAGTTTCCAAAACTTTGTAATCATCCATGGAGTCACGCCATTTGCAGACTACCATCCTATTAAAAAGGTTCGAGCCTTTATCCAATTCTTTGTAGTTCTTATTTTATTCTGTATACAAAAATTTCATTTATTACTGATAGTAATTTAAAAAAAAAGACTTAATAATAAAAACATGTGGTTGAAAAAATTTGCAAATTACTTTTTACTTCAACTCTTTGATTCAAGCAAGACAAAAGTAGTGGTTCCAAGGATGGACAGACTTCAAGGTTTTGAAAAGATTCCCCAAGAAGTGTCTCGGGTTGCTCTTATTGATATGCGCATAACCCACCTATGATTTTTCCTTGAATAGTTGGATTTCATACCAATTGATATGTGGTGTTGGTTTGGGTAGTTTGATACCTCTATCCCATATTCCCCAGTTAGGTCTTGATGCGGATTTCTCTAGATGAGCGTGATTCTTTCCCTAGCTAGGTTGTGATCAAGAGGAGATTGTAAATTTATTAAGCCTCTGCTCATTTGTTGGAGTCCTTCTCCCTAGGTGTTGAGAATTATTGAAGAATCTCTTGCAAAGCATTGTTCTCTCCAGTTATGACATTGTTGTTGTTGTGTGCTCCCCAAGTGGCAAGACAAAATCAATATCTTTTCTAAGAAGTGTTGAGACAACTTTTAACTTTTTGGGTTTTCTCTCTTCATGTGTTGAGTTTGATTTAAAATCCCCATGAATTTTACTTTTTGTTGTGATGTTAACTTCTTAACTTCCCTGGAAGAACCGAAGATAAAGTTTCCCTCTAAAGTTGTTATCCCCGTGAAGTTTCGTAGATTTTACCCAGAGAAGTTGGCACAATCACTACTCTTGATATTGAAGAATGTATTTGGGGCTCCCCTCGACGATGTGGCATCATTTTCCCTATTGAAGTCAGTACGGCATCCCCAGTTGAAGTCTAGACGATATGGCATTATCTACCCGAGTGAAGTCTGTATGATATTCCCCGGTGAAGCCTGAAGGAGTTTATTATATCCCTGCGACTGTATTGGTTTATTGGTATCAGATTTTTCTTTGATTATTTTCAAGTTATGTTTCTTCCCATTGAAGTTAAGCCTTGAAGTAGGACTTTGTTTCCTCAATTGGTGCTTACTCTCTTATGGAGTCTTCATCTTGGATGTGATTCAGCCGAGTATTATCCTTACCCAATTTAGTTTTGTCTGGATATCTCCAGTGCAGTATGTTTGTTTTGTCAGCATATACATGATAACATTCATACATCCATGC
Source organism: Vicia faba (assembly GCA_948472305.1). Lineage (NCBI taxonomy): Eukaryota > Viridiplantae > Streptophyta > Magnoliopsida > Fabales > Fabaceae > Vicia > Vicia faba. Next base: position 897,102,817 of record OX451741.1, on the reverse strand, counting down.
ATACATCATGCATAGCTGAATTAAAATTCATTGCTCATTTGCATTAATTGATGTTTATGTTGATACTTTATCTTCTTTGTAGAGTGTGTATCCTCTCTCCAATAGAATGTTACCCTTAAGTAGAAAGTGTATATCCTTTCAATTTCCCCACTGAGTTATCCATAGTGGAAGAATTTTTCTTTAGCCTTCCTACCCAGCTCATTACCTAGATGGAATTGATCCCCATTTGAGTTTACTCCTCATTAGGCGATGTCTTGGTTTCTATTTCACTCCGGTTTGTTCCTGGTTTGAATTTTTGGTCCTCGACAACAATATTATTTTGATCACTATAGGCTATGAGCCTTGGATTGATAATGTGCATTTATTTTTCACGTGAAGACTTTATCCCCCCAGCAGGAATATTTTGGTATTTCCCCACGAAATCGAGATTCATTTCCCAGCAGTGTTATTGTAATCCTTCTCATAACAGCAAGTGGCAGTCTCTTTATTTGAGCAACCTGTATTTCCCCAGTAAGTCTGTTAGTTCCCAGAGAAGATGTTTTTACTCCGGTGAGTGGTAGTCTTGATGTTATAGGAGATAATTTGTTGTTGAGGTTGGTTGCACTTCAATGAAAAATAAGTTTGTTGAAATATGTTTACAAAAATTATTACCCTTTTCAAGTGATATCTTGATCAAAGAAGAAATAGTTACCGTTCTCGGTGAAATCCAGATGTTGGTAAAATTTGTTACCCTTTCCAGGCAGAAAGCCTCGTTTAAAGAAGAATTGGAGACTCGTTCTAGGTGGAATACCAGAATTTTGGGAAACTTGTTATTATTCTACCTTCATCCCTGAGTTGGTAGTTCACTGTCATCATTAGTTGATATTTACCTCTTTTTCCTCATTGGACTTTATCCCAATAAAGTTGAGTTATTTTCAGCCATAAGTTTTGATGTCAACCAATTGTTCCTATCCATAAGCACTGATGTCAATCCTTTATTCCCAGCCATAAGTGCTGATTTTAGCCAATTGTTCCCAACCATAAGCGCTGATGTCAATCCGTTTTTCCAGGACGTAAGCGCTGATGTCAATCCTTTGTTCCCAGCCATAAGTGTTGATGTTAACCAATTGTTCCCAGACATAAGTATTGATGTCAATCCTTTGTTACCAGCCATATGTACTAATGTCAACCAATTGTTTCCAGTCATAAGTAATGATGCCAATCATTCTTTACCTACCTCAATACTGATGTTTACCATCATCTCTGAGCCGATATTATCTTATCATTTCTACTCGCATCCTTCGGGTTGGTAGTTACGATCCCCTGTGAGTCAATGTTACTCTCTTTTTGCTACCTCTTTTGCGAGTGGGTATTTCACATTTATCTATCAGTCGGTGTTATCCATTGCTTTTTCCTCATATTTAGTTGATGATACTTTGTCTCCTCTTTGGGCTTTACCCCAGTAGAGTTAAGTTTTATTTTCCCTAAAAGAGTTAAGTTTTCTTTTCCCCAACGGAGTTGTTTGTTCCCTAATAGAGTAAAGTTTTCTTTCTCCAGTCGAGTAGGTAACCCTTTTTAATGGTTACCTCCTTGTTAGCTTGTTGCTTGCATTGTTAAGAATTTCCATCGTTATAATCTTACTATGCATTTGGATTCTTTAATCCTGATTTTGGTTTTTCCTATTTATTGTCATCCCCGGATTCGTGTTGTTCCCCAGTGATTTATTTTCCTGATTGAATTCTCTTCATTAGGCTGCCTATTTTATTTTTTCCTCCCTAGTGGTGTTCTATGTCACCTAAGAAATTGGTCGTTTGCATTCATAATCATAAGCATTGAATGGCATCTTAGGGCCAAAAATATTTTTTTTTGTATTTAAGTATCTTCAATCGCGTCGAGATGAAGATTTTAACCTCTGTTTCTCTAGATAGAAGACACTTAAATAAGGGCAGCTGTTGTACCCCAATTTCCCCCCTAAGATCTCTCATTATCTCATATTATCAATACATCAAGATCACACATTAGGGTTGGTTCTCACTTCTACTTCATCCTATCTTTAACTTTTCTCTTGAGGGATCATCAAGCACCTTGATTTATGTATCTTATACATGCATATCTTATGTTGATTAAGTTTTAACTAACATCAAAGTATGAGTATATTTTCTCTTTGAATGCTTGTATTGTAGGTGATGAAACAATGGTATTCATCAAGAAGATTCATAGGTTCATGTGTTTATTTCCATGCCTTCTTCAACAAGTTTCATTGAGACATAAGCCCCGTCTTTGAGTGTGCTTTAAGATAACATCATTTAAAATCCTAAAAGGATCCATCATGCTTTACTTTGCCAAGAAAGTTCAAAATATTCAAGGTTGATTCAACAAGTTTGACCTAATTGAACAAGTGCTTGATTCAGTGATCACATGTGCAGAACTCTCTCAATTTTCAAGTTTTTAGTGGGTTTTTCTTTCTATGGAATCTTATCATCATTTACAACAACTCATCTTCACATGACAAGATCCGATTGTGTAAGGAAAATCATCAAAAGTTGAAAGGGGTTCCAAGTCATTTTGACATTCTCTGAGCTTGGGTTTGTTGACTTCCAAGGACCATATCTTTCTCTTTTTTTTTGAGATTTTTGATTGATTCCAAAGCCATGATTCTCTTTAAATGGTCCTTAAAAAGTTCTCTTCAATTTTTAAGGATAATTTTTAATGGAAAGTCACTAATGATTAGCAAAGATTACAAGTCCTTTGGGAAATATTATAGGTCTTTTGTGAATTTCCCCAAATTTGTTCGTCATCTTCCAAAGACCATAACTCTTTCAATTTTTATGAATTTTGAATGATCTCAATTCCATAATTCATTTTAAATAGTCTACTTCATTTCATCTTCAAGGATCAAGACCAAATTTTGAGTGGAAGGGCTTGTAAGTTTTCAAGATATTATATGTCATCTTGAAGCTCAACACTTAGAATTTTTCTAAGAGTCAAATACCTGTGTGTTTTTTCTTGAATTGAAACATGAATAACTTTTAGCTCAGATCACCAAATGCTACATTTCTTGGCACATTTTAAAGGTTGTGGTGAGATATTTACAATGGAAAAGGAATTAGATCATAAAGACTCTTGAGCTCTGTTATACCCCAATTTTTCCCCTAAGATCCCTCTATTATATCATATCAACCCAATCATATCAAGATCACACTAGGGTTTAGTTCTTCTCTCTATCTTTAGCTTTTCTCATGAGGGATCACTAAGCAATTTGATTTGTATATTATGGTCATATTTGTCTTCTGCTTATTAACCTTTAACTAACAAATACAAATAATGTTTGCTCTAAATGATGATACTATAGGTGAGGGCACAACACACTTCATCAGGTTGATTCATAGGTTCATGAGTTTATTTCCATGCCTTATTCAACAAAGCTTCATTGAAAATTTATCTTCATCATTGATAATGCTTTAAATAAATGTCATGACAAGGTTTACTATGATTCATCATGCTTCAATTGCCAAAGGAAGTCAAAAGATGCAAGATTTGATCAAAGAATTTTGACCAAAATGGACAAGTTCTTAATTCTTTGATCACAAGTGCATAACTCCATCAATACCCAACATTTGGAAGTTATTGTTGCTACTATAGGTTCTTATTATCATCCACAACAACTTCTTTTCATATAGAAAAAGTATTTGAAGAAGAAAGATTGTCAAAATTGAAAGGGGTTCCCAAGACATTTTGATGTTATAGGAGTTAGGGTTTTGGACTTCTAAGGGCTATATCTTGTCCATCTTTTGAGATTCTTGAGTGATTCCAAAGACATGCTTCTCCTTAACGGGTTATAAATAAATCACTTCAAAAGTTTCAAGAAAATTTTGTGTGAAAGATCACTAATAATTGAGAAAGATTACAAGTCCTCTGGATAGGCCATCAAATTCCCTTATGTGACTTCAAAAGGTCATAACTTGACCAATTTTTATCTCCTTGAACCCATTATTTTTCCAAAATGATCTTAATAGTGTGAACTTTAACTCTCTTTTTTTAGGTGCAAAACTTGAAAATGATTAGAAGATGCCTTAAGAGCTCAAAAGATTATAGGTCACCTTATGGATTTTTATCAAATTAAAAGGATCATAACTTGTCTAATATTTGGAATTTTTGAGTGATACAAGTATTGAAGGAGTCCACTTCAAGATAGCATCATTGATAAAAGTTAATTTTAGGATAAGACCTTGTTTGGAGTCAACACATTTTGGGTCATTATTGAAGAAAAACTTAGAATTTTTTCTAAGTATAAATGTCAGCACATTTTTCCTGATTTTGACCAAGCACAACTTTAGCTCAAGCATCCAAATGATCTCTTTCTTATCACATTATAAAGAATGTTACCTCATCTTTCCAATGCATAAAGAATAAGGTCCTAAGGTTCCCTAAATCGTACACCCCATGACTTCAAAGTTGACTACTTGAAATTGATTTTTTCTTCCAAGTTAGAATTTGAAATCCATAATCTAGCAACTAAACACCAAATTAGCACGCGTTTTTAATTTAAACATGTTTAACAAAGTTCCCAAAGTTTAATTAAGGATCAAAATGTACGAATTGGCTGAGTTTTGATGCACATGGAGTCACACACTTTCCACTTCTGAGCTCCATCCAATTTCCCTCCAAACTTCATTTTTCCTCTCAATTCTTTGCACCATTCACTTTCCTATAAATAAAGGACCTCACTCCTCTCATTTTCTCAAGCTTGGACAGCTAAAATCACCCTGTCAAACTCCCTGCATAACCCACTTTTCTGAGTTTGCAAATTCATCTTTTCTCCACTTTTCAATCCACTTTCTTTTTTAATTCTTTATCCTTGAACTTCACTGAAGCTAATAGAACAAGAACCAAGCCTTGAAGTGTCCTAAATCGTGCTAACCAAATCCAAATTCAGATAAATTTTTTTCTACTTCATTCAGGTGGGATTCTCAACCAAATTGAACCAAATAAATCCTTATTCTACTCTACTCATCAATCTGATTCTCACACATCTTACAGCTTTCATTTTCATTGAGAATTGAGAAAGATACTTGGAATTTCCGTGCTCGCTATTTTTTCTAGTTTTCTCCAAATACAACCTTGCATAGTTTATATAAATTTGGCACGAGGGTACCATTAGAATCGTCTTGAAGAGACCAATCTAATGGTACCAGTCTGGTCCTCTAATTTTACAATTTGTGAAACCTTAATTTAGGGCGTCTGAAAGTTGAAGACGACCTACGTGTCGTGCTTCAGCCAATGATAGTGTGACATGTGATTTTTTGAATCCTATCCAGTGCATCTGTCTTATTATACGTGCGTTTTAAGGACCATTGGATCTGATTACATTCGTTAGTCAGATTCTATCCAACACGCCAGATTTTTTGTTTCTTTAATTGTTAAAAAATGATTTGGTGTGATTTCCAAAGATGACCATATTATGCACAGCGTGTCAGATCCCTTGGATATGCTTACTAACACGTTTTTACATTAATCTAATGGTCCACATTTTTTTGACTTTATTTTCATTTTCTGATTTTTATATTTAATTGTTTTAAACTTCAAAAAATCATAGAAAATTCATTTCTGATACAAAAATTATGAAAAAATTTACAAAATTATTTTGAAAAACTCTCTTTTTGAATTTAACTTTTTCATGATTTTAATTTAAGATTTGATATTTTTTATGATTTTTTCTTTATTTTGACTTGTTTTTAATTGTTTAAAAAAAATTTTTTTTTGTTTTTTTTTGTATTTTTTTTCTTAATTTATGACTCTCTGAAATTTTTCCTAGAATTTTAGTTTGATTTTTACTATTTTTGATCTTTTTCACTTACTTGTATTTTTTAAAATAATTTAAAAAATACTTTTCTGTTTTAAGAAATTGCTAAAAAATTTGTAAAAATACTTGAGATCATCTCTGACTTTTCTACATTTTTCTTTTAATTTTTATTTGATTCTTTGAATATAGTTTGTTATTTTTCCTTTTATTTTCATTTAAAAAAATTTAAAATTCATTTTCTTTTTTTTATTTTGTTTATTAAATGCAATTTTATTTTTGAATATATTCTAGCTGAGCTTGAACTATATGATTTTTGATCATGCGCTTCATTAACATCATTGGATCTTGAGTGTTGAGTTTAACTCCACCAAAATGGATGAATGATTTTAATTATAGTTTGATTAAAATCATTGATTCAAATATATACCCTCCCTCTTACTTGTGCTACATGTTATGGGAGAATGATCTATATATCATTTCTCTAAACATATGGTACATAGATTGCTATTGACCGACTTTAAAATAGGTGTGACTTCTACATAATTCTACTTACGATTGCTTAACATAGCGCTAAATTTTGTCCCGATTCGAGAAATGATCGTTTGTGGCCTAAACTTAGGTTTTCAAGCCCAAGTATGTTTAATTTGAAACCTTTGATCCAATAACCTTGAGGTTCATTGTTAGGAGGCTTTGGTCTTACCAATCCTCTAATGAACCTTCATAAAATTTGGGCTAAGTGAATCATATAAACATCGTTAATCATTTGTTATTGACTCGAGAATTTGAAATGAACGATATACTTGACAAAAAGCAAATGAAACTTATTATTGAGAAGCTTTGATTTTATCAATCTTCTAATGAGTTTCCAAATGCAAGTTTCAAGATGGTCATTCAACTAACCTCTAATTTCTAATTCATTAACAATTGACTTTATTTTATGATTTTACTTTACCTCTTTACTTTAAGCACCATTTATTTTAGCATTTACATTTCACGCTTTTTCATCTTTTCTCACTTGAGCATTTATCTTTATGTCATTTTTATTTTGCTTACTTGAGCTTTCATTTTATTTTTGAAGATACTTAATAATCAACTTGAATAATAAAAACTTTATGGTTACTTGGACTATTTTTGTTACTATCCTTGACATTATTGAGTTATGGACCTCTTGGACTTAGGATTAGAAACCTTGACTACCCTCGAGACCTTGTGACTTCTATTGTTATTTTGTCTGGAGTTCTTGGGGTTTACCCCGAGACGTTGGGTTCTTTTTCTCTTTTTGTGCAGGTTATTCTGATTACATGCTTTGTCTGTGATTGAGAATTTATCTGTATACAACCGTTGCTCTGTTTAATTTTTGTGAAGACTTAATGCATTTGAAGTTTGGTATTCTTAAGAGGTTTAATATCTTTGCTTGATTGGTTTCAGTCCAAAGGATGAGAATTCTACATTGACTCATTGTGTCAAGTGTTGGCTTCTTGTTGGTTAGACGATTATTTTCCTTAAATTTTACCTTATGCCTTAGGATAGTCCCTTCATCTTCTCCCGTCTTCTTTAATTTCAAAAAATTTCCCCCTCATTTTCAAAACTATTCTTGTTTTCTAAACTTGAACCGCTTTCATAATAAACTTGGACTTAGGTCCATGCATTTGCAAAATATTTTCTTAATCAAACTTTAACCAACTTAATAATACTTTGACATTTTTGTGAGAAGATTAAAAGTCAATCAATCTCATTCAAACCATTTTTCCATTTTGGCTTTTTTACTTCAAAAATTTCCCAAAAGATTAGACTCTTGTCAACCCTTATAGTGACACGAGCTATTATACTTATTTGATATGTAGTGAAGTGAGATATTTTCCACTTAGGTGTTGAGCGAGACTTTGTTGATTTTTAAATCCTAGCTATATCCTCCACTTTGAGGTGATTCAAATTCTCCTTTCTCATAATCGTGGGTACTAAGTGTGTTTTCCACTCGGATACGATAATGATGTCTCATCTCTTAAAATTAACCAACACATTTGTGTTTTAAAATTAACCATTCAGATACTTCTTTTATCATCTCCATCATCTATTTTTGTATACAATAATTATAGCCAAAATACACAAATTTTCAAAGAGGTTCCCGTGGAGAGCCGTAGATGTTTAGGGTGCTAATACTTTCCCTTTGCATAACCAACCCCCGCACCTAGATTATTTCCCCCTCTTTTTTAGGTTATTCTCTCTTTTCCCGTTCCTTTGGAAACAATAAAGCATGATGGTGATTTTTATTTGATCTGTACGAGTTAAGTCAATCCAATGGTTTAGTCTCAACATTTCTACCACTACAGAAAAATGGTGACTACACTGGAGATAGGTCGACCAAATGCTGGTCCATCTCTAAGTGGGTCGAGTCTATCTTTGTTTATTTGTATATGTGCTATTATTTGTTGTATATTATGTGTTGTATATTTGTTTGTCTGGTTTTTTCTAGTTTTCAGAGTGCTTGGTGATCTTTCATAAGTCCTCTGCCCAGACTTGGGCAAACATAAGATAGGACTGTCGGTATAGTCATGTTAACTTTGAGGGAGTAATCCCAAAAAAGGAGATATGAGATCCCTAACTAAGTGGAGGCCCATTTGACTGTAGTATCGTTTACCGAGTAATCAGGAAGACGTGCTACTTTCGATCTGGAAGCCTACTGAATTTGAGGACCTTAAAACCCTTAACCCATCTTGGCCTTTTAGGTGTAGTGCAGAAATTATGACGGAGTAATCCAGAAATAGTTGTCACGCGATACTACACTCAAACGAGTTTTTCCTGAGAATATTACTAATTACAAAGTTAACCGGGATGTTGGTAACATCCGAAGGAAGGATGTAGACTATGGAAACCTTTTAGAACCTTGTTCGAAAGTTGATAAACTATTAGTCCATACCTTGTGGTTAGTGTCATACCCTAAATTTTCTCACCCTTTATTTCTACAATCAAAAATATTTTAAATATTGATTTTATAATATTATTTGATTTTAATAAAATATTCGCTTCCAAACCTATTTAAAAATATAATGACTTATTTCAGATCATTTGTATTTTTGAATAAATAAATATCCCCACACCTTTCATATACTTAAAATTGAGTTTATTTACAAATGATTAACATAACATAATTGGTAAAGGATGACGCTTATAAATATAAGGTCGTGGGTTTGAATCTCTTGTGGCGCACTTTCAATTATTTATTTTTTTTCTATTTTTTTGTCACTAATTTTCTTTCCTTTTAAATAGGTGTTTCTTATTGGCCATTTATGTCAATTTGTGTCACACTTTATTTTTTATTGGTCAATTTTATTTTATTTCCAATTTGGATGGTTTTTTTCATCTATAAATATGACATGTTTTTCACACTTCTAGATCATTCACAATTTCCACAAATCCATAATTCTCACAATTTCACTACACTTACACAATTTTTAACTTTCACTTTTATACATTTTTCCAACCTTTTTTCAAGATTTCTTTTCAAATTGTTTTTGTTTTTTGGCCGATGATTTAATATGAGGCCCCTGTTTTCAATATTTTCTTTATTTATTTAATTTGTTTGTTCTTATTTTTTCAACCAAATGATGATTCCTGATGGTTATTTACCTTTGAAAATTATATTTTCTATTCCACAAACTCTTATTCATTGTACATATATTTTACTAATCATTTATAATTTATAATACACACACTAATTCATACATGTTATATTTTTATTTTACACTTAAAATTATGTGTCGTAGATTTTGTTTTTTATTAAAATTGTATATTTTTCTTTTACATTTAAAATTATATTTTCAATTCATTTAACTTATTGGCTAACCATAAACGCCTTCACGTAAATAATTTACAATTACACAACTTTCCAGTTTTCTAATCACTTTGTTTTTACACTACTTACCTTGATCTTTCACAGTCAAACACATTTTTCATTCACCAGCCTCTCTGCAAATAAAACCTTTAATTTACATCAACTTGTATATACAAACTAGAACAGGCACTGATTTCGTTTTCAACATCAGATACACAATCACTAAATTCACACACTCAAAATGACAACATCAATTGTATAATCCATACAAATTCTTCTTTTTTTTATAAGAAAGAGAAATAAAATTGTTTTGTTTTAATACAAAAGGATTTAGAATTAAAGACATAATAATGGAAATAATATATTTTTTTCTTGAAGGAGCCAAACTTATGGTTCTTGTTTTATTGTCATTTATTCTAATATTATTATATTTGAGTTAGAGTCAGAAAATTTTGAATGTACGATGCATCTCTTTCATTTCCTTTCAGTAATTTTCTTTAATTCTTTTTCCACTTTTATTTTATTATTATTAGATTATGTTTAGAAATTTGGTCATTTCCTATTGGGTTTGATTTCAACATGATAGTTTAAACTCATTAGTATCTCTATACACCACTTAGTCTTAAAAGCACCCCCTGGTCTTTGGGCCTGAATTCAATATATGAATTCAGGTCCTGTCTATTAGCGCCCTATCTTTTTACTACCCTTATATATTTTGCATCCCCTACGAAATTAGTTTTATTTCTTTTTTGATTTATATATTTTCTTATTTATTTTTATTTTATATATATATATATATATATATATATATATATATATATATATATATATATATATATATATATATATATATATATATATATATATATATATATATATATATATATATATATATATATATATATATATATATATATTGATATTTTTATAGTTTTATAATTATAATATTATGTTATTATTATTATTATAAATGATTAATTATTTTTAAACTTATTAATAATATACTATTATTTATTTGCATTAAATCATATTTTTTAATCATGTGTTTAATAACATTTTTCATCACATAAGTTAATTTAATATTTTACATCAAAATATTAAAATCCACGTAATTCATCAAATTACTACATCCGCAAGTGACACGTGGCCAATATCTGGCCACGTGATAAGGGGGCTATATCAGACTCCTCCGCTATACGTCTAAAAAATACTCAAACAAAAATCAAATTATTTTTCGTAATAAATTAATTCAATATTAATTTTTGAGAAAGGAGTACGAATACATTTGAATTAACTGCACACTTTGTCTAACAAACTCCGCTATTCACACTCTTAGACTACGTATGTGGGAGATTCAAATATATTTCGCAATCCATAAAAAATCAAAACCAACCGTGAAATACGAAATGAGACTCTAATTCCTCCTAAGAGGATACGTAGGTATACGATCAAAAATAGTGGCGAGTCCCCCTAACTAAAATTCAAACCCTTTCCCCCTAACTAAAATTCAAACCCTTTCTCCCTAACTAAAATTCAAACCATTTCCCGCTAAATAAAATTCAAACCTTTTTCCCAATAATAATTAAAAACCCTATTTCCTAAGGTCACGCTTCTAAACTTAGTATCCTTGTGAACAAGGTAGATAAGGGGTTCCTAAGACCTTCCCCTGGTCTAGAACCGAGTCCAAATCAAAAATATCTGACTTTTAGGGTTATTCCTTTATACTCTCTTCCTTTAGGATAAAAATTAAGGATGGCGACTCTGATTTAAAAACTAGTTGCACCAGGTAGTACCTTTGACTTCTTGCTCGTGACGTCGAACCTATGAATCCCCATGTTTGTAATCTTGTGTGTGATTGTTGTATCATGCATTCAGACACCCGTGATCATCCTTTAAAAGATTTTGTTTCAAGGGACTTAAAGTTGACCTTTTGTGAATATCTCATGTATTGTTTGACCATGGATTCTTGAAAAAGAAAGACTCGAAAGTATAGTTTTAAGAATCCTAAGATAGGTGAATTGACGAGTCTGATTCCCGAGATCGAGAGTTTTACAGATTTTCAGAAGAAGTATGAATCCATCGCGTCTCTTATGAAGCTCAGGATGAAGGAGGGTATTCTTTCTACTTTAGTCCAGTTCTATTATCCGATGTATCGATGTTTTACTTTCCCTGATTATCAGTTGATGCCTACATTGGAGGAGTATTCTTACCTATTGAGTTTACCTATTACCGATCGTATCCCTTTCACCGGTTTAGAGGGAGATCCCAAGTCTCATGAGATTGTTGCCATGATTCATTTAGGGAAGTCTGAGATTGACACCAACATGACTACCAAAGGAGGAATCAGAGGATTACCCGCTCAGCTTTTATTAGAGAAAGCTCGCTACTTTACTAGGATGAAGAGTACAATTGTGTTTGAGACTATATTTGCTCTACTTGCCTATGGGTTGTTCTTATTTCCTAAAATCGATAAATTTGTGGATGTCAACGCTATTAGGATCTTTCTGATTAGGAATCCGGTTCCTACGTTATTAGGAGATGCTTACTATTCCATTCATCTTCGGGATTTTTATCATGGAGGGATGATAATTTGTTGCACGCCTTTGTTATATCAATGGTTTATTTCTCACTTACCTCAGTTTGATGCTTTCTGGGATATCAAGAAGGAACCTCGTTGGACTTCGAAGATTATGGCTCTCACTCATTCAAACATTTTTTGGTATTATCAGGCTTATTATGATGTGGATATTGTCGATAGTTGTGGTAGTTTCCCCAATGTATTCTTGGTACAAAGGGAGGAATTAACTATAATCCCGTTCTCGCATGTCGTCAACTCGGATATCCGATGAGAGACAAGCCAAATAGTATTCATATGAGTGGTTTCTTTCTCAAAGAAGGAGAGGATCATAGAGAAGCTAAGGAGGAAATTTCAAAGGCTTGGCGCAATATTCACAGGAAGAGTAGAAAATACTTGGGACCAAGAGGAGCTGTTTCTTTGGAACCTCATCTTCGGTGGGTACTGAAACAACCGGCTGAACTGTTATCTAATATAAAATCAATGAAGTCTCCACTGAACATCTTTTATCCCACAAGAAGGGAAAGGTAAACATCGAGAAAACCTGAGAAGGTTGAAATCACGCTCTTGCGACCATAGAGATTGGGTAAGGGAGTCTGTTATGCGAGGGGAAGGTTTAGCACCCCACACGCCCATAGTACTCTATGGTATCCACTCTTGTTGTTCTAATTTAAGAGTGTGTAAAATATATGTCTAAAGCTTAAAGCTGAAAAGGGAATGCATGCAAAGAAAATTTTGGGAGAAGAAAGGGATATTTACAAAGATATGCTCGATTAGGCCCCACAAAAGCCTCCACCTATGTATCCCTTTTAAGGAATCAGAGCAACCGTAGTTCGGATCACATATTTTGGTTGGTTTGTGTTTTTAATTAAAAAGATAAAAGCGATAATCAAGATGGCAAAATATCAGATAAAATGACAAAACAATCAGCAACGATGATAAAACATCAAAATAAGGATGATAAGACATCACATGGCAATACAAACTCAGATAAGATGATAACACATCAGCATGATAGCAAAATGTCAAATAAGATGATAAAACATCAGCATGATAGTAAAATACTGGATAAGATGATAAAAAATCACACCTAACAATGATATCAAAAATCAAAGTAGGATAATGAACATATGCGATGACGAAAAATCGACAAGAAGATAACAAAATATCATGGCAAAGATGACAATACATCAAAATTTAGATGATAAAACATAACACCTAACAATGATATTAAAAATCAAAGTAGGATAACAAACATATGCAATGACGAAACATTGGAAAAAAGATAGTAAAATATCATGGCAAGGATGGAAAAACATTACAATTTAGATGATAAAACATCACACCTAACAATGATATAGTAAATATCAGTAGGATAACAATCATGTGCGATGATGAAACATCGACAAAAAGATAGTAAAATATCATGGTAAGAGTAGTAAGATGTCAGCTTGACAAAGATTTAAAACAGATTCGAAAGGCGCACAAACAAATAAGATTGGTTTGTATTTTTTACCTTAAAGAAGAATTTAAGTTCATTAGAGAGATTTTATGATTTGCCAAGAAGAAGTTTTAATTTTAATGTAATATGCAAAGAAAAGAAAACAACTAAGGGAGAGTATCATAATCTCTATCCCTAATGTTATCATACAGTGATTGATCCTATGGTTGAGTTTTGAAAGGGAAACTCTAATCTATTATTGACATGCATGGATAAAAATCCTAGTGTCTATCTCAAATCACCACCAACAGATGAATCAAGAAGTCCTAAGGGAGCATAGACAAGGGTAAACATCTTAAGACATGTACACAAAGATGAAAGCAAGCAAGCAAGTCAACAAGCTTGAGAGAGCTAGCTCAAGAAAGCACCCAAACAGTCAATGCGAAAGCATATGTTGGGGAAAAGGCAAAAGCTCTAGCCAGGGGAAATATATCAACCGAGTCTGAAAAATCTTTATGTGGGAAGTCATAACTATACCATGGCACTAAAAGTCCAGGCAAGCAGAATAATTTGATATGAAAATTCATGGAGCATCAGCATTGGTTATGCGGACTCCTGAAAGACGTGGGGGCCAGAATTAAAATCCTTTTCCACTTGACAGACTCGATACACAAGATCTTGGGAACACACTCAGAGCTTAGAACTTGAAAAAAGTGAGCATAAGAACGATAATAATAGAAATCTAGTCGGGGTTGATTACTATCCCTTTCACCTTGCCCTTCTCTTTTTGGAGGACTTAAGAATGGTTGCCATACATGACCTAAAACCAAACATCCCTCTATACAAGCACAAACGTAAATACACGTGTGGAATACCTACTAAAAAAGGTAAGATTTTAAACAAATCAAACACAATTAGAACACCGACAGAATTGCCTTAAACAAGTCTTTAAATAAACAAGAGAGATTCCTAACATGCTCCACATTGAAGATCCCTTCATGGAATCGAAAGCGGTAAAGTGCGGAAATAGTAAAAGGGAAAGTGGTATAATACCAAATGGATGAAAATCCTTAATAAACAAAGCAACTAAATAAACCCATAGGCTCCGAATCAAGCTAGCATCAACAAGTGAAAAGTGTCAGAATGCGCTTCGAGACATGAAAAGCAAAGTATACATGGCCGGTCGCGAAAGCAAATCACAATCGTGCAACCTGCAGATAAACACATGTACAAATAAGATACAATGGAATATATACACCACGCACGAGCGAAATGAGAAATCAACATGTTGTGTCCCAAAAATAAAGTGGAACACCAAAGTCTCAGCATATGTCAAAATGCGATATCCCACAAGTAAAGCGGAATACCGAGCAAAGCAACCGCATATGCGTCAAGCTATGGGAACCTCGTACGAACTCAACAAACAAGTGAGATACGAAAAATGTGCAACCTAGAATTGCAAAACTAGCTCAAATGGTGAAAACTGGAAAATAGCCCAAAACAGCAAAAACACATTATATGAAATTGCAAAGTAAGTGTTAAGCAATTAGAAACTATGAAAACATGATGACAATAGCTTACAATAAGAAAACTAAGCATAGAAATGGTATGTAAAAGTTAAAGTAAGCAATCACAAATAAACTGTACCAATAAAACGATGAAAATGGGGAAAACGAGCCAAAAATCAAAGTTGTCATAATTCAATGAAATTTACATGGTGGCTTGTAAACGTCCTAACGGACTCAAAAATGAAGTCATTTTCGCTAAATTCAAATCCTAAGGATGACTTTCAATCTATTACAGAAGCTAAAATGGTAAAATAAAGTGCCGGAAACGTGAAAATAAGTGCAAAAATAGTTCGAAAATAGTCAAAATAGGGTAGTTACATGTTAAGAAGTCGGAAAAACTCTGCATAGTTCAAAAGTTATGGTTAAAACGACTTTATGTACAAAAAACGTAAAATCGGGTGTTTGTGTCATTTTCCAATTATCTCAAGTTTAGGCACTTGGAAATGGTTTCATTATGTATCTTGAGTTAATCGGAACATTATATAAACCCAAACAATAAACTTTGCAACAATTGGCACCAAAATCACAAAGTTGAAAAAATACACATGTTATGCAAAAAGAGTGAAAATTGTCAAATTTGCGAAGTAGAGACAACTCTTGTTAGTATTGAATCAAAATTCTATGTTAGTATACTGTAAAGTCAACAAACTAAGCACAAGTTAACAACCTTCTATGCCTTTATCAAACTAGATGTAGTTATGTCAAATTAACAAGCCACAACTAAAAAGAAAGAAGCATTAATGTTAAAGTAGAAACTTGATGTTAATCTTATGTAATGTTAGAAATTAAACTCAATGATAATGGTATCACACTACAAGCATATATCTAGTTAGAAACATCACTATTTAGAGATGAAACAAGTTTGACACAAATGTTATAAATGCAACTCACACACTTAGTGAACATATAACATACTTTATTTTCACATTTTACAAGTCAAAAACCGTAATATGTACCTTTGTAAAAAGTGATCCAAAAACAATGGAAAATCATCAAAAATCAACCGGCATGATTAATAAAAAAATATAGGATACTTTATCTACGGGCATGAACTCAAAAAGGTGCACGGTTCAGTCACTTTTTGCTCAAAAATATCAATTTTTGCACAAGTTCCTAAACTGATATAATTGACCAAAAAGTATCTAAAAACAAAATCTATT
Source organism: Vicia faba (assembly GCA_948472305.1). Classification (NCBI taxonomy): domain Eukaryota; kingdom Viridiplantae; phylum Streptophyta; class Magnoliopsida; order Fabales; family Fabaceae; genus Vicia; species Vicia faba. Next base: position 897,086,459 of record OX451741.1, on the reverse strand, counting down.
AGCGTAAAGAGCTTTAGAATGCTTAAGAAAGTCGGTTTTCATTAAGGAAAGTAAAAAAAACTCATCACGGATCAAAAGTTATGGCAAAAATGAGTTTATGTCGAGTTTTTGGCAAATTTCATGAATCTTGGTAATTTCTCATAAACTCAAGATTTTGTGTGTAAAGAATGGTTTTGTAATGTATTTTGAGTCATTTAGAAATTGTCACAACTCACGGAAAAACAAATGTTAGTGGGGAGCTATGTACATCAAGACAAACTAGCACAACTTCACATGTTCAAAAGTATATTTTATGTCAAGTTCTATTCTATGTTAGTTCTAAGAAGAAATTGAACAAACACCTAGTGTGCTAAGGTTCTACAAGCAAAATTCTATGTTATATTTACATGTCAAATCTTACCAATTCTAAAAATTAGTATTGAGCTATACTAACAACAACTTCAATTTCACAATTTAAATTCAACCTATGTTCAATTCAAGCCTAATCAAAAAAGTGCTTCTCAACAATCGCTTATTTCAAAAAATGCTTAATTCAAGAAAACTCACCGATAGAAGTGAAGAGGAAGCTTAGGTTTTGATATCGCAACAATCGAATACGAGATCAGAGAATTCTTGATCAACCTTGACTTTTTTGATCTTGAAAAAGTTGTTGGTGTTCTTGATGAAAAGTGAGAGAAAGTGGCTCTTTGATCCTTGAGCAAGTTGAGAGAAAATATTTGAATGTTTTTTAGAATTGGTGAATTATGAGAGTCCTCCTTGAATTTTTCCTTGAAAATTTATTATATACATGGGCCAATTGAGCCTTGGATGAGAAATTGAGTTGGGCCTCCATTTGACAGTGCAAGCTCGACACGTTCAAGTCAAATTCCCAGGGACCCCTGTGTGATTTTTGAAGTTGAATTATGAAACTGAAATGTAACCAGCGTCGAGAGCGACATCGTGTCCAAAGATGGGATCAATCGGATAAATGGTGACTTAGTTATGATTTTTTGAAGTTTTGTCTCAGACAACTTAATTTCCAACTTCACGATTTTTAGTGAGTCGCGCACGCTCTGAGCGAAAAACGGATGTATTCGGGATACCATTTGCTTTTGCCAATGAGAGAACAAAATTTAGCTAACTCAATTTTTGAGAAAATTCCACCGGAACCAGCTCTATACGATAAAAATAAACCGAGTTATGATTTTCTGAAGTTGGTGCAGATAAACATTTGTCACAATTTTCTTGTGTGGAAATGCCTGATAAATCAACATTTTTGGAGACTTTTTGAGTGAAATTGGCATCCGATCGTGAAAGATGAAAATATAGCTGAGGTTAAGACGGAATTTTGGCCACTAGAACGGGCTCAAACCGAGTCACGGGCTTTGAGTTATGGATTTTTTAGTGCCCCAAAACTGCACTTTTAGCATATTTTTTATTGTATTTTTCCACTATATAACTCTGACAGATTCGCGTATTCGAAGACCTTCCTACGAGAATTAGCCTTTGGCCCAAACATGAAAGCTGGAGAGTACATTGAGGTAAATTCAATGGCGAAAGAACCACCTTCAAACGGTATATTAAATCGGAGTTATAAATTTCTGAATGCCAGAAATACCGTTGATCGGCAACCCAAAAAATTAGTAACAAAATTATTTGACCATCTTCTGCACATAATCGGCTCCCACCTGAACACGAAAAAGTGAAGATAATATCCACATCGACCCGGTGATCAAATGTCAGCTCAAAATAATACTTTGTCCTGGAGTTATAAAGTTCTGAAGTCTACCGTGTCGAAATGGACTTTCAACTTGAACTGTTCTGAATCAAACAAAATCTCTGGTTTCCTTCTACCACTCAAGACATGATAGAATACACGAGAATTAGGCATGGTAAGAAATCATTGATTCACTGAATGGGTTATCTATACAAAGCTTCGGACGTCTCTGATAAGTAGTCGATACCTTTTAGAATTGCCTTGATCCCATTTCAAATGCATGAATATGTATGATATGTATATGGTGAAACATAAGCCATAAATATTTTGAAATCAAGAGGAAAATTTTTGGGATGCAACAGGTACGAGCAAGGGAAATTCATTTGAATATGCCATATTCCCGTGAAGAACCTATACCTGATATGTTTGTGAAGACTACTTCTCCCCTTTTAGATGATGTGAAAGAACTTAAGTTTTCCCTAATTAGGATGCAGTAGGAGAAAGAAGCATGGAAGAACAAGTGACAGACTTTAGAGATTTCCTACCAAATAGAATTGAAAGAGAAATATGACTTGATTGAGATTCTCGAGAATCGTGTTATAGAGATGATGGAGAGGCGAGAGGATTTATTTTCTTCTAGAGCTCGGTCCTGACCTGGTTGCTCACTTCCTGACTCGGGTGATGGAAAGAAGTCATTGATAGGTATGCAAAAGAGAATAAGCATTTGAAGACTCAAATTGCAAGACTCGTGGGAAATCGTCAATGCATGGAGAGATCTTCATCAACTTTGCCTCCTTAGGATTTTAGATTCTATCTTTATTCTCTTGTCCTTTGGATCATTGATACTTGTACTAAAAGTTATAATCCATTCTGAAGTTATTATAATGAAATTTTTAGTATGTGTTAGTACTTCAATATTTGCAAATCATCTATAATTCTTTGAGTCCCTTGAAATATTATTAATAACGATAAATAAATCATGTGCATTGCATATCATGCATCATTTTTGCACATAATTCTTGCAATCTGACTCACCAGTATAATACTCGGGCTAATTCCAGGAAGAAAATGGAGAATCTTGAACATGAGAATTACGAGCTGCATGAAGAAGTTATTGGTTTGAAGGCTGGTATGGCCAATCTGACTACTTTAATGGAATCATTGGTGGCTGCTCATAATCAGCCACCACTTATTCCTCCGTCTGCTCAGCCACAACAAACAACAGTCGCTTCCAAAGTTCTGCCAGTTCCCATTTCAATTACTCCAGTTACTGCTGCTAAAAACCGTATGCCTCAGAGTTACCCATGGGGAATGCCTGAAAATTTCATACCGGAAGGTTACAATCTTGATGCTCAAGTTTCTCCATTTTCTCAAGTTGCTGCTATTCCTGCACCTCCTGTGGTGCATGTTACTCCTGCTGCTAAAAATGAGATCGATTATACTGCACCTTCTACGGTGAATACTATGTCGTTTGTTAATGATGAAGTTTATCATCATGTTCCTCCACCGAGTGAAAGTGATGGTTTCTATGACCGATTGGATGATTTTCAGGATCAATTCAATGAGATGCAGAAGGAAATGAAAGCTCTTCGAGAAAAGATATATTCGGACTAACGTCAGTGAACTCTACTTAGTTCCTAATGTAAAGGTGCGAACAAAGTTTAAAGTGCCGGAATTTTAGAGGTACAAGGGCAACTCTTGTCCTCGTGACCACTTAGTCATGTATATCAGAAAGATGTCCACCCATACTGATGATCAGCGTTTGCTTATTCATTTCTTCCAGGATAGTTTAACCGGTGCCGCTTTGAAGTGGTATATGAGTTTGGACAATAGCAATATTCGCAGCTTCAATGATCTAGGGGAAGTATTCATCAAACAATATAAGTAAAATATGTTCATGGCGTCTAACTGTGACCAATTAAGAGCAATGGCTCAAAAAGATAAGGAGTCATTCAAAGAATATGCATAGTGTTGGCGCGACATAGCTGCCCAGGTGGTACCCCCGATGGGAGAACAAGAAATGATCAAGGTCTTCCTGAAAATTGTTGGATCATTTTATTATGAAAGGATGGTTGCCAATGTGCTAAGTCATTTCATTGAGATGGTGAGCATGGGTGATTGTCTAGAAGAAGCTGTCAGGGAAGGGCGCTTGACGAAAGACGAAGGGATAAAGAAGTCATCATACATGTTTTCTTGAAAGAAAGAAAGTGAAATGAATGATGTCATTGAGGAAAGAAATATTAGACCACCTAGAAGACGTCATCGGTACCAACAACAAGTTTCTTCTGTAACTTCAGTCATCAATGTAGCTCCAACTACTATTGCCTATCAGAGACCACCTCCTCGGGGAAATCAAGGACAAAGTCATAAGAGAGAAGCTTTTGACTCTGTTCCAATGAGCTATGCAGAGTTATTCCTAACTTTGATATAGAAGAAGTTGGTTCTGACCATGCCTCCCCCTGCTATACCTTCACCCTTAGCTTGGTATTATAAGGCAGATCAGACTTGTGCTTTTCATCAAGGAGCCTTAGGGCACAACATCGAAAACTGTTATCCCCTGAAATATGAAGTACAAAAGATGGTGAGATTTGGCCTCCTATCCTTTAAAGGTGTTGGTCATAATGTGAAAGATAATCCTTTTCCTAAACATGGAGGTGCAAATGCTGTAAATATGGTTGCTGGTTGTCCTAGGGACTTCCGAATTGTTTGTATCAACGTGGTTAGAGGGGATTTGGTGAAGATGTATGCTGACCTTTGTGAATTCAGCTATTATACGCACGACCATGATGGTTGTGGTATTTACAATATAGATATCCAGGGATGCAATAAAATAAAAGCTGATCTTCAAGAAATGATGGACAAAGGTCTCATTTATATAATCAGGCCAAGGGTTGAGTACGAAGAAGATATGAATATGGTATATGGATGTCCCGGTGAATTCTGAATTTTTGATGTGAATTATATGAATGAGGATTTGGTGCATCTGCATGCTACATTCTTTCACATGGATGGCTAAGAAGAACACCATTATGGGTCTTTTCAGATTTGTTGTAGGGATTCTCGTCGTTGTTCTAACGTAAGAAGGGGCGTTCAACTGTTGTTAGATAATGGTACTATCAAGGTCTCAGGCAATAGAGATAATTACATTGGGGTTAATGTAATTGAAAATTTCTCAATCGAGACCATGTCAGATGATGAATATGTTTCAGTAGAGGAGTTCTTTTCTTCTGATGAAGATATGTTCTCCAACAATGATTCTGTGATGTCTAAATATTTTGAAGAAGGGGTGAATGTTATTGTGTCAGGTTTTGGTGTTCCCACCCTTATAGAGATTAAGTACCATAGCAAGCCAGTTGTTTCTCCGGTGGTTATTTTCCTGCCCGGTCCTATCCCATATAAATCAGACAAAGTCGATCCATATAAATACAATGCGACTATCTTGGAAGATGGTGTGGGAATTCCTATCCAAACTTTGTCTGATGTCAAGAATATTGCCGAAGCTAGTCGAGTGACCCGTAGTGGTCGGGTTTTCTCCCATGACATTAGAGCGAATGTTAATTCTTATAAAAGGGTTGTTGAAAGTATTGAACCTAAGAAAACAATGGGAGAATCTAGTGGCACTGCTTTGGAAAATGGTGTGGATGACTTGTTAAAAATTATCAAGATGAGTGACTACAAGATTGTAGATCAATTATTGCAAACTCCATCTAAGATATCCATTCTAGCCTTGCTATTGAATTATTCTCCCCATCGGGCATCTCTGATGAGAGGTTGGATCAAGCTTTTATGGAAAGTGATATGTCTCTAGACCAGTTCAGTAGTGTTGTGGGGAATATTACATGTTGTAATAACTTGAGTTTCTGTGATGACAAATTGCCCGATGAAGGAAGTAACCATAATCTAGCTCTCCATATCTCCATGGATTGTAAGAATGACTCTTTGTCCAATGTGCTGATTCACAATGGGTCTTCTTTGAATTTCATACCAAGGATTACACTCATGAAGCTTAAGTACCAGGGAACTCCCATGCGCCCAAGTGGCATAATAGTGAAAGCTTTTGATGGTTCAAGGAAGTCTGTCATCAGAGAATCGATTTGCCTATTCGCATCAGTCCACACTTATTTTAGATTACTTTCTAGGTTATGGACATTTTTCGCGCCTACAACTGTTTATTGGGATGACCATGGATCCACGAAGCAAGACTACTACTTCAACCTTTCACCAAAATCTGAAATTTGTTCATGAAGGAAAGGTGGTCATCATAAATGGAGAGCAAGCTCTATTGATATCCCATTGTCTTCCTTCAGCATTGTAGAAGCTGACAAAGCCACTATTGGAACTTAGTTCCAAGCTTTGTCCATTGATAATGTAAGGAAGAAGGAGAATTCCATAGCCTCGTTTAAGGATGCACAACAGGTGGTGCGGAAAGGCCCTAGCAAGGTGTGGGGGCAGGTCATTGATCCTCATGTGAACAGGAACGACACTGGTCTGGGTTTCTCCATGAAGAATGAAATCGTGAAGCCGAAGCCTTCTTTGGGAAAATATCAATACATCTTTCATAATGGAGGTTATCTTCATCCAACTACTCCAAGGATCAACACTATTCTGGAAGGTGAATCAGAGCAAGAGATGCCAAACAACGTGACGTATGGAGTCAGAGTCCAAAATTGGATTACTATTGATGTTCCTTCTTGCATTCACATTTCAAAGTAATTTGTTTTTTGTTAGTCTTTTCAAAAATCTTTCACTCTACTCAAGGTGAAAGTATTGATATTGTATGGGCATATCTATTGTTTTGATCTTTAAAATCATTAATAAAAGTTGTTTTTGATTCCCAAATTGTGTTTTTATTCTCTACTTTTTCTTGGAAAATGGTAATCAGAAAAATCCTTTCAAAGTAAATAATAACTGTAAATAAAACTGCATAATCACTTGCTATATGTGTCAGTTTCTAAAATCAATCATAAATCATATGTGCAGATTAATTAAAAAACCTGTTAAGTACAATGACCTTGCACCCTCTCACAACATTGAATATCCTGCGTATGTGGCAGAAGAAGAAGAATATGATGAAATCCCAGAAGAGTTTTCACGGTTGCTTGAGCATGAGGAAAGTACCATTTAGCTATATAAAGAGCCGTTGGAGACGATCAATTTGGGTACAGAGAAAGATCCAAAAGAAGTCAACATTGGAGCATTGCTTCATCTTTATGCGAAGCGCAGATTGATTAAATTGTTGAAAGAGTATGTGGATATCTTTGCTTGGTCTTATAAAGGAATGCCTAGGTTGGATATTGATATTATGGAACATCATTTTCTACTAAATCCAGAATTCCTACCAATCAAGAAGAAGTTACGAAGAACTCACCCTGATATGGCAGTGAAAATTAAAGAAGAAGTTTTAAAGCAGATTAATGCTGGTTTTCTTGTGACATCAGTGTACCCTCAGTGGATTGCCAATATTGTCCCAGTACCAAAGAAAGACTGAAAAGTTCCCATGTGCGTGGATTATAGAGATTTAAACAAAGCTAGTCCAAAAGATGACTTTCCATTTCCACATATTGATATGTTGGTTCATAGTACATCAATATTCAAAGTATTCTCGTTCATGGATGTATTTTCCGGATACAATCAAATCAGAATGGCTCCTGAGGACATGGAAAAAACAACGTTTATCACACCCTAGAGAACATTCTGTTATAGAGTGATGCCCTTCGGGTTGAAGAACGCTGGTGCAACGTACCAGAGGGCTATGACAACTCTATTCCATGATATGATGCACAAGGAAATTGAGGTATATGTTGATGATATGATCACCAAATCTAAGAATGAAGAAGGGCATATAGAATATTTGTTGAAATTGTTTCAGCGTTTGAGGAAGTATTGTCTCCGCTTGAATCCAAATAAATGCACCTTTGGTGTTCGATCAAGAAAATTGTTAGGTTTCATTGTCATCCAGAAAGGAATTGAATTTGACCCTGATAAAATTAAGGCAATTCAAGAAATGCCTGCATCGAGAATTGAAAAGCAAGTTAGAAGCTTCCTTGGACGTTTGAATTGCATTTCCAGATTTATCTCCCATATGACTACAACATGTGAGCCGATCTTTAAGTTTTTAAAGAAAAATCAAGGTTGTGTGTGGACAGATGATTGCCAAAGGGAATTTGAAAGTATTAAAGAGTATCTGCGTGAACCCCCTATCTTGCTCCCTCCTGTTGAAGGAAGACCATTGATTATGTATCTGAATGTGTTATATAATTCTATGGGCTGTATTTTGGGACAACAAGATGAAACGAGAAGAAAAGAATATGCCATTTATCATCTCAGCAAGAAGTTTACTGACTGTGTATCGCAGTATTCTATGCTGGAAAAAACATGTTGTGCTTTGGCCTAGGCAGCAAAGCGGATGCGACAATATATGTTGAATCATACTACTTGGTTGATTTCTAAAATGGATCTGATTAAGTATATTTTTGAAAAGGTTGCCCTTACCGGAAGAATTTCTCGTTGGCCGATGTTGTTATCTGAATATGATATTGAATACCGTACTCAGAAGGCTATAAAAATCACTATGTTGGCATATTATCTTGCTCACCAACCAGTTGATAATTATCAATCTGTTAAATATGATTTCCCTGATGAGGATGTTATGTTTTTGAAAATAAAAGACTGTAATGAACCTTTGCCTGGAGAAGGTCCTGATCCTGAATCCTGGTGGGGTATGGTGTTTGATGGAGCTGTAAATGCTTATGGGAAAGGAATTGGTGTTGTGATTATCACTCCTCATGGGTCGCATATCCCTTTTACTGCAAGATTGGAATTTGATTGTACCAGTAATATGGAAGAATATGAAGCTTGTATCAAGGGACTCGAAGAAGCTATAGATCTCAGAATCAAAATTCTAAATGTATACGACAATTCAACTTTGGTAATAAATCAGATCAAAGAAGAATGGGATACTCGTCTTGTTGGCTTGATTCCCTACAAAGACTTTGCTAAAATATTATTAACCTTTAATAAAGTTGAATTCCTTCATATTCCCAGAGATGAGAATCAGATGACAGATGCTTTAGCCACTTTGGCTTATGTGTATCAAGTAAATAATTGGAATGATGTGCCTCGTATCATAATTCGAGGTCTATATAGGCCAGCGCATGTGTTTGCAGCAGAGGGAACATCAGATGAAAAACCTTGGTATTATGATATCAAGCATTTTATTCAGACTCAAGAATACCCGATTGGTGTGTCAAACAAAGATAGAAAGACATTGAGAAGGTTGGCAGACAACTTTTTCCTCAATGAAGATGTGCTATACAAAAGAAATTAGGACATGCTCTTGCTCAGATGCGTGGATAGACACGAAGCAGACATGTTAATGCATGAGATCCATGAAGGTTCCTTTGGTACCCCTGCCAATAGACATTCAATGGCAAAGAAGATGCTTAGGGAAGGTTACTATTGGCTGACAATGGAATCTGAATGTTACAAATTCGCAAAGAAGTGCCATAAGTGCCAGATTTATGCTGACAAAATTCACGTGCCTCCGAAGGTTCTCAATGTTATTTCTTCTTTGTGGTCTTTCTTTATGTGGCGTATTGACATGATTGGAATGATTGAACCCAAGGTGTCGAACAAACATCGTTTCATCTTGGTGGCAATAGACTACTTCACCAAATGGGTGGAAGCAACTTCCTATGCTAATGTCACTAAACAAGTGGTAGTACTCTTTATCAAGAATAATCTTATATGTCGGTATGGTGTGTCAAGCAGGATTATCACTCACAATGGCTCGAATCTGAATAACAAGATGATGACAGAACTTTATGAACAATTCAAGATTTTCCATCATAATTCATCTCCTTACAGGCCAAAGATGAATGGGGCTGTTGAAGCTGCTAGTAAAAACATGAAGAAGATCATTCAGAAAATGGTTGTTACCTATACAGATTGGCATGAAATGCTCCCTTTTGCTTTGCATGGGTATCGTACATCCGTCCGTACTTCAACAGGGGCAACTTTGTTCTCTCATGTGTATGGTATGGAAGCAGTACTCCCTATTGAGGTTGAGATTCCCTCTTTACGTGTGATAATGGAAACCAAATTGTCAGAGGCTGAATGGGTCTAGAACGGGTTCCCTTGTGTCATGGTCAGTTATACCAGAAGAGAGTGAAGAAATATTTTGATAAAAATGTCAAGCCTCGTGAATTCAGAGAAGGCGACGTTGTGCTCAAAATGATCATGTATTTTAACACTGATTCTAGGGGAAAGCAGACTCCCAATTTTGAAGGCCCATATGTTGTCAAGAAAGCCTTCTCTGGTGGTGAACTGGTTCTTTAAACTATGGATGGCGAGGAGTTACCACGTCCTATGAATGATGACACAATCAATAAATACTCCGCCTAAAGAAATAAAAGAACGACTTACTAAGTTGAAAACCCAAAAGGGAGGCTGAGGCAAAAAGGAGCGTCTCGATAGAATGAAAATCCGAAAGGGAAGTATAGGAAAAAATAAGAGACACAAACAGAATAAATTTTCCCGCTAGGTTTAAAACCCGCAAGGGCAACCTAGGCAAAAGTTATGGATTTCTTGGCAAGTAACTGCGTCAGACAAGACTTGATCATTAAAGCAACAATCCTCTCGGATTCTCACCACACTTCAACTAAGGTTGTTGTTCAGGAATTCAAAGTTGTTAGGGAGAATAGTGGTCATTGTATTTCAATGTATCTTTCCCAATATATTACCATTTTCCAAATTTTGTAATTATCCATGGAGTCTCGCCATTTGTAGACTACCATTCTATTAATAAAGTTTCAGCTTTTATCCAATTCCTTGTAGTTCTTATCTTATTATGTTTGAAAAGCTTCCATTTATTATTGATACTAACTTTCAAAACAAATAGATTTAACAATAAAAATGTTTTCGAAAAGAATTTACTAATTACTTTTTACTTTAGATTTTGCGATTCAAGTAAAACAAAAATAGTGATTCCAATGATGGATGAACTCTGAAATTTTGGAAATATATATTTCCTAGGAAAGTTATCCCAGGTTACTATTGCTGATATGCGCATGATCTCCTTGTGTTTCTCAAATAGTTAAAGTTCGTACTAATTGATGTATGGTGTGGTGTTGGGTTTGTAATCCCATTTTCCCCAGTTAAATCTTGTGTCATATTTTTTCTCCAGGTTGATTATTTTTGGTTTCAGGTTTGCATGGTAAGAAACCTCTATCCCATATTCCCCAGCGAGGTCTTCGCTCATATGAAGAAAGTTCCTTATCCCTTTGTGTGTTGAGAAAGGATCATTCGCAAAACATTGCTCTTTGCAGTGATGGCATTATTATTGTTGTTTGTTTCCAATGCAACTAGACAAAGGCAATATCTTTTCTAAGAAGTCTTGAGACAGTTGTCAACTTTTGGGGTTTTCTCTCGCCAAGTTTTGGGTTTGATTTAAAATCCCCTTAATTTTGATTTCTTGTTGTATTTTTTGACTTCTTAGATCCCTAAGTAAAGTCGAGATAATCCTTCTCTCTAAAAGTTGTTATCCCCATATGGTTTCATAATTTCTCCCCAGAGAATTTTCTGTAATCATCACTCTTGATATTGAAGAATGTATTTTGGGCTCCACTAGATGATGTGGTGTTGAACTCCTCGATGAAGTCAGCACAAGATCCCAAGTTGATGTCTCGACGATGTGGTTTTAATCTTTCCTAGTGAAGTCAGTATTATAATCTCCAGTGAAAGTATAGACGATGAGACACTGTGTTCCTTATTGAAGTTTGTCTGATATTATCTTGTGAAGCCTGGAAGAGGATGTTATATCCCTTAGTCTGTAATGATTTATTGTTATGATTTGATTATTTTCAGATTATGTTTCTTCCCAATGGAGTTAAGCTGTGAAATAGGAATTTGTTTCCTCATTGGTGCTTACTTTCTTATGAAATTTTCATCCTAGATGTGATTTAGCCGAGTGTTGACTTCACCCAAGATGGTTTTGTCTAAGTTATTCCCAGTGGTGTATGTCTGTTTTATCAGCATATACATGATAACATTCATACATTCATACATACATCATGCATAGTTTAATTAAAGTTCATTACTCATTTGCATTCATTGATGTTTTTGTAGGCATATTACCCTATTTTGCAAAGTTATGTTACCCTCTCTCCAATAAAGTCTCAACCTTAAGCAGAAAGTGTATATCCTTTCATTTCCCTACTAATTTATCCCTCGTGGAAGAATTTTACTTTAGCTTTCCTTCAGCTCATTATCTGGATGGAACATAGTCCCTTTTTTGAGTTTATTTCTCATCAAGTGCTATCTTAACTGACTATTTCACTCCGGTTTATTTTGGGTTTGGATCTGTAGTCCCCGACAATGTTATTATTATGGTTGATGTAGGCTTTAAGCCTGAGTTTGAGAATGTGCATTTATTTTGGCACGAGAAGCCTTTACCTCCTCAGCATGACTGTATTGGCACATCCCCAGAGAAGTCATTTTTCTTTCCCCAACATGCTTCTTATAACAGCAAGTGACATGTCTATTTATATGATCAACCTGTACTTCCCCAGTAATCTATTAGTTCCTAGATAAGAAGAATTTTTGTTACTCTGATGAATGGTAGTCTCGTCATTATGGGAGATAGTTCATTGTTGAGATTTGTTACTCCGATGAATGGTAGTCTCGTTATTATGGGAGATAGTTCGTTGTTGAGATTTGTTACTTCGATGAATGGTAGTGTCGTGATTATGAGAGATAATTTGTTGTTGAGATTTGTTACTCCGATGAATGGTTGTCTCGTCATTATGGGATATAGTTTGTTGTTGAGATTTGTTACTCCGATGAATGGTAGTCTCGTCATTATGGGAGATAGTTCGTTATTGAGATTTGTTACTCTGATGAATGGTAGTCTCGTCATTACAGGAGACAGTTTGTTATTGAGATTTATTACTCTGATGAATAGTAGTCTCGTCATTATCGGAGATAGTTTATTATTGATATTTGTTACTTCGATGAATGGTAGTCTCGTCATTATAGGAGATAGTCCGTTGTTGAGATTTGTTACTCCGATGGATGGTAGTCTCGTCATTATGGGAGATAGCTTGTCATTGAGATTCACTTTGTTTTAAAGAAGTTCATATGTTTCCAGTCATAAGTACTGATGCTAATCATTTGTTACCTACCCTAATATTGGTTTTTACCGGTATTATCTTACCATTTCTTCTCCCTGTGATTCGATGTTACTTTTTTGCTATCTTCTCAGTGAGTGGATAGTTTGCAGTTATTTGTCGATCGTTGCCGTCCTTTACTTTTCTCCACAATATTTGAGTTAATGATGATTTATCTCCTCCTTGGGTTGTACCCCAATAGAGTCGAGTCTTCTGTTCACCAGTGATTTATTTTCCTGGTAGGACTTTCTTTTGATCCTTTATTTTATTTTCTGCTTCCCTAGTGTTGTCGTGTGTCACCTTTGGATTTGTTTGTTTGCATGCACAGTCAAAAGCATTGCATGGCATCTTAGGACCAAAAATAGGGCTTGTTTTATATTTAAGTATCTTCAATCGCGTCGACACGAAGATTTCAACCTTCGTATCTCAGGATAGAAGACACTTAAGTAAGGGCACCTGTTATACCCAAATTTTGGCCCCTAAGATCCCTCTATCATCTCAAATCAACCCAATCATATCAACATCACATTATGGTTTGGTTCTTCTCCCTATATTTAGTTTTTCTCATGAGGGATCACCAAGCACTTTGATTTGTATATTGATGTCATATTTGTCTTGTTTTGATTAACTTTTAACTAACAAATACAAAGAATGTTTTCTATAAATGATGATAATATAGGTGAGGGCACAACACACTTCATCAGGTTGACTCATAAGTTCATGAGTTTATTTCCATACCTTCTTCAATAAAGCTTCATTGAAAGTTGATCTTCATCATTGAGAGTGCTATAAATAAATATCATGACAAGGTCTACTATGATTCATCATGCTTCAATTGCCAAAGGAAGTCAAAAGATGCAAGATTTTATCAAAGAAGTTTGACCAACTTGGACAAGTTCTTGATTCTTTGATCACGAGTGCATAACTCCCTCAATTCCCAACATTTGGAAGTGGTTGTTGCTATTATAGGTTCTTATTATCATCCATAACAACTTTTCTTCACATAGCAAAAGTATTTGAACAAGAAAGATTGTCAAAATTGAAAGGGTTCCCAAGCCTTTTGATGCTATAAGAGTTAGGGCTTTGGAATTCTAAGGGCTATATCTTGTCCATATTTTGATATTCTTGAGTGATTCTAAAGACATGTTTCTCATTAAAGGTTTATCAACAAATCACTTCAAAAGTTTCAATCAAATTTTGTGTGAAAGATCACTAATGATTGAGAAAGATTACAAGTCCACTGGATAGGCCATCAAATTCCCTTATGTGACTTCTAAAGGTCTTAACTTGACCAATTTTTATCTGCTTGAACCCATTATTTTTCCAAAATGATATTAAGAGTGTGAAATTTAATTCTTATTCTATGTGAAAAACTTGAACATGATTAGAAGATGCCTTAAGAGCTCAAAAGATTATAGGTCACCTTATGGATTTTCATCAAATTCAAAGGATCATAACTTGTCCAATATTTGGAATTTTATAGTGATACAAGTTTCACAACACTCTTTAAGGAGTCCACTTCAAGCTAGCATCATTTATCAAAGAAAAGTTTTGACCGTGTTTGGAGTCAAAACATTTTGGGTCATTTTGGAAGAAAACTTAGAATATTTTCTAAGTATAAAAGTCAACAAATTTTTTCCTGATTTTGACCAAGCACAACTTCTAGCTCAAGCATCCAAATGATCTCTTTCTTGGCATATTATGAAAAATGTTACCTCATATTTCCAATGCATCAAAAATCAGGTCCTAAGGTTCTCTAAATCGTGCACACCATGAGTTCAAAGTCAGCTACTCGAAATTGATTTTTTCTTCCAAGTCAAAATTTGAAATCCATAATTCAACTTCTAAACACCAAATTAGCACGCGTTTTTGATTTAAACTTGTTTAACAAAGTTCCCAAAGTTTAATTAAGGATCAAAATTTAATAATTGGCCGAGTTTTGATGCACATGGAGTCACACATTTTCAACTTTCGGGCTCCATCCAATTTTCCTCCAAACTTCATTTTTCCTCTCAATTCTTTGCACCATTCACTTCCCTATAAATAGAGGACCTCACTCCTCTCATTTTCTCAAGCTTGGACAGCCAAAATCATCCTACCAAACTCCCTGCATAACCCACTTTTCTGAGTTTTCGAAATCATCCTTTCTCAATTTTTCAATCCATTTTCTTTGTTGATTCTTTATCCTTGAACTTCACTGAAGCTAATAAAAGAAGAACCAAGCCTTGAAGTGTCCTAAATCGTTCTAACCAAATCCAGTTTCAGAGAAATTTTCTACTACTTCATTCAGGTAGAATTATCAACCAAATTGAACCAAATAAATCTCTATTCTCCTCTACTCATCCATCTGATTCTCACACTTCTTATAATTTTCATTTTCATTGAGAATTGAGAAAGATACTAGGAATTTTCGTGCTCACTATTTTTTATGGTTTTCTCCAAATACAATCTTGCACAATTTATATAAATTTGGCACGAGGGTACTATTAGAATCGTCTTGAAGCGACGAATCTAATGGTACTGTTCTGGTCCTCTAATTTTACAGTTTGTGAAATCTCAATTTAGGACGTCTGGAGGTTGAGCACGACCTATGTGTCGTGCTTCAACCAATGATAGTGGGACGTGTGATTTTTTAATCCTATCCAGTGCATTTGTCTTATTATACACGCATTTTAAGGATCATTGAATATGATTACTTTTGTTAGTCAAACTCTATCTAACCTGCCAGATTTTTTGTTGTTTTTAATTATTAAAAAATGATTTGGTGTGATTTACAAAGATGATCATATTATTGAAAGTGTGTCAGATCCCTTGGATATTCTTATTAACACATTTTGACATTAATCTAATGTTCCACATTTTTTGACTTTATTTTCATTTTCTGATTTTTTTTAATTTAATTGTTTTAAACTTCAAAAAATCATAGAAAATTCATTTCTGATCCAAAAATTATGAAACAATTCATAAGAATATTTTGAAATATTCTCTTTCTAATTTTTATTTTTTGATGATTTTATTTTCAGATTTGATATTTTTTATGATTTTTCTTTGTTTTGACTTGTTTTTAATTGTTTAAAAATACTTTTTTTGTATTTTTAAATTATGAAAAAATTTATCAAGATCATTTTCTTTATTTCTGACTTTCTGAAATTTTTTCTAGAATTTTATTTTTATTTTTACTATTTTTGATCTTTTTCACTTACTTGAATGATTTAAAATAATTTAATAAATACTTTTCTGTTTTAAAAAATTTCTAAAAATTTTGTAAAAATACTTGAGATCATCTCTGACTTTTCTATGTTTTTATTTTTATTTTTATTTGATTCTTTGAATATAGTTTGTTATTTTGAATTTTATTTTCATTTAAAAATAGTTTCCTTTTTTATTTTGTTTATTAAATGCAGTTTTATTTTTGAATATATTCTGGCTCAGCTTGAACTATATAATTTTTGATCATGCGCTTCATTAACATCATTGGATCTTGGGTGTTGAGTTTAACTCCACCAAAATGGATGG
Organism: Vicia faba; assembly: GCA_948472305.1. Classification (NCBI taxonomy): domain Eukaryota; kingdom Viridiplantae; phylum Streptophyta; class Magnoliopsida; order Fabales; family Fabaceae; genus Vicia; species Vicia faba. Next base: position 897,070,082 of record OX451741.1, on the reverse strand, counting down.
GTGATTTTAATGATAGTTTGATGAAAATAGGTATGACTTCTACATAAGTCCACTTACGATTGCTTAACATAGCGCTAAATTTTGTCTCGATCCGAGAAATGATCATTCGTGGCCCAAACTTATGTTTGCAACCCAAGTATGTTTAATTTGAAACCTTTGATCCAATAACCTTGAGGTTCATAGTTAGGAGGCTTTGGTCTTATCAATCCTCTAATGAACCTTCATAAAATTTGGGCTAAGTGAATCATATAAACATTGTTGTCATTTGTTGTTGCCTCGAGAATTTGAAATGAATGATATACTTGAAGAAAAGAAAATTAAACTTATTGTTGAGAAGCTTTGATTTTATCAATCATCTAATGAGTTTCCAAATGCAAGTTTCAAGATGGTCATTCAACTAACCTCTAATTTCTAATTCATTAACAATTGACTTTATTTTATGCTTTTACTTTATGTCTTTACTTTAAGAACCATTTATTTTTGAATTTACATTTCATGCTATTTTCATCATTGCTCACTTGAGCATTTATCTTTATGTAATTTTTATTTTGCTCACTTGAGCTTTCATTTTCTTTTTGAATATACTTAATAATCAACTTGAACAATAAAAACTTTAAGGTTATTTGGACTATTTGGTTACTATCCTTTGTATTTTGGAGTTATGGACCTCTTGGACTTAGGATTAGAAACCTTGACTACCCTTGAGACCTTGTGACTTCTATTGTTATTTTGTCTGAAGTTCTTGGGGTTTACCCAGAGATATTGGGTTGTTTTTTCTTTTTGTGCAGGTTATTCTAATTACGTGTTTTGTTTGTGATTGGGAATTTATCTGTATACAACTGTTACTCTGTCCAATTTTTGTGAAGACTTAATACATTTGAAGTTTGGTATTCTTAAGAGGTTTAATATCTTTGCTTATGTGGGTTCAATCCAAAGTATGAGAATTATACATTGACTCATTGTGTCCAGTGTTGACTTCTTGTTGGTTAGACGATTCTTTTCCCTAGCTTTTACCTTATGCCTTAGGATAGTCCCTTCATCTCCTCCCATCTTCTTTAATTTGAAAAATCTTCTCCCTCATTTTCAAAACTATTCTTGTATTCTGAACTTGAACCGCTTTCATAATAAACTTGGACTTAGGTCCATGTATTTGAAAAATATTTTCTTAATAAAACTTTAACCAACTTAATAATACTTTTACATTTTTGTGAGAAGACTAAAAGTCAATCAATCTCATTCAAACCATTTTGCCATTTTGGATTTTTTTACTTAAAAGTTTTCTCAAAAGATTAGATTCTTGTCAACCCTTGTAGTGATACGAGCTATTATACTTCTACAATATATAGTGAAGTGAGATATTTTCCACTTAGGTATTGAGCAAGGCTTTGTTGATTTTTAAATCCAAGCTATATCCTCCACTTTGAGATAATGCAAATTCTCCTTTCTCATAATCATGGGTAGTGAGTGTGTTTTCCACTCGGATACGACGATGATGTCTCATCTCTTAAAATTAATCAACACATTTGTCTTTTAAAATTTTTAAGTGTGAACTACGAGTACCCTAATCTCCTATTGCACTGAAGGTGGTACATAGGCACTAAAGGTTCGCAACCGCGGAAAGTGCAAAAATTGTAAAAAAATACTTCTTTTCTCATCTCCACCATCTATTTCTGTATACAACACTTATAGCCAAAATACACAAATATTCAAAGAGGTTCCTGCGGAGAATTGTATATGTTTAGGGTGCTAATACCTTCCCTTTGCATATCCAACCCCCGTACCTAGATTCTCTCCCCCTCTTTTTTGGGTTATTTTCTCTTTTCCTATTCCTCAGGAAACAATAAACCGCGTTGTTGATTTTTATTTGATTTGCACGAGTTAACTCAATCCAATGGCTTAGTCTCAACATTTATACCGCTACAAGATGCTTGCCCCGTGGTTTTAAAGTGAGAACCATGAAAACTGATTTTGATTTTTGGTCAGAATTGAAACTCTCATTACAAGCCCTTTATGCGTGTGTTTTTGTTTCTAATCACCATTAGCAAGTTTCCAGAAGTTATTAGACACATAAACCGCATGATTAGAGTGACTTTTGAGCATGTGCTAGTCACACATTTCACACCTTGCAGATTAGCTTGGTTTGCATGATTTGAGCATTATTCCTCTCAATTCTCATCATCATTAACTTTCCTATAAATAGAGGATGCTATTCCATTCATTTATAAAAGCTTGAACGACCAAAATCACCATGCTAAACTCTCTCCATAGCTTACGTTTCTGATATTTTGAATTCATCCTTTCCATATTTTTAAATCCAATTTCTTTGTTTAGTCTTCATCCTTTAACTTCCCTGAAGCTAACAGAAGAAGAACCAAGCCTTAAGGTGCTCTAAATCGTGCTAACCAAGTCCAGTTTCAGAGCTCTGAAGTTGAACTTCTACAAGTAAAATTCTTCATCAATTCTCTCCAAATTTCTTGCTACAATGTAGCTCTTGAATCTATGATGCTCATGGCATTATTAGTTTTCAACTCTAATTGAGTTTTGATCGTCTGTTTTCAAATCCCTTTTCAACTTTTTCTTCTGGTTTTTCTCAAATCGACTGAGTTGTGGTTTAAAGAAATTTTTCGCGAGGGTACCATTGAAATCATCTTGAAGAGAAGAAGAGAATGACACTGGTCTGAGCTCTTGATTTTATCATTTGTGAAATCACGAATTGAAGGTGGTTGGAGGTTGAAGATGATGACATGTCTTCTCTTCAATCAATGATATCGCGCCACCTATTGTTTTCAAATATGTTTTTAAATAAATAATCCAGTGTGTTATTCACTAGAGTCCATGACATGCACAACCCGCCAGATCCCTTGGATCTGATTACTAACGTGTTTTGATAATGATGAGATGGTCCACATTATTTTGATTTTATTTTTATTTTCTGATTTTTATTTTAATCGTTTTAAACTTAAAAAATTCATTAAAAAAATCATTTCAACTTCTAAAATTGTGAAAAAATTATCAATAATACTTTTGATTTTTCTCTTTCTGATTTTTCTTTTTTCATAATTTAAGAAGTTGAGATTTGATTTTTTTTTATTTTTCACTTTATTTGACTTGTTTTAATTGTTTAAAAATACTTTTTGATCTTTTAAAATTCTGAAAATTTATGGAAGGATCCAACGACCTCTGAACAAATATTGGTGACCTAATTTTATTTTTGATTTTTGATTTTACTATTTTTTACAAATTTTGGTTTATTTTATTATTTATTTATATTTTAAAAATAGTTTATTACTTTAATAAATTCTAAATTTTTTGTCAACACTTGTTGACTCATGTTTGACCTCTGATATTTTTGTAGGATTTTTTATTTGATGTTTTAATACACTTTATGTATTTTACCAATTATTTCATTTTTATTAATCATTTAAATATTGTTTTATTAATTATATTTTATTATTTTTTTGATTGGTTCTGATTTGGAGATACTTGAGTATTGTTTTGGGACAAGTTCCTCAACCTCATTGAATCTTCGGTTTTGATAGATGGAAAAACCAAATCCAACAAAATGGATGAATACGGACTATTCTGCTTCAAGAATTTTATCTCCTCGATTTGTTTTGGAGTTGCAAGACATTGCACAGTAATATGTGGTCCACTACAAATTTCACAAATAATAATTTATGCCTGTTGAACCTGAGCTACCTGTTGAGCGCCTATTTTCATTGCCTTCAACCTTTTCTCCACTTCTACAAGAACAATTTCTTCAATTCTCAGTTGTTTGTTAGCTTCCAACTTCAAATAAATAACTCCCTCTGGTTTACTTGTAGCCTTGTCGTACAATTCCAAGTGTTCATTTGAATTAATGGCTTTAATGATCTTCTTAATACCAGTGGCTATTATAAAGTTGGATGAGCCACCGGTAGCTGTGTCAATAAGCTACTTTATTTTCATTTTGAGGCCATTTATAAACATCTGCATTTGCTCAGTTTGATCCATATTGTGAGTGGTACAAGCCACCAATAACCTCTTGAACCTCTTATACACATCACCTAATGTCTCTCATTCTTTCTGCTTAAAAGTCACAATATCATATCTTTTGTGAAGGTAAACAGAAGTAGGAAAGTATTCATCAAGAAAAATTTTCTCCATCTCTTCCCAAGTAGTAATACTTCCAGCAGGTAATGAGTAAAACCAATCTTTAGCATCTTCAGAAAGCGTGAACGGAAACATTCTTAATTTATTTGCTTCTTCAGAGTATCCCTCAATCTTCAAAGTAGTACTCATGCTGAGGAACCTTTGGAAGTGTTTATTGGCATCTTCATGGACCTTCCCGATGAAAGATCTCCTTTCTAGTTGAGTGATTGTGCTTGGATGAAATTGAAAATTTGGCACAGTCACCGGTTGATTTATAATTGTTAGTCTACCAGCCGATGCATTTGTACCACCATAGTCACCAAGTACCCTCTCAGGTGCTGGTGGATTTTCTCTGATTGGTATTTCCTCTTCTGATTCTGACTCTGTCTCTGTATGAACTAAGTGTTCTTCATTGGGGGCCAGTATGGCTAGTCGAGCTTGTCTACGCCTTGCGTGAAAAGTTCTTTCAATCTTTGTGTCAAATAGAAATTTAGCCGAGGACTTTCCTTGCATACAAAGATTAGACAAAAATCAGTAATAACAAATATATTAAAATAACAGAAAATGAAAATTTATTTGTAGGGCAACAAAATTCTAATTGAAAACTCTATATTTTGGCAGTCCTCGACAATAACGCCAAAAACTTGATCGGTAAATTAGCAAGTATACTAATTTTCCAATATAGTAATAATGGGAAATTGCAAAGTATCTATTTCAATGATTGCATATCAGTATCGAGTTCAATTTGTGGCTCAATTAAACAAAAACTCAATTTGGGGCTTAGTTTGGAAATTATACTTAATGATAAGTAAAAATAAGCAGAAATATAAATTGGCTTTTTTCATAGATTTGAGGAGCATGCTAGGGTTAGTGTATGATTTGACCAGTAGTAACCTTGAATCCTGATTTCTTCAATAAGTTCATAACATTTAATTACCAGCTCTTTGGGTTATTTTACCCTAAGTCCTTATTGGAAAAACCTTTGATCATTCATTCTAAATCCTAAGTCCTTAGATAACTATGATGAAATCAAGAATTTGTTTTATCAAAAGTTAACCAATAACTATAGGGTATCCCTAGTCCTATGTTATATCTACTACAATTTAATCATACAAAAACCTTAACAATTGAGGTCCAACTAATTGTTAACCAAAGAACAATCCTTATTTGTCTGACAAAGAAAGCATAAAAAATCTTGTACAATTAAATTGAATATGAAAAACCAATAAATTGTTAAAAATAGGAATTCAGAGTCATTGCAAAATCAAATCAGGGACATCCCCTAGCCATGGGAAGTTTAGATACTCATATTGTTCAAAGAAAACAAAATATAACTTGTAGACATTACAAGTATTGGGGAGAAATTTGATCTTTAATCGACTCCATTCATGAAAATCTCCTTCCACCAAAACCTTTGTCTTCTCCGATCTTTTCTCCATAATTCTTTGCTTGCCAAAAAGTCCCCTAATTTCTCTTTGAAACTCATCTAAATAGAAAACACTCACTTAGGTCGGTTGGAAATACCCAAAACGCCACCTTTGGGTAATCCATAGTGAAAAATTAGGAAAATAATTAAAAATAATGCCACTGGCCAACACGGCCAGTGTTATGTGACATAGGAGCCCGTGTTGGCCCTTTAGTATTTTATTTTCTTTTCTCAAGTCCCAGGCATGATGACACGACCTGTGTCAGGTGACAGGACCACCCGTGTCAGCCCCCTGACTTCCCACTTTTGCATGTATTTCATCCTGACACGGCTTGTGTCAGGTGACACGGGTGGCTGTGTTAGGCTTTCTGTAACAACATTTTTTCACTTCCTCTGAAACTCTAAGTTTTGCACTTTTCATACTGATTTGGCGCGATTTATTCCTATGAGCCTAAAAACAGTAAAACCCACAACCAACGCATAAAATGGGGAAACATGAGGTAAAATGCTTGACAGTAGCTAGAAAAGATAACTAAAATCAACGGTAAATAACAGTGTAAAAACCAATGATCAATTGTTTTCAATTTTTAGTAAGAGAATCAAAATAAAAAGTATTTCTGATTTAGACTTATTTTAACTTGTAAAAGTGTCTTACTCAGAAATTTGATCATCTATTTGATGTTAAGAGCAACTCAGAATAAGACACATATTAAGACAAACATCATCCTGGAAACATGACCATCTTTAAATGGTTCAGGATGAATAGAAATCTATCTTCAACTAAGGTTTTTGTAAAGATATCCGCCAATTGGTGATCTATATCTATGCATTTTAAAATAAGAGTGCCATTCTGAGCATAGTCTCTAATAAAATGATGTTTGATTTCTATATATTTTGCTCTAGAATGCAAAGTAGGATTCTTACTGAGACAAATACAGCAATATTGTCACAAAAAATAGGAATATTATTCTCTTATATATAGAAGTCTTCAAGTTGACTTTTCATCCAGAGCATATGAGTGTTTCAAAGTGATGCTGAGATATATTCTGCTTCTACAATGGATAATGCAATTGTTGATTGCCTTTTGCTTGACCATGAGATAAGATTATTTCCCCAAAACTGACAGATTCCAGAAGTACTCTTGCGTTCAATTCTATCTCTTGCATAGTCTGCGTCACAGAAACCTGATAGCTTGTGTTATGATATTTTCTTATACATCAAGCCAAGGTTATATGGTCCCTTCAGATACTTTAGGATTCTCTTAATAGTTGTTAAGTGAGTTTCCCTTGGATCTCACTGAAATCTAGCACAAAGACATATGCTAAATAAAATATCTGGACGAGAGGCAGTAAAGTAAAGAAGAGATCTCATCATACCGCGATAAAGTTTCTGACAGACTTTGGCGCTTACCTCCTCCTTTTTAAGAATACATGTAGGATGCATATGAGTATTTTTTGGCTTGCTTTATGACATGACAAATTTCTTCAGAAGTTCTTTCGTGTATTTACTCTGATGAATGTATATAACTTCTGGAGTTTGATTGATTTGTATTCCCAGAAGGTATTTTAGTTATTCCAATAGACTCATCTCAAAATCAACCTGCATTAGCTCAGAAAATTCTTGATAAATTTTTGGATTAGCAGACCCGAAAATAATGTCATCAAAGTATATTTGGCATATCATTAGATCATTTCTGAAATTCTTATAGAAAAAATTGGTATCCACTTTTCCTCTAGTAAAACCATTTTGCAAGAGAAAATAACTTAACCTTTTATACCAAGCTCTAGGAGCTTGCTCCATACCATACAAAGATTTTTTAAGTTTGAAAACATGTTCTGGAAACATAATATTTTCAAATTCTAGAGGTTGGCGCACATACACTTCTTCAGAAATGTATCTATTCAAAAAAATTCTTTTGACATCCATTTGATATAAAAAATATTGTTATTAATAGAAAATGAAATTAGAAGAAGAATAGATTATACCTTGTGACTGGAGAAAAACTTTCATTATAGTCAATGTTTTTTTATTGACTGTAACCTTGTGCAACCAGTTGTACTTTGCTCTTGACGAGTTCTCCCTTTTCACTCAACTTGTTTCTATAATCCCATTTAGTTCCTATAAGATGAGTTCGTTGGGCTTTAGATACTAGATCTAAGAAATCATTTCTGGAAAACTTATTTAGCTCTTCTTGGATTTCCAGAATTTGTTCATAATCCTAAAGTGCTTCCTTGCAAGAGGTTTGTTCTATTAGAGATACCAATCCCATAAGTGTTTCTTCGGTTTTTTTAAAAGTGGATCTTGTTCTGACAAGTTCAATCTTATCTCCTAGAATAAATTCTTTAGATATGGTTTGTCTTTTCTTTCACCTCTTCTGGACTGATGGATGTTAATGTGCTTCTGATGCGTCTTCATTTCTGATCAGCTTATTTTCTAAATTTCTTTCTCACAAATCTTCAAATGTTATTTCTAGATTTGCAAAATTCTCAAACAACTTTGACAATTGTTCTTGAACCTTTTATTCTTTCTGTATGATTTCTTCCAAAACCTACGTACCCAACATCTTTGAGTTTCTGGTCTTGAGACGTGTGCTTGTTTCCTGTCTTGTGGCGGGATCATCCAGAATCCAGATACCATGGTTGGTGTTTCATTTCTACTGCATAAGATGTCTCTTCAGAGTTAGATTCTGATTATGATTTTCTTTCTCCTTTCGTGGCAGCCATAAGTGTTACGTTGGTAAGTCCTTCTTCTGATTCTGATCCTTGAGAGATGCTTTGTTTCTTATTTAAGAGTTAATTAACTCTTTTAGACAGAATTAGCAATTCCTTTCCATATCAAAACCTTCACTATTAGAATCTTATACCTTTTTATTATTTGACACTTTATTCTTTTTCTAAATTAGGTATTTCTATTATGGACCTTAGAGCAATAGATTTTCCTTTCTTCTAAGACTCGTCTTCTTATAACTCAATCTTATGACTTCTAAGCGAGGTGATTAACTCTTTAAGAGTTATGTTGTTCAGATCCTTAGATAGCTTGAGAGTTGTGGCCATAGGTCTCCATCACTTTGGAAGACTTATGATGATTTTCTTTACATGATCAGTGGTTGAATATCCTTTGTCCAGAACTTTCAGTACTGCTACCAAAGTTTGAAACCTTGAGAACATAGTTTCAACTGTTTCTTCATCTTCCATCATGAAGGCTTCATATTTCTGAATCAAGGCCAATGCCTTTGTTTCTTTTACTTGCATATTTCCTTCTTGTGTCATTCTTAGTGAGTCAAGAATTTCCTTTGCAGTTTCTCTACTTATAATATTTTGATATTCATTGTAAGAGATTATACTCAGAAGGATAATTCTGAGTTTGTGATGATTCTTGAATTTTCATTTTTGATCTTCATTCATTCTGCTGATGGGAATAGGAATTCTAATTGCACTAACATGTTCTTGATAACCATTTGTAACCATTTCCAAAATATACATATTATAGCCCAGAAAGAAACTTTCTATTCTTTCTTTCAAATAGTCAAATTTATCACCATCAAACACATGAGGTTTAACATTGTATCTATCATTATCGTTTGTGTTAGCAGCAACCATTTTAAAAAGTTTTTTATCACACTAGATCTCTCTACACGGTTAAGTGTATATTAGAAAATGAATAACAAAGCCGGAGCTCTGATTAGAAATGATCAGATTAGAAATCAATACTAAGAATAGAAATGACAATCAAAAACATAAATAAAAAGACACTTCTGGTTTATCCAGGTTCACCTTAGAAAAGGTTAATCTTGTCCACCCGCCAAGGTGATTTCGCCTTAGAAAAGGATTTAATCCACTATAATCAAAATGATTACAATTGCACGGGATACCTAATCCCCTAAGAGATATAGCAATCAATGACTCCCAAGGTTTCTGACCTACCCGGTCCCTCAAAGGAGATTTTTCTTTTCCTTAGACAAGGCCTTAAATCAACTTCCCATTAAAGGGTTGTCTTTACAGTGTTGCGTATAATAATAAAATTACACTTAGGTTTAAGTTTAGATTCCTTAACACAATTATGAGCAACAACTCTTGTGTTTATACAATTGAAAAGATTACAAAAAATATGAGCAACAACTCTTCTGTTTCTAACTATTACAACTCTATCACAAATATGACCAACAACTCGTATGTTTCTACCATATAATTGAAGAACAAATAATAACACAATTAATGAGCAAAAACTCTTGTGCCTTTGTCTTCTTTCTAATATTGTTCTATCAGAGTGGTATCAACACAATAATGAGCAATAATTCTTATGTTCAATCAAACAATATTAACACAAATAATGAGAAATAAATCTTTGTGTTTTGATCTTTTCTTTTCTTTGCTTTTTCTTTTTCCTTTATTTGTTTTTTCTTTGTTTTTGCTTTTACTTTTGATTTTGAAAGCGTTACTGTTCTTATTCACTAGTTTCTTGTTTTTTTTTTCAAATGAACCAAAGTTAGTTGATAATTTCGACGACATATGACATTGAAGAAAATAAATAAATCGAAAGAAGTTTAGCTATGGAAGAGAATGTGAGAATATTTCATAAGGGATTTTGACTGACCAAATTATGGACAATTTGATTATGTTAAGTGTGATCGGTGGATCTGGAACTGACTGTTTAACGCTGGTTCGCGAAATGTCGCGGAAGCAAGAGTCGCCACCGTCTTTTATTTTTTCCAATTGGAAAGGACAAAAGCACAGAAAAATTCCTTAAAGAGATTGCTCTCGGTTCGGGAGGTAGGTTATAGAAAGGGAAGGTGTTAGCACCCTTTCTATCCATGGTTATCCATGGGCTCTTAGATACTTGCTCAATGTGTTTTCAAAAATGTTTGTTTGCTTTTCAATGTGGGTTTTAAAAAAGTTTCTTTGAAAAATTTCAGTTCGACTCGTACGTCAGAGTGTTTGAAAAATTTGCTTTGAAAGCTTTTGAAAAGTGTTGGTGTGAAAAGATTTTAGTTTGTTTTGAAGAGAGCAAGTATCTACGAGAACCTACCTACCCTAAGGAATTCGTCTGTGTAAATGTCTTTTAAAGTAGTGCCATCCCACCATTGAGAGGTAGGTAGCACCACCGTTGGAGGTGTTCGGGTCAATTCGAGTTTGTAGGGACATGGTGATCACCAGAGCAATGGGAAGACACCTTAGAAGCTACCCTCATGCCAGGTTCCCGGATCATGAGGACTTACTAAGACATCCTCTACTCGACGATCACCTTTCGAGGCAAGGCAACAATGAGGCGTACCCTAGGGGTGGTGTGTGCGATTCGTGTGTTGTTTTCAGATATTTGTCTTGTCATGTTTATTGGTGTTCTACGCCTGATTTTATTATGTCCATTCATTCTTGCATGCTTATTTAACAATTAATATTTGCGGGAAAAAGTAAATCTAAGGCTATTACAAATGGCGCGGGTCCACATCGCCAAAATTAAACCGGACCCGATTTGACGGAAAATAAAGAAAGCAAATAAAAGTGCGAGAAGTTTAAGTTACAACGCTTTGGGAGAGGTACATAATTAATTAAGCGAAAGAAAATAAATACGCGAATTAAATAAATTACGAACGAGGGCGTTGGACCCTTTTGCAAAATTAAGATTAATAGGGAATTAAAATTAAAATTAAATGTTTTTTTTTTGGTATTTTTAGTGTTTTTTAGGATTTAATAGAAAAAAGATTAATTAAAATGAAAATTGAATGCAAACCCTAATTCTAATGGCTTTTAAGTTTATGGTGAAAATATTAAATTAAAACCTAAATTAAACCTAAATTCTTTTATGTGCAATTTAATTATGAAAATAAAATAAGTAATATTATTATTATGAAAAAAGAAAAAAATTGAAAGGAATAAAATTAACAATTAAACCTAAATTCTATATTTTTTATATTTTATTATGAAAAGAATTAATATTGTAAAAAACCCTAATTTATACTAAGTTTATTTACATACATTTGTTTACAAGAAAATAAGTAAAATAAATAAATATTATATTCTTCTCTTTTTTTCTGATTTTTTGTGTATTTTATAATTTGCAAGGTATAATTAATTAAATTAAAACAATTGAATAAAATAAAATAACAATTAACAAAAAATAAAAATAGGTAAAAAAAGAAAGAAATTGCAAACCAGGGGGGGGGGGGGGGGGGGTTCAGGCCCTAAAGTGGAGGTGTTGTTCAAGAAACTGGCCCAATAAGCTTGCAATTCGTTGACTTTTCCATGCATTATGTGGCATGTTGACTGGGGGTGTAACGTGTTCGTTGAATCCACGCCTTTGATCTGGTTCTAATATGCACATGGATGGATAGATGAGGAGGACGTATGGTAGTCCTTAAGATTGTGCCTGCATAGGAATTTGGATTGAAAAATAATATGGCAAATATACAGACCTGGGGTTCGAACCCAGGTCTTGGATGTTGAAGCGTTAAGCGTTTGCCAGCTGAGCTACGTGCACATTCAAATATATTATGACAAATAAATAACAAAAAGAAAAACGAACGCATTAGTGGTTCAGCGCGCGAATTTTCAAACGCACCAACCACCGTTCGCCACGACTCCATCTTCCTCCTCATCCCTGTAACACAAACACAAAAGCAACGGTTTTGGACGCGTTGCATTAGGCAGGCTATTGAAAAATAGCGATTAGCTCATCTCTAAATATAAATTAGGCGCGAGGGTTGGGATCTCTTCGTCTGGACGTGCTCATGCCAATGGTATTACTCCTGAGTCCTAATTTTGCCTTGGATAAAAAACCCCAATTTAGAGCTCTGCAAACCCTAAAAAGTAATCATGGCATAATCGTGTGTATGGCGTAAAAATGCAATTAAAGGCATTGGTTAGCATCAGCACATCATAAAGAATATAAATCCATGAATCAAATGTTATGAAAGTGTCTAAAATGCAAAGCACGATAATGGAAAAAAATGGCAAAAGAGTGACTTCTGTACAGCGTTTCAAGGGACTATCTTTGATGCTTTTGATTGGAATACGTTCAGGGATTGCCAAGGAAGCTTTTGGAATAGGTTTCGTGCCTTGAATCAACCTGGAAAGCTGTTTTCAGTTTTGAGTTTTTTAGTGAAAATTCCAAGTTTGTCTATGGCCTTTGAGCGCAGCATTCAGTGTATTTGCATTAGGGTTCTCTTTGTGCTTATGTAACGAGGCTATTAGGTTAAGAAAATTGATAAAAATCCCTTGTAATCTTTGATTGAAGATTTGATTTGCTTAAGGATCTTTTTGAATCTTTTTCACATGTTCTTATATCAATTTGCATCCAATCACCCCAAACCTTTCCTAATTTGCCTTTACACGAAATATTGACCTTAAAACATGTATAAAAAGATTTGTTAGGTCATGTTAGATATTTTTCACATATTTATATAATTTAAATGAATTAATATGAATAATAATTCAAATAAATAAATAAAAAATGAGAAAATACTTCCCTTTGGGCCAAGTGGTCGTGCACATGCTTGGAATGATGAATCATGGAAGAAAAATGGGCCCATTAGCAAATTTAGGTCATTTGAAGTAAAGTTGACTTTTCAAAATTCCCAAAAATTTCCCAACTTCCACAAGGCATAACTTGCTCAATTTTTAATATTTTCTCATGTTCTTGGACATTTTGGAAAGGTTTTTGAGTCCTCTAACCAATGCCTTTGGTCCCATGTCATTTGGATTTTCCAATCTCAAGTTATGGCCTTTTACTTAAAGTCCCTTTTTGTTGACTTTTGAAAATGACCTATAATGTTGAAATTGATAACTTTTTGTGAGAGCATTTCTTGGACTTAAAGTATGAAGATGAGTTGTAGGAAATGTCTTTCTCTTCAAAATGAGCTTTGGTTGGAATTTTTCTGATAATCCATGTGAAAGTTATGCCCTGGTCAATTTCAGTTGACTTTTTCAGCTGTCCAAATATAGTAACTTTTGCATCTTGGATTATTTCTGAGCCAAATTTTGAGAATCATGATCAAGCATTGATCAAATGATGTTTGTGGCTTCAAAATGATATGTTGACCAAAAATTTGAACTTTTGACTGTCAAATGACCATTTTGCCCCTACAGTTGACTGTAGTGCAATTTAGGGTTTTGACTGTGCAATTTTGAGCTGAATGCCTTGAAACTTGATATGAGGATGCTTGACCATCTTTGTAGGCATGTGAGACTTGATTGGGCCTTTGAACACACCATTTTCTTGATCAGCACATAAACCCTAGTTTTGACTGTATAGGAGATAGTTGCACTGTGCAAACCTTAGGGAGTTTTGTGACTTGGCTTGGCAATTTCTTGGAGAATATGGGAGGGTAAGTTTTGGGGTACAACAGTTGCCCCTGTTCAATCCTCTTAGACCTGAGGATGCAGATTGGCTGACGTGCCTTTCGTAATCCGAGGGTAGAAGATGATTGGACACTAGAGTGCCCAGAAATTTGCGCTCACATAGTAGCAGTGATGGTGGAATGGGCTTATAGATGCCATTTGGAGATTTCTGGATAGGATGATGGGCTTATAGATGCCATCTGGATGTTGATTGCGTAGGAGATTCCTTAGCGAGTACCTGCATACCTGCAAAAGAACAAATGAGTACCTGACACGTTGCAGGAGTTGGTTTTCAGATGCTTGGTATAGATGTGTCCTGACTGGTTACAGGAGCTGAGTCTGGAGCTTCAGAAGATGATGAATGAACCAGGTATGGTTACTGCCTTAGCATGAATGGTAAGAGAACCTTGGGTGATTTTAACTTCAACAACGCTCGTTGAGAAAAATCTTGGCGGGAATTACCATCTTTGCAACATCAGGAAGAGAACCATAGAAAATTATAATCTGAAAGGGATGATCACCTCACTCAACGTCGGAGAGGGAAACATCTGAAAAAGGAATTATCACCTCACGCACTTGCGGAGAGGGGACCATAGGAGATTATCACCTCACACTCATCGTCGGAGAGGGAAACATCTGAAAAAGGAATTACCACCTCACGCACTTGCCGGAGAGGGGACCATAGGAGATTATCACCTCACACTCATCGTCGGAGAGGGAAACATCTGAAGAAGGAATTACCACCTCACGCACTTGTCGGAGAGGGGACCATAAGGAGATTATCACCTCACACTCATCGTCGGAGAGGGAACCATCTGGGATAACTTCTACTGAGTCTTTATCAGAAAAATCTGTTGGGAATCGATTTAGCTGGACTAGAGAATGCTTTTTTTTTTTTGATAAGGATGCGATGAAGGAATCTGAGACGATTGCTACTCCAAATCTATGATGAAGGAATCTGGGACGATTACTACCTCAGCAGAATGATGAAGGAATCTGGGACGATTACTACCTCAGTAGGATGATGAAGGAATCTGGGACGATTACTACCTCAGCAGGATGATGAAGGAATCTGGGACGATTACTACCTCAGCAGAATGATGAAGGAATCTGGGACGATTACTACCTCAGCAGAATGATGAAGGAATCTGGGACGATTACTACCTCAGTAGGATGATGAAGGAATCTGGGACGATTACTACCTCAGTAGGATGATGAAGGAATCTGGGACGATTACTACCTCAGCAAAATGATGAAGGAATCTGGGACGATTACTACCTCAGCAGAATGATGAGAGAATCTTAGGCGACTACAACCTCAGCAGAATGATGAAGGAATCTTGGACGTCTTCTACTTCAAAAGGTAAAGACTTTTATCTGTTGATCGTTCTTTCCTGAAAAAGTAACGAGTTAGTTGTATGCAATGTCATAATGTATGACATGCATGATGTCATGATGTTCTAAAAAATAAATGAGATTGGGGTGATATGATGCGTCTATGCATGCTATAATGATGTATGTGACGTTTTATGAATGTGTTTTTCGTCTAGGAAAGTAAATCCTTGACGGGTGCCGGGAAGTCGTATCCTGGGCTGATATGGAAGAATAGATTTTGCTTCCGCTGGGGATGATAACTGCAAGAATACCGGTAGGAGAAGATGACTCCGTTGCGGAATAAACTTGGCAAATGGAAGATTCTGCGGGGAGAAAAGATACTCTAGCGACCATGCTGGGAGGCAACACTCTGTGGGGAGAGAGATGCTTTGCTGAATGTTGATAGTAACTTGCTGAGGATGTCTTGTTGCTGGAAGTGTGAATAGACTTCGCTGGGGATAGGAAAGAACTACGTCGAGGACGCTCTTTCCGTGGCTTTTGGCTGAGGATAACCCAGTTATATCCTGTTAAGGAAATAACTCTTTAAATAAAGCCGGGCGACGCGTTTGTGCTTTGCAAGGATAAACTTCTAGAATCTACTGGGGATAAGCTTGCTGCTTGGGGAGATGGATTCCAACTTTCTTGGGGAAACTGGATTGGACTCTCCTGGGGAAGTATTGAACTGTAT
This sequence comes from Vicia faba, assembly GCA_948472305.1. Lineage (NCBI taxonomy): Eukaryota > Viridiplantae > Streptophyta > Magnoliopsida > Fabales > Fabaceae > Vicia > Vicia faba. Next base: position 897,054,131 of record OX451741.1, on the reverse strand, counting down.
TGGTTATGTTCTTCAACGGAACCTACCCTGATACCTTGGAGGATAGAACAATCAGATTGCTTAGACCACTCTTTATTGCCCCTGTTTCTATGGGGGAGGCACTTGTGGGGTGCTGATAGTTGTTGATGGACAAACCTTCTTCTGGTAGGCAGATGGCAAGATGACAGGACATAGTCGTACGCTTTGATCCCTAACTTTTGCCTGGACCGCCCTTTCGGGTTTTCAGTCCACCGGGATACCCATTTTTGCCCAAGCCGCCTTTTCAGGTTTTTGACTTGCCGGGTGTACAGATTTTTTCATTTCATCCCTTCATTTTGCCCGAACCCTTTTGGTTCGCCGGGAAGCCCTTATTTTTTCCTAGGTGTGTCAACCTAGCGGGTCTTTGATTTTGCGTAGTATCTTTTCGACTATGTCCGTGCTCTCAGAGAGCAGGGAGTTGTCACTGTCAGTAGTATTGCATTGCCGTACCACTAGAAGATGTCTGATCAGGCAAGATTCGTTGTCGGAATGCCCCAGGTGATCCAGATGGAGATTTGCCCCAGGCTATTTGGCTTTTTAGAGATTCTCCGAATCGTGATTGGATTGCCCCAGACGATGGCTAATTGTCATGCCAGGCCCCTTGATTGGAAATGTTTTCGTTCACTAGGTATTCATCATGCGAATTTCCCTGCTGTTCAAACAAATTGTCATATGCAAACAATGTTATATCAAAAATGCAAAGCTCATGTCTGTCTTGAAGATTTTGAAAATGCATTCTTTTTCATAAAACAAATGAATGTTTGTAAAACATGATGTCAACTCCGTATTTACCGTAGGCCTTAAGGAGTCAGGATACCTTTCGTAACAGTATGCTTTCGAACTAACCCATGCTTCAGCTAGGACTTTTGAGGGTTATAACGTGGCCTGGTTCAGGTTTAAGAAACAAAGGATAAAGGCTCAAATTATTTGTACCCACCCGCTCTTCGTGATGTTCTCCAAACCTAAACTCAGTTGGTCATACGTTAGACCTTGTTGAGTCTTTGCTTTGATGTTCCAGTGATGGTTCGGATGTTGATAACTTATTTTGAATAGGCAGTCATTCCTTTTTTTGCTGAGGGTTTGTAGGACCTCTTTCTTTTTGATTTTTGTTATCCCTTTCTTTTTTTGCCTGAACTGTTTCCTTTTTTGGAATTACAGTCAGCGGGATGCCTCAGTTTCGTAAGTCCCTTTTATAGGTTTTGTCTTTTTGGGATTTTCATTTATGATTTTGTTTTTGATAATGACTGCCTATCCTTATGATTGTTCTGAATCATCACTGTCTTTTGTTTTTGGAAAGACTCATCTGGTGCCATTCATTGTGCACTTGGATCAACTGAGAAGCCTACCCTGCCCCAGGTTATGATTAAGGGTTTCAATTTTCGAAAATAAAACTCCTACTTCTTTGGCTCAGATGGGTTGACGAGGGATTATCTTCCTTATAACTCCAGTGTTTAGGATTTGAAACAATGTCTGTACCTCATCAGCGGGGTCTGTTCAAAAGCATACTGTAAAGATAGTGGTATCGTTTTCGTCATCCTCCCTCAAGAGGCTTAGAATTTTAGATCCAGAGTTGACATCAGAAAAATATGAAAAGAATTTTGAATATAATGAAACAATTGTATTAATTCCCAAAACAGACATATGCGATGCATTGATAGAATAAAAGAGTTTGTCATGAACAAATGTCTGAACAAGCAAAGAAAATTACACATTGAAAATTCTAATGAACAAAAGACATTCTCGATGATTTGGTGTAGGATCAGTGTTCAAACTCGACCTCCTTGGCGTCAATCAGGTCTTGGATCTTGTTCTTCAGGGTCCAACAGTCGTCGGTGTCATGTCCAGGACTGTCAGAATGGTAGGCACATCTCACACCCGGGTTGTACTTGGAAGAGGAAGTATCAGGATTTTGAGGAGGATCCTTTAGTATGATCAGTTTTGCCTTTAGCAATTGTTGTAATGCCTGAGACAAAGACATATTGATGTCAGTATACTTCCTATCTTGATACTTTATCCTACGCCTATTGCTCTTTCTTAGTTGAGCGGGCGTGGGATCAGAGATCTGGATTTCCCCTACATCATGATGACCCTTTTTACCATGTATAGCATTGGACTCCTTCTTCCCACTGTGGGGCTTTTTCTGAGCATCAGCAGGGGCGGTTTCTTGAATCTTCCCCGACTTGATACCAGCTTCGATTCTCTCCCCATTCAAGACAAGATCGGTAAACCTAGCAGCAGAATTCCCAATTAGGTGGTTGAAGAATGGACCAGACAGGGTCCCCAAGAAAATGTCGACGAGCTCGCGGTCAGTCAGAGGTGGTTGTACCCTTCCAGCAAGGTCCCTCCATTTTTGAGCATACTCTTTGAAGCCTTCGCCTGTACCCATAGACATCCCCTGAAGCTGAGTACGCGTGGGAGCGAGGTCGGCATTATACTGGTAGTGTTTGTAAAATGCAGTGTCTAAGTCCTCCCAGGTACGGATGTTGGCTCCATTCAGTTGATAGAACTACTCGAGCTGAGTCCCTGAAAGACTCTCTTGGAAGAAATGGATCCATAAGTTTTTGTCAGCTGTATAGGGTTGGATCCTCCTTGTATAAGCCCTGAGATGCAACTTAGGACAGGATGCCCCGTCGTATTTAGCAAAGGCAGGTACCTTGAATTTGCGCGGGATCACTACCCCAGAAGACAGACCTAGATCCTCCAAGTCCAGGCCAGGCACCTTTTGTATCTCCATAGCACTGAGCCGGTCTTCCAACTGTTTGTACCTGTCCTCAGCCGGAGGGTACTGCTCGTCGTTGAAATCTGTCTCGTTGTCGGAGACTACTGGAGTAGGAACCTTTACTTCTGCCTGAGAAGGACTCTTGCCAACAGAAGAACCAGCCTCTTCATGCTGCAGAGTATTGCCGAACCTTCGGCCCGAGTTGAACAGAACAGTTCTTCTCTTCTTCTTCTTCTCCTTCTTCAGGAGCATAGTCTTTAATTCTTCTTGGCCTTTAGCCAGACCCTTGATTAATTCCTGGAATTGCGCATTCTGCGCCTGAAGAGCCTTGATTGATGTCTCAGTTGATGCAGATTCTGGATTCATGATGCTGAAATAAACAGCGAAGAACTGTAAGCAACCTGAAAAAGGGACACCTGCAATGCAATGAGATGTATGACATGCATGCAATGATTTCAAGGACCTCGCAGGGTAAACAGAGAAACTTGTTAGAGTTGGAAACTGGCAACTTGATTGAAGGAACTTCATGTTGTTGAGAACCCTTCTTCAAGGGTCAAAGGCTCACCATATCTAGTGGGTCATAGCCCCTGGCAACCTTGGCTAGAGGAAAATAAATCCTCTTTGCCCCTTGCTAGATGTTTGATTCATCATGACCTGCATCACAAGCCCTTGAGATCCTTGAAATGGGTTAGGATGTATGCAATGGTATGATGTCATGCTATGCATGGGGTGATGTAGGTAAACCCTGTTATGAGTCCCAATTAAGGACTATAAACAGACCCTGCAAGAAATTCAGTATACTTTGTTATGAGTCCTAATTAAGGACTATAAACAAAACCTGCAAGAGATCTAGTAAACCCTGTTATGAGTCCCAGTTAAGGGCTATAAACAAAACATGCAAGTAGTTCATGTGTCAGCTAACAAGCATGTAAGTAGGCGAGTACAAAGGCACACAAGTCACACAAGAGAAACCCTTAGGGTTTAAGCCAGCATGGGGTCTGGGTATTACCCTCTTGAAGTTGGTGGGTTCAACCTGTCCTAATCAAAGTAACCGGGTTCTAAGGTTCTCAATATCACGGGATTGCTTTCATTGTTCATCGTTTCGATTTAGCCACTGAACTGGCGACCGAAATATTCCAGGAAAGCAACCCTCAATTGGGTGTAGTATCGAGTATCAACCAACCTCGGACTGCACCAAAGTCAGTTATCTCACTACCCTAAAGAGGCCAAGATAGTTCAATTAAGGTTCCTAAGGTCTGTTGATGCTTCACGGCACCACGCGGAGGCCCCGTACTCTCCTTGACTGAACTCAAGGGTTACCGGTACACACCAAAGTGCCACATCAACGTAGCAGACTGTTTCAACCATGTCGGTATACCCCGCACAGTTCCCTCAAAGCCTTGTTGCTACTTTCTAAGAAGGTATCCCCCAGATCCGGGTTAGGATCTATAGAACTCCCAAGCAACCCACAATAATAAAGCAAGCAAGGGAAGCAATCGAAAACACAGTGATCTTAGTCCTAAGGTACACCTCACTTTAAAGTTTAGTCCCCAGCAGAGTCGCCAGTTCTGTGATCGGTGGATCTGGAACTGACTGTTTAACGCTGGTTCGCGAAATGTCGCGGAAGCAAGAGTCGCCACCGTCTTTTATTTTTTCCAATTGGAAAGGACAAAAGCACAGAAAAATTCCTTAAAGAGATTGCTCTCGGTTCGGGAGGTAGGTTATAGAAAGGGAAGGTGTTAGCACCCTTTCTATCCATGGTTATCCATGGGCTCTTAGATACTTGCTCAATGTGTTTTCAAAAATGTTTGTTTGCTTTTCAATGTGGGTTTTAAAAAAGTTTCTTTGAAAAATTTCAGTTCGACTCGTACGTCAGAGTGTTTGAAAAATTTGCTTTGAAAGCTTTTGAAAAGTGTTGGTGTGAAAAGATTTTAGTTTGTTTTGAAGAGAGCAAGTATCTACGAGAACCTACCTACCCTAAGGAATTCGTCTGTGTAAATGTCTTTTAAAGTAGTGCCATCCCACCATTGAGAGGTAGGTAGCACCACCGTTGGAGGTGTTCGGGTCAATTCGAGTTTGTAGGGACATGGTGATCACCAGAGCAATGGGAAGACACCTTAGAAGCTACCCTCATGCCAGGTTCCCGGATCATGAGGACTTACTAAGACATCCTCTACTCGACGATCACCTTTCGAGGCAAGGCAACAATGAGGCGTACCCTAGGGGTGGTGTGTGCGATTCGTGTGTTGTTTTCAGATATTTGTCTTGTCATGTTTATTGGTGTTCTACGCCTGATTTTATTATGTCCATTCATTCTTGCATGCTTATTTAACAATTAATATTTGCGGGAAAAAGTAAATCTAAGGCTATTACAAATGGCGCGGGTCCACATCGCCAAAATTAAACCGGACCCGATTTGACGGAAAATAAAGAAAGCAAATAAAAGTGCGAGAAGTTTAAGTTACAACGCTTTGGGAGAGGTACATAATTAATTAAGCGAAAGAAAATAAATACGCGAATTAAATAAATTACGAACGAGGGCGTTGGACCCTTTTGCAAAATTAAGATTAATAGGGAATTAAAATTAAAATTAAATGTTTTTTTTTTGGTATTTTTAGTGTTTTTTAGGATTTAATAGAAAAAAGATTAATTAAAATGAAAATTGAATGCAAACCCTAATTCTAATGGCTTTTAAGTTTATGGTGAAAATATTAAATTAAAACCTAAATTAAACCTAAATTCTTTTATGTGCAATTTAATTATGAAAATAAAATAAGTAATATTATTATTATGAAAAAAGAAAAAAATTGAAAGGAATAAAATTAACAATTAAACCTAAATTCTATATTTTTTATATTTTATTATGAAAAGAATTAATATTGTAAAAAACCCTAATTTATACTAAGTTTATTTACATACATTTGTTTACAAGAAAATAAGTAAAATAAATAAATATTATATTCTTCTCTTTTTTTCTGATTTTTTGTGTATTTTATAATTTGCAAGGTATAATTAATTAAATTAAAACAATTGAATAAAATAAAATAACAATTAACAAAAAATAAAAATAGGTAAAAAAAGAAAGAAATTGCAAACCAGGGGGGGGTTCAGGCCCTAAAGTGGAGGTGTTGTTCAAGAAACTGGCCCAATAAGCTTGCAATTCATTGACTTTTCCATGCATTATGTGGCATGTTGACTGGGGGTGTAACGTGTTCGTTGAATCCACGCCTTTGATCTGGTTCTAACATGCACGTGGATGGATAGATGAGGAGGACGTATGGTAGTCCTTAAGATTGTGCCTGCATAGGAATTTGGATTGAAAAATAATATGGCAAATATACAGACCTGGGGTTCGAACCCAGGTCTTGGATGTTGAAGCGTTAAGCGTTTGCCAGCTGCGCTACGTGCACATTCAAATATATTATGACAAATAAATAACAAAAAGAAAAACGAACACATTAGTGGTTCAGCGCGCGAATTTTCGAACGCACCAACCACCGTTCGCCACGACTCCATCTTCCTCCTCATCCTTGTAACACAAACACAAAAGCAACGTTTTTGGACGCGTTGCATTAGGCAGGCTATTGAAAAATAGCGATTAGCTCATCTCTAAATATAAATTAGGCGCGAGGGTTGGGATCTCTTCGTCTGGACGTGCTCATGCCAATGGTATTACTCCTGAGTCCTAATTTTGCCTTGGATAAAAAACCCCAATTTAGAGCTCTGCAAACCCTAAAAAGTAATCATGGCATAATCGTGTGTATGGCGTAAAAATGCAATTAAAGGCATTGGTTAGCATCAGCACATCATAAAGAATATAAATCCATGAATCAAATGTTATGAAAGTGTCTAAAATGCAAAGCACGATAATGGAAAAAAATGGCAAAAGAGTGACTTCTGTACAGCGTTTCAAGGGACTATCTTTGATGCTTTTGATTGGAATACGTTCAGGGATTGCCAAGGAAGCTTTTGGAATAGGTTTCGTGCCTTGAATCAACCTGGAAAGCTGTTTTCAGTTTTGAGTTTTTTAGTGAAAATTCCAAGTTTGTCTATGGCCTTTGAGCGCAGCATTCAGTGTATTTGCATTAGGGTTCTCTTTGTGCTTATGTAATGAGGCTATTAGGTTAAGAAAATTGATAAAAATCCCTTGTAATCTTTGATTGAAGATTTGATTTGCTTAAGGATCTTTTTGAATCTTTTTCACATGTTCTTGTATCAATTTGCATCCAATCACCCCAAACCTTTCCTAATTTGCCTTTACACGAAATATTGACCTTAAAACATGTATAAAAAGATTTGTTAGGTCATGTTAGATATTTTTCACATATTTATATAATTTAAATGAATTAATATGAATAATAATTCAAATAAATAAATAAAAAATGAGAAAATACTTCCCTTTGGGCCAAGTGGTCGTGCACATGCTTGGAATGATGAATCATGGAAGAAAAATGGGCCCATTAGCAAATTTAGGTCATTTGAAGTAAAGTTGACTTTTCAAAATTCCCAAAAATTTCCCAACTTCCACAAGGCATAACTTGCTCAATTTTTAATCTTTTCTCATGTAATTGGACATTTTGGAAAGGTTTTTGAGTCCTCTAACCAATGCCTTTGCTCCCATGTCATTTTGATTTTCCAATCTCAAGTTATGGCCTTTGACTTAAAGTCCCTTTTTGTTGACTTTTGAAAATGACCTATAATGTTGAAATTGATAACTTTTTGTGAGAGCATTTCTTGGACTTGAAGTATGAAGATGAGTTGTAGGAAATGTCTTTCTCTTCAAAATGAGCTTTGGATGGAATTTTTCTGATAATCCATGTGAAAGTTTTGCCCTGGTCAATTTCAGTTGACTTTTTCAATTGTCCAAATATAGTAACTTTTGCATCTTGGATTATTTCTGAGCCAAATTTTGAGAATCATGATCAAGCATTGATAAAATGATGTTTGTGGCTTCAAAATGATATGTTGACCAAAAATTTGAACTTTTGACTGTCAAATGACCATTTTGCCCCTACAGTTGACTGTAGTGCAATTTAGGGTTTTGACTGTGCAATTTTGAGCTGAATGCCTTGAAACTTGATATGAGGATGCTTGACCATCTTTGTAGGCATGTGAGACTTGATTGGGCCTTTGAACACTCCATTTTCTTGATCAGCACATAAACCCTAGTTTTGACTGTATAGGAGATAGTTGCACTGTGCAAACCTTGGGGAGTTTTGTGACTTGGCTTGGCAATTTCTTGGAGAATATGGGAGGGCAAATTTTGGGGTACAACATTAAGCAATGGAGAAAGTCTTATTGTGGAATATATAAGACTTAAAGAGAATTCAAGTTTTGAATTTGAATCGTTTCGGCACGTCAAGTTGTTGTTTTGGCGCTTTGAATTGAAGAAGGATTCAAATTCAAATGGTTTAATCTTACTCGGAAGGACGCATGGAAGCCTGACGTTTCAAAGAAACACGCAAGACTCAAACGTGGCACTTTTGTAGAAAAAGACCATTAGGGTCGAATTAGTATAAATTAGGACCTTTGTATTAGGATTCAATGTGTTAACTTTTGTACAAATCACTAATACAAACTCGAAGTACCAGTGTTAGAGAAAAGGGTCATTAAAAATGTACGTATATAAACACCAATTTATATTCAAAGTCATTTACATTTAAATCAAGTCTTTTACTCTTTGTTTAAGTTTAAGTTTAAGTCGAATTCTTTAAATTCTAGTTTTACTTTAAAACTTTTTCTTCCTTTATGTTCAAGACTTTGTCTTTACTTTTACCTTCGTTATATTTATCTTTTAGACAAAGAACAAATATCCAGAACACTAGTAAAACAACTTTAGACACATGTCCTAGGATCAATCTAGTCAATCCTACGAGTAACCAACAAATTATTTTGTTTTGGAAGACTAGCAGTTGTTCACAAAATTTCACGGTAAACAAATTGGCACGGCCAGTGGGATAGTGTCTAAGTCTTGTCACAAATTTTGTGTTGTATTGTGTTCTTCGTTTCAATTGTTTAACATTGTTGTATGAGATTAAGAAGTGGAAAATTAGCCAAAACTAGTGAACCTATAACAAAAAGATGGTTAACCTACCTAAAAACAATGGAGAACAACCACCCCTTCGACAGGGGAAAGTATGGTTGCATTATATGCAATCGAATTGATACCCATTCAAGCAAATACAACGAGAATTTCGAAAAATTATTTTAGTGGTCCAGTTATATCCCTAGTGCATACATAGGGTTCCCTAGTAAATACAAGGCCACCAAGGACGGAAAATTTTAGGCACTTTGCGTCTGGATTCACAATGCCAATGGATGGTAGCGAACAAGTGTATGGTATGCTGGCATTTATGATGGCGAGCCTAAACAATAGTTCATCAACATTTCCTGACCCAAGAATGTCTATATTCTTACCACTACAAGGATTAGGATCAGGAATGAATAACATGGGTCGAAATGTCCCCCCTAGGATTTGCTGCCCATTTTCCTAACCTAACAACGAAATCTACAGCGGCATTTTGACAACAAATCGATGACAACAATCTTGAAATGGTTGGTTTTCTAGCCCAAAAAATGGGTACAATATTTAACCCATTGATCCAAAGTGATACTTAAACCAACCAACAAAATGCCCAAATAAATCAGTAGTTGGCAGCGCAGATAGCACAAATTGCAGATTTGGCGCTCCCTAAGTCCCAGTTCGACATGCCCGTGGAGATTGGATGAGAGAAAACCAAGGGTTAGTAGTCGAAGAGGACCCAAAAATCAACCAAGCTCAACCAATTGCGCAGAATGCTGGTGAGGTCAATCAGGGGCCTAGAATTGAACAACCAAGGGTTGAACAAGCCATACCAAGGGAAATCCTTGCCCAGAGGGTGGTGATGGTCAACCGAAACTAGGACGCGGATGAAATCCTTCAGCGTGTCTGACAAGATGAATAACCCGGGAAAAATAATCTGGAAACCATGGTCGAAAGAATAATGGCTAAAAACGGGGTAAATATAGGCCTTAGAAGGCTAAATTGCACATCCCATTTGTCAGAGTATGTTCTACAGACTGAATTACCCAAGGGTTGGAAAGTCTCAAAGTTCACAAAATTCTCTGGTGACACCAGTGAATCTACTGTCGAACATAGAGACATTAATCATGTAACACCCCAAATTCTAAATTAATTATTATTTAATTAATTTAGCATGATTATATGAGTCCTTGTGAAGTTTTTGGTATATATGATATTTTGATGCTTTGTGTGAGTCCATTTGACAATTTATGATGTGTAATCGTGATGCATTTGTGTTGCAATAGCAATGACTTGATGAGTGTGATGGTTATAATGATGACTTGTGTGGTATTTGATGGGATAGAGGTGAACGATGGGATAATAAGAGGTGTTTAAGATTTAAATGAATATTTCAGAATTACTTAGATTTAATAGTGATTATTTAGAATTATTTAGATTTAAATAATGGAATAATATTGTAGAGAAGATAAGGGAAAGATGGTCATTAGTGAAGGATAAGTGAGGAAATGATGGGAAGTTAATTATTGGGGGTCTAAGAGGGAAAGTTTGGTATAAGGGGAAGGTTTGGGATTTTATACGATCATTCTATGTGATCATGGAATTGGAACAGACGCTATGGAGAAAAGAAGTCTAGGGCACAAGAGGAAAGAAGAGCATAGGAATTCCAGTAGAGCACGAAGAGGAATTGATCTCTAGCAATAATATTAAGATAAGGGGAGTTTTATCATTGTTATTATATTTGATTTATGGATTAGATGATGGTAGATTGCTTTACGTTTTGGTTGATGAGGATTTGGTGCTGTTTGATGAGGAATTGATGAATTGGTGATGAATAATGACTTATAATTGATGTATAAAGAGTATAGAATTATAGGATGTTGATAGATGATGAAACCTTTTGATTATATGATGTTTTAGGACCTGAAATGTGGCAAAATCGCAGAACTTGTTACTGATTTTATGCAGGAAATCACACAAGGAAAACCCTGTTTGCGCAGGGTCGCCGGGTGACGTAGGTAGTGTCGTCGGGCGAAGATGCATCACCAGGAGAATAGGTAGCAACAAAGGGCAGAAAAAATTGGCGCTTTTGGAGTGCGCCACTCCAAGCGTCATCGGGCGATGATTGTGGTGAAGGGAGTGTCGACGGCCGATAGAGGTGTGTCGCCAGGCGATGATGTCCAATTTTGATTTGCTATATGAGATTTTCTTAAAAGAGTCAAAACTTAAGTTTTATAACTCGGAATGAGGTTTCGTTTGAAGCGTTGGATAGATAACAAGGTGAAATTTATTTATGTGGACTAAATTAAAGAATAAGAAGTATATTCTCAATACCTAATCTAGAATGAAGTTAGGTTCCCCATGTGGGATTACGAAGATTCTTGTTTATTAAAATGATTAGAAGATGAATAGAGGATGATTAGGAGACATTATGATGATACCTTATGTAATATGGTGAAATGAAGATATGTTGTATGGTATGATGATGTTTAGATATTATGATGACATGATGATGATATTATGATGATGTTTTGTTATGATGATGATTACACGATGTTATTATGATATGATGTTTTATTAAGATGATTATATGATGATATGATGTTATGATGATGATATGGTGATGTAATCATGAATGACGATGCGTGTTAAAAAGAAGTGGTCGTGTTTATTATGTTGTTACACATCATGCATTCATGGCATATGTTAGGACTTCAATCCAGTGAAGTTAGGGTTTCAGTCTAATGAAGACGATAAGACGATTGTCCAATGAAGGCAACAATCTCATAGTGTGGATTGTGTGTAACACTGGAGTACTCTGGTTTTTAACGGGAATTGATCCTATGGTGGGGATCTTTTGAGATAAAAATGACTGAATCATCAGTGAAGTTTTAGTACCACATGCATGAATCTATGATGATGCATTACATTTTATGTGACATTGCATAATGATGTGATTAAATGATAATTATTGATAAATGATGTATTGATAACCCGTTGTTATGAATTGATGATGTTATGAAGGTGTGAGTATAACATGAAGTAATGAAGATGTGTGATGCCTTACTTATGTGCATATTTACTATGTCTATTCCTTATGTCTTATATAATGATTTTAATTTACTCACCCTTTCATCTTGAATGTTGCCTCCATGTGGGTAATGTGCAGGTGATCGAGAATAGTCGTAGAGGCATTAGAGGATAGCTTCGGAGTGCGTTATTTTATTTTGTTGAATAAAATGAGTCTTGCTCTGATATGTAACATCGAGGTTGGGATCAAATAATTGGAACTTATGTTCTTTGTTTTGTTTTAAGATGTTGAGTCACCCTACATGGTACTCGAGATGTTTAGATTTATAAGCATGAGTTATGAAGCATGACTAAATTTTATGAAGTATTATAATTAAGTGTTTTTAACTATGATTTCTGCTGCAATTAATTGAAGAACTAAATGTTGAATCTATCTTGTTAAATAGTTTGAAAAACCCGTGTTACGAAGCAAGATGTATTGTTATGATGTTTTTTATGAAGATGTGACACCCTTGTTGGTGATAAACTCCGACTTATTTATTAAGATAATTGTTAATATTCCTTGGGGCATAGAAGGGTGTTACATATCATACTGAGGCTCGGGACATAGAGAACAATGGAAACCTAGGGATAAAATACTTCCCTTGTTCGCTAATGAAAAATTCTTTCACATGGTTCACTACCCTCCCAACGAATTCTATCTATGGTTGGACTCCCTTAGAGAGGTTATTCCATAAGCAGTTTTACATGGGATAATCCAAGATTAGTCTCAAAGAATTGGCTAGTATTAAGAGAAAATTCACTAAGCTAATTGATGATTACTTAAATAGGTTCTGTTTATTGAAGGCAAAATGATTTACACAGGTGCCTGAACACGAGTTGGTCGAAATGGCTGCAGGTGGTTTGGATTATTCCATTCGAAAGAAGTTAGATACGTAATATTTAAGGGACATGTCCTAATTAGTAGATAGAGTTCGACTAGTCGAACGTTTGAAGGCTGTAAAGGCTAAGTCAAATAAAAACAATAGAAAATAAAAGGTGGCATATGTCCAAGATGAAGAGGAACAAGCGATCTATAGTGACCCTATAGGTTTCGAAGAAAGCAAAGTGAATTTGGTTGAATTAAAGCAAGCACCACGCTATTCCTATAAAGTTTTATCCCCTTTGAATGGGAAGAATCCTGTTGAACCTGAAAAGAATGATAAATTCCCTACAGAAACATTCACTTTCAATGTAACATAGTGTGATGAAATTTTTGATTTATTGGAGAAGGATGGCCAGATGATTGTGCCACCTGGAACAAAAATTCCTCTGTTGGAACAATGGAAGAAAATAGGTTTTTGCAAATATCATAAGTTTTAGGACATAAAACCTCAGTGTTTTCTTTTCAGGGATCTAATTCAGAATGATATCACGAATGGAAGATTGAAGTTTGGCGAGAAGAGTAAGATGAAAGTTGATGCTAACCCTCTGCAGGTGGAAGAGACTAACTAAGTTGAACATGCATATATTAATATGGTAGAGGCTACTGAAGCCTTCGTCACCAAAGATGTTGAGGGCAAAACTGCTGATGGTTTTGTTCCAAGTACTGATATGTAGAAGGCCACTAAGGGCCTTAGAGTCAAATTTTAAGCAGCCAGGATCACTGATGGTCCTATCCTTGAAGTTAACATGGTAGAAATGAACCAACATGTTGAGGAGGACCAGATGAATAAGGTACGCCTAGAGTCAGGAGAGACTCTGCTAGATTTTATCATTTGATTCAAGAAAAAACACTCGGAAGCCTTGATAAGCCCAAGGTGCAGTTTAGTGTATGATCGAAAGGCTGTAGAAAACTATGAGAGGGTGCAGGTCGCTCGAAATAGGGGAAACAGGAGAGACACCAGAAGTGGCTTCGTGTTTGACAAACATGGGTTCCCTTAAAGTACAGATAGTCTTTACCCCTAGGTGAATCGAAAGGAGACATTCAAACCACCTGTTAATGTTCCAAATGACATGTGGGTGAAGCCAATGCAAAATAAAGGTCAGGGGCAGGAGAAATGAAAGAGCTTCGAATTTGGAAGAGGTTCATCCATTGCATACAGAAAGGAATACCTGGTGTCGAATTATAAAGCTTAACAGACTGAAAACTATAAAGGAAATCACCCAATATCAAGGTCTCAATGAAGGAGACACCAGAGGCTTAAGAAGGCTTAAAGGTAATTGGCTGCAAAGGATATGGGTGAATCAAGCATAAATCAAATCCCTCCTCCAAACAAAGCATAGGATAGACAACTAGTGGGAAGAAAACTCTTTTCCCCAAAGAAGGAAAAAATCAGTGAAAAAAGACAAGAAACATCCATAGAGGACGAAGAAATGCCGATTGACAACTTTGACTCAGAAGATGAGTTGTCTTTGGGTCTGGACTGCAATGTGGTATATGTATTTACACATGAATACAATCAAGTGGATGAGGCCGAAGAAGATGAAACGTTCTACGAAGTCGAAATGGCCAAACATATGACAGTTTGTATTTTTTGAACAATGGAGCGGTGGAAGCACAAAATGCGTTCTTTGAATGCCCAAATTCAGCTATGAAGAACCATCTCAAACCATTTTTCATTAGGTGAAAGGTGGAGAACATGGGGATAAACAAAATCCTAGTTGATGGAGGATTAACGATTAATCTGATGCCATAATGCATGCTCCGAAAGACTGGGATGTTTGATACGGACCCCAAACCTCACAATGTGGTCCTATCAAATTATGAAGTAAAATTGGGTCACACCTTGGGTGTAATCCAAGTTGATCTCACTGTGCAATCCATTAAAAGACCCACTATGTTCTTGGTGATTATGTTGAAAGTGAATTACAATTTGTTGTTGGGCCTTGAATGGATTCATGGCGTAGGGGGGGGGGGAGGGGGTTCCATCATAATTGCACTAAAGGGTAGCAATATAGAGAGAAGATGATATTTTGGCGAATATAGAGGGAAATAAAAGCTATTATATGGCGGAAATCAACCATGTCGATAGGAGAAACTTCAAAAGGAACTTATCCAAAATAGGCCCATGTACTCCCGCCGATATTGCATACTCCTCAGCGAACAATGCTCTCTACTTCCTCTCACTACACCCAACCCATGGCTTTTAGTCAGATAGGGAAATAATGGGGGAATAAAATGATGTAGAGGGAATACCTGAAGTTCAGACAACTGGATGGAGTGACAAATATGGTAATGATGTCTGAGTCAGATTACTTCAAAAATATTTCGGCTTACTAAGCCAAAAACAAATTAAAAATGGCTTTGGAGGCTGAAGTCAAATATCTGGTTGTCGAACCATTGATAAAGAAGGTCACACAAAGGGACCTGGGATAAACTTCAAGCCAGAGCCCCCTGACAAAATAAAATCTATGAAGAAAAAAGACCAGAGGCTATATTCAATATATGACGAAGAGCCTTTAGGATTCGAGAGAATCCATTAACACAAGCAGCCAAAATGATGGCATAAGATCCTCTCGAAGAAATTGATTTAGGCGATGGGTCCACTAAAAAACCCATGTACATAAGTGCAGAACTCAACCCAGAAACGAAAGACAAAATGATCCAACTGCTGAAGAAATACAAGGATTTCTTTGCTTGGGACTATGACAAAATGCCAGGATTGAGCAAAGATCTGGTTGAATTCAAGCTGCCTATAAAGGATGAAAAGAAGCCCATCAAGCAGAGTCCAAGAAGATTTGCGGCTGACATTCTTTTAAAGATAAAGGAAGAGATCAAAAGACTCCTCCGATGAAAATTCATCAAGACTATAAGGTATGTCGAATGGATAGCAAATAGAGCACCTGTGATAAAACATAATGGATCTTTAAGGGTTTGCATTGATTTTAGTGACTTAAATTCTGAAACCCCAAAGAATGAATATCCAATGCCCGTGGCAGAAAAGTTGACTGATTCAGCTGCATGATATGAGTATCTTAGCATGCTTGATGGATACTCTAGGTATAATAAAATTTTCATAGCTGAAGAAAATGTGTCCAAAACAGCTTTTCGATGCCCATGGGCATTAGGCACTTATGAATGGGTGGTTATGCCTTTCAGATTAAAAGATGTTGGGCCAACTTATCAAAGGGAAATGAATTATATATTCCATGATTTCATTGAGACTTTCATGCAGGTGTACATTGATGACATAGTTGTAAAATCTGTGTCAGATGATAGTTATTTGGATCATGTTCGGCAATCATTCGAAAGAATGAGGAAACATGGGTTGAAGATGAATTCCCTTGAATGTGCCTTTTTTGTGTAGGCAGGTGATTTCCTGGGATTTGTTTTCCATAAGAAGGGAATAGAGATTAACCAAAACAAGAAGAAGGCCATAAAGGAAGCGAAAACACCATCGACGAAGAAAGAGTTGCATTCTTTACTTGGGAAGATAAATTTCTTGAGAAGATTCATCTCAAATTTAAGTCGACACACTTAAGCCTTCTGTCCCCTTCTACGTTTGAAAAAAGGAAGCTTTGAATGGAGGCATGAGCATAAAGAGGCATTTAAAAAGATCAATAAATATCCTGTTCAACCTCCATTATTGGCACCACCTTGTTTGATTAGATGTATGAGATTGTACGTATCTGCATCAGATGTAAAAATAGGAAGTATGCTTGCTCAAGACGATGAGAATGGCATCAAAAGAGCCATTTATTACCATAGTCGAGTACTTAATGATGCAAAGACTAGATATAGTATTGTAGAAAAGTTATGTCTTTGTTTATACTTTTTTTGTACAAAGTTGAAATATTATATAAAAATAGTTGATGTGTATGTCTCTTCTCATTTTTATGTCATTAAGCACATGCTTTCAATGTCAATCCTGCACAGTCGAATTGGAAAATGGGTCATTGCCCTTACTGAGTACTCTTTGACTTTCATTCCCTTAAAAGCTATGAAAACACAAGTAGTCTCAGACTTTATTGTTGACCATGCAGTGGTCGAAGTTCCTCTAAATTATGTGGAATTAGAACCTTGGAAGTTGTTCTTCGATGGTTCTACTCATAAAGATAGAACTGGAGTAGGAGTTCTGATTATTTCTCTTGACAAAATTCCAACAAAATTCAAGTACAAAATCTAAGGTCCCCCTTGTTTGAATAACAAAGCAAAATATGAGTCTTTGATAGCAGGACTTAATGTCTTGTTGGAATTAGGGGCAACTAGAGTCGAAATAAAAGGTGACTCGAAACTGTTGATCAAACAAATAACGAAGGAATACAAGTGCCTAAAAGAAAATTTGATAATGTACTTCGTCATTGCTAATAGTCTGCTTCAAAAATTTTAATATGTGGATATTAAACACATTCCTAGATTGAAGATCTAGAAAGCCAATGAATTAGAACACATTTCTCAGGATACAAAGTATCAAAAGAAATATTATAAGATTCGATCAAAGTGCGAGGAAAGGTGATGGCTACCAAACTTTCTCCGTCGGATTTAGAAAAATCAAGTTTAAGATATGCAAACAAAGAAAGTTTCGATGTGATAGCCATCAATAGTTCGGCAGATACAGAGTGGAGAAGTCCAATAATAGATTACTTAAAGAATCCTTCAGCAAATGCAGAAAGAAAGGTTAAGTATCATGCACTAAGTTACGTATTAATGGGAAACAAACTATTCAAGAAAACATCAGAAGGAGTCTTACTAAAATGTTTATGAGAAAGTGAAGCATACTTGGCATTGTTGAATGTGCATAGTAGGGCATGTGGAGCACACCAAGCATGTCACAAGATGAAGTGGAATTTGTTTCGATACGACATGTATTGGCCCACCATGTTTAAAGACTGTATAGAATTTTCCAAGGGATGTCAAGAATGCCAAATCCATGCAGCCATTCAACAGGCGCATGTAAGTGAACTGCATGCTAGAATTAAGCTATTTTCCTTCAGAGGTTGGGAATTGGACTTGGTTGGATAAATTCGACCACCCTCATCCAAAGGTCAAAGGTATATTCTAATGGGATATGATTATTTTACAAAGTGGATTGAGGTAATACCTTTGGTGAATGTTGATCAAGAAACTATCATTAATTTCATCAAAATATAGATAATTTATAGATTTGGGATCCTAGAAACAATCACAACTGATTAGGGATCAATTTTCACGGGTCGAAAGATGCTGAAGTTTGCTAAAGAAATGGGATTTAAATTGTTAACTTCTACACCATATTATGCCCAAGAAAATGGGCAACTCGAAGCTGCTAACAAGGTGATTATTGGTTTGATAAAAAGGTATATTGGAAGGAAGCCAAATAATTGGCATAAGACATTGGATCAAGCTATGTGGGCTTGTCGAACATCTCCCAAAGAAGCAACTAATACTACGCCTTTTCGACTAACGTTTGGGCATGATGCAGTTCTTCTAGTAGAAATATGTCTACAATCAATGACAATCCAGAGGAAGAATGAAATCCCTTCTAACTATCATTGGGAAATGATGATCAATGAATTACTCGACTCGAATGAAGTAAGATTGCATGCTTTGGAAATCTTAAGGAGACAAAAAGAAAGAATAGCTAAAGCTTACAATAAAAGAGTCAGGGGCAAAGTATTTTTAATTGATGACTTGGTTTGGAAGGTAATACTACCAATGGATCAAAAGAATAATTTATTGGGTAAATGGTCCCCATATTGGGAAGGACCCTTTTGAATAATTCAAATATTCTCAAACAATGCTTATGAAATAGAAAAGTTGGCAGAGAATTTAGAAGATAAATGGTAAGTACTTAAATAAGTATAAACCTATGCTTCAAGAATTAAAGATTGTAACAGAGTAATAAATTGAAAGCATAGAAGCCAATATGGTGTTCATAAACAAAAAATTCCAAAATGGCTATGTTTTAGTTTACATATTAAAATATGCTTAAAAAGTTGAAGTGACAAATTACAAATGTCATATAATCAAAATGGCAACTTCACCTTCATCATGTCATACTTTATCTTCTCCAAACTTAACCTGTAGTCAATTGAGAATTGAGAAGCTTGAAGGTTAGAGACTTCTTCTCCTAGTTTATTAGCTTTTTCGACATGCTGAACACTTTAGGCAATTTCTTTGTTGACGAGCCTCTGCATGAGAAATATTATCATGCAATTGTTTGATTTGTTCCTTCTAAAGAGATATAGAACGAGTTTGGACGTTAAAATCTTCTTTCACTTTCTTGAAAGTTTTCTCCATTTGTTCAGCTTTGTTGGAAATTTTGAGCACTTTTGCCCATTTAACTGTATGATTGGCTTGTTTTTCTTGATGCTTCGACGCAACAACTTGTTCCTGATTATAGTCTGCACTGATATGATAAATTAAACTGCTTATGTCGATGAGCACTTCAACAACTTCAATTGGACAGGTGACTATGTTGATTTTATTAATCAATTTTCAACCCATAGCACGCAGTGGCATCCTTCTTCAAAGTATCGAACAAATCAACTTCAAATATTTTTTCTTTCACCCTTTGAATAATTTGTTCAAATGTTCCCACATTGGAATTTCCACTGGAAGTAGTCAAAGGGCTAGAGTGACTTTTGTCTAAATATGGACCTTTTTTAGTCATCATTAGCTTGACATACTCAAGAGGATTAGTTTTCTTCAGAGTGTCCAATTCCTCTTGGGAAGGTTGTGGTCGAACATTATTGTCCTCTTGCTGATTAGCGGAAGTAGTGTTGTCTTTCGGACCAGCATGAACATGTGTCTCTTCTTCTTCTATGTCATGTAAGTATTGTTCAATTTCGTCAGACAGATTTCCATCTTCATCAAGCAGTTCTTCATTAAATTTCGCCCTTTTTGGAGAAGAATCAATGGGTCTATCATAATATTTCCCTTCATCAACAAGAATTCTCTTGGTTGTAATTTGATATTCCTCGTGATCACTTTTAGAATAAGGATAAGGTTCTCTATTAGTTTGTACAATGGTGTCTAGTTGGTTCACATCAGTGGAAGATCCTTTATTAGAATCTTGATTATTGGACAAAGGCTGATACGAAGTAGTGCCACTGCTAGGAGGAACTTCATACTGAATTGGAGATTTAGTAAGAACCGGTTGAGTATCCTGCAAAAATAAGAGTGTAAGATAGTTCAAATAAAGGACAACGATTGTTGAAGGAAATAGTACAAAAATATAATACCTTCAGTCCTTCGATTCCATGACTTGAATTGTCGCTCTTAATTCGCTCCAAGACAACGTTGCCAGATGGTTGGGAACTGTTTTTCCTTTTTTGGTTCTAGGGGCAGTATTTCAACTACAATAGTTATTAGTGGTTTAGAAGAAGCTGCATCAGAGAGCTTCGCTTTCTTCTTATTTAACTTTTTGGGTTTCGAAGGAGTGGGGGATTGGTCTTTATCATCTTTAATAACCTTTGGGATCCCAATTATTGACTTTCGTTTCCTTGGAGTTAGAGGAGGCTTCCGACTAACCTGTAAAAAGCAAAGGAATTTGTAGAACTAATGCAACATAAGAAGAAAACTAAATGCCAAATTATACCTTAGATGAAGTAGTAGTTTGCTTAGCTGCATTCGCCAATCCTGCCATTGAAGTAAGTTTTTCTTTCTTCGCTTGTTTCTTTTTTATAGCTAAAAGATCATTACAAGATAATACATGTTAGTATCAATTGTGAAAGAGAAATAATAAAGATGATCGAAGAGATCAAGAGATCCTTTAGTTCCACACCTTCACATTTTGGAGAAAGCATTGTGACGTGATTCAAATTTTCAGAAGGCATCCTTCACATCAAGTTAATGTGAAGGATGCCTTTGAAACTGTCGGGGATAAGTTGGCAAAGTCCAAATTTTCAGAAGACAAAATTAGGTTGATAAACAAGTAAACAGATATGACTTTTTAAGTTCATAAGTCTTGTGACAATAAGCATATGGAGAAAAAAGGCTTCCCAAATCTCTAAGGTTTCTTCCTCTTGAGTTGACGAAATGTCAGCAAGAGACGTTGTAAACCATTCAGGACCAAGAGTTCTCTTTTGTGTCGAAATGGAAGGTTAAAAAATGTCTATTTCTTCAGGTGTTTCAAAATACACATTTTTCGGGGGAAATTTGTTAGCTGAGAATTTCGACGACATATGACATTGAAGAAAATGAAGAAATCAAAAGAAGTTTAGCTATGAAAGAGAATATGAGAATATTTTATAAGGGATTTCGACTGACCAAATAATGGAAAATTTAATTATGTTAACCAATGGCGAAAGTCTTATTGGAGAATATATGGGACTTAAAGAAAATTCAAGTTTTGAATTTAAATCGCTTCAACACGTCACATTGTTGTTTTGGAGCTTCAAATTGAAGAAGGATTCAAAGTCAAATGGTTTAATCTTATCCAGAAGAGCGCGTGGAAGCCTGACAATTCAAATAAGCATGCAAGACTCGAACGTGGAACTTTATAGAAAAAGACTGTTAGGGTCGAATTAGTATAAATTAGGATCTTTGTATCACGATTCAGTGTGTTCACTTTTGTAAAAATAACTCATACAAACTCGAAGTACTAGTGTTAAAGAAAATAATCATTAAGAATGCACGTACATGAACACCAATTTATATTCAAAGTCATTTACATTTAAATCAAGTCTTTTACTCTTAGTTTAAGTTTAAGTCGAATTCTTTACATTCCAGTTTTACTTTAAAATCTTTTTTGCCTTTATCTTCAAGTCTTTTTCTTTACTTTTACCTTCATTATATTTATCTTTTCGACATAGAACAATTATCCAGAACACTAGTAAAACAACTTTAGACACATGTCCTAGGATCAATCTAGTCGATCCTGCGAGTAACCAACAAATTATTTTGTTTTGGAAGACTAGCGGTTGTTTACTAAATTTCACAGTAAACAACCAGTTGATCCTTTATGTAGGCGTTAAAGAAGTAGAATGTTGTAGTAGTACACACGTCACTTTCATCTTGCTAACTTCCACAATGGTAGGATTTGAAGGTGGGAGACAAATAGTACACTATACATCCATTTGAGTGAAACATGTAATTATAATATTGTACTAACTCTTGTGGCTCACGTTTCTGATGATACTTGTCTTCTAATGAATGTTACTTTTATTGAGTAGATTAACTTGAGAAGATATCATCCTTTGATCTTGTCTTCTAATGGACTATATTATGTTGATTAGAAATGAGTCCATAAGATCTTTCTTTCTAGATTATTTCTTCTGATTGGAATACTTCTGATGTTGATTAGAAATGTGTGTATTCCATAATATCCCAGTCTTCAAAATCTTAACTTTGTCTTCAAAATTAGAACAGCTCTACTGATGAACAAATCTTTACTTCTGATTCAGAGGTAGAGGCTTTCTCTTGATGTGTTCATAATCTTGACTTTGTCTTCAAAATTATAAGCAACAACTTTTCTGATGAGCAAATCTTGAATTCTGATCTTTGCGTTGAAAGCTTGTTTCTTGTTCAATATGATTTCTAATCTTGAAGCAGCAGCTTGTTAGAGATTCTTTCTTCTCGTGACTTGTGACTTCTGAAGCAGCATCTTATTGAGAAGTAGACACATGATCCTCTTTTTGGTGAACATTCAACATTTATTAGAACTAGTGATGTTTCTTTAGAAGCGGGTGTGAACAATATTTTTGATATGCTTGGCGTATTTCTTATTCTTCAATTAGAGTTTCTAATTTGTACACTCAAGAAACTTATTAGAAACAAAATTGTTTACATATAAATATATGTATTGTTATCATAAAAATCTAGAGATTAATTGTAAAATTCAAATTTTGTTCTAACAACAAACTCGCATGCGAATCAGCAATTGGCAACACAAATGGCACGAATTGTAGATTTCCTTGGTGCCCCTCAAGCACCAATTCGACAACACCGTCAAGAAGGGATGAAAGAAAATTAAGGAGTAGTGTTCAAAGAAGATCCAACAATTAACCAGGCCCAACCATTTGCACTAAATGCTATCAAAGGTAACCAGGGACCACGAGTCGAACCACGTAGGGTCGAACAAGCGATACCAAGGGAGGGAGAAGCCCCAAGAGTGGTGATGTTTAATTGAAACTAGGATGCAGACGAAGTCATCCATCATGTTCGAAAAGACAAACTTGCAGGAAAAAACAATTTGGCAGCCATGGCCGAAAGGATAATGGCACGAAATGGGATAAACATAGGACTTCGTAGGCTAAACTAAAATTCCCCTCAGTGTGAATATGTTTTAAAAATTGAGTTAGCCAAGGGATTGAAAGTCTTAATGTTTACAAAATTCTCAGATACCAGCAAATCTACTATCAAACACATAGCCAAGTATCTGACCGAGGTCGGGGACATTATGAACAACGAAAATTTAAGGATAACATATTTCCTTAATTCCCTTTACAAGAATGCATTTACTTATTTCACTACTCTCTCTGCAAATTCTATCCATGATTGAACTCGCTTAGAGAGATTATTCCATGATCAGTTTTATATGGGCCAATAAAAGATATGTTTAACAGAACTGACTAGCATCAAGCGTAAGTTTAGTGAGCCAATAGATGACTATCTCAATAGGTTTCATTTGTTGAAGGAAAGGTGTTTCACACAAGTGAATGAACATGAACTAGTCGAAATGGCTGCGGGTGGCTTAGATTATTCCATTAGAAAGAAACTAGACACCCAATACTTAAGAGATATGGCTCAATTAGCAGACAGAGTTCGACAAGTAGAACGTCTGAATGTTGAAAATGCTAGGGCAAGTAAGAATAAAAAATGAGGAAGGGTAGCATATGTCGAAATGGATGAGGATGACCCAGAGGTTTACAGTGACCTTATAGGTTTTGATGAAAGCGAAGTAGATCTGGCCAAATTGAAACAAGGCCACCCCTAATCCTGAAAATTCCTTGCTCCTTCGAATGGGAAAAATCTCGTTGAACCAGAAAGGAATGACAAATTCTCTAAGAGAACACCACCATTGATGTGACAAATTGTGACAATATATTATATTTATTGATTAAAGATGGACAAATTTTAGTGCCACATGGAACTTGATAAGTGCGGAATAGCCATTATATTTGTGTATATTTTAGTGGCACTTAACAACTCATTTTGTTGTAATCCTTTGAATAAACCTCAACTTGTGTGTGTATTTATACGTATTGAGTATAATTGTATTTTTATGTAAATATTGTATCATTTGATATTTTTTTCATCTCATTTGTAGGTATTCATTCATAATTGGAGCATCGAGTAATAAGAGCCGAAGGCACAACTTCACAGATGCGATTTTGAGCAACAAAATATAATGCACAAAGAAAATAATAAGCTTTTCACATATTTAAAATAT
Organism: Vicia faba; assembly: GCA_948472305.1. Classification (NCBI taxonomy): domain Eukaryota; kingdom Viridiplantae; phylum Streptophyta; class Magnoliopsida; order Fabales; family Fabaceae; genus Vicia; species Vicia faba. The sequence goes on along the minus strand of OX451741.1, from coordinate 897,030,046 downwards.
TCATAAAATCATGGTACTTAGTCATTCTTAGATAAAACATTGAATAATTTTTCCAACGCTTCCGACCGTGCCTAAATCGGAGTTACGATTCTCAAATTATGGCCGAAACAGTGCTGAATTTTTCTGTTATCTGTCATCCTCGCCATGAGCTCGCCAGGCGAGCCAGAGGCGACCCTAATGCATGGATGTTGCACCCCAAAATTTACCCTCTTGATTTTAGAATTTTATTTGGCTTATATTTCATCTGCATATGCATACATACATTGGTTCTGTTGCTATAGGATCAAGGTATGCCAATAAAGCATCGACTATTTATCAGAAGTGTCAAAGGCTTTGTCCAGACAATTCAATCAACCGAAGAACGGGTTATCACCATGTTCTATTCCTGTTTATTTTCTCATGTCTTGGACAATATAAGGGAACCAGAGGTTTTGATCTGATTCAGAACAGTTCGGGTTAAAAATCTATTTCGGTGCGTCAACTTCATAATGTTCTAACTGCGACCCAGAGTACTTTTTTAGGCTGAAATTTGATCACCAAGTCCGTGTTTGTATTATCTTCTTATGTTCGAGCCGGGAGCCAAGTATGTGCAGAAGGCGGTCAAATAATTTTATTACTAAATTTTCAGGTTACCGATCAACGATGTTTCAGGCGTTCAGAAATTTCTAACTCCGATCTCATATACCATCTCAAGGTGATTTTCCATTGTTAAATCCACCTCAATATACTCTTCAACTTCCGTATTCGGGCCTAAAGCTAATTCTCAAAGGAAGGTCTCTGAATTCGCAAATCAGACAAAGCCGGATAATGGAAAATACTGATAAACGGTTGGCTGAACCGTGTTTTGCGCGCACTAAAAATTTGATAACTCAAAGCATGTGGCTCTTTTTGAACCCAATTTGATGGCCAAAATTCCGCCTCGACGTCATCTATTTTTTCATCTCTCACGGACGGAAGCTAATTCTTCTCAGAAAGGCCCCGAAAATATGGATTTTCCAAGTATTTTCGCACAGGAAAATTGTGGCAGATGTTTATCTACACCACATCCAAAAAATCATAATTTAGTCGATTTTTATTGTATCGAGCCTGCTCCGGTGGAATTGTCTCACAAATTGAGTTAGATAAATTTTGGTTTCCATTTTCAAGTGTCAACGGTACCCTGAAGGTTTCTGTTTTTGGCCCGAAACGTGTGCAACTCACTGAAAATTCTGAAGCTGGGAATTAAAGTTGTCTGAGGCGAAATTTCAAAAATTCATAAACAAATCATCGTTTATCTGATTGAGCCCAATTTTGGACAGGAGTTCGTTCACAATGTCGACTACATTTTGGTTTCACATTTAAACTTCAAAACTCGCACTGAGATTCCTGCGAATTTGCCTAGAACGTGTCGCACTCGAGTTAATTAAAATTCTGCATTACTATTTATGGATATTTGAGACCCATTAACCAAATTCACTCACATAAGCCCGTACTATATATTCTTTTTACTCCAATTTCTCTCATAACTCACCAATCTCCACAAAAAAATATAAACTTTTATCTCAATTCTCTTAAAGATCAAATCAAGGTTCTACACCTTTTTCATGAACAACACAACAACAACTTCATCAAGATCCAAAAGTCAAGATCAAAAGTAATTCTTCTTTGATTAATGGTGCGTTCGTTGTGATATATATACCTAAGCTTCCTCTTCACTTCTATCGGTGAGTTTTCTTAAATTAAGTGCTTTTTAAAATAAGTGATTTTTTTGAATAAGTATTTTTTCTTGGTTTTGTTGTTGATTGAGGTTTTAATTGTATAATTGAGTTTTAATTATTGAAAATTGATATTAATTGAGGATTTAATACCCTTTTGTTGAATTGCTTATTGAAATAAGTGATTAATTAAGCTTGAGAAGTTGATTTTGTTTTTAACTTGAAATTGACATAGTGTTGTTGTGTTGATTTTTAGCCCTAGATGTAGTTACACTAGTGTTTAGGTTGAATTAACTATAGAAAACTAATTAGCACTAACACTAGTTTGAGATTTTGAACTCTTGATTAGATTAACACTAGTTTCTAATTCTTGATGTAGAATTTGTTAATAGTTTAGGTTAGATAGATTCTAACACTAACTTTGATTTAGGTGTTGTATTATAAACTAACAATTAGCTTAGTTTAGGCCTAATCTTTGATTTTCAAGCTTTACTACATGTTTTCAATTAGTTTTGGTTGATGGTCATTGATATTTTTGTGCATTTGAAATGCATTTTTGCATGTGATCTCAAGTTATCAATTCTTGACATAAACTAATCTTTTTGCCAATTGTTGATTGATTGTTTGTTGCTTTCTATTTCAATGAGTTGAGATAATTTCTAGTGAATTCAAATATCATTGCAAAACACATTTGAAACAAGTTTGATTGAGTTTGATAGAAAACATCTCAATATTTAGTAAATTGACAAAGTTTATTAAAATTGGTATTTTTGCTCTAACTTTTGATCCCTTTTGAGTTTTTTCAACTTTCATTAATGAAAACTGACTTTCTCGAGCCATCTGAGGCTTTTTGCGCGAACGATTTCTCAATTTGGACACGTTTCAGTCAAATCTGAGAGCTGCTGACTTGTGTGCGAAAATCGTATTTTTTAATGAAATTTGACTGAATCGTCTGCATTTTGAGACCGTATGCGTGTGCATAGCTTCAGATAATTTTGATAAATCATTTCGGTTGGTTTTTAAGCTTGTTCCTTATGCATCGGTTCACTTGTTCAACTTGTCCATAATTGTGATTCTTGGCCTAAATATGACTTCTTTGTCTTTATTCATTACTTTTCATAGTTTGTAATTGTGTCAATTATGTGATACTTGTAGCATTTGTGTGTTTGCTAACACTATCCTAGATTAGTCCTAATTCTTTGATTTCTCAAAATTATTGAAATCGAAATTTTAAAGAAGCTTGACATTGGTTGATAATTCATGAAATTATGTGTAAATTGTGGAGTTTACAACTTGATGAAAAATGTTGTTGAATTATCTCATGAGTTGGAAATTGATGTTGAGAGTTTTCTTTAATGTCTTGATATCAATTGTTTCTAACCATTTGGTTGTTGATCATTGTGTTTTTTTTTGTGCACTTGAGATGCATTTTTGGTATATAATTTCAAGTTGGTTGATTTTTGACATAAACTACTTTGTGCCAATTTGTTGATTGGCACTTGTTGTTTGTCATTTACATGTGTTGAGATAAATTCTAATAGACTCAAATGATATCATAAAACACATTGGAAACATGTTTGATTGAGTTTGGTGGAAAATATCTCAACACTTGAACATTGACAATTTCTTAACATAATTGTTGTTTTTGCTTTAAATTTTGATTTGCTTTGAGTTTTTCCGACTTTCTTTATTGAGAACTGAGTTTCTCAAGCCATCTGAAGCACCCCAAGAGATTATTTTTTTGATTCAGACACTTTGCACCCGACTTTTACTATTGCTGACTTGTTGTGAAAATCAAGTTTCCGGGTGAAATTCATGCTACCATTAATTTTTACAATTTATTACAAACAATTTTCAAGAGGTTACCGTTTGTTTCGGATGCGCTTTTCGATTTATGTACATGTTACACCGTTACTTGAAAAATACTGTTTTGCACTAATTTCGGTTTGTGATACCATTCTCTCCTAGTTTGTAAATATACTAACTTGTAGCATACCAACTAACTTGGTAACTTGTACATTGGATGTTGACATTCAAGAGATTACCGCTTTATGTAAATACCGTGTTTTGTTGATACCGTTAACTTGTATATATATATATATATATATATATATATATATATATATATATATATATATATATATATATATATATATATATATATATATATGCATTTTTACCGCTTTTTTGAGTTTATTTAGTTGAATATGCCGTGGTTGTCCGGAGTATTGCTATTAGTGTTTAAACATGGTTCATTTTTTTACCATTTGACCATTCATATTCTTACTTATATCTTATCTCATTTCTTCCGCTTCCATGCTAATTTTGATCCTCTTTCCCATACTAATACAACACTGTCCGGAAATGCCATACTACGTTCAAGTATCTTGCTCATTTTGTATTATACATAACCATGTTTACTTTTAATTCTTGTTGCTTACTTACAATTTTCATTTCATTGTTGATGTTATTTGCTAACAATTTTGATGAGTTGTGCATGTCTTGAGAAGCAAATTCAGACATTGACCGCTTTGGTAACGGATGCACTTTGCTTGCACTGGTGTCACATTTCTGACATTCTCTCTTGTCGATGCTAGCTTTTGGAGCTTTTTTGGAAGATTTCTGATATTTGTTGTAGAGTTTACTGTATACGGATTTGTTTTATCCGTTTGGTACACATTTAGATCATTATTGTTGTAAATCATAAAAAGTTAAAACTTCTCAACCTTAGTTATTTTTCCTTTCTTTGCACATTGCATCTTCAAATTAAAACTTCTTCTTGGAAAATCATAAAAACGTCTCTAATGAACTTAAATCCTTCTTCAAAGTAAAAAATACAAACCAATCTTAATTGTTTGTGCGCCTTTTAGCTTTATTTTAAACCTTGTCAAATTGATGTTTTTCCATCCTTCCCATGATATTTTGTTATCTTTTCGTCGATGTTTCACCATCGAAAATATTTGTTATCCTACATTGATTCTCAATATCATTGTTAGGTGTGATGGTTTATCATCTGAATTGTAATGTCCCGCCATCTTTGCCATGTTATCTTAACATCTTTTAGCCGATATTTCGCTATCGCATATGTTTATTGTCGATGTTTCACTATCGCGTATGTTTGTTATCCTACTTTAATTCTTAATATCATTGTTAGGTGTGATATTTTATCATCCGAATTGTGATGTCTCACCATCTTTGCCATGTTATCTTGCTATCTTTTAGCCGATGTTTCGCTATTGCATATGTTTATTGCCGAAGTTTCGCCATTGCATATGTTTGTTATCCTACTTTGATTCTCAATATCATTGTTAGGTGTGATGTTTTTTCATCTAAATTGTGATGTCTCGCCATCTTTTCCATGTTATCTTGCCATCTTTTATCCGATGTTTCTCCATCGCATATGTTTTTTTCCGATGTTTCCCCGTCGCGTATGTTTGTTATCCTACCTTGATTCTCAATATCATTGTTAGGTGTGGTGCTTTATCATTTGGATTGTTGATGTCTCGTCATCTTTGTCATGCTATCTTGCTATCTTTTTGTCGATATTTCGCCATCGCATATTTCTGTTGTCGATGTTTCGCCATCGCGTATGTTTGTCATCCTACTTTGATTTTTAATATCATTGTTAGGTGTAATGTTTTGTCGTCTTGTCTGATATTTTTTTGTCATGCTGACATTTTATCATATTATCTGAGTTTGTGCTGCCATGTGATGTATTGTCCTTCTCTTTTGTTGTTTTATCACTGTTGTTGATGTTTTGTCATTTTATTTGATGTTTTTCCATCTTTATTGTTGCTTTTGTGTTTTTAACTAAAAAACACAAACCAACCAAATTATATGATCCGAACTACGACTGCTCTGATTCCTTAAAAGGGATACGTAGGCATTGGGTTAGCGCCCGAATGAGCATAACTTTTATTTTCCCTACATTCTTTTCTCCTTTATTTTGCATGCATTCCCTGTACAACCTAGATATAGATCCTAACACACCTTTAGATTAGAAAAAACAAGAGTGGATACGGTAGAGTACTACGGGCGTGTGGTGTGCTAATACCTTCCCATCGCGTAACAGACTCCCTTACCCGATCTCTTGGTCATTTGATCATGATTTCACCATTCTCTGGTTTTCTCGATGTTTACCTTTCCCTTTTTGCGGGATAAAATACGTTCGGTGGCGACTTCATTGACTTTATATCAGATGACAGTTCGGCCGGTTGTTTCAGCGAAAATGCACCGAGAAGCGTGAAAAAATGTCGTTTTGAGCGTCGGTTGAGACTTTTGAGCGTCGAGCGAGACAGTCTGGGCAGAAACACATTTTAAAGGCAAAAACACACATTTTATAGGTTTGGATTTGGGGTATTTGTTCCCAACTCCATCAACCTTCATTTTTTGGTCTAGAGAGCTTAAAAAATAACAATGGAGCTTGCATCTGGATGGTCTGGGGTCAAATTTCTCATCGATTGGTGTTGACAAACCTAGAAATGTTTGGTTCCTCTTCTTCTTTTCTCTTTTTAATCTCTATTTGTTGGAGTTTGTTTCTAACTTTACCTTGATTATATGTATATTTATTGCTCATGGTGTTGTATGAAACTCATTTTACAAATCGATATTGATGATTGCTTTCTTTATTTAGGTTTGGGTTGTTGCAGAAATGGATGGTTCGAATGCGGATTTAGGATGAATGTAACACCCTACTTTCCCCACAAGAATAATTATAATAAAATATACGAAATATATCAGATTTTGCATGTAGGATATCAAATGCTTCAAACATTCAAAGAGTCTCAAACCACTTTATTATTTCATTGTTCATAAAAGTCATTATTTCATTGTTCATAAAAATCAATACCACAGTGGATAACTAAATTAGTTCACTTCCATGGCACTAAGGCCTCAACAATAATAAAACTCTACAAGATGTGTGGTTCAATTAAAAGTATGAAATAAGATATGTAACAAAATGAAACAATGCAAAGTATAACAAATTCCAAAAATCCCGTCTTACATATCAGAGTGACTCCTAAGACTCGATAAGGTAACACTCACTCCAAGCACTACTCGGGTACTTGATTATTTGTACTCCCAGAGGAGCACCAACACAACAATAGAAAAGGGGGATGAGAATTACATTCAATAAATATATGGTGAATATCACATGCTAAGGAGTAGTAATTCACACCATTCATATAATTCACTACTTTACATCACAAACATCATCTATATAACACAACATCAAATCAACAGTAATGCAATGCAATAAGATCAACACTGACTCAATGCATGTGTTACCAACATAGAATAAGTGAAGAAGTGAAAAACACAAGAAGGGGGGGTGAATTGAAACTTAAAATCAAAAGCGCAGTAGACACGATATTTTTATCCTGGTTAGTTTGATCTCAAACTACTCCAGTCCACCCGCCAAGGTGATTTCGCCTCTCTCTAACGATGACTTAATTCACTAATCAAAACTGATTACAACACAACTTTGACAACTGCCAAAGTCTTCTTGAGTACAACCACAACCCGATTTAACTCAAGGAAAACTAGCTTAATCAAGATAAAATAATCAACTGTGTACTGTTGTTTTTCCTTACAAAAACTGTATCACTACTGTGATATTTTACACAATTTTGAGCATATATATGAATATGTAAGATTTCAGCGTTTGAGAGGTATTTTCAGTTGTGTGTCAAAATCGTAAATGATTTGTACTCTAAGCTTGTTTATATAGGCGTGGAAATCTTGTCCAGCATAAAGCGTGATAATGGATGTTCAATGCTATTTCCATATTAAGAATATTCTTGTCTGAATGAAGCCGTTGCATATGATGATATCTTAAATGAAAAGTAACGCTTCAGAACTTAGCATCTTGCATGCTGCAATTGCTTTAGAACATTGATGACTCAGATGTGAGGATCTGATGGTATATTAAACTTCTATTCAGAATCAGAGTATTCTTCACTTCAGCGTAGATTCTGATCATCATTCTTCAGCGTATATTCTGATCATCATTCTTCAGCGCAGATTCTGATTACCTCAGCTTGAAAGCTTTTGTAGCTTAATTTCTGATGTTATTTCAGTCAGAACTTCTGCATACAAAATAACACAAATTTAGAGTGCATATTTGTTCTTTGTGTTTGTTATCATCAAAACTCTAATTAAGGGTTGTAGAATCAAACTATGTTCTAACAATCTCCCCCTTTTTGATGATGACAAAAACTAGGATTTTCAATGAAAAATATAGAACAAAAAACTTTAGGAGAGTCTCCCCCTGAGTTGATTACTCAGATAGAGATGAGTTACTTCCCTGAAGTTCCTTCTCATTAGAGATTTTGATGCTTTTCCTTTTGTCCTTATCAGAATATGTTCCTGTTCAAGCTTTTCAGAAAGACATAGAGGTTAAGATATTCAGAATGTTTGAGACTTTGTCCCGGTATACTGTTATTGAAAATATCTTACTTTCTCCCCCTTTTTGTAAGGTATCAAAAAGCAATATAATCAGAGTCAAAAAGATGATTTATATTGAAAACAGAATGCAATGACAATTTTCAGAAACAAGGAGGATAAGATGAAAAATAAAAATACAGATAAACATTTAAAGAAAATCTAAGAAGGAGGGGGAAGACATGTGAACAACGCATCCAATAAGCTCTTAATCTGAGTGCTTAATTCTTCCTGCTTTCCCAGAATGTCTTTGATTTCTTTTGTTGTATCTTCTTGTTTATCCAATATATCCTTGATCTCTTTGTTTGTGTCCTCTTGCTTATCCAGTTTGGCATGGATTAAGGCATTCTCCTTCTTCAACTCTTCCAGAGTTTGCATGACTATAGTCGAAGTTGATGTATCTTCAGGGGTTGCATGTCGTTCAGAACACTTTGCAGCCTCTTCTGATTGAACAACTTCTTCTGTTGCAATCACCTTTTCTGGAGCAGTAGTCAGAGGGTGACTATTAGAATATGGTTTAGTGGCTTCTGAAGGTTGGTGCTCTTTCCAGGGAGTATTATCCAGCAAAAAAATTTCTTTCTTGTCCCATTGGCTCAGAACTTGATCTTTGAAGGCTCTCAGCTGATCACTGAAGTTTTGTTGAGCCCTTTCATAGCTCAATTCTTTCAGCTTCTGGGTTTCAGAGTTGAGCCATTTTCTGAATCTTTCCCACAGAGAATTAAAAGCAGTAGGATTAGAAATCTCTTGACTTGCTTGCTTCAAAGAAGTAATCCATTCTTGTATTTCTGTTTCAAAAATCAACAGATTCTTACCAACATCTGATTTGGTTGAGGTTGGTTTAGGTTTGGGGGTGGCAATTTTGTTTGAGGTGAAAGCTAGTTGGTCCAGCACTTGTAGATCAATGACAAGTCTGAGGTTGTCATCTGGACGGTTGATAGGTGAGGGAGTGGAAGAGTTAGAAATTAGGATTATTGAGTGAGGGGTGTTTGGTGGAGTGGATTCATATGGTGAAGGTATTTCTGAAATATCATCAATGGAGAGAGGTAAACGAACCGTAAGAGGTTCTGTTATCCCAAGAATTAGGGTAGTGGTATCAGAGTATGAAAGGGAGTCTTCTGATTGGTTTTCGGTAGCATGTTGAATTTCTGGTTCAGGTATTTTAGAAGATGGGTTTTCAGATTGAGGAGTGAGAGGGTTTTCATTTTCTGGTTGGGGTGAGTTGAGGTTTTGATGTTCTGGTTGAGGAGAGTGTGGTTATGGATTTTCTGGTTGAGGAGAGTGTGGTTGTGGATTTTAAGGTTGAGGAGAGTGTGGTTATCGATTTTCTGGTTGATGAGGTTGAGTGTTTGGATTTTCTGGGAGTGGTGAGGAAAAGTCTTAATCAAACAGTTCAATATAAGATAGAACTCTAGCAAGTTCTGGTTGATGTTGTTCTGGATTTGGATTTGGATTTGGATTGGGGGAGTGAGGTTCATTCAAGAAATTTCCAAGAGTTACAGATGGGTCAAACTCTATGTCAAAATCCTCAAATGTTTGGGGTGAAGGATTTTCTGTTTGTTGAGGGGGAATGGTTTCAGATGTTGGAATAGATATTAATTCTACAATAGAAATAAAGGAATGGTTACCTTTATTTTTTGCAGCTTTGGGTGTCCTCTGAGAGGATCCTTCTCCTGCTGCCTTCCTCTTTCTGGATTTCTTTAGCACAACCTCTGGAGCTGGCTTGTGCAGATCTTGGATGTTGATTTCTGGAATAGTCCCACCAGCTTGCAAGCTTCAAGGTATCTGACTATAATCTCTGGAGAGGCATCTATCTCAGAAAATAGTGTAAAATCCTTTAGAGGGATTCTCCTAGAAGTGATGACCTCATGAGAAGAAATCGATGGTTCCTTCTTAATGTTCTCAATAATCTTCATTTTCTTCAGATTCTTGGCATTTAAAGGTTTCGCAACAGTTGCTTCCAGAGTATTAATTTCTTGAGCCTCTGTCAGATGTTCTATCAGCCTGTTTTCTGTTAGAATATCTGAAATCAATCTTCCTAGAGGAATCCAATCCCTCTTAGTTCTTTCTTCTTCTCTTGTCTCTTTCACACTTGTTCTGAGATGGTTGAAGAGTAAATGTGGAAGGTTTATCTTGGTCTTCTTTGCAATGAAGTAAATCAGAAACTGCTGATCAATATTGATATAATCAGGGGAGCTTGTAGGCTTCCTGTGATTGATACATCCCATAATTATTCTAGCCCAGATTTTGTAATGGTCCTTCAAGTCTCTGATCTTGCTGGATGGCTATCCAGAAGTGAAGATTTCCCTAGCAATAGATTTTAGGTCAGAGCACTTATCAGCCATATCAATGCATCTGACTCCACCGCCATTGTATCCAATGAGTTTCCCAATCAAATCTTCTGTAATCACTATCTTCTTCCCCATAACATATGATGTGACCTGGTGGTTGGATGAGGTAGCATGAATCCAAAACACTTTAACAAGAATGGGAAAAGTTAGACCCAACAGATGATCAAAGTATTTGTTCCATCCCTGTGCAGTTACATCTTCATACAAATTAAACCCATTTTCTTGTAAGCTTTCAAAATCAACGATCAATCCACAGAGAACTTCACGATTGTCAACCAGAGTGAGTAGCGTTCTAATGGGCTCTTCATACTGTTCAGTTGATGAAGAATCTGGAGCACTATTGAGATTCTTGAGACTTGATCATGATGTTATTGTTCACACGGATTCTTTGAAGAGAAATGATGGAAGGGGTTTTTGAAAAAGAAACTAGAACCAGAGACAATATTAAAGATGGTAAAACGTGAATGAATGAAATAGTAAATTGAGTTTATATAAGTTCTTTAGAAAACGTAATCAGTAAGAAAGAGAAAAATAAGAATTGATTATATTGAATTAATGACACCTGAAATTAGGGGATTTAGAGAGATATTAACAGTTACCAATGACAAGTGTCTCAATGCATCCAATCAGAGCCTTGGACCCTTCAGAATTTGAACGCGTGTTCAGCCTCAGAAGGTAGCTTGTGAGAGGATGACAGATGTTTGATTGTGTGAACTGCACGCCTCTATCCTTTGAAATGAAACGTTCAGATCTTCATAGATAGATTCTGAGGCAACTGTACTTCTAACTTTTGAAGACAAGTTGATCAGATGTCCACAGAAAACAATAAAGTTTTGAGGGTTAGGATATGCAAATAAAACATTTTATTCTGGACACAATTTCATGCTGAGATGTTTCAGAATGAAATTGAATCTATCTTCAGAAAGGGGTTTAGTAAATACATTAGTCCATTGATGGTCTGTGTCAATAAATTTCAAATCAAGAATTCCTTTTTGAATATAATCCCTAATAAAGTAATGTTTTATTTCTATATGCTTAGCCCTAGAATGCAAAATGGGGTTTCTAGATAAACATATGGCAGAAGTGTTATCACAGAAGATAGGAATGTTACTCTCAAATATGCTGAAGTCTTCAAGTTGAATTTTCATCCAGAGAATTTGAGTGCTACATCCAGCAACTGCTATGTATTCAGCTTCTGCTGTTGACAATGCTATTATGGATTGTCTCTTGCTGGTCCATGAGATCAGATTGTCTCCCAGAAACTGGCAGCTTCCAGAAGGGCTTTTACGCTCTACTCTGTCTCCAAAAAAGTCAGCATCACAGTATCCTACTAAGCTGTATTCATTGGATTTTCTATAAAACAAACCCAGATTAGTATTACCTTTCAGATACTTGAAAATTCGCTTAACTAATGTTAAGTGAGATTCTCTAGGATCTGATTAGAATCTAGCACATAAGCAAACACTGAATAAAATATCAGGCCTTGAAGTCGTCAGATAAAGGAGAGATCCAATCATACATCTGTAGATTTTCTGTTCTACCTTTTTACTTACCTCTTCCTTTTCCAGAATGCACATGCGATACATTGGAGTCTTTAAGGGCTTACATTCTGAGAGGTCAAATTTCTTCAGAAGTTCTCTGACATATTTACTCTGATGAATGTAAGTTCCATCTAGAGTTTGGTTTATCTGAATGCCCAGAAAGAATTTGAGTTCCCCCATTAAGCTCATTTCAAACTCTGCCTGCATGCACTTAGCAAATTCTCTTCCCAGAGAAGGTTTAGTGGATCCAAAAATGATATCATCTACATAAATCTGACAAACTAAAATGTCATTCTTAAATGTCTTACAAAACAAGGTTGTGTCCACTTTCCCTCTGGTGAATTCCTTTTCTAACAGGAAGTTACTTAGTCTTTCATACCAAGCTCTGGGAGCTTGTTTCAGACCATAGAGTGACTTCTTTAGTTTGAAAACATATTCTGGGTGTTTGGAATTTTCAAGCCTAGGGGGTTGGTGCACATATACCTCTTCATCTATGTAACCATTTAAGAATGCACTTTTGACATCCATCTGATACAGAGTGATGCTATTATTGACAACAAAGGAGATTAAGAGTCTGATAGATTCTAACCTGGCGACTAGAGCAAAGGTTTCTGTATAGTCTATCCCCTCTTGTTGACTATAACCTTGTGCCACCAGTCGTGCCTTGTTTCTGATGACTTCTCCTTGCTCATTCAGTTTGTTTCTGAACACCGACTTTGTTCCAATGACGTTGAATCCTTTTGGTTTGGGAACCAAATCCCATACGTCATTTTTGGTGAACTGTTTTAATTCCTCCGGCATTGCCAGAATCCAGTCATTGTCCAGAAGATCTTCATCAATAGATGTTGGTTCAATCAGAGAGACCAGTCCCGTGAGGGATTCTTCAGAGTTTCTGAATGTTGATCTTGTTCTGATTGGATCATCCTTCTTTCCCAGGATCTTATCTTCTGGGTGAGTTATGCTGCTTCTGGATAACCTTTTCTGGGGTTGATCAACAGAAGGTACTGGATCACTTGTAACATTTCTTTTTGAAGTTGTTGGAGTGTCTCTGTTGAGAACTTCTGATGAGGTGTCTTCAGTACCTGTGAAGTCAACTTCTATATCTGCAAAAGATTCATTCCGCTTTGACTTTTGAGGGTCAAGCTTATCATCAAATCTAACACTGATTGACTCTTCAACAATCTGTGTTTCTGTATTATATACTCTATACCCTCTTGAGCGTTCAGAGTATCCTAACATAATACACTTTTGTGCTTTAGAGTCAAACTTTTTCAGATGATCTTTAGTATTCAGAATAAAACATGTGCATCCAAATGGATAGAAATAAGAAATGTTTGGCTTTCTGTTCTTCCACAATTCATATGGAGTCTTTTCCAGAATAGGTCTTATAGAGATTCTATTCTGAATGTAACACGCTGTGTTAATTGCTTCGGCCCATAAGATCTTAGCAATGTTAGTTTCATTGATCATGGTTCTGGCCATTTCTTGCAAGGTTCTGTTCTTTAGTTCTACAACTCCATTTTGTTGGGGAGTTCTAGGACAAGAGAAGTCATGCAAGATGCCTTTTTCATTAAAAAATGTTTCAAATTTTTTATTTTCAAATTCTCCACCATGATCACTTCTGACTTTGACAATTCTAAGATCCTTTTCATTCTGAACTTGGTTACAGAATGCAACGAACACAAAATGTGACTTGTCCTTGTGTCTTAAGAACTTTACCCATGTCCATCTGCTATAGTCATCTACGATCACTAACCCATACTTCTTGTCACTAACAGACACAGTTTTCACTGGTCCAAATAAGTCTATGTGCAGAAGTTCTAATGGCTTAGAGGTGGAAACAACATTTTTAGATTTAAAAGTAGGTTTTGAAAATTTTCCTTTATGATATGCTTCACACAGAGCATCTGAGTTGAACTTCAGATTAGGAAGTCCTCTGACCAGATTGAGTTTGTTAATCTGAGATATTCTTCTCATACTAACATGCCCCAATCTTTTGTGCCAGACCCATTGCTCGTTATTAACAGAGAGAAGACATTTTACATTCTTACTTTTTAGTTCAGAAAGTTTTATCTTATAAATGTTGTTTTTCCTCTTTAAATTAAAAAGGATAGTTCCATCTTTCTGACTAACAGCTTTGCATGAATTTTGATTAAAGATTATATCATAACCGTTATCACTTAATTGACTTATGGTTAACAGGTTATGCATTAATCCATCAACTAAAAGCAAATTATTGATAGAAAGAAGATTACCATTACTTATTGTTCCAGAGCCAATGATATTCCCTCTTTGATTGCCCCCAAAGCCCACGTATCCTCTAGGTTTAAGTTCTAGGCTTTGGAACATATGCTTTCTTCCCGTCATGTGTCGAGAGCATCCAGAGTCCAGGTACCATGACTGGTTTTTTAGCCTTGCTGCTAAAGATATCTGCTACATATAGAAATTTTTCCTTAGGTACCCATATCTTTTTGGGTCCTGGTTTGTTAGTTTTACCAAAATTCTGGTTGAATTTTGGTTTGACAAAGTAATCATTAATAGTGTATTTTAGGTCATGTGTGTGCCCATATCTGAAGTGTGATTTTAGTGGTGTGCGGTTTATAACAAGGTCCATGACTTTCTTAGGTGGAGATACCTTACCTTGGTATCTTATTCCTTTTCTGCCATTCCTGTTAACTCCATAGATCATTGAAGCCATCTTGCTTCTATCTATGTTTTTAGCCAGAAACTTCTGAAAGCTGTGATCATACTCTTTGATGATCTTATCAGCACTACTGGGAGTCTCTGAGATTATTTCTTTCTGAGAGTTTTATAAATCATTTTCTAATTTTAAAATCTTTTCTTTTAACTCATAATTCTCTAATCTGAGACTCTTAGTTCTTTCAAAGTTAGAGACAAGTTCCCTTTTCAGATTCTTGAATTTGACTCTGATCTGCTGATATCTTTCCAGAATTTCATTCAGACTTTCTGCAAGTTCAGCCTTAGTAAAATTAACAATGAAATCAGGGAATACCTCTTCTATGTTTGATTCTGAGTCTGAACCAAAAGCTTCTCTGTCTTCTGAAACATTTTCCATGAGAGTTATGTTGGCTCTTTCATCATATGACTCTGAGTCAGCATCAGAAGTGTCTGAATCGTCGCATGTTTCCATGAGGCTTTTCTTCTTCTCATTGAAGAACTTATTTTTGGGCTTCTCCTATTGAAGCCTTGGACAGTTACTTTTGTAGTGCCCTTGTTCATTGCACTCATAGTAGATGATGTCTTTGTTGTTTGACTTTTTGTGTCCTGAAGAAGCTTCAGATCTTCTGTGTCCAGAGGAGGACTCAGACTTTCTGTATCTGGAGGAGGATTCATTTTGATTCTCTGATCTTCTCGGGTTTCTGAATTTTCTTTGTCTCTGCTTCCACAGTTGATTGACTCTTCTGGAGAGAAGAGACAATTCATCTTCTTCTCATGAGGGAGCTGACTAGTTCCTCCAGAGATATCTTGTTGAGATCTTTAGCCAGCTTAAGTGCAGTGACCATTGGCCTCCATTGCTTGGGTAGACTTTTTATGATCTTCTTTACGTGATCAGCAGTAGAATATTCTTTATCAAGAACTTTCAGCCCAACAACAAGAATCTGGAATCTTGAGAACATTGCTTCTATGGATTCACTGTCTTCCATCTTCAATGCTTCATATTTCAGAATGAGCGCAAGGGCCTTGGTTTCTTTGACTTGTAAGTTGCCTTCATGCGTCATTCTCAGAGAGTCAAACATGTTTTTCGATGTCTCTCTGTTTGAGATTTTCTCATATTCTGAGTATGAGATAGCACTGAGAAGTATTGTTCTGGCTGTATGATGGTTTCTAAAATCACGTTTTTACTGGTCAGACATCCTTTTTCTGTCTATCTTTTGACTACTTTCATCCACTGGATGTTTGTATCCATCAATTACCATCTCCCATAGATCAGCATCATGAGCCAGAAAGAAGTTTTCTCCATCAAATACTGGAGGTTTGCCGCTGATTCTGTCCTTGTCCTCATGATAGTCATTGCTGATGTTTTGGCTTGGTCCCACCATAGTGTTTTTCTAAAGCTTGGATCTTGTGCTGACACAGTTAAGTGTATGAACTCAGAACCAGGCGCTCTGATACCAATTGAAAAAGTGAAAAACACAAGAAGGGGGGATTGAATTGAAACTTAAAATCAAAAGCACAGTAGACACGATATTTTTATCCTGGTTCGTTCGATCTCAAATTACTCCAGTCCACCCACCAAGGTGAATTCGCCTCTCTCCAACAATGACTTAATTCACTATTCAAAGCTGATTACAACACAACTTTGACAACTTCCAAAGTCTTCTTGAGTACAACCACAACCCGGTTTATCTCAAGGAAAACTAGCTTAATCAAGATAAAATAATCAACTGTGTACTGTTGTTTTTCCTTACAAAAACTGTATCACTACTGTGATATTTTACACAATTTTGAGCATATATATGAATATGTAAGATTGCAGCGTTTGAGAGGTATTTTCAGTTGTGTGTCAAAATCGTAAACGATTTGTACTCTAAGCTTATTTATATAGGCGTGGAAATCTTGTCCAACATAAAGCGTGATAATGGATGTTCAATGCTATTTCCATATTGAGAAGATTCTTGTCTGAATGAAGCTGTTGCATATGATGATATCTTAAATGAAAAGTAACGCTTCAGAACTTAGCATCTTGCATGCTGCAATTTCTTCAGAACATTGATGACTCAGAGATGTGAGGATCTGATGGTATATTTGAAGGGGTGAAAAACACAAGAAGGGGGGGTTGAATTGTAAAACTGGAATCTTAAAGCAATTGACAAGATATTTTTATCCTGGTTCGTTTGATCTCAAACTACTCCAGTCCACCCGTCAAGGTGATTTCGCCTCTCTCCAACGAGGTCTTAATTCACTATATTCAACTGAATACAAATCTGCTTTAACAACTGCTAAAGCCTTCTTGATTCAAACCACAATCCGGTTTGTCAAGGCAACACTTTCTTACAAAGGTATAAAACAAATGTGTGTGAATGTTTTCTACAAAACTTTATCACAACTGTGATGTATACACAAATGAAGCTTAGAAACTTAGATTGCTAAACACTAATGGAGTATCAGAGTTTGTTGGTTTAGCAAAACTGGTAGATGAAGATTATTGTTCAGCTTTGTGCGTGTAGAGAGTTTGGAAGCATTAGCCATTATAATCTTCGAAGCCTTGTTTATATAGCACTTGAGAAGATGAACGTTGAATGCAAATATTCTTGATTCAATGCTAATAACAAGCTTTCCTTTTTGAGCAGATCTTGTCTAGAATGATGCCGTTGGAATTAATTAGCGTTCAATGCACAGTACCGTTGCTTCTTCAATGCACGTTCTGGCTTGGCTCATTCTGATTCTGCTTCGCTGCTGATGAACTTATTGTTTCTGTATCAGAGTGTTTACGCGCAGTTCTGTTCATCAAGCTTCAGCAAGTACGTGAGTTGATCATCTGATCTTCACGTTCTGATTCAGCAACTTCTGATGCTGGTGTATCAAATCAAATTCTGATGCTGAAGAAGTGATCTTGCTTATTTTAATCAGCGTATCTGCAAGTCAGAGCATAGTAACTTTAGGCAGCATATAGTTCAAACATGAAACATATAAATACTATATCTTTTCACTTTGTTATCATCAAAACTTAAATATAGGGTACTAGATTCAAACATTGTTCTAACAATTTGCATTCAACGTTCATCTTCTCAAGTGCTATATAAACAAGCTTTCCTTTTTGAGCAGATCTTGTCTAGAATGATGTCGTTGGAATTAATTAGCGTTCAATGCACAGTACCGTTGCTTCTTCAATGCACGTTCTGGCTTGGCTCATTCTGATTCTGCTTCGCTGCTGATGAACTTATTGTTTCTGTATCAGAGTGTTTACGCGCAGTTCTGTTCATCAAGCTTCAGCAAGTACGTGAGTTGATCATCTGATCTTCACGTTCTGATTCAGCAACTTCTGATGCTGGTGTATCAAATCAAATTCTGATGCGGAAGAAGTGATCTTGCTTATTTTAATCAGCGTATCTGCAAGTCAGAGCATAGTAACTTTAGGCAGCATATAGTTCAAACATGAAACATATAAATACTATATCTTTTCACTTTGTTATCATCAAAACTTAAATATAGGGTACTAGATTCAAACATTGTTCTAACAATCTCCCCCTTTTTGATGATGACAAAAACTAGATATTTTAAATGAAAAAATAACGTGAAAAGGTATCTGGGAAATATTTCAGAGTTTAAGAAGTAAGGAGAAATCAGAGTTAAGAGATACTCCCCCTGAGTTTGTTACTTCCCTTTGATATGCGTGTTCTTCAGGATCAGATCTTTTTCTATCTTTGAGCATCAGATTATAGGTCTTTGACTTATCAGAGAGCAGAGCTTCAGAGCTTTTGCTGTCAGAGCTTTGCTTCGGATCAGAGTGTTAGGTCGATCAGAACTTCATATTTGATCAGAGCAACATGAGCTTCTACATTTTGATCAGAGCTTCTAGCTTCATAGTGTTCAGGGGCTTCCTTGTGCCTGTAGACTTAAAAACAAGACAGAAAAACATTTCAAGTAATAGAGTTAGAATGTTTGAGAATTTCTGTCTAGTTAGCCGTTATTGATTTTAAATATCATTCTTGTTCTCCCCCTTTTTGTCAGCAATCAAAAAGTGTTGGTGATGTGCTAAAACAATTTATATATCAGAAAAACAAGTTATATTAAAATAGTTCAGAATCAGAGCAAAATAGCATTACAAAAACATAGTCAAAACAGTACATCAGAAAATGAAGAAAACATAGAGATTGTCATGCATGAAAAAAAATTTTAAGGTTGTGGGGGCATGCGTGAGAACAGGCTTTCCAGCATTGCTTGAATCTTTTCAGAAGTTTCATTCTGCTTCTGAACCATGTTGACAACAGTGTCAATTTTGCTGTCCTGTACATCCATTCTTGCTTTCATCTTCTGATCATTCTCTTCCATCCGCTGCTGAAGACGCAAGTCATTCAGCCTTAATTCTTCCAGAGCCTGCCTGTCCAAGGCAGCTTGAGAAGGGTCAGAAGGAGGAAGCTTCTCAGAACTTTCAGCTACATCTTCTGCTGGATTTTCTTCAGCCTGAATGGTCTTGTTTTCTGATGGTTGCACCTGTGCAGCTTGCTCTTTCTCAGACCAAGATTCACTGTCCAGAGGGAGTACAACTTCTTGAGGCAGCTGACTCTCAACTTCCTTCAGCAGCTTGCTAAAGTTCTGTTGAGCCTGCTCGTAGTTGACGTCCTGCAGCTTGAGGGCTTCAGCACGTACCCATATTCTGAACTGTGACCAGAGCTGATCAGAAGCAGCTGGGTCGATCATCCCCGGACAGACTTGCTTCAAAGAAGCAATCCATTGCAGCATACCTGTTTCAAAATTCAAAATACCAGAGCCAACATCTGGTTGCTTTGGTTTGGGTATGGCAATTTTGTGTCTTAGGTCAGCAAGACGTTCAAGACTTGTGAAGTCAATGAAAGTTCTGCTGGGGTTTTCAGCGGTTCTCTGAGAGGTTGTTTGTTTTGGAGGAGGGTTATCAGAATCAGAGTCAGATATTTCTATTGGAGTGGTTGGAGTTTTTGGAGGTGTTGATTCCTCTGAAGATGGCAACTGGGGCCTGACAATAGTGGTTCCACATGGCAACTGGATTGCCAGCGGTGAAGGTTGAGGTGAGTGGGGGTCAGAATGATGAGGAGAAGGGGTTTCATAGCGGTGAAACTCTGTTTGTGGTGAAGGTGGATTATTTTCTGGTTGAGGAGGTGGAATCTCTGATTGCTCAGGGATCAGAGGTTCTTCTGTGAGTGGTTCTGGTTGTTGTTGTATTTCTGGTTCAGGTTGTGGTTCTGGTTGTGGAGGAGGAATATTTGGTGGTTCAGAATTTGGTTGAGCAGAAGCATGTTCACGCTCAATATCAGCTAGCACTCTATCAAGTGCTGGTGTTGTTGAAACAGTTGGTTGTTTGGGAATCTTTGTTCTGGGTCTTCTGAGTAGTAAGGCCTCAGAAGGGTCTTCTGGTATGGTTTCATCAATGGTAGGGATTGGGATTGATATTCTGTGAGAGGTTTTAGGAGGGGCAGCAGATGTTGGAATAGTAGATGAAATTGAAATAGGGGCAGCAGATGAATTACCTCGTTTCTTTGGAGTCTGATGAGATGATCCTTCTGCTTTCCTCTTCTTTGTCTTCTTCTGAGTCACTTCTGGTTGGACTTGACTCAGATCTTTGATCTTCAGCTTTGAACCTGTATCTTCTTCCTTGTATGAATCTGGATACTTGAGAAACATATCCGGTTTGGATTCCATTTCAGAAAATTTTGGGAAATCATTCAGAGGCACTCTTCTGCTGGAGATGTCAGCAGTTGAAGTAACTCTGGGTTCCTTCCTAATATTTTCTATCAGCTTCATCTTTTTCAGGTTCTTAGCGTTCAGCGGTTTTCCAACAGTTGGTTCAAGAGTGCTCAGCACTTGAGCTTCGCTCAGATAATCTATCAGCTTATTCTCTGTCAGAATATCTGATATGAGCCTTCCAAACGGTATCCAGTCCCTTTTGGTCCTTTCTTCTTCTCTTGTTTCTTTGACACTGGTCTTGAGATGGTTGAACAGGAAGTGTGCCAGATTGATCTTCACCCTCTGATCAATAAAGTAGATCAGAAACTGCTGATCCACGTTTATATAATCAGGAGAGCTTGTTGGCTTCCTGTGATTGAAACAGCCCAGAACAATCTTGGCCCATACTCTGCAGTGATCCTTCAGATCCTTAATTTTGCTGCTGGGAAATCCAAGAGTGAAAATGCTGTTGGCTACCACACCTATATCAGGGCATCTATCAGCCATGTCCATACAACGGACTCCACCACCACTTTGACCGATTAACCTAGCAATGAGGTCTTCAGAAATTACTATCTTCTTTCCCATGACAGAAGAGATGACTAGATGTTTATGAATCTTGGCGTGAATCCAAAATTCCTTGACAAGCTCTGGGAATGTTGGTCCAACCAACCTATCGAAATACCTCTCCCACTTTTGAGCCCTAATTTCCTCAGTTAGGTCAAATCCATTTTCCTTCAAACTTTCAAAGTCGATGATTAACTCAGAGAGAACCTCAAGATTCTTTACCGGTGTGAGAAGAGTTCTGATAGGCACCTAATATTGTTCAGAGGTTTCTTTCTTCTGATTTCCTGCAGAAATGCTGGAGGATGCCATTGTTCTCACTAAAAAAGCTTGAGAATGATTTGAGAGAAAAAGGTTTGAAGGAGATAAACTCAGAAATATGCAGAGAATACTTGAATGATTATGAGAAAGCGTAAAGAGTAAGAATGAGGAATTAGTGTGCTTAAATAGAGTTTTCAAAAATTATTTTGAAAAATTAAACGTTTTTAAGAGAGAGAAAAAAAATAATGATTGCCATTAACAAGCGTGATTACTTTTCATTAAATGCTTGCTGATTTTGGGGGATTTGAGAAAGATACTTAAAAACGGTTACCAGACATGTGTCTCAATGCAACCAATCAGCGCTTTGCCTTCTCAGAAGCGTGCACGCGTTCTGCTTCATGGATTTGCTGATGATTGGATGACACTTGTTTGATGTAGTGATCAGCACGTCTGTATTTGAGATTAGACTCTCAGATCTTTAGACTTGCATCTGATACAATCTGCATGTTCTATCTTTCTGAAAGAAGATTGATCAGAAGTTCACAGTAATATAATTACATTCTGAAGATAAATACATGGAATTAAAACATTTTCATTCTGGGCATACTTTCATGCTGAGATGTTTCAGAATGAAATTAAACCTATCTTCTGAAAGGGGTTTAGTAAAGATATCAGCCCATTGATGGTCTGTATCTATAAATTTCAAGTTTAAAATACCTTTCTGAATATAGTCCCTAATGAAATGATGTTTTATTTCTATATGCTTAGCTCTAGAATGTAAAATAGGATTCTTACTTAAGCAAATAGCAGAAGTATTATCACAAAGAATAGGAATGTTACTCTCAAAAATCTGGAAGTCTTCAAGCTGACTTTTCATCCAGAGCATTTGTGTGCTACATCCTGCTGCTGCTATGTACTCAGCTTCTGCTGTTGACAAAGCAATTGTTGATTGCCTTTTGCTGGACCACGAGATCAGATTTTCTCCCAGAAACTGGCAGCTTCCAGAAGTACTTTTACGTTCCACTCTGTCTCCAGCAAAATCAGCATCACAGTAGCCTACTAAGCTGTAATCACTAGATTTTCTATAAAACAAACCCAGATTAGTAGTACCTTTCAGATACTTGAAAATTCGCTTAACAGCTGTTAAGTGAGATTCTCTAGGATCTGATTGGAATCTAGCACAAATACATACGCTGAATAAGATATCAGGTCTTGAAGCTGTCAGATAAAGGAGAGAACCAATCATACCTCTGTAGACCTTCTGTTCTACACTTTTGCTTACCTCTTCTCTTTCCAGAATGCACGTGGGATGCATTGGAATCTTTGATGGCTTACATTCTGAGAGGTCAAATTTCTTCAGAAGATCTCTGATGTATTTGCTCTGATGAATGTAAGTTCCCTCTGGAGTTTGATTGATCTGAATTCCTAGAAAGAATTTCAGTTCCCCCATGAGGCTCATCTCAAATTCTGCCTGCATACACTTAGCAAATTTTCTTCCAAGAGAAGGATTAGTAGAACCAAAAATAATATCATCAACATAAATTTGACAGACTAAAATGTCACTCTTAACTGTTTTACAGAATAGAGTAGTGTCCACTTTCCCTCTGGTGAATTCATTTTCAAGCAGAAAGTTACTTAGCCTTTCATACCAAGCTCTGGGAGCTTGTTTCAGACCATACAGTGACTTTTTCAGTTTGAAAACATGTTCTGGATGTTTTGTATTTTCAAAACCTGGGGGTTGGTGAACATAAACTTCTTCTTCTATATAACCATTTAAGAATGCACTTTTGACATCCATCTGATACAGAGTGATGCCTCTATTAACAGCAAATGAGATTAAAAGTCTGATAGATTCTAACCTGGCGACTGGGGCAAAGGTTTCTGTATAGTCTATCCCCTCTTGCTGACTATAACCTTGTGCAACCAGTCGTGCCTTGTTTCTGACGACTTCACCTTGTTCATTAAGCTTGTTTCCGAACACCCATCTTGTTCCAATGACGTTGAATCCTTTTGGTCTGGGAACGAGATCCCATACGTCGTTTCTGGTGAATTGATTCAGCTCTTCTTGCATTGCCAGAATCCAGTCGTTGTCCAGAAGTGCTTCATCAATAGAAGAAGGTTCAATCAGAGACACAAGTCCCATAAGAGTTTCTTCAGAGTTTCTGAAGCTTGCTCTTGTTCTGATTGGATCTTCCTTTCTTCCTAGGATAGTCTCTTCTGGGTGATCCAAACTGCTTCTGGGTAATCTCTTCTGAGGTTGATCAGCAGCAGTTGTAGGATTTCTAGCATTGCTCCTTTCAGACGTTGAAGGAATGTCTGTGTTGAGAGCTTCTGATGACTTGTCTTCAGAACCTGCAAATTCAATTTCTATACCTGCAAGATTTTCATTCTGCTTTGACTTTTCAGAGTCAAGCTTGTCATCAAAACGAACACTGATTGATTCTTCCACAATCTGTGTTTCTGTATTGTATACTCTGTACCCTCTTGAGCGTTCAGAGTATCCTAACATAATACACTTCTGTGCCTTAGAATCAAACTTGTTCAAATAATTCTTTGTATTTAACATAAAGCAAGTACATCCAAATGGATGAAAATACGAAATGTTGGGCTTTCTGTTCTTCCACAATTCATATGGAGTCTTTTCCAGAATAGGTCTTATTGAGATTCTATTCTGAATGTAGCACGCTGTGTTTATTGCCTCTGCCCAAAAAGTCTTAGCCACGTTTGTCTCATTGATCATGGTTCTGGCCATTTCTTGCAATGTTCTGTTCTTTCGTTCTACAACTCCATTTTTTTGGGGAGTTCTAGGACAAGAGAAATCATGCAGAATGCCTTTGTCATTAAAGAATGACTCAAAATCTTTATTTTCAAATTCTCCACCATGATCACTTCTGACTTTAACGATTCTAAGATCTTTTTCATTCTGAACTTGGTTACAGAAGGTAACAAACACAGAGTGTGACTCGTCCTTGTGTCTTAAGAACTTTACCCATGTCCATCTGCTATAGTCATCTACGATTACTAACCCATACTTCTTGCCACTGACTGAAGCAGTTTTAACTGGTCCAAATAAGTCAATGTGCAGAAGTTCTAATGGCTTAGAGGTAGAAACAACATTTTTGGATTTAAAAGAAGGTTTTGCAAATTTGCCTTTCTGACATGCTTCACACAGAGCATCTGAATTGAACTTCAAATTTGGAAGTCCTCTGACCAGATTGAGTTTGTTAATCTGAGATATTCTTCTCATACTAACATGCCCCAATCTTCTGTGCCAGATCCACTGCTCGTTGTTAACAGACAGAAAACATTTTACGTTCTGACTCTTTAGTTCAGAAAGTTTGATTTTGTAAATGTTGTTTTTCCTCTTTCCATTAAATAGGATAGTCCCATCTTTCTGACTAACAGCTTTACATGATTTTTGATTAAAGATTATATCATAACCGTTATCACTTAATTGACTTATGGATAACAGGTTATGCATCAATCCATCAACTAGCAGAACATTATTAATAGAGGGAAGATTTCCGTTACCTACAGTTCCAGAGCCAATTATCTTTCCCCTCTGATTGCCTCCAAAGCCAACGTGGCCTCCAGGCTTAAGTTCCAGGCTTTGGAACATATGCCTTCTTCCCGTCATGTGTCGTGAGCAGCCAGAGTCCAGGTACCATGACTGGTGTTTCTGACTTGCTGCTAAAGATATCTGCAACATGTATTATTTTATCCTTAGGTACCCAGATCTTCTTGGGTCCTGACTTGTTAGTTTTACCAAAACTCTGGTTGAATTTTGGTTTCACAGAGTGATTACTGCTAGTATATTTGATGTCGTGTGTGTGACCATACACAAAGTGTGAATTTAGAGGAGTGTGTTTAATGGTTAAATCCATGACATTCTTAGGTGTAGGAACCTTACCTTGGTATCCTATTCCTTTCCTGCCGTTTCTGCTAACTCCATAGATCATTGAAGCCATTCTGCTTCTATCTATGCTTTTAGCAAGGAACTTCTAGAAACTGTGATCATACTCCTTGATAATCTCATCAGCGTTGCTGGGAGTTTCAGAAATTGGTTCCTTCTGAGAGTTTTGTAAAGAGTTTTCTAATTTTGAAATTTTATCTCTCAGCTCAGAGTTTTCCAATTTGAGACTCTCAGACTTATTAGAGTCAGATTCAAGAGTCCTTTTCAGGTCTCTGAATTTAGCTCTAATCTGCTGATAACGTTCCAGAATTTCATTGAGGCTTTCAGCAAGTTCAGCCTTTGTAAAATTAACAGCGAAGTTAGGGAATACCTCTTCTGTGTCAGATTCTGAGTCTGATTCAGAAGCTTCACTGTCATCTGGAATGTTAGCCATGAGCGCTATGTTTGCCCTTTCATCATCTGATTCTGAGTCAGCTTCAGACGAGTCAGAGTCATCCCATGTGGCCATGAGACTTTTCTTCTTCTCTCTTCCAAACTTCTTTTTGGGCTTTTCCCTCTGAAGCTTTGGGCAGTCACTCTTGTAGTGTCCTTGCTCATTGCACTCGTAGCAGATGATGTCTTTTGTGTTTGGCTTCTTGCTACCGGAGGAGCCTTCAGATCTTCTGTATCCAGAGGAAGAATCTGTCCTTATGTATCTGGAAGAGGACTCGTTCTGATCAGATCTTCTGGGATTCCTGAACTTCCTTTGTCTTTGCTTCCACAGTTGATTTACTCTTCTGGAGAGAAGGGAAAGTTCGTCTTCTTCTGATGAGGATCCATCAGATGTTTCTTCAACTGCCTGCAAAACTTTAGATTCATATTTTCTGTTAGATTTTAAAGCTAAAGGCTTACCTTGCTTCTGAGGCTCATCAGCTTCTAGCTCTATCTCATGACTTCTGAGGGAGCTTATAAGTTCCTCCAGAGTGATTTTGTTGAGATCCTTCGCTAGCTTCAGAGCAGTAACCATAGGCCTCCACTGCTTGGGTAAACTTCTGATTATCTTCTTGACATGGTCAGCAGTAGAGTATCCTTTGTCCAGAACTTTGAGACCAGCTACCAGAATCTGGAATCTAGAGAACATAGTTTCAATGGATTCAGATTCTTCCATTTTGAACGCCTCATACTTCTGAATGAGCGCCAGAGCTTTTGTTTCTTTGACTTGAACGTTGCCCTCATGCGTCATTCTGAGAGAATCAAAGATGTTCTTAGCTGTGTCTCTGTTGGAGATCTTTTCATACTCAGTATAGGAGATGGCACTGAGGAGGATGGTTCTGGCCTTATGGTGATTCTTGAAGTCACGCTTTTGTTGATCAGTCATTGATTTTCTTTCAATCTTCTGACCAGTTGCATTCACAGGGTGCGTGTATCCATCTGTCACCATATCCCACAGATCAGCATCATGTGCTAGAAAGAAGCTTTCAATTCTGTCTTTCCAGTAATCAAAGTTTTCTCCATCAAAGACTGGAGGTTTGCCGCTGAATCTGTCTCTGTCCTCATTGTTGTCATTGCTGAAATGAGAAATGTTTCCTGCCATTGTGTTTTTCTGACGCTGGATCTTGTACTGACACGGTTAAGTGTTTTAGCTCAGAACCAGGCGCTCTGATGCCAATTGAAGGGGTGAAAAACACAAGAAGGGGGGGTTGAATTGTAAAACTGGAATCTTAAAGCAATTGACAAGATATTTTTATCCTGGTTCGTTTGATCTCAAACTACTCCAGTCCACCCGTCAAGGTGATTTCGCCTCTCTCCAACGAGGTCTTAATTCACTATATTCAACTGAATACAAATCTGCTTTAACAACTGCTAAAGCCTTCTTGATTCAAACCACAATCCGGTTTGTCAAGGCAACACTTTCTTACAAAGGTATAAAACAAATGTGTGTGAATGTTTTCTACAAAACTTTATCACAACTGTGATGTATACACAAATGAAGCTTAGAAACTTAGATTGCTAAACACTAATGGAGTATCAGAGTTTGTTGGTTTAGCAAAACTGGTAGATGAAGATTATTGTTCAGCTTTGTGCGTGTAGAGAGTTTGGAAGCATTAGCCATTATAATCTTCGAAGCCTTGTTTATATAGCACTTGAGAAGATGAACGTTGAATGCAAATATTCTTGATTCAATGCTAATAACAAGCTTTCCTTTTTGAGCAGATCTTGTCTAGAATGATGCCGTTGGAATTAATTAGCGTTCAATGCACAGTACCGTTGCTTCTTCAATGCACGTTCTGGCTTGGCTCATTCTGATTCTGCTTCGCTGCTGATGAACTTATTGTTTCTGTATCAGAGTGTTTACGCGCAGTTCTGTTCATCAAGCTTCAGCAAGTACGTGAGTTGATCATCTGATCTTCACGTTCTGATTCAGCAACTTCTGATGCTGGTGTATCAAATCAAATTCTGATGCTGAAGAAGTGATCTTGCTTATTTTAATCAGCGTATCTGCAAGTCAGAGCATAGTAACTTTAGGCAGCATATAGTTCAAACATGAAACATATAAATACTATATCTTTTCACTTTGTTATCATCAAAACTTAAATATAGGGTACTAGATTCAAACATTGTTCTAACAATATTAAACTTCTATTCAGAATCAGAGTATTCTTCACTTCAGCGTAGATTCTGATCATCATTCTTCCGCGTATATTCTGATCATCATTCTTCAGCGCAGATTCTGATTACCTCAGCTTGAAAGCTTTTGTAGCTTAATTTCTGATGTTGTTTTAGTCAGAACTTCTGCATACAAAATAACACAAATTTAGAGTGCATATTTGTTCTTTGTGTTTGTTATCATCAAAACTCTAATTAAGGGTTCTAGAATCAAACTATGTTCTAACAATCTCCCCCTTTTTGATGATGACAAAAACTAGGATTTTCAATGAAAAATATAGAACAAAAAACTTTAGGAGAGTCTCCCCCTGAGTTGATTACTCAGATAGAGATGAGTTACTTCCCTGAAGTTCCTTCTCATTAGAGATTTTGATGCTTTTCCTTCTGTCCTTATCAGAATATGTTCCTGTTCAAGCTTTTCAGAAAAACATAGAGGTTAAGATATTCAGAATGTTTGAGACTTTGTCCCGGTATACTGTTATTGAAAATATCTTACTTTCTCCCCCTTTTTGTCAGGTATCAAAAAGCAATATAATCATAGTCAAAAAGATGATTTATATTGAAAACAGAATGCAATGACAATTTTCAGAAACAAGGAGGATAAGATGAAAATTAAAAATACAGATAAACATTTAAAGAAAATCTAAGAAGGAGGGGGAAGACGTCTGAACAACGCTTCCAACAAGCTCTTAATCTGAGTGCTTGGTTCTTCCTGCTTTCCCAGAAAAGGGGGTGAGAGTTACATTCAATAAATATATGGTGAATATCACATGCTAAGGAGTAGTAATTCACCCCATTCATATAATTCACATATCATTCACTACTTTACATCACAAACATCATCCATATAATACAACATCAAATAAACAGTAATGCAATGCAATGAGACCAACATTGACTCAATGTATGTGGTACCAACATAGCATAAGCCCGCAACATAATGTCAGATAGGGCAACAACAATGCATAAGCTCTCAATATAATGTCATTACAGGCCAACAACAGAGCATAATCCCTGACCAATGCATACATGCAACACCAAAATGCAACCTGTTGTACCCCAAAATTTTCCCTCCCATATTTCTAAAAACATTTCAAGAAAGATCCTCAAGTTGCTCAAGGAAGCCCAAGGGTTGACCAGACAAGCTCTCTCCTAAGGCAGTCTACCTCAAATTAGGGTTTCACATTACATCAAGATGCTTGGGTCCAAGGGATCCAAAATACTTACCAATGTCCTAATATATTCTCAAGATCATCCATGTCAAGTTTCAAGCCCTGTAGAGGAACTTTGCTCAGTCAATTGCTCAAAGGCTTGAAAATCGACTGTGCTAGGGCAAAAGTCAACTGTGACCCCCATACAGTC
Source organism: Vicia faba (assembly GCA_948472305.1). NCBI lineage: Eukaryota > Viridiplantae > Streptophyta > Magnoliopsida > Fabales > Fabaceae > Vicia > Vicia faba. The sequence goes on along the minus strand of OX451741.1, from coordinate 897,000,891 downwards.
AAACTTCAAGATTTTTGGTCAACATCCTCATTTTGAAGTATATTTCATCATTTGATCAAGGGTTTATCATGATTCATCAAGGATTGTTAATAATTCCTCAAGAACCAAAAGTTGCTAAATTAGGGTTTTGTAGGAAAAGTCAACTCAACTTTGACCAAGCATACCTTTCTCATACTTTATGTGAAATGACCCATCCAAAGCTCATTTTGAAGAGGATGCAATGCTCTACAATCCATCTTCAGCTCCCAAGTTCAAAATATGCACCCAAAAGATGTTATGAATTTGGACATTATAGGTCATTTTGAAAAGTCAACAAAAACACCTTTTTTGTCAAAGCTTCATACTTGAGCATGGAATATCAAATTGATATGGGACAAAAATGGTTGCTTAGAAGACATCTCAAGCTTTCTAAAACGTCCAAGAACACCTCCAAAGAGTCAAAATTGAGGAAGTTATGCATTGGTGAAGTTGACCTTTTTTGCAAAATTGCCAAAAGTCAACTATGCCTAAAACTTCAATTTTTGCCAAATGGCCCCAATCTTTTTCACTTGTTTTGAGTGGGAAATATAGTCCACGAGCTCTAGCCCTTTCCACTTGTCCATATCATGTTTTTATTATTTATTTAGATATTTATTTGAATTAATTCAATTTAAATCAAAACAAATCATATAAAATCCAAAATATTGAAAACACAATATTTTGTGCTTGTTTCAGGTCTTATTATACAGCTAGCATCAAATCAAATTCGTATCAAGGCATGGTGTGTACAAAAAGATTGAATTAGGCCATTTTTGGAAAGATTTTTAAGGTGTATCAAATCAAGATCCAATTCATTGATTGAGGAAGATTGATATCAGTTATCAACCCTAATACATTCCTTGATACATATAGAACAAAGGCAGGCCAAAAACTAGTGGAAAAAGAGGCGTATGAACCAGCGCAAAACTTGAAAAAATACCAAGAAAGTGAAAACATGAATTCAGTGTTCTATGCCAATTCAAGACTCCTTGACCATTCCATTTGCTTCCTGGGATCCTCAGCAAGCTAAAGCAATCCAAAGCAAGCATTTTCAAGCCCTACATCTCACTGTAAGTCAGTCACGATACCAAACTTTTCTTGAATTCGAATTCCATGATTTAGGCATTGATAGCATGAACTAATGGTATATTCTTGATCCTTAAGACATGTGCGAGCTTTCTGTATTGTTTAATTGCATTTATATGGCCTATATTGGATTTCACCATTGTTAGGGTTTGTAGCTTCAAATTGGGATCTTGGTGTACAAGTGAAATTGGACCACAATTAGGGTACCATGAAGTTCGTGAGACTGAGACGAATGGATTGGTACCATCACCATTGATTTATTGTGCCTGTACATGGTTTTTGATATGGCCAGGGTTTTAGCTACGGAGAATGTCCGTTGGTATAGGTCTGTTGTCTAAAACAACAGATCCTTGGAGAAGATGAAGACGTGGCGAACAACTATTCGCCTGTTTAAAAAAACGCGCGCTGAGTTAATGTGATATTTGTTCATTATTTTGTATTATTATGACAACAAGAACAATTGGCCCAGTGGTAGCCGGGCAAGCTTTAAGGCGCTGGAAGCTTGAGGTCAGGGGTTCGACCCCTGCCTCCAACATTTGTGTTTTTTCTTAATTTCTTTCAAGCAATCACATGCATACATAAATCCAAGGCCTATCATACTCCCTCAAGATCCAACCATTCTGGAATCCAAGAAGCCAGATCTCATGGCTATGATGTGATGACCATGGTGGACCTCAGTCAAGGCAACATGCTGGATCTCAAAAGTCAATGTGGACTTCCAATTATTGGGCCCAAAACTGCTTCTCACACCCCCTTCAATACTTTTCAGGCCCATTCTCTCCTTCTTTTTATATTTTATTTTATTTCATTTAATTTATATTTATTTATTTACTAACCAATAATTATTTTCTTTTTATAAAAAAAATCATAAAAATATTACTTTTCATAAATTAGATCTAGATTTTATTTTTTTTATTATTAAAAAATTAATTAATTAAATTAGGTTGTTAATATTAGATAATTTTAATTCTTTTTGTAAATAATTAAAAACAATTAGAAAATTAGGGTTTTGTCTAAAACTTTATTTTATTTTATTTTCCTAAAAAATGACCAAAATATAAAAAAATAAGTCATAACTATTTTTATTAATTAATTTAATCACTAATTAATTTTTGTATTTTATTAAGAAAACCTAATTTCTTTTCTTTAAAATATTTAAAAACAACAAAAAAAACATTTTTCTTTTGATTAGGTTAGAAGGGTCAAAACCCTAATTTCATCCCGATCTTATTTTTTTCCTCGCGCGCTTTATTTGTATTATTTATCATATTGATGTAACTGCCTACAGTTTGTAATAGTTTAATTAGGACATTTATTTCCATTTATCGCTTTCTTTTTAAAGGGTTTGTTTTTTGCTATGTAAATACCCAAAGCCTTGTAATAGCTTAGTTTAATTTCCGCATTTTAAATTCCGCAAATTATTAAACTGTTAGATGTATGAATAATTAGGGTTTGCATGACAAGAATGTATGATCAACTTTAAAACAGTTAGATAACCCTAAATGTGCAAAGATAAATAATCTGAAATTGAATCAATCGCACATACGCACTCCTAGGGTACACTCCGACTTGGTTGCCTTCGGTAAACGGTCATTGAGTATAGGATGCTTTAGTGGTCATCCTCTTGTCTAAACAAAGATCAAAGTACCGATTCGGAAAAGTTACCTCGAAATGGTTGCCTCATAATTGTTGCCTTGAATAATTGATCTGAGACACTAGGGTTACTACTAAGATGTCCTAAACATTGCTTTGGTGACCATACGTCCCTTTCGAATTGACCCTCAAAACTCCAACGATGACGCTACCTACTCACTAATAGTGGGATAGCGTTGTCTAAAGGAAACAAACATAGAACGATTCTTTTTTCGAGTAGGTAGATTAGTTCTTAAGTACTTGCTCAAACAAAATAAAATTTTTTCACACTTACACTCCTTTACAAAACAAAGTTTTCAAAACACTTCATTACACTCTTGAAGACAGAAGCAAGAGTTAAATCGAAGTCAAAACAAAAGCTTTTCAAATCACGCAAACACAAAGAAAACAATTTTGAAAATGATGAGCAAGTACCTAAGAGCCCGTAGATAACTACGGATAGAAAGAGTGCTAATACCTTCCCTTTCTATAATCTACCCCCCGTACTCAAAAATATCTCGAAAAAGGAATTTTTCTGTGCTTTTTTCCTTTCCTTTTTGGATAAAATAAAAGTCGGTGGCGACTCTTGCTTACCGCGACATTTTGCGAACACAAACACAAAACGCAAACCAACAATTCCTTAAAAAAGGAAAACCATCCCGGTTCTGGCCACCGTATCACACAACCATATAGTTATGCAACCACAGGGCATATGCCCACAACATTCACCAATAAGGCCAATAACATCATTATCATCATGCAATATATTTAAGCAAATCATCTATACATCTTCATACAACATCATCATGTTACATCACATCATTAACATAACACATTATACGAAGTTCACACAAAGTTCCACATTTTACCCCAATTTCGATTATTACTAGCCTTCCTATATCTGTCTAAGTCATACTAGTCATTACTGACCAAAAGAAATTACATTGCATGCGAAAACAGGAAAGAAATTGCAAAAACAGGAATTTTTACACCTCACCTGCTCATACGCATATGGAATGCCCTATACGTATATGGCTTCTTCCTCGCCCCTAATCCCTACATATCATACGTGTAGAGCCCAACTGCCAGGCCTCATACTCATATCATACGTGTACCACTAGAGGGGAATTTCCCTCCAAGCCCACCAAGTAACCCCCATACTCATATGGCTCCATGGGATACACGTATGAAATTTCCCACACGCGTAGCATACACGTATTGGAAAATGGTCGTGTTGTCTTGGGGACATGGCACGTACCTTACATGTACATCCCCTGTGAGTGTCCCCGTATATGTATGGCCAGTCTGCTACTCTGAAAATCTTGTTTTTGTATCAGTGTGACTTCCACTCATTTGGAGCACTTCATAGTCGACCATGCCATGGTAGAAGTTCCTCAAGACTTCATTATGATTGAACCTTGAAGGTTATACTTTTATGGTTCTACTCATAGAGAAGGAACTGAGATTTGAGTCTTAATTATTTCTTCTAACAAAATTCCAACAAAATTCAAGTACAGGATTGATGGTCCTTGCTCAAACAACGAGGCTGAATATGAGGTGTTAATAGATGGCCTTGATATATTGTTAAAATGGAGGGTAACTAGAGTCGAAATAAAAGGTAATTCTGAACTGGTTGTCAAGCAAATAACTAGGGAGTAAAAATGTGTTAAGGAAAATCTTATCGTGTATTTAATTATTGTAAACAAATTGTTGTGAAAGTTTGAGTATGTGAACATTAGGAACATTCCTCGACTCAAGAATCAGAAGGATAATGACTTGGCTTAAATTACATCTGGATACAAGGTGTCGAAGGAGAAATTGGAAGACCTAATTGAAGTTGAAGAAAGAGTGATGGCGACTAGGCTATCTCCATCAGATTTGGAAATTACAAAGTTATGTTATATAGATGAGGAAAATTTTGAAATTTACGCTATTGATAACTTAACAGACACAAATTGGAGAAATCCAATAGTTAATTATTTAGAAAATCCTACAACATCTATATAGAGAAAGATCAGGTATCGTTCTTTAGGATACACTCTTATGGGAAAGGAATTATTTAAAAAGACACCTGACGGAATTTTGCTCAAATGCCTCAGAGAAAGTGAGGCGTATTTGGATCTGTCAAATGTCCATAGTTGGGCTAGTGGGGCTCATCAATTTGGCCATAAGATGAAGTGGTTGTTGTTTCGATAAGGCATGTATTGGCCAATGATGTTGAAAGATTGCAGCGAGTTCGCTAAAGGGTGCAAAGAATTCAAAGTACATGCAGGCATTCAACATGTTTCTACGAGCGAACTGCACTACCTAATCAAACCTTGGCCTTTTAGAGGTTAGGCCTTAGATCTTGTTTGCGAGATTCGACCAGCATCGTCCAAAGGTCAAAGATACATGTTAGTAGGGATTAATTACTTTACTAAATGGATTGAGGCCATTACTTTGGTGAATGTTGATCAATAATATTTGATTGAGTTTATTCAAAGGAACATAATTTAAAGACTTGGACTCCCTGAGACCATTTCATAAGTGCAAATTGTAGTTATTTTTGTATATATTTTTTGTTGAACTTATCAATGCTTTTGTTAATATTTTCCGAATAATTCCCCCTTTGTTGGTAAATTCGTTTAGTTTTTATATATTTATGCTTTTGTGTACATAGTATATCATTTGATAGTTTTGTATTCATTTTGTAGGTATTTGAGCGTTGTTGGAGCAAGAGGAATAAAAGCTCCAAGATGCAATTTTGATCAATGAAGGAATAAGGCCAAGAAGAGAGAGCCATTTTAAGTATCGTCGGGCGAGGAATAAAGGTGTCACAGGGTGAATCTTTTCCTTTGTCGGGCGATGGAAGATATTTGAGACCAGTTGTGTACATGGCGCAACCTGGGCCTTGTATTTAAGGCCCATCAACGTCAGACGACACTATTACAACACCGGGCAACGCGTGCGAATCAGCTTTATCCTTATATTTCCTTTTCATTTCATTTTGGATGGTTATGGTTTTGGGTGTGGTTTTTGATCTCAACTCCATCAACTTCATTTTTGTAGTGGATTAACTTAGTTAACAACTATGGACCTTGCATAAGGATGATCCAGAGTGGATTTCTCTTTGATCGGCATTGACAAATCGTTAGATTTGTCGTTTATTTCTCTTTTTCTTTGTCTATTCTCTATTATTTGGGTTTCTAATGTATTTACTTTGAACTCATGTATACTTTTTGACCATGACGTTATATAAAACTTGTTATAGACAAATACTGCTTGGATTCCTATCTAGGATGATAGTTTGTTAGATTCTGGATTCTAGAGATAGATTTAGAGCTGAAACTCACTTGGGTGTCTGTGACTAATGCCTTTGTGTTGGATGTGTCGCTATGAGGGATCGTCGACGCAATTAGCACAGTTGACTTCTGTGTTGTTGAGGTGGTCGAGAGATCGCTACCGAGGTGACATTGTAGGCCTTTCAACTTGGGTTAGAAATGACTTAGGTTGTGAGGGATACCTAGTGACATTGACGAATATTGTAAGTTATGTATAATTGGTTGATAGGTTTAAGTCTGTGAGTAGTAGAATATATCCACTCTTGATAAGCTATTCCTTTTTCTTTTATTTTTGATTACATTTATTTTCTGTTGATAACTTTTACCCTTCCCATTCAAACTCCAAACTCATTAACGAATGATTTGTCAAATGGTGAATCGATAACCAATATTTATGGACACGATATGATATAACCTAACTATCACCTGGTAAAATAATCTTTACTTTTTTCTTGTCTCTATACCTGTTGTACCCCAAAATTTGCCCTCCCATATTCTTCAAGATTTGGGCAAGATCAATCTCCAGATGGTTCAAAATCTCTCAAGGGTTGCACAGTCCAATTGCCTCCTAACACAGTCAAAATTAGGGTTTTGGTTCTTACAAGGAAGTTGAGGTTTCAAGGGTCCAATCAAGTCCCATAGGCCTATATACAATGTCAAGCATCTACATGTCAAACTTCAAGGCTCACATCATCAAGTTGCACAGTCAAAAGCCCTAATTGCTTCACAGTCAACTGCAGGGGTATAATGGTCATTTGACAGTCAAAAGTCAAAAAATTTGGTCAAACATCCTATTTTGAAGCCACAATCATCATTTGATCAATTCTTAATCATGATTCCACAAGCATGGCTCAAAAAGTCTCAAGATGTCAAAAGTTTCTATTTTTGGACAGTTGAAAAGTCAACTGTAACTTGACCAAGGCATAACTTTTTCATGGTTCATCATAAAAATTCCATCCAATGCTAATTTTGAAGGGGATGACATTTCCTACAACTCATCTTCACATTCTAAGTCCAAGAAATGCTCTCACAAAAAGTTATCAATTTCTACATTATAGGTCATTTTCAAAAGTCAACAAAAATGAACTTTAAGTCAAAGACCATAACTTGAGATTGGTAATTCAAAATGACATGGGACCAAAGGCATTGGTTAGAGGACTTCAAGACCTTTCCAAAATGTCCAAGAACATGTTCATAGCTTCTAAATTGAGCAAGATATGCATTGATGAAGTCGGGAAATTTTTGTGAATTTGCAAAAGTCAAATTTGCCTAAAACACTTCATTTTTGCTAATGGACCTCAAATTCCTTCTTGAATCTTTGCCCAAGGCTTATGCATGACCCATTAAGATTAATTTGATTTATTTTCTCATTTTTAATTAATTAATTGAATTTTTATTAACATTAATTCATTTAATTGATTTTAATTGTAGGAAAATTCAAAAGATATGATTTTTAAATCATTTGTGAAGCAAATGAGATCAGGGCAAGCTGGCAATTCGTGTGCACCTCAAAGACATCAATATCTCCATGACTGGCAAGGTTTTATCAAAGAAAAAGATTGAAAAAGATTTGATTGGCAATCACATAATGAAACATGAATGCAATGATTGTTGGGCTTAAAATTGACCTAATTCTCTTCACATAAAGAGGCTGAAGCAAACCCTATTCAGAGACACGTGAAACTGCTGCTGAAACACCATAATCAAACTCTAAAAAATTTCAAGAAAAGTGTGAAACTGAATTCTTATTTGCAGCGCAATTCAAAGCCTCTTTTTGATTCACACACCTTGCTTGAGTCTCCAGGAACCTATTGCACTCAAGAACAAGTCCTAACACCATCAGAATCGTCCACACCAAGTCACTCGGTTTGCATTATTTTCCAAAATTGCATATCATAATTCATGTGCTTTTAATCCATTTTCTTGGCTGATTTTTGTTAATAGGGACATTCTGAAGCTATTGGCATAATCCAATTCGATTATAGCACTCTGAATCGAAATCTTCCATGGCTGAAATCTAGGGTTTTTGAAACTCTCAATTGGGGCTTTGCACATAAGGAAAAATTGGACCTTGAGACAAGCATGGTTGAATTCGTCAAGGCCAGACGAATTCAACCAAACCCTCGCGCTCTTTTTATATGACCTGTGTGCTTAATCGCTATTATTGACAGTTTTGGTTTGTGGGGGTTTAAAACCCCCGCTATATTGTTTTATATTTACAGGTGAAACGAAGAAGATAATAGGTGTCAGTGCATGGTTGGAGGGTTTGAATTTTGCGCGCGTTTTACATCATAATGTTTGTTTTTTTTATATAATATTTATTATCCATTCATATTACAAACGCGCATCATGGTTCAGTTGGTTGGAGACGTGTCTTGCAAGCGCTGGGACCTGGGTTCGATTCCCGGGTCCCCCATATAATTCTTAATATTTTTTCTAAAGCAATCTCATGCAGCGCTTGTACCAAAATTCCACCATGCACGCCCAGCAACAGCTTGCCATGTGTCCCCAGCTTCCATCCAGTGGCCAGGAGATGAAGACCATGGTGTGTTCCAGTCAACAAGCATACACATGATCCCAGAAAGTCAACGTGGCTTGGAACTTTATTGGGCCTGAATTTCAACAAAAAAACTTCCACTTGGGCCAACATACCCCCTTTGGTTTGCATTTCTAATTTTATTTTATTTTCTTTTAAATTCTTTTAATTGCTATAATTATTATTATTAATTCACAACAAATTAATTTTCCATAATAAAAATCAGAAAATCAGAATTGTAAATATATTTTAATTATTTATTAATTTCATCATTAACTTATTTTTGTAAATAAATGCTAACAATTAACTTAGCTTAATTTAGTTTTAAATTTTAATCTTTTTCTTAATAAATAAAAATTATATAGAATTAGGTTTTGAAATTTTTTAATCATTTTCTTATTATCATCATTATTAATTATTACTATTTTTTTACAAAAAATATAAATTAATTAATTAGTTTAAATTAGGTTAACTTTAACATTTTTATGAATAATTAAAATAAACTTAGAATTAGGGTTTTCTTTTGATTTTTAATTTATTTATTTTCATTAAATACAAAAAACACAAAAAATATCTTTCTTGTACATAATTAAATAATTAGTACTAGATTCAATTTTAATTTAATGCAAAAGGACAAAAAAGCTCGTAATTTCTCAAAAGGGTCAAAACCCTAAGGACGTCCAGTTTAATTTCTATTTGCGCGTTATTTTTTATTTGATTATTATGTAACTGTTTCCGGAATGTAATAGTAATTAGGTTTATTGCTTTCTTTACTTTCCGCACTTTATCAAAAAACGGGTCTTTGTTTTTCGGTGATGTATTGACCCGCGCCTTGTAATAGCGTAGCTTTTACCTTTCCGTATTTTATTTTCCGCACTCCTAACTGCTAAATTGCATGAAAGAATGTATGATAATTAAAAACAACTCGTAGCTCACAATTGCATGATCCAAGATAAATGTTAACCCGAAAACAACACACAATGCACATGCCACTTCTAGGGTACGCCTGACTCGTTGCCTCGAAAGTGGTCGTCAAGTATAGGGTGTTTTAGCGCTCGCCCTTATGTCTAAGATCCAGTTGCCTCGAAATGGTTGCCTCTAATTAAAAAGGATCTAGGACATTAGGGTTACTTCTAAGGTGTCCTACTATTGCTTCGGTGACCACAATGTCCCTAATAATCGAATTGACCCGAACACCTCCAACGGTGGTGCTACCTACCTCTCAATAGTGGGATGGCACTATCTTAAGGACTCTTACACAGCCTAATTCCTTAGGGTAGGTAGATGACTCATGGGTACTTGCTCTCTTCAAAAACAAACCAAACATCTTTTCACGCTGACACTTTCAAAAGTTTTCAAACAAATTTTTCAAACACTCTTGAGGACAGATACAAGAGTCACTTAGAAATCTTTCAAAAAACGAAACTTTTTTTCAAACCCACACACATTTGAAAAGCAAACATCTTTTGAAAACATAAGAGCAAGTACCTAAGAGCCCGTGGATAACCACGGATAGAAAGGGTGTTAACACCTTCCCTTTCTATAAATCTACCTTCCGAACCGAGAGACACCTCAAAGAAGGAATTTTGCTGTGCTTTTGTCCTTTCCATGTTGGAGAACATAAAAGACGGTGGCGACTCTTGCTTACCGCGACATTTCGCGAACCAGCATTAAAAAACAGTCAGTTCTATTTCCACCGATCAAAGAACTGGCGACTCTGTTGGGGACACTATAAAAGTGAGGTGTACCTTAGGATTAGACCACTCTTATGTTTTCAATTGTATGTCTTGATTGCTTTATATTTGTGGGCATTGCATCAGAGTTTCATTGATCCTAACCCGGATCTGGGGATACCCTTTTAGGTAGCATAAGCTGTGAGGGACCTGTCCGACGTAGACCGACACGGGTGAAGCAGTGGCTACGTTGGTGTGACACCTTGGTCTGTACCGATATCCCTTGTGTTGCAACGAGGAGAATATGGGTCTTCTGAGGAGTCATTAAGCACCAACCGACCTTAGAACCCTAAATTGACCCAACTTGGCCATAGAACAGTAGTAGTATGCTACACTCATTGAGGCTAAACTCTCGCGATGGTTCTGGACGCAAGAAAAGATTGCGAGGCTGGAGTTATGACTGATTGAGGGTAGTCGATGATATTGAGATCCTCTAGAACCCGATTACTATTTTTAGGACAGGTTTTGAGCCCACCAACTTCAAGAGGGTAGTACCTAAACTTCACGCTGGCCTAAACTCTAAGGGCTCTCTGTGTGACTTGTGTGCCTTCAAACTTGACTACTTGCATGCTTGTTATCTGACACTTGAGTTTCTTGCAGGTTTTGTTTACAGTCCTTAATCTGGATTCATAACAGGGTTTACCTACGTTACTCCATGCATAGCATAGCATCATACCATCACACCATTACATACATCCTACATAAGGACTAACCCATTTCAAGGATCTCAAGGGTCTGTGATGCAGGTCATGATATACCAACTGTCTAGCAAGGGGAAAAAGGGGATTTATTTTCCTCTAGCCAAGGTTGATAACTTGGGTCAGGGGCTATGACCCACTGGATATGGTGAGCTTTGACTCTTGAAGAAGGACTCTCAACAATATGCAGTTCCTTCAATCAAGCTACAAATTCAAATGCTAACAATTTTCCTTGTTTACCCCGCGAGATCCTTGAAAACATTGCATGCATACATACACATCATTGCATAACAGGTACCCTTGTTATAGGTCACTTACCTCTTCGCTGTTTATTTCAGCAATGGCTTTCCAACCAGACAACCAGGATCTCTGTACTCAAGAGACTCAGTTCACGGAAATCTTCCTAAACCTATCCAAGGGGCAGGAAGAGTTGAGAACACTCCTCATGGGGACTTTGGTCAGGAACAGTCCTGAAGACAGTAAGGATGAATGGCTGGAACATCTGCAAACTGAGGTAGATACAATGAGGACCCAAATGCTTGGGAAAATGGACCTTATCCAAGGCTTAGCTCGGGAACAAGAAGAGTTGAGAACTATGATCAACCAGCTTCAGCAAGACAATATGAAGCAAGTAGTCAGGGCTGGGGACCAAACCGGTAATCAGCCTCCAAGAAGTCAAAGGTTTGGTTCAATGAATAGACCTCTCCAAGCTGCTACTACTTTATAGGTCCAACAACGACCTCGCCAAGAACAATGGGTTGATCAGAGCAAGCCAGACAAGCCTAAGAGGCAATTCACCCAGCTTAACATGTCGCTGTTTCAAGCCTTACAACGCCTATTGAGATTGAATCTGGTCACACTAAGGGACCCTCCTAAGAATCCCAACAAGACACCTTCAAGGTACAACCCCAACGCCCGCTGCGCTTATCATTCTGACAGCCCGGGGCATGCCACAAACGACTGCTGGTCTCTGAAGAACAAGATCCAGGACCTGATTGATGGAGGAGCAGTGGAATTCACACCAGATGGTCAGGTCGAGTTCTTCTACTATCCCTAGACGAGAAGACATTTTGTTCATTGGAAGTTTCGAGTTGTATTTTTCTTTGATTGTTCAAACAATTATTGTCATAGCAAACTTTATTACTTTATCAATGCATCGCATATGTCTGTTTTGAATCAATATATTCGCATTCGCTATATTCAAACTGCTTTCATTTTTTGTGATGTTCAAACTCTCAATTAATAATTCTAAGCCTCTTGAGGGAGGATGATGAAAACGATACCACGATCTTTACAGTATGCTTTTGAACAGACCCCGCTGATGAGGTACAGGCATTGTTTCAAATCCTAAACAGTGGAGTTATAAGGAAGATAATCCCTCGTTAACCCCTTTGAGCCTAAGAAGTTGGTGTTTTTCTTTTCACAAATTTAAACCCTTAATTATAACCTGGGGCAGGATAGTTCTCTCAGTTGATCCAGGTGCACAATGAATGGCATCAAATGAGTCCTTCCAAATAAAAAAGACAGTGATGGTTCCAAATAATCATAAAGACAGGCAGTCGTTATCTCTCAAAATAAAAGCCCATTAAGTCAAAACCTATGAAGGAGACTTACACAAAAACTGGGGCATCCCGCTGTCTGTAATCACAAAAGAAACAGTCAGGCAAAAGACAGAGATAACAAAATATAAAAAAAAGAGGTCCTACAAACCCTCAACAAAAAGAAATGACTGCCTATTCAAAATAAATTGTCAATATGTGAACCATCATTGGAATATCAGGACAAAGACTCAAACAAGGTCTAATGCACGATTAGCTGAGTTTAGGATTGAAGAACATCACGAAGAACGGGTGGGTACAAATATACTTTGAGCCTTTATCCTTTGTTTCTTAAACCGTGAACCAGGCCATGTTATAACCCTTAAAAGTCCTAGCCGAAGCATGGCTTAGTTCGAAAGCATACTGTTACGAAAGGTATCCTGACTCCTTAAGGATTGCGGTAAAATAACGAGTTGACATCACAGTTTACAAAAAATTCACTTGTTTTATTAAAAACTACATTTTCAAAAAAAAAACTTCAAGACAGACATAAGCTTTGCATTCTTGATATAACATTGTTTGCATATGACTATTTGTTCAAACAGCAGAGAAATTCGCACGATGAATATCCAGTGAACAAGAATCTTCTCAACAAAAAGAGTCACCTCAAGTGGAAAAAACACTTTCGACCAAGGGGCACGGCATGATCATTGTCCATCATCTGGGGCAGTTAAGTCAAGATTCAAGGAATCTCTCAAGATGCCAAATAGTCAGGGGCAAATCTCAATCTGAATCAACTGGGGGCATTGGACATGAATTCCAGCGACGAATCTTGCACGATCAAACATCTTCTGGTAATATGGCAACACAACACTATTGACAGTGACAACTCCCTACATCCTGAGAACGAGGACATAGTCAAAAAATACTACGCACAATGAAATACCCGCTAGGTCGACTGGCCTAGGCAAAAATAAGGGCTTCCCGGCGAACCAAAAGGGTTCAGGCAAAAATAAGGGATGAAAATGAAAAAATTTGTACACCCGGCAAGTCGAAAACCTGAAAAGGCGGCTTGGGCAAAAATGGGTATCCTGGTGGACTGAAAACCCGAAAGGGCGGTCTAGGCAAAAGTTAGGGATCAAAGCGTACGACTATGTACCGTCATCTCGTCACTTGCTTACCAGAAGAAGATGTGTCAATCGGCAGTTATCAAAACTCCTCCACAGGTACCTTCTCCCACAGAAACTGGGGCAATAAGAGTTGTCTAAGCAATCTAGTCGCTCTGTCCGCCGAGGTACCAAGGTAAGTTCAGCTGAAGAACATAACCAGGATACCTTCACTCCCCGCCGAGTAAGATAAGATGCAGCCATACTCTCCCATCAGCCCTGAAAAGGCACAGTATCCCTAGCAAGTCAGCGACACTCTCCCCAAGCAGAGTTAGCCTACTGTCAGCCTCAAAGAAGTTGGGTATCCCCAAAAGATCTCAATATTCCCCAGTGGAGTACGCAGATATTCCTTAATAAGCATCCCCAGAAGTCTTAATATAATATTGTTCCCCGGTGGAATACAGACACCCCAGTGGAGCCATTCCTCCAGTACAGTCTGAAAAGTTTCCCCAGGAGAGTTGAACCATCTCCCCTATAGATTCTGGAAGCTTATCCCCAGTAGAGTCTGGAAGCTTATCCCCTATAGAATACGAACGCATCTCCCCGGCTTTATTCAAAGGTTATTCTCTACCAGAGCTTATAACTGGGTTATCCTCAGCTAATTACCACGGAAAGATCATCCCCGGCAAAGTTCTTCCTATCCCCCAACGGAGTTCATCTTCCAATAAGAGCTTATCAACGGTATCCCTAACCGAGTTATCATCAAAACCTCAGCGAAGCATCTCTTCCCACAGAGTATTTCCCTGCAGAGTAATCTCTCCAGCAAAGTTTATTCCTCAACGGAGTCATCTTCTCCTACCGGTTTATTCCTACAATCATCATCCCCAGCGGAAACAAAGAGCTCTACTCTTCAACATCAGCCCAGGATTCAACAAACTCCCGGCATTCGTCAAGGATTTATTTTCCTAGACAAAAATACATTCATAAACATCACATCTTCATACATTATAGCATGCATATACGCATCATGGACATACAATCTCATTTATTTTGAGAACGTCATGCATTTCATACATCATGACATTGCATACGACTAATGTTTCGCCTTTTCAGGAAAAAGGTCAATACAAAGATGATTACTATCAACTGTCACAATTCCGGATTCGATACCTGTATCTAGCCAGGGCATATCTGTGAGCGATTACTTGTAGATTCGACACCTGTATCTAGCCATGACATATCTGCATGAAGAAATTCCAGATTCGATTCCTATATCTAGCCAGGGCATGTCTGAAGAGTTTGAAGATTTGATTCCTGTATCCAGCCAGAGCATATCTGTTGACGACTAATTCCAGATTCGATTCCTGTATCTAGCCAGGGCACGTCTGAAGAGTTTGAAAATTCGATTCCTGTATCCAGCCAGGGCATATCTGTTGACGACTAATTCCGGACTCGATTCCTGTATCCCGCCAGGGCACGTCTGAAGAGTTTGAAGATTCGATTCCTATATCCAGCCAGGGCATATCTGTTGACGACTAATTCCAGATTCGATTCCTGTATCTAGCCAGGGCATGTCTGAAGAGTTTGAAGATTCGATTCTTGTATCCATCCAGGGCATATCTGTTGATGACTAATTTCAGACTCGATTCCTGTATCCAGCCAGGGCACGTCTGAAGAGTTTGAAGATTTGATTCCTGTATCCAGCCAGGGCATATCCGTTGACGACTAATTCCGGACTCGATTCCTGTATCCAGCCAGGGCACGTCTGAAGAGTTTAAAGATTCGATTCCTGTATCCAGCCAGGGCATATTTGTTGACGACTAATTCCAGATTCGATTCCTGTATCTAGCCAGGGCATGTCTGAAGAGTTTGAAGATTCGATTCCTGTATCCAGCCAGGACATATCTATTGACGACTAATTCCAGACTCGATTCCTGTATCCAGCCAGGGCACGTCTGAAGAGTTTGAAGATTCGATTCCTGTATCCAGTCAGTGCATATCTGTTGACGACTAATTCCGGACTCGATTCCTGTATCCAGCCAGGGCACGTCTGAAGGGTTTGAAGATTCGATTCCTGTATCCAGCCAGGGCATATCTGTTGACGACTAATTCCGGACTCGATTCCTGTATCCAGCCAGGGCACGTCTGAAGAGTTTGAAGATTCGATTCCTGTATCCAGCCAGGGCATATCTGTTGACGACTAATTCCGGACTCGATTCCTGTATCCAGCCAGGGCACGTTTGAAGAGTTTGAAGATTCGATTCCTGTATCCATCCAGGGTATATCTGTTGACGACTAATTCCAAATTCGATTCCTGTATCTAGCCAGGGCACATCTGTGAGTAACTGATTGTAGATTCGACACCTGTATCCAGCCAGGTCATATCTACATGAAGAGTTTAGAGATTCAATACCTGTATCCAGCCAGGGCACAT
Organism: Vicia faba; assembly: GCA_948472305.1. NCBI lineage: Eukaryota > Viridiplantae > Streptophyta > Magnoliopsida > Fabales > Fabaceae > Vicia > Vicia faba. The sequence goes on along the minus strand of OX451741.1, from coordinate 896,984,790 downwards.
CTACATAAAGAGTTTGAAGATTAACCCTTGTAACAGGCCAAGTATTTATATTTTCTTTCTCAGGTATGCAAGTTCTCGCTAAGGAATCTCTTACGCGATCGACACCTAGATGGCATCTATAAGCCCATCCACATACCAACAGTCTCCAAATGGCATCTATAAGCCCATCCTCCTATCCACCATCTTTCCAAATGGCATCTGTAAGCCCATTCCCTAGATCACGCTGCTGATATTCTACTATGCGAGTGCAAATTTCTAGGCACTCTAGTGTTCAATCATCTTCCACCTTCGGATCACGAAAGGCATGCAAGCCAATCTACATCCTCAGGTCTAAGAAGATTGAAAAGGGGCAACTGTTGTACCCCAAAATTTTCCCTCCCATATTCTTCAAGATTTGGGCAAGATCAATCTCCAGATGGTTCAAAATCTCTCAAGGGTTGCACAGTCCAATTGCCTCCTAACACAGTCAAAATTAGGGTTTTGGTTCTTACAAGGAAGTTGAGGTTTCAAGGGTCCAATCAAGTCCCATAGGCCTATATACATTGTCAAGCATCTACATGTCAAACTTCAAGGCTCACAGCATCAAGTTGCACAGTCAAAAGCCCTAATTGCTTCACAGTCAACTACAGGGGTATAATGGTCATTTGACAGTCAAAAGTCAAACTTTTTGGTCAAACATCCTATTTTGAAGCCACAATCATCATTTGATCAATTCTTGATCATGATTCCACAAGCATGGCTCAAAAAGTCTCAAGATGTCAAAAGTTTCTATTTTTGGACAGCTGAAAAGTCAACTGTAACTTGACTAAGGCATAACTTTTTCATGGTTCATCAGAAAAATTCCATCCAATGCTAATTTTGAAGGGGATGACATTTCCTACAACTAATCTTCACATTCTAAGTCCAAGAAATGCTCTCACAAAAAGTTATCAATTTCTACATTATAGGTCATTTTCAAAAGTCAACAAAAAGGCACTTTAAGTCAAAGACCATAACTTGAGATTGGTAAATCAAAATGACATGGGACCAAAGGCATTGGTTAGAGGACTTCAAGAACTTTCCAAAATGTCCAAGAACATGTTCATAGCTTCAAAATTGAGCATGATATGCATTGATGAAGTTGGGAAATTTTTGTGAATTTGCAAAAGTCAACTTTGCCTAAAACACTTCATTTTTGCTAATGGGCCTCAAATTCCTTCTTAAATCTTTTCCCAAGGCTTATGCACGACCCATTAAGATTAATTTGATTTATTGTCTCATTTTTAATTAATTAATTGAATTTTTATTAACATTAATTCATTTAATTGATTTTAATTGTAGGAAAATTCAAAAGATATGATTTTTAAATCATTTGTGAAGCAAATGAGATCAGGGCAAGCTGGAAATTTGTGTGCACCTCAAAGACATCAAAATCTCCATGATTGGCAAGGTTTTATCAAAGAAAAAGATTGAAAAAGATTTGATTGGCAATCACATAATGAAACATGAATGCAATGGATTGTTGGGCTTAAAATTGACCTAATTCTCTTCACATAAAGAGGCTGAAGCAAACCCTATTCAGAGACACGTGAAACTGCTGCCGAAACACCATAATCAAACTCTAAAAAATTTCAAGAAAAGTGTGAAACTGAATTCTTATTTGCAGCGCAATTCAAAGCCTCTTTTTGATTCACACACCTTGCTTGAGTCTCCAAGAACCTATTGCACTCAAGAACAAGTCCTAACACCATCAGAATCGTCCACACCAAGTCACTCAGTTTGCATTATTTTCCAAAATTGCATATCATAATTCATGTGCTTTTAATCCATTTTCTTGGCTGATTTATGTTAATAGGGACATTCTGAAGCTATTGGCATAATCCAATTCGATTAAGCACTCTGAATCGAAATCTACCATGGACGAAATCTAGGGTTTTTGAAACTCTCAATTGGGGCTTTGCACATAAGGAAAAATTGGACCTTGAGACAAGCATGGTTGAATTCGTCAAGGCCAGACGAATTCAACCAAACCCTCGCGCTCTTTTTATATGACCTGTGTGCTTAATCGCTATTATTGACAGTTTAGGTTTGTGGGGGTTTAAAACCCTCGCTATCTTGTTTTATATTTACAGGTGAAACGAAGAAGATAATAGGTGTTAGTGCATGGTTGGAGGGTTTGAACTTTGCGCGCGTTTTACATCATAATGTTTGTTTTTTTTATATAATATTTATTATCCATTCATATTACAAACGCGCATCATGGTTCAGTTGGTTGGAGACGTGTCTTGCAAGCGCTGGCACCTGGGTTCGATTCCCAGGTCCCCCATATAATTCTTAATATTTTTTCTAAAGCAATCTCATGCAGCGCTTGTACCAAAATTCCACCATGCACGCCCAACAACAGCTTGCCATGTGTCCCCAGCTTCCATCCAGTGGCCAGGAGATGAAGACCATGGTGTGTTCCAGTAAACAAGCATACACATGATCCCAGAAAGTCAACGTGGCTTGGAACTTTATTGGGCCTGAATTTCAACAAAAAAACCTCCACTTGGGCCAACATACCCCCTTTGGTTTGCATTTCTAATTTTATTTTCTTTTCTTTTAAATTCTTTTAATTGTTATAATTATTATTATTAATTCACAACAAATTAATTTTCCATAATAAAAATCAGAAAATCAGAATTGTAAATATATTTTAATTATTTATTAATTTCATCATTAACTTATTTTTGTAAATAAATGCTAACAATTAACTTAGCTTAATTTAGTTTTAAATTTTAATTTTTTTCTTAATAAATTAAAATTATATAGAATTAGGTTTTGACATTTTTTAATCATTTTCTTATTATCATCATTATTAATTATTACTATTTTTGTACAAAAAATATAAATTAATTAATTAGTTTAAATTAGGTTAACTTTAACATTTTTATTAATAATTAAAATAAACTTAGAATTAGGGTTTTCTTTTGATTTTTAATTTATTTATTTTCATTAAATACAAAAAACATATTTCTTGTACATAATTAAATAATTAGTACTAGATTCAATTTTAATTTAATGCAAAAGGACAAAAAAGCTCGTAATTTCTCAAAAGGGTCAAAACCCTAAGGACGTCCAGTTTAATTTCTATTTGCGCATTATTTTTTATTTGATTATTATGTAACTGTTTCCGAAATGTAATAGTAATTAGGTTTATTGCTTTCTTTACTTTCCGCACTTTATCAAAAAACGGATCTTTGTTTTTCGGTGATGTATAGACCCGCGCCTTGTAATAGCGTAGCTTTTACCTTTCCGTATTTTATTTTCCGCACTCCTAACTGCTAAATTGCATGAAAGAATGTATGATAATTAAAAACAACTCGTAGCTCACAATTGCATGATCCAAGATAAATGTTAACCCGAAAACAACACACAATGCACATGCCACTTCTAGGGTACGCCTCACTCGTTGCCTCGAAAGTGGTCGTCAAGTATAGGGTGTTTTAGCGGTCGCCCTTATGTCTAAGATCCAGTTGCCTCAAAACGGTTGCCTCGGATTAAAAAGGATCTAGGACATTAGGGTTACTTCTAAGGTGTCCTACTATTGCTTCGGTGACCATAATGTCCCTAATAATCGAATTGACCCGAACACCTCCAACGGTGGTGCTACCTACCTCTCAATAGTGGGATGGCACTATCTTAAGGACTCTTACACAGCCTAATTCCTTAGGGTAGGTAGATGACTCATGGGTACTTGCTCTATTAAAAAACAAACCAAACATATTTTCACACTGACACTTTCAAAAGTTTTCAAACAAATTTTTCAAACACTCTTGAGGACAGATACATGAGTCACTTAGAAATCTTTCAAAAAACGAAACTTTTTTTCAAACCCACACACATTTGAAAAGCAAACATCTTTTGAAAACATAAGAGCAAGTACCTAAGAGCCCGTGGATAACCACTGATAGAAAGGGTGCTAACACCTTCCCTTTCTATAAATCTACCTCCCGAACCGAGAGACATCTCAAAGAAGGAATTTTGCTGTGCTTTTGTCCTTTCCATGTTGGAGAACATAAAAGACGGTGGCGACTCTTGCTTACCACGACATTTCGCGAACCAGCATTAAAAAACAGTCAGTTTTATTTCCACCGATCACAATACCGCTGAAACAAAATGGAACTGTTGCCGAGTATTGGTGTTTATTTGATCATATTGTGATAGCTTCTTTGTTTTTGAGTTTTGTAAATACCGTATATTTTGTCTATCTTCACTTGTTTATATTAATACTTGTATATGTTTACCACACCTGTACACGTTTTCTATACTTGTAAATTTTGTATACCATTGTTTGTTTCCTTTCACGTTTTCTTGTGTGTTGGTTAGGAATAACCGGGTGGAAGAAACTTGGAGGAACATTATTAAATAACAGGCGTCGAGCTTATGATGTAAAACAAGCATGTTTTATTGTTTTTCAGTGTTTTAGTTTAGGTAGTGTAGTGATCTTTGTTTAAACAAGTTGAAATTGGATCAGTTTTAAAATTCTCAAATCTTCACTTTTCAACTTGTTTATTCAATTTCTCCTGGTTGTTTAGTTGTATTAATTCTTTTATTGTTGTTTGGACTCCAATTTTAGTCCGGTAACTTGAATAATTTTAAGGTGATTTTCTGAGTTTGAGTATTTCAACTTGCAGATGTATGGTAATGATAGTTTTTGAAGTTGGTAATGGCCAGTTACTCATTTATTGCTTTCTATAGCATAACATATTTAGGAAACTATTCATTTTTATAATTACCATACCATTCGTTCTTTTTGCATTACTTGCTTTTGATTGAATCACTTTAGTTCCTTTTTTACCCCAAATGTGAGGAAGCTTCCATTATTCATATATGCGGGAGGCCATAATTCTTGTTTTAATTTTATTTTATTATATTTAATCTTTTATTTGCGTTGATTGTATGAAAGCATAAAAGTTATCAAGGCATTTTTGTTTGATTTTAAGCACAACTACCTAGCCAAATAGTCAATTCACCTTGTGAGTGTGTGAGCATTTGTTAACCTCTTTGAGCCATTTTGTCAATGTCCATGTTGTTTTTAAACTTAATGCTTATCTATGAGTGTTTAGTTTTCCTTTTTGGATGGACATTGATTCTTTGTTTTCTTGAACCCTCAACCATTATTTTTATTTGGATTTGTACCTTGCCTTAGAAAGTAGGGAGTATTCACATTAATGTTGGTTGAATTCAAGTTAGGGAGAGCCATGTTTTCTTGTTCATGTGTTGATTGCTATGAGGTTGTGAAAGAGAAAAATAAAAGAAAAAGAAAAAGAGATGGAAAAATAAATAAAAATTTTGAAAAACATAAAAGTATGGAATAATTTTGTGTTAATAAGTATGTGATTAGTTTTTGAAATTTGGGATGAAAAAGAAAGTTGATGGAAATTTTGTGCTTGAACTTTCGTGTGTTGATCACTCCCTTAGGTTTAGGCAAGTTTTTGTCCCAATTAGATTTAGGACTTATCCCTTGTTTTTTAACTAAGCCACATTACAACATTGAAAAGCCCTTGTGATTCTTGTTAGACGATAGGACGTATCTAGAAGGGGGGGGGGGGGGGGGGGGGTTGAATAGATACCTTGATTTTTAAAATTAGTTTTTAAGAAAAACTTGAAGTGCAGCGAAAGCTACCCGGATACACTCGTCTAAAACGATCCTCTATTGAAAAGACCAGATATGCAAAAAACCGAATGGAATGAATCAATGAGAATTATTAACAATTAACTCAACTGTAATTGATCACTTATACTATTTGACTATTGTCAATTACTTCCAATGAAATGTGGAGAAGAAAATACACAAATTTTCACTTTTGGACTTTTATCAAACACTTGGTGTGCTTAATTTCACCAAGTTCAATCTACCTTAATTTGTAGTGTTGAAATCAATTATAGCAATCAAAGTGATTACTATATTTTTTACTAACAGATTTATTGCACTACAAATCAGGACAACTGGAACCACAAGAGAAATTTTTTTTATTATTGCAAATAAACGGTAAAGAGCGAGAACGAAAAATGACACGCGATTTGTTAAGACAGTTCCCCATGTCGTCCTCGCATGGGGTACGTCTGCCCCTAATTCTAGAATTTAGAATTAGAATGGTTACTATTATGATTGCAAAGTTTATACAACAGATAGAAATAGTCACCACAATTCAAAACCAATATGTTAAATTGAAAACTATGCTCCTCTCTTCCTTTGATTTGATTTGAATCAAGTATGTCACCAATCTTTGATAAACCTCTGGTTGTAGCTACCTTGTTGAGAACCCAAAGCGTTTCTCAAACCCTCTGCTCGACTTATTTGATCGCAAGATGATGACCCCAATTCTTCCTTCAAAATCCTTTGATTGTAGCTACCTTGTTGAGCGAACCCACAATTCCTCAATCCATTAAGCACGGCTGAATTTGATGAAGTAAAGAATTGTCAAAAACCACCAAATCCCAATGAGCTTGGAGGACAAAACCCTCAAATTTTATTCAAGAAAAACCCACAATTACTCAAGCCGAACAAGATCGCAATCTTCTACTTCGAACATTGTCAACACACGCTCCGCACCTTGATGGACAAAAATTATTATGTGTAGTTGTCAATGGATGAGTGAGAGGTTGAAGATGATGAGTACCTTGTGTATCTATTTAACTTTTCTTGTTGAAAACCAAATGAAATAACCAAACAAATATATATATATATATATATATATATATATATATATATATATATATATATATATATATATATATATATATATATATATATATATATATATATATATATATATATATATATATATATATATATATATATATGTTATCTAAGGTCAAGACCCAAACTGACAGACTGAAAAACAGTTCTTACGAGCGAGCGTTCGACCTATGAAAAAGAGGGACTCGACCTGAGCATTCTCGTAAGTGCCATATGACAGTGTATACAAGCCATGCGTCGATCTATGCAGAAGGATGACTCAACTTGAGAATTCTCAAAGATACCACATGACAGAGTGCAAGAACCACGCATCGACCGCTCAACGGATATGTGTTGATGCATAGTTCCTAAACATTGCTTCCAGGATGAGTCGACAACATAGTTGACATGAGCAAACCTGAGACTTCCAAAAGGAGCAACTTTTAATCATGCGTCAACCTGAGCTTTCTTTGAGTCGACTCATAGAGTGTAAATTTTCAAAAATGGCAATTCTTGAAGACTTTCATGCTACTTTGTGCACCATATCATCTAGCAACATATCCAACATATTTTTGACATCATTGAAATATTTCCCTCACATACTCCCCCTTTTTGATTATGGCAAAACTTTTCCTTAGCACCATGTATCTAGAATGTTCATCTTGGAGATTTCTACCCCTATCTATGTGCACCCTTTCATTTCATATCATTTGTTCTTGACTTCCACATGCTTCTCCCTCTTTGACAACATCAAAAAGAGTCAAAGCAACATGTTAAAGTAACAGTTATCGATATAAGCAAGGTTAGATCATTATCTACTTTGACAATCAATGGCTCTAACAAACAATCATATAAAGAGATGTTAGAGAAGGGCATAGAAAATAATTAGACACCAACCATAAAGTATGGTTACAAGCCGGTGTTTAATGGAATACAAACATGAAGTAAGTCATAATAAAAAAATAATTAAACAACGAATACAAGCTAAAATTCATGAAATTTGCACAAAAAAAATCAATTTTCATCACTCTCATTTCCTTGTTGTGGTGGAGGATTTGATGGTTGGTTAAAAGGGAAGTGTTGCATGAAATTGTTGGTGAAGTTGTTTTCTTGAGACTCCATCATCCCATATAAAGTATTATATCTTTGATCCTGAATGGTAGAATATGTGGCAAATTATTCACCGTGTACTCTGACACGGTTTGATAGAGTGGAAAGCCTCTCATTCACAAGTGAGGAGTTCTACTCCTATTGAAGGTGCATAGACTCAAGCATATTTATAATGTTAGCATTGTTTCCACCTTTCACTTCATCTTCATTCATGGTAGCAACATTTTCACTTTCCTCATTATCTTTATCTTGTTCCTCCTCACTATCATCTTCTTGCTGTAAGCTCACATTATTACTTCTTATCACATACCTATATCTTTGTTGACTCGCATCCCAATGGTGACCTATCATAGGGAAAGTTTTATGAGTGAACTCTTGATCGGTTGATATTCTTATAAAGGGAATACCCGGAACACCAATAGCGGCCTTGTTGAGGACATGTTGAATAAAGGAAGTGAATCCCAATGTTGTTCCTCTACCCGAATCCTTTAGACTATACATTATGCTTGCAATGTAGTGAGGCCAATTTATCCTTATTTTTTCTTGATAGCATAGATTAAATGTACCTTCGATTGATCAACTCTTGAATTTCCGCCCCTCTTAGGGCGAATGATGCAAGAAACAATCCATTGCAGAACACGGTCAAGTGGTTTCAACGCACCAACTGTAATTGACTTTGGAAATAAAGTGATATTTACAACATTTTCAGAGTATGGTTGTTTCTGCATAGAGTTTAGAGCAAGCTTGAAGTCATATCCTTCAAAGTTATTGGTATCAGTAATTTTTATTGCAATGGGACTTGGAGGAAACAATTCAAATTCCATCCAAATTTTAGAGTTAATAGTGTAAACTTTTTTTTTCATCTTGTATTTAAAAGTACTTCCTTCAAAATTATCTTGAAGAGCATTATAGAACATCTTGATCAACTCTTCATTATAAGCAGTATCACACTCTAGAAAGACCCCTAGTTTCTGAAATCTTAACAGCTCAATAACATGTGGTAGATTTAACCTACCTAGGGTTTACTTGTATACTACGAATTGCTTGACTATTTTTCGTTTACTAAAGTTCTTTGAATAAGAGTCAAGAAAATCATTAGAGAGTATAGATAAAGCTGTTACCGGATCAGGATTCTCTTGAGAGGAAGAACTACCTTTCACCAATCTTCTTTTTGTGGGTCTTGATGAAGCCATGGGAGAAGATTTGAGAAGTTTGAGATTTTTGAGTAAAAGAGGCTTTTAGGGTTTTGAGAGGGATTTGGGAAAATAGAGTGATGAGAGTAAATGTGTATAGATGAGAAGATAAAACACAAATGTCACATAGAAATCCTAAGGTCATTGGTTAGAATGTCGTGCGATGTGTCGACTCATAGAGCCAAAATTTTGAGAAATATAGGTTCCAGTATGCATCGATATCTCCAAAACATAGGTCGATCTAAGTATGCTTATTTTTCAATTTTACACATATTCATGAATTTTAAGACACAATAAAGCATAAATAATCACCTAAGCATAGATCACACATCACAAAGGTCTAAAGACATTTATCATAAGAAATTTAGAATTTTCAAGTTTACCGAATTGCGTTATCAAGAATAGAGTTAGAGTTAGAATGATATTACCTATATGACGCAGGTTGATAATTTGACCTCACAAGTAACTTGATATAAGAGTGTAGATAATTTGTGAGAGTACAAGTATAAATAAGAATAATGCAACTAATGTAGTTGCAACATATCTGAAATATCAAGAACACCAAGTTCCCTACGGGTGTGGAAGAAAGGCTCGGTCGCAAGAGGTTTTGTGAAAATGTCTGCAAGTTGATTTGTGCTATCAACACGCTCAAATACGACGTTTCCTTTTTCTATATGATCCCTAAGGAAGTGATGTCTAATCTAAATATGTTTGGTGCGTGAATGTAAAATGGGATTTTTAGTTAGGTTTATGGCACTAGTGTTGTCACAAAATATCAGAATCTGATCGAGTTTAACATCAAAATCAAGTAATTGTTGTTTGAGCCATAAAATTCAGGCACAATAATTACTGGCTGCAACATATTCTGCCTCGGCAGTTGATAAATCAATGGAAACTTGTTTCTTGCTATGCCAACTTACTAAGGAATTTGAAAAGAAATGACACATACCACTAGTACTTTTCCTATCCAACTTGAAACTGGCAAAGTCGGAATTGTAAAAACAACCCAAAGAGCAATCACTACCCTTAGAGAAGCATAACCCATACTTAGTCGTACCACAAATATACCTAAGTATGCACTTAACGACTTTTAAATGTGACTCCTTGGGATATGATTGATACCTAGCACGCATACATACACTAAACATAATGTTGGGACGAGAATCGGTAAGGTAAAGAAGGGAACCAATCATACCTCTATTACTTTTTACATCAACCGGCTTACCATTTTCGTCACGATCAAGATTAACCACGGTAGGCATTAGAGTGTCAATAACCTTTGATTTTTCCATATCGAATCGCTTTAATAGTTCTTGACAATACTTGGTTTGACTCACAAATGTCCCTTCCTCGAGTTGATTAATTTGAAGCCCAAGGAAGTACTTTAATTCACCCATCATACTCATTTCAAATTCTCCCTGCATCAACTTAGAAAACTCCTTGACCAAGGATGTATTAGTAGAACCAAATATGATATCATCTATATAAATTTGTACTAAAATTGAATGTTTTCCTTGGCGTTTAATGAAGAGTGTTGTATCAACCTTTCCTCTTGAGAATCCTTGTTTTAACAAAAACTTGCTAAGGCGAACATACCAAGCCCTAAGGGCTTGTTTGAGGCCATATAAGGCACGTTTTAGTTTGTAAAAATGGTTAGTGTGATACAGTGGCAGAACCGACTGTTATATACTGGTTTTGCGTTTTTTGTTTGCAAATACGCAGTAAGCAAGAGTCGCCACCGTCTTTTCTTTTATCCAACAAAGGAAAGGGTGAAAATAATAGAAAAATACCTTTTAGAGATGTTTTTTGAGTAAGGGGGTATATTATGGAAAGGGAAGGTGTTAGCATCCTTTCCATCTGTGGTTTTCCACGGGCTCTTAGAGGTTTGCTCATTTTGAAATACCTTTATGCTTTGTGTGTTTGAAAATGTTTTGAAAATGCCTTAGTACGGTGAACTTTGTAATGTTTCTCGGAATAGTGGAGAAAATATACAAAGTGTTTTGAAATGTCTTTTGAAAATTAGTTTTTGTGTAAGTGCAAAAATAGTTTAAGCAAACTTCTAACAGCTATCTACTTTATTACTCGAAAAGGATCGTTCTTTTCCTCTTTTCCTTTAGACAGTGCTATCCTACTATTAGTGAGTAGTTAACCTTGTCGTTGGATGTTGAGGGATAATTGAAGGGACGTTACAGTCACAAAGGCAATTTATGGAGATGCTTTAGCCATTCTGTTTTAGGGATTAGATCATTTACCAAGAAGGAAACTGTAAGGGTCATCGAGGGACTATGATCTTTTGATTTACGGGTCTTTGCTAAAGCATTCCTTCCCCATGACTGTTTTATTGAAGGCAACCAAAGTGGGCGTACCTTAGAGGTGCTTGTGTGTAATTGTGTTCAATTCAGTTATTTTTGTCTTTTTGTTAAGTTTGCTATCGTTTGATTATTAGTCTTATCATACAGGCCTAATTACTAGCAGTTAATATGAAAAGCAGTAAAAAATGCAGCAAATAGAGGTCCTACGCTATTACAACCAAATCGAAAGACAAGTAAAAAGAAAAAAGAAAAGACTTCTTCGATCCATGTCATGGGCTCCTTCGATTCACCATTCTTTGGCCTTCTTTCGATTGGGCTTGAGAATTGGTGTGAATAGCCTTCGATCCAAGGAAGATAATTGCCCTTCGATCCTTGGGAAAGGGAATGCCCTTCGATCAGGAAGGAGATTTCTTCTTCGATCCAGAAGGCTATGGCTTCGATCCAGGAAGGCTATGGCTCTTTCGATCCAGAAGGGAGATGTCTTCTTCGATCCAAGAGGATAATGGGAAGCTTCGATCCAGAGAAGGTGTATCCTTCGGTCTGGGATGCTATACCTGCAAAAGTATGTTAGCGAAATAAAACGCAGGACCTGGGTATCGAAACCCAGGTCCTTTGATCCTGCGCTCGCTGGGTCTTTTCAGGCTATATCTGCAGCAAGTGTTAGCAAACGAAGAACATGACTTGGGTGCCAAACCCAAGCCCTTTGATTCTGTCTAGAATGACAAATCAAATGGAACAACAAATATGGATGTGTTATGCAAATACAAAATTTGACAATTTACCCTCCTTTACCAGTAGTTGGAACCTTTCTGGATGTGGGCAGCTTCGATCTGAAGCTTCTGGGCGTGGATACCTTTTGTTTAAGGGTTTCTTTGGCTTGGATTACTTATGAAAGTTTTGACAACCTTTGGTAGATTTTGTGGGCAGCATATCTCCAACCTTTTCGTCCTCTTTTTCCTTGCAAGCATGCTGCTTATATAGAGTAGGAGTGAGGGGACAAGAGAAGTAATGTTGGTAACGACCGTTTGAATTCCATGAATACCAAAAATTAACCTTGGCCAAGGTTAAAGGATCTTGTCTATTTTTTGAATTTTGCATAATATGTACCTGTCATTCGAATGCTCTCTTTCGAATGGGCTGATGGCCTCCTTCGAATGGCCTTGACTCATCTCCTTCGAACGGCTCTGATGGAGCTCCTTCGAATGACTCTGATTAATTTCCTTCGAATGGTTTTGATTCAGTTCCTTTGAATGTCACTTGTCCAAATCCAATCGAAGGGTATTTATTGAAATGTCAATCAAAGAGTCCTTTCCTACAACAATCGAAAGATCTTGTCCATGCCAATCGAAGCATTTGGAATGTCAATCGAAAGGATTGGCTAAAATTCTAATCGAAGAGCATTGTCCATTCCAATCAAAAGGCTCCTTCAGAATACCAATCGAAGGATCTTTCAGAATGCCAATCGAAAGGTACTTAGAACACCACTTAAAAAATTCCTTTTTTCTTAGGCAAGGGTTTATGGTCAATCATGTAGGGGAAGACCTTGTAAAACATGAGAGGGAAAATTTTGGGGTACAATAGTTGCCCCTGTTCAATCTTCTTAAACCTGAGGATGTAGATTGGCTTGTCTTCCTTTCGTGATCTGAAGGTGGAAGATGATTGAACACTAGAGTGCCCAGAAATTTGTACTCGTCTGAAGTGATACTGTTGGTGAATAATATCGGGAATGGGCTTACAGATGCCATTTGGAAAAGGTGACAGGAGACTGTCGGAGATGGGCTTAAAGATGCCATCTATGGAACATGACGGAGAGTCATCAAAGATGGGCCTAAAGATGCCATCCAGATGAATGTTGATTTCATGGGATATTCCTTTGTGGGAATTCCTACTCTTGCTGTTAGAGAAGACTCCGCTGAGGAATGTTGGTCTCTGTCTTGGAACATAGAGTTTTAGGAGCTTTAGTTGTCTGTTGCTCTACTGGGGAGACATCATTTGATTGAAGAGACGGAAGTGAACTTCTATCTGGTCAGGATCTAGGCTTTATAGTGTCTTGCTGAGGATAATAAGGCTAATTGTCATCTGGTCGTGCTCTAGGCTTCACAGCGACTTACTGGGGAAATGAGATTAAGCTGTTATCTGCTCGTACCCAGGCTTTGCAGTTTGAAGAAATTAAGCTGTTATCTGGTCGGGTCCAGGCTTCAACTTGAATCTGAGGTGTACTATTATCCGGTCGTATCCAGGCTTCGGTAATTTGAAAATTAAGCTGTTATCTGGTCGGGTCTAGGCTTCAACTTGAATCTGGGGTATACTACTATCCGGTCGAATCCAGACTTCATAGTAACTGACAGAGTAAACTGCCATTTGGTCAGATTCTAAGCTTCGCAGCACCTTATACTGTTATCTGGTCGAAATCCAGGCTTCACAATGTCTTAAATTGTTGGTTGACTATTATACGGTAGGGTTCCGGGCTTCATAGTAACTGACAGGGTAAACTGCTATCTTGTCGGATTCCAGGATTCGCAACACTTTATACTGTTATCTAGTCAAAATCCAAGCTTCATAGTGTCTTTGAAGAAGTGAACTACTATCTGGTCGGATTCCAGAATTTGCAGCACCTTATACTGTTATTTGGTCGAAATCCAGGCTTCACAGCGTCTTAAATTGTTGGTTGACTATTATTCGGTTGGGTTCCAGGCTTCATAGTAACCGATAGGGTAAACTGCTATCTGGTCGGATTCTAGGCTTCGCAGTATTTTATACTGTTATCTGGTTGAAATCCAGGCTTCACAACTTTCTTCAACTGGAATGGAAATCAGAGAGATCTTAGTGTCTATCTAACTAAACCAGAGAAGGTCTTGGATTAACTTTGACTAGAATGGAAATCAGAAGAATCTTAGCATCGATTCAGCTGAACCAGACAAAAGTCCTGGAATATCTTCAACTGGAATAGAAATCAGAGAGATCTTAGTGTCGATCTGACTGAACCAGAGAAAATCTTGGGAGGACATATTTCTGCGGAAATTGTTGAAATAGCCCTTCATCAGACGTATCTTTTGAGAAGACTACCAGGTCATATAAGTAGCGATGTTTGTTGATTTGATCCTTCCTTGAAAAAGGTAAAGAGTTAGTCATATGTAATGTCATGATGTATGAAATGCATTGTGATGATGTTCTCAAAATAAATGAGATCATGTTGTATGCGATGTGTATGCACATGCCATGATGTATGAATATGGGATGTTATTGAGATGTTTCCCAGTCTAGGAAAATAAATCTCGCACTACTGCTGGAGAGTATTGGGAAGCTGAATCCCTCATTTCGACTGGGAATGATGAATGGATATGATTTGTCGGGGATTGACTCTGCTTGAGAATAACTCTGGAGGGAGAATGCTTTGTTGGAAAATCTTTCCGATGTAGAGAAATAAACTCTATTGGGGAATGAACTTCCGTAGTTAGATAAATAAACCCTATCTGGGAGGAGGTTTTATAACTGTTTGAAATTATAAAACTCGGCTGGGGAAAACAGACTTCTGTTGGAGAAGGTAATCCCTGTTTGGGGAAGAAGAGGGCGAAACTATGGTTGTTTCTGCTCTATGGGGAACATAGATGTCACGGGGTCGTATGAAATGGTGACTCCGTCTCAAACTGTCTTTGCCCCTGTACCTGTTGGAAGAAGTAACTGTCGGGACTGCAAATGTTTTCAGATTTTGCCCCGTTTCTTAAAGTCATTAGTAACCGTCTTTCTGTTTTTTATGCAAGTATTTGTGAACAGTGATCATATGTAAATGAATATGTCAAAAACAAGTCATTGGACGTTTTTTGCAAAATAAAACATAAAAAGAACAGCAAACAATTTTGAACTTTAAATGACTTGTATTGATTTTTGAAGCTCGCCTATAATAGGCATTTTGTACAAAGATACTGACATTCTAGTAGGAGAACACTGTCGTGAAAAATGAAAACTACACAAAACAATCTACAAAAAGAAAACAGCTATGTGTGATAATCCCATTGAGTTTCAATTCTGCTATTTCCCCTATGTCTTCGAGCGTCTCATCACTTTGCTACTTGTCCGAAGTTGATTGGATTGGTCGGTACCGTTTGAGTCTTGGTAGTTGATACTGAAGTCTGGTCGCAAGGTGATCCAATGGGACATGGTTATACGCTTCAAATCCCTAACTTTTTCCTGGACCGCCCTTTCGGGTCTTCAGTCCACCGGGATACCCTTTTTTGCCCAATCCACCTTTTCAGGCTTTCGACTTTCCGGGTGTACAATTTTTTTTTGTTTTTATCCCTAATTTTTTCCCAAAACCTTTTGGTTCACCGAGACGCCCTTATTTTTTCCTAGGTCAGTCAACCTAGCGGATCTTTATTCATGCGTAGTATATTTTCACTATTTCCACATTAACAGGGTGAGGAAGGTCGTCACCATCCATGATGGTTAGAATCATGGCTCCACCGGAAAATATGCTTTTGATCACAAATGGCCCTTCGTACGTGGGAGTCCATTTTCCCCTGGGATCACCTTGCGGCAGTATGATGCGCTTGATTACTATATCACCCACTTGATACACTTGACGTCTGACCTTTTTGTTGAAAGCCTTGATCATCCATTTTTGATACATTTGACCATGACAAACAGAAGTAAGCCTTTTCGTATAAATCAGATTTAGTTGATCAAGTCGAATCTGGATCTAATCGTCTTCGTTCAAGCCTTCCTCCTTCATGATCCTTAGAGAAGGGATTTGGACCTCAATAGGAAGGACAACCTTCATACCATATACCATAGAATAAGGCGTTTCCCCTGTTGATGTGCGTGCTGAGGTGCGGTAGCCATGAAGAGAAAATGGTAACATCTCATGCCAGTATTTGTATGTCACCGTCGTCTTTTGTACGATTTTCTTGATGTTCTTGTTAGCAACCTCCACAACACCATTCATCTTCGGCCACTAAGGGGAAGAATTATGATGCTGGATCTTTAATTGCTTACAGAGTTCAGTGATCATCGTATTTTTGAGATTTGTACCATTGTCAGTGATGATTCTCTCTAGCACACCATACCGACAAAACAGGTTATGCTTGATAAACCGCGCCACAACATTCTTGGTAACAGAAGCAAAAGAGGCAGCCTCAACCCACTTCGTGAAGTAATCAATGGCTACTGGGATGAAGCGATGCCCATTGGAAGCGGTAGGTCTAATCTCTCCGATCATATCAATGCCCCACATTTCAAAGGGCCATGGAGCCGTCAAGATGTTCAAAGGAACTAGAGGTACACGTACCTTATAAGCATAGATCTGGCATTTGTGACAAGTTCGGGAATGCTGATAGCAGTCTGCTTCCATAGTGGACCAATAGTATCTTGCTCGTAGGATCTTTTTGGCCATGGTGTGTCCACTAGAATGGGTTCCAAAGGTACATTCGTGTAAATCTGCCATAATCCTCTCTGCTCCGCCCTTGTCTACACACCGAAGTAAAGTAGAGTCATCGTTGCGCTTGTAGAGAATTCCATTACTGAGGAAGAACTTCACAGAGAACCTTCTCAGAAACTTCTTATCATTGACAGATGCCCCTTCAAGATATTCTTGAGCCTCGAGATACCTTTTCACTTCATGGAACCAATGTTTATCTGCTATCTCTTCAGTTTCAACCTCATAGCAGTATGCTGGTTCATCCATCCTCTCAATAGTGATTCGAGGGGCCTCGTTATCCCACTTGACCTTGAACATAGATGACATGGTAGCTAGTGCGTCCGCTAATTAATTCTCTTCTCGTGGGAAATGTTCAAAGGTGACCTCTTCAAAGTGTGGAAGCAATGTCAGCACATGTTCTTTGTAAGGGATAAGATTCGGGTGCTCCATATCCCACTCACCTTTGATCTGGCTGATTACCAAGGTTGAATCCCCGAAAACACTCAAGAACTGGATTCTTAGGTCTATAGCAGCTTTGAGACCCATGATGCATGCTTCATACTCCGGCATATTGTTGGTATAGTTGAAGCATAATCTAGTCGTGAAAGGAGTATGACAGCCCTCGGGAGATATGATTATTGCACTGATGCCATTGTCGAGTGCGTTGGAGGCTCCATCAAAAACCATAGTCCATTAGGATCCTTCCTCGGGTCCTTCATCCGATCCAGGTTCTTCATAGTCAGTAACTAACATAATATTCTCGTCCGGGAACTCAAAATTCATGGACTGGTAGTCATCCACAACTTGATGATCCAAATGTTCCGCTAGTACACTTCCCTTGATTGCTTTCTGGGTTGTGTATTGGATATCATATTCGATCAAGATCATTTTCCATCTTGTTATTCTTCCGGAGAGTGCGATCTTCTCGAAGATGTACTTGATCGGGTCCATCTTAGATATCAACAAAGTAGTATGGGTCAACATATACTGTATCAGTCGGCGAGCAGCCCATGCCAAAGCGCAACAAGTTTTCTCGAGCAGTGAGTTTCTTGTTTCACAGTATGCAAACTTTTTGCTAAGGTAGTATATTGCATACTCTTTTCGAATGGACTCGTCATGCTGCCCCAACACACACCCCATTGAGCTATCCAACATTGTTAAGTACATTATCAAGGGTCTTCCTTCAATCGGAGGCATCAGAATTGAAGGCTCTTGAAGTTATTCCTTGATTCTCTCGAAGGCAGTCTGGAATTCGTCATTCCACTTTACACCTGATCTTTCTTCAGGAGTTTGAAGATTGGCTCACAAGTAGCAGTTAAATGGGAAATGAACCTGGCAATGTAATTTAGGCGTCCTAAGAAACCTCTGACCTCCTTCTCAGTTCGAGGAGCTGGAATCTCTTGTATATCCTTCACTTTTGCAGGTTCTACTTAAATAACTTGTCACTGACAATGAAACCTAGGAGTTTATAAGACCTTACCCCGAAGGTGCACTTGTTCGGATTTAACCTCAGCTTGTACGTCTTTAACCTATCAAATAGCTTTTGTAGATGATCAAGGTGCTCTTCCTCAGTTTGAGACCTAGATATCATGTCATCAACATAAACCTCTATCTCATTGTGAATCATGTCATGAAACAGAGCTACCATGGCTCGCTGATAGGTTGCCCCAGCGTTCTTCAACCCAAACGGCATAACCTTGTAACAGAAAGTTCCCTATTGCGTGACGAATGTTGTCTTCTCCATGTCTTCGGGTGCCATCTTAATCTGATTGTAACCAGAGAAACTGTCCATGAAGGAAAAGATCTTATGTTGCGCGGTGTTATCAACCAGAATGTCAATATGGGGAAGCGGAAAGTCATCCTTGGGGCTTGCCCTGTTCAAATATTTGTAGTCCACACACATTCGTACCTTGCTGTCCTTTTTAGGCACCGGGACCACGTTAGCGACCCATTGGGGATAAGAAGTGACAGCTAGGAACCCAGTGTTGAACTGTTTCATAACCTCTGCTTTAACCTTCTCTGACATTTCAGGGCGCATACGACGGACATTCTGCTTTACCAAAGGGAAAACTTCTTTAGTTGTCAGATGATGAACCACAATATTCGTGTCCAGTCCTGGCATGTCTTCATATGAACAGGCAAATATCTCGACATAATCATGCAACATGTGTATCAACCGCTGTTTGATACGAAGCTCTAAACTTGCACCTATCTTGACTTCTTTTTTGTTCTCTTCTGTGCCCAAATTCACTGTCTCAACCGACTCTTCATGAAGTTGTATAGCCCTTTCCTCCTGTTGTAACAGTCTGGCAAGTTCTCCGGGCACCTCACAATCTTCCTCACCTTCGTCCTCAGCTTGGTTGATCAGATTTTCAAAGTCATAACCGGTAATACATAACTGTTATCAATGGGATCCAGAGTGGATATGGATCTGCAGTTTGATACGTGAGTGTGTGTAAGAGCATGGTTGTATAGGCAAAGTAAAAAGAAAAGAAAAAAAACAGAGAGCGCAAAATTTGTATGCATAAACGTCCAATGCTTTATTAATGCCATATGAAATTGGAATATGATAGCCCTCACAAATAAACCATTGTGACCTGGGTAAGACACATGGTCGTAAAGTTTATACTATTTAATTATTTCATATCCAAAAAACAAAAACACAATTACTTCTGAACAAAAGTAATCGGTACAAAGTCTCTTTCTGTCCAGTTACTGAGTCCACTGTTGGCAGTATAGAAGATCCAGTTGTCCATGTCATCGTCACCATCACTGTCTTATAAGGCATTGACCCCATGATTGCTGATACGGAGGGGAGGTCCTCCAACACGATCATGGAGAACAACCCTTTGAGCCCCTGAAGAGAAACCTAAGCCAAACTTGTCAGACTTGTATGGTATGTCAGGGAGCTGACCCCAGATGGTAGATCCACCTTCTTCAATAACTGCTTTTGCATCCTTGAGAGAAGCCATCTTCAAGGGAGGTCTGGTAATCTTTGGCAGATTGGTGACAGTTCTAGTTGCAGCCATAGTCTGAGGTACCTCTTCGAAATTCTGACACGGAGTCTCAATGAACTCTCCATCCATTTCTACATACCTAAAGGAGTTCTGGTGACTGACCATGTATTCTTCCTCACCGTGTACTGTGACAATCTTTCCTTTTACCAGGCACTTCATCATATGATGCAGAGTAGATGTGACAGATCCCTCCCCATGGATCCAAGGGCGACCCAATAAACAAGAATATGATGGTTTGATATCCATCATGTAGAAGGTAGAGTCGAAATTCTGCGAACCGACTTTTATGGGGATGTCCACCTCCCTGTGCACCATTCTCTTTGAGACATCGAAAGCCCTTACCACTATGTTGCTGAGTGTTGTACCCCAAACTTTTCCCTCTCATTTTCTCAAGGAATCACCCTGGATCCTCAGGTTTTCTTCCATCCAATTCCAAGCTTTGAATTACAAAATTTTCAAGAAAGTTGCCCACAAGGGCAAAATGGTAATTTTCACACTAAAAAAGTCAAACTTTGGCTTTTTGACCAAAACCAAGTTTCAAGAATCATATTTCATCAAGACATGTTGAAATATGAAGTTTGTTTCATCAAGAAAATCAAAAGTCAATTTATTAAGGGAAGAGTCGAAATTTTAAAAACTTAGAACTTTTCTAAGTGTTTAAGAAGCATGACAAAACTCAGAACTTCTGGCCAGACTTTCACCTTGATGCAATTTAATTCTGGATCAGCCTCTGACATAAGATTTATAGACCCCCACAAGATCTAGAATGTTGTTGAACAAAGCTTCTCCTAGAAATGCTGGAATTTCAAGTTATAACTCCTCATAGACACGTCCTTGAAACTGAAATACTCAGCAAATTCTGGACACTTTCAAGACAGAGTTTGGTCAGAACTTCTGGGCAAGTTTGCACGAAGCCTCAGCCAGAGTCTGCAAGGGTAAATCAAAGAAGTTTATAAAGCGTGATACAAAGCTTCCTGGAAAGTCTGAAAGCTCCTTCAGAACATGCTGGAGCCAGAAGATAAGAAGATCAGAAGATTGGATGCTACGTTGAAGCAGGGCTTCTAACCCAGAGTTTTCAAAGGTAAATCAAAGAAGGTTACAAAGCGTACTACAAGCTTACTGGAAAGTCTGAGGGATCCTTTGGAGCATGCTGAGGCAACAAGATACAAAGATCAGAAGTTGGATGTTTGTTCTAGGTTACGTTGAAATGGAACTTCTGATCCATAATTAAGCAATGATGCAAGATCTCACATTACAAGATTTCTGATTTTGACAAATCTCATCATCATTTAATGCTCATTTAATGCTCACAACCACTTTTGAGTCTTTATCCAAAGGATCTCCCCGCGTGTCGCATAGAAATACCCTTGTTATCCTTAAAAGCAACTTTTTTACAGGAATATGTGAGCGTCCATGCGTTACTTTTTTGCTTGTGGGTTTACTTTTCCTTAATCCCCGCTTGCTAATCCAGTCTAGGCTAAAAAAACTATCAACTATCACACCTTTTTTGAACTTGCTTCAAGAACAAGTCAGCATCTAGCGTATGACGTTGGCGCTACTTGACCTCTCCAAAACTACAAAATCTTTGCCTATAAATAGAACACCTTTGGCCATTGAAAAGAGGTCGAAAAATTTGAGAAAGAAAAGCCTTGAACCCCTGCCAAAATCCAAAGAGTTCCAAGAACTGTAAACACAACACACAAGACCTGCTAACTTTTGATTCCTTGCATTCAAACTCCATTTGTTCTCAAATATTTCTTGACTAAAACCATCCACACATTTTCTGATTCACATATTAGAAACTGCCCTAACTCCTGCATTAATACTACCTCATATTCTCCATCCATCTACTCAAAGAAATCACAACATCACCTCTTTGATGTACCGGAAGTTGAGAACCTCCATCCTTCTGAGTACGTGAAGAAGTTGCTCAAAACCTCACCAGAATTCAGGACCAACCTCTATTCCATAGAATCTTTTCAGCTGCAAGGTAAGCTTCTGATGACTCTTATCACGTTACTTAAAGCATTACCATATTTACATGTTGAAAAATACAATGTAGATATCATGTTTCTGATGTTGTACATATTCTGAGATTTCATGCATCTGCCTGCCTAAGTAGGGAATAAATCAGTTCAGAACTTCTTGAAGAAATTAGAACTCAGAATTAGGATCTGCAAATTCATACTTGCTTCTGATTTATAGTTCTGATATTTCTTATTTCTGAAACACTATGACACCAGCTATAACTGTCCTATGCATATCTTCTGTTTTGTGGAGAAATGACCAAGTTACATATGTTCTGACTAGCATAGAGAGAGAGAGAGAGAGAGAGAGACTAAGATATGCCAACAGTATCAGAACTTCTGGAGTCTGTTTTGTTGCCAGTAGTATCAGAACTTCTGAAAACTACTGCGTTCCCAGTGGGCTCAGAACTTCTGACTTGACATATTTTCACTAACAGGATTTCTATTTTGCAGTATGCCAGAGTCAGAACTTCTGACCTCATTTAATCAACAATATGCTGATTATTTTTTCCTTTTCTCATTATTTCTACTATCAATTTCTATTCCATTAATCAGCAAACATCAAAAACATTTCTTTCACACTTTATTTTATTTCTTAAAAAAAAAAAGATCAAAAGTATTTTCTTAAAATAAAACAAGTTCATTTCACATTTTCTTGTACATTCTTATAGATTTCAATATGGTTGTAATAGTAACTTAGGACTTATTTTCACTTGCAATCCCCATTTGTAAATATGTACCCCCATCCCCTAAATATTGTAATAGCGTAGGACTTTACATTTTTGCATTTTTATTACTTTCACATGTTATTAATAATTAGGGTGTGTATGGCAAGATAAAACCAATAAGTAGACCACTAAAAATCAAAGACAAACGCATGCAATCAAACACACTTGCACACATGCACCCCTAGGGTAATCTCACTTGTTTCCTATCGGAAAATAGTCATGTCCCTCGAAACATGGGCGTTTTAGCAAAGACCCTCGATAAAAGATGGCAGTCCCTCGATGACCCTCGATGTTTCCTTCGGTAAACGATCTAGTCCCTAAAACGACATTGCTAAAACATTCCATGAGTTGCCTTCTATGACTATTCAAACGTTCCAACACTCGTCCCTTCACATCCAACGATAGGGCTTCTTACCAAATCAATGGTAAGAAAGTAGCATCTAAAGGAGGAGGAAAATCACATCTAAGACCTTTTGAGTAGGTAGATTATTTTTGGATACTTGCTCAATTTCGAAATAAACAACCTTGTTATTTTCAAAACAAACACATGCACTTTCCAAACATTTTCCAAACATGAAATATTTTCAAAAGCTCAACACCTTTGTATACATTCTTACGAACGAGAATCATTACAAAAGTTTGCCTAAACGATGGCGCCTTTTCAAAATACTTTCAAAAACCACACAAAGCATGATTTCAAACAAAAGCAAGTGATCTAGCAAGTAACTAAGAGCCCATGGAAAACCATGGATGAAAAGGGTGCTAATACCTTCCCTTTTCATAATCTACCCCCCGGACTCAAAAACATCTCTAAAGGTATTTCCTATGCTTTTTCACCTTTCCTTTTTTGGATAAAAGAAAAGTCGGTGGCGACTCTTGCTAAACCGCAAAATTTGTGAACACAAATGCAAAACACCTCAAGTCAGTTCTCCCACCGTATCATAGAACTGGCGACTCTGCTGGGGAATTGTCCTAAAAAAAGTGGGGTTACCTTTGGTTTAGATCACATTTATTTGCTTACATTGTTTGATTTGTTTGCTTTACATTTTGGTTCTTTGTTTGGGTTTGAATCCTCTACCCGGATTTGGGATACATTATAGGTAAGTAGAAATCCATTGTGGAAACTGTGCGAGGTATACTGACATGGTCTAAGCAATAGCTGCGTTAGTGCGACATATTTGTGGGTACCGGAAGCCTTTGAGTTAATCAAAGAAAATACGAGGCCGCTGAGTGATGTCATGAAGCACTAATGAACTTCTAGAACCTTACTTAACTAACTTGGCCTTTAGGATGTAGTGAGATGACCGGCTTTGGTGCAGTCCGAAGTTTGTAGATACTCGATACTACACTCATTGAGGTTTGGTTTCATGGGATATTTCGGTCGCCATTAAAGAGGCTTGAGCTGAAACAATGACCAAGGAAACAATCCAGTGATATTGAGCTCCTTATAACCCGGTTACTATTACTAGGACAGGTTTAAGCCAACTAGCTTCAAGAGGGTACTTACCTATAAAACTCCATGCAAGCCTAAACTAAGGACTTGTTTGCTTTGTTTTGTATATACATACTTGTACATAACATATTGGACATCATGAGCATCATATACATCCACTAACCATTTCAAGGATTTTGGGGATTCATCTTTATTCTTGTTTTGTAGGATATGGAGTCACTTCGCAGGAAAACTATTCAAGTCAACCTTGTGAAAATTCCTCCACAACTTAAGGATCTAGCATCAAGGATCCCTAAGAACTCTCCATTCACCGAGAGGCATGGTCGTCTACTAAACTTGGTCACCTCCAACACAGTTGAGGATATGATGAATGTGCTCTTCTAGTTCTTTGATCCTTTGCACCATTGCTTCATATTTTCCGACTATCAACTTGTGCCTACTTTGGAATAATTCTCCCAACTCTTGAGAATTCCCATTCTCGATCAACTACCTTTCAATGGTACGGAAAGAGACCCAAAGCCCAAAGAGATTGCTCAAGTTCTACACTTGCACTTTGTGATACAGTGGCAGAATTGACTGTTTTAGAAAATGCTGGTTTATGTTTTGCGTTTGTGTTTGCAAAATGTCGCGGTAAGCAAGAGTCGCCACCGACTTTTATTTTATCCAACTGGAAAGGAAAAGCACAGAAAAATTCCTTTTTCGAGATTTTGAGTACGGGGGGTAGATTATAGAAAGGGAAGGTGTTAGCACCCTTTCTATCCATGGTTTTCCATGGGCTCTTAGGTACTTGCTCATCTTTTAAAATTGCTTGTGTGTGTTTGTTTTGAAAAGTTTCGTTTTACTTTGTTTTAACCCTTTCTTCTGTCTTCAAGAGTGTTACAGAGTGTTTTTGAAAACTATGTCTGAAAAAAGTGTTTGGTGTGAAAAAGTTTGTTTTGAGCAAGTACCTGCTAGCATCTACCTACTCGAAAAAAAGATCGTTTATGTTATCGTTTCCTTTAGACAATGCTATCCTACTATTGAGAAATAGGAAGCACCGTCGTTAGAGTTGAAAGGGTCAATTCGTAAGGGACGTACCATCACTAAAGCAATGTTAGGACGTCTTAGTAATAACCCTAGAGTCTTAAGATCATATTCGAGGCAACATTTCCGAGGCAAAATTTCCGAGGTAACATTTTCGAATGGGACTTTTGATCTTTGGTTAGACAAGAGGGTAACCACTAAGACACCTTATACTTAATGATCGTTTACCGAAGGCAACCGAAGTGAGAGTATACCCTAAGAGTGCGCATGTGCGAGTGATTTGATTTCAAGTTATTATCTTTGCACATTAGGGTTTGCTAGCCATTTTAAATTAACATGCAATCTTGTCATACAATCCTATTATCATACATCTAACAGTTAATATTTGCGAGAATTAAAATGCGAGAAATAAAAAACAACGCTATACAAGGCTTCGGGGTAGGGATTAATTACATAGCCAAAAACCCATGAAAAACGATAAAGAAAAGGAAATCCTAATTAAACTATTACATACCATGAGCAGTTACATTAATATTGCAAAAATAGTAAACGCGTGCGATGAATCAAAGACGAGAGAATTAGGGTTTTGACCCCAATTACCTAATTGTTATTTCAAGAAAAATCATATTTTGTGGTTTTTGATTATTTTGAGAAAACAAAGTTTAATTGAACCAATAAAAAAAACTATTTGCTAATTAATTTAAATTTAAGAAAAATAATTAAATCAACCTATTTTTGTATTTTTGTTTTATTTGAGAAAAGAAATAAAAATTAAATCAAGCTAACCCTAATTTTTTCTAATTGATTTTAATTATTTACACAAAGTTAGAATTATTCCAAAATTAAATTAAACTAACATTAAATTAAATTTGAATAATAAAAAAACCTAATTCTAAATTTTTGAAAATTGATTTTATGATTTTTTTGTGAAAAAAAAGAAATTATTTGTGTTAGAAAATAATTTAAACAAATTAAATTAAATAATAGAAAAATTAGAAAAGAAAAAGAATGGGCCTGAGGTAAATAGTAAAAGGAGGGGGTGCTGATGGCAAATCTGAGCCCAATAAGTGCCTGGCTCGTTTGACCTTCCAGATCCTGTGTGTACGCTTGACCTATGCGTATGGTGGACCCTCATGTGAGAAACCTTGGATCTGGCACGTTGATGATCTGATGATTTAATGCCGATGACGTATGATGGTCACATGGGGCACCTGTGCACCTGATTATACAAGGAAAAACAATATAAGGAAAATATGGGGACCTGGGGATCGAACCCATGCCCTTAGACATCCTTCCACTGCGCGCTTGCCAACTGACCTGGTTGTGTTAGTTGTATAACAAATAAAAAAATAATATTATATGATAAAACAATAAAGCTAAACTCTGAAACGCACGCAGATTTAAATGGACGAGTCATGGAACGCCATGTTATCCTTCTTCTTCCTCCCACCGTTGCTAAAAGTTTCTTGACTTTTACCTACGGTCACCTGGGTGTAGGTGTAACCCTGTGCCTTTCCAAAATTTCATACATGCATGATAAATGAAAAACAATGGCACCAATCAACTCTTTGCAACCTCACAAGCATCATGGTACCATTATCCATGGCCAATTGTTCATGTACAGAAAAACCCTAAAAACGAAGCAAGAACCCTAACTATGGCATCTTGGTGTATAGTGAGTAAAAACGCAATTAAATATGACCATTAGCTTGCAAGCATCATAAGATTTCAGAATATATCAATGAATCATGCTAAATGTGCCAGAACTATGATATTCGAATTCAAGAAAGTATGGAAATTGTGTGACTCTTACAGTTCATTTCAAGGCGTGGAGAAGCTTGCTAGTGATTGAACTAGGATCCTAGGACGTCCAGCAAAAGATTAGGATTACTAGAATGCCTTGAATTGACCTGGAATATGGAAATCAGTTTACCACTTTTCTCCAATTTTTTGAAACTTGCTCTCTCTTCTACACGTCTCCAATCCCTTTGTTTATGGTCTGCAAATGTTCCTTATGTACCCTAGAACGAATTAGGGTTGCAAACTTGTATCAAATCTTTTCCAATTAAGATCATTGATTCATGATTTGATCTTTTGTGCAAATCTTTCCAAATTAAGCAAAATGTAATCTTTTGTATCCATATGACCCTTGCACGATCTGATCTTACTTCCAGCTGTATAATAGACCTAAACATGCATAAAATCTCAAGCTTTGATTAGTTTTTGATATTTTCATGATTTTATTTTGATTTTACTTGATTTAATTGAAATAAAATCAAAATAAATAACAAAAATAAAATAATGACAAGTGGAAGGGATCATGGGTCATGGGTCATGTTACAAACTCAGTGCAAGCATAAAAAGTTGGGCCCATTTGACAAAAATTGCAACTTTGGCCACATTTGACTTTTGGCAATTTTGTAAAAAGGGTCAACTTTACCAATGCATAACTCCTTCAATTTTGACCCTAGACACGTGTTCTTGGACTTTTTAGAAAACTTAAGATTTCCTATAAGCAACCCTTTTAGTCTCATCTCAATTGACTCTTCCATGTTCATGTATGAATCTTTGACCCAAAATGTGTTTTTGTTGACTTTCCAAAATGACCTATAATGTCCAAATTCACATCTTCTTGTGAGTGTATATTTTGAACTTGGGAGATGAAGATGGATTGTAGGAAATTTCATCCTCTTCAAAATGAGCTTTGGATGGGTCATTTTTGATAAAGTGTTAGAAAGTTATGCTTGGTCAAAGTTGAGTTGACTTTTCTTGCAAAACCCTAATTTAGCAACTTTTGGGTTTTGATGAATTGTGAGCAATCCTTGAGGAATCATGATCAACCCTTGATCAAATGATGAATAATACTTCAAAATGGGGATGTTGACCAAAAATCTTGAGGTTTGACTGTATGTGGGCCACAGTTGACTTTTGCCCTAACATAGTCGATTTTCAGGCCTTTGAGCAATTGACTGAGCAAACTTCCTCTGCAAGACTTGAAACTTGACATGGATGATCTTGAGAACATATTAGGACAATGGTGAGAATTTGGGATCCTTTGGACTCAAGCATCTTGGTGCAAACTGAAAACCTAATTTGAGGTAGACTACTTTAGGAGAGAGTTTGTCTGGTTAACCCTTGGACTTCCTTGAGCAATTTGAGGACCTCACTTGAAATGTATTGAGAAATATGGGAGGGAAAATTTTGGGGTACAACAGCTGCCCCTGTTCAATCTTCTTACAACTGAGGATGTGTATTGGCTTGTCTGCCTTTCGTGATCCGAAGGTGGAAGATGATTGAACACTAGAGTGCCCAGAAATTTGCACTCGCATGAAGTGGTGTTGGTATCGCGATATCGGGAATGGGCTTATAGATGCCATTTGGAGGTTGATGTCGGAATATGGGCTTAAAGATGCCATCCGAATAAGTGTCGATTGCTTAAGAGATTCCTTTGCGAGAGCCCGTACACCTGTTGTTGAGGAGGACTACGCAGGGGAATGCTATTTGGTCGTGCTCCAGGCTTTACAGTGACTTACCGGGGAGATGAGATTAAACTTGCTATCTGGTCCTCTTCCAGGCTTCGCAATTTCTCAATTCTTATTTGGTCGTGCTCCAGGCTTCAAAAGGAATCAAGTGGTTATCTGGTTGCATCCGGGCTTCAACTTGAATTTAAGGCTTACTAATATCCGGTCGATTTATGGGCTTCATAGTAATTGGCCGAGTAAACTGCTATTTGGTCGAATTCCAAGCTTCGCAGTACCTTATATTGTTATCTAGTCGATTTCCAGGCTTCAGTATCCTTTACTGTTATCTGGTCGTGTGTAGCGGTGAAAATCGGAGATCAAGCTATTAATTAACTTGACTCACAAAAAGCAAGAGTCGCCACCGCGCTTTATTATTTCCAAGGGAAAAGGGAAAAGAGTGAAATAAAACCCTAAAAAACATGCAATGTAAGATAAAAAGTAATACAATGCGTTTTTGAAAAGAGATCTAAAGTCCGGGGGTTGGTTATGCAATGGGAAGTGTGATCGGTGGATCTGGAACTGACTGTTTAACACTGGTTCGCGAAATGTCGCGGAAGCAAGAGTCGCCACCGTCTTTTATTTTCTCCAAATGGAAAGGACAAAAGCACAGAAAAATTTCTTATAGAGATTGCTCTCGGTTCGGGAGGTAGATTTATAGAAAGGGAAGGTGTTAGCACCCTTTCTATCCATGGTTATCCATGGGCTCTTAGATACTTGCTCATTTGTGTTTTCAAAATTGTTTGTTTGCTTTTCAACTGTGGGTTTAAAAAAAGTTTCTTTGAAAGTTTCAGTTCGACTCTTGTATCAGTCCTCAAGAGTGTAATCTCAAGCCTCAACTCAACTTTAGTTTTGATGAAAGACAAACAAGCTAGTTTGATGAAAGACAAACAAGCATTATGGAAAGAAGGAAAAGAAGTGGAAATCATCTTAAAGCATCATTCACTCAAAGCTTCAAGGAACTTGGCAAGCAATCAAGTATATCAATTCTAAATTAAACTACATTGATTAGAAATGCTCAAAAATGATATACACACTTGCCACATCACTTCAAGTATATTTCAAAACAATTTTTAAGTTTTTCTCTGCTGTAAATCGATTAACATCTTGTGTAAATCGATTTACACATGCTTTTTTCAAAAACTGTTTGCTCCTGCCAGCAATCGATTTACAGGTTGTGTAAATCGATTGATCACAGAACAAACTGATTTTTTAACACTTGTAAATCGATTGACACAACATGCTAATCGATTTACACTTCAAACTTTTTGAAATTCTGAACGTTACAAACTCGTGCAATCGATTTGCATGTTATGTTAATCGATTTGCACATTGAAAATTTTGAAAAATCTGAAATGGTTTCAAGATATCCTTCATACCTTTTCTCCAATAGTTGCATGATCAAACATTGCATCTTGTCAAGTTTCACAAACAGAAAAGTGTCCTTTTGGAAAGGTATCTTGATTACTATATATTGCAAAATATTTCAAATCATAAAAATCTCTTCTCCTGCAATAAAATCTGAACTTTGTAAAATATTCAAACTTCATATTTCTTAACTTTTAAGAACAAAGATTTTCTGCACTTTCACACATATAAAGAACAGAAATCTTTGAGCATTATCTAACCATTGTGTTACAGTTTGAATTGCTTACAAGAGAAGAAAGAAGAAACTTCAAAGAAGTCACTCTAAGTGATCAACATCTTTCAAGAAATCATACTTCATAAAAACATACAAAGTGTAACTTATTTCCAGGATTGTTGGAATTAAGTATTAGATTACTTTTGTTCCTTGTTGTCCATTATTGGAAACAAGAGGTATCTTTTGAGAGGATTGTTCTCATTAGACTTATTGGAAATCCAAGAGGGTGTTCTTGGTTATTTGTTAGGTTCTTTAGTGGATAAGACTAGGAAGAGTCTTGTAAAAGTTCTAACAATATAGTAAAATCTCTTGCGTGTTTGCAAGGGGACTGGACGTACTTCCGGGTTGTGGAAGGAACCAGGATAATTCTCCGTGTCTCTTTACTTTCTGCACTTTACAGTTTTCAAAGCACTAAATCAAAACCAGAAAGTATAAAATAAGTCAAAAATCGACCATCACCTAATTCACCCCCCCTCTTAGGCGCAATCTTAATCTTACAATTGGTATCAGAGCAGGTTATAGGTAACCTGCTCCTAGAGATCCAGTATGGCTTCCGCAAATCATCAACCAGTTTTCAGAGATGGTGGTAGTAACAACAAGCCTCCTCTATTTTGTGGTGAATATTTTGACTTTTGGAAAATACGCATGAAGGCGCATTTAGAAGCACAAGGAGAGGAAGTATGGGATGCTGTTGAAAATGGTCCATTTATCCCAATAACGGTAATCAATGGCGTTGGGTCTGCAAAGCCCAAAACTGTATGGGACGACGATGATAAAAAGAAAGTTCTCTATGACAAAAAGGCAATAAACCTTCTTCAAGGTGCTCTCAGTATGGACGAATTTTTTCGTGTCTCAAACTGCACAACAGCAAAGGAAATTTGGGATACCTTGGTTCAAACTCATGAAGGAACGGCTGAAGTAAAAAGATCAAGGCTAAATACCTTGAGTCAAGAATATGAACTATTTCGAATGCAGCCCGGAGAATCCATTCTTGACTTACAAAAGAGATTTGTGCATTTGACAAATCACTTAATTGCTCTTGGTAAAACCCTGTCAAATGATGAACTCAACTTGAAAATCCTTAGATCATTGACTAGGGAATGGCAACCAAAGGTAACGGCAATCTCGGAAAAGAAGAGTCTCTCCGCAATGACTTCCGCTACATTATTCGGCAAACTTCAAGAATACGAAACGGAACTCGGTAGACTTGAAAAACATGAGAATCTAGAAAAGAAGTCCAAAAACATTGCCTTAAAAATTGATTCAAAAGAAGTGGTAAAAGAAGACAATCCGGAAGAAGATGAAAATTTCATGCTTCTAGTGAAAAGACTTGGAAAGTTTTTTGGCAGAAATGACAAAGGCGGATCTCATGCACATAAGAGAAAGCACTTCAAGAAAAGAGAAGCCTCCACATCAACTCAAGATGTCTCATGTTATGAATGTGGAAAGCAAGGACACATCAAGCCAAACTGTCCAAATCTCCCAAAGAAAAATGGATTCAAAGGAAAGGACTCAAAACAAAAGAAAGCCTACATAGCATGGGAAGATAATGATATGAGCAGTTCATCGGAATCGGAAAGCGACGAATGTGCAAACTTAGCCTTAATGGCATCGCATCACTCCGACAATGAAGAAGAGGTTAGTAATGAATTTAATCTTTTTGATGATGATGTTCAAGGTGCAATTGATGAACTCTTGAAAGAATGCAAAAGTTTATACAAAAAGGTGTCAAAACAAGAAAAAGAACTTCTAAGTTGTCTAGAAAAAATTGACACCATGACTAAAGATTTTGATCTTCAAAAACAAAATTTTATAAAAGAAAAGGAAAACTTTGCATGCTCCAAGTGTGAATCAAATGTCTTTCAAATTGTTCAATTGAAAAGAGTCATTGAACGATATGAAAAAGGACAAATAGGATTGGAAGGATTACTAAGCCAACAACGTTATCCTAATGATAAAAGAGGTCTTGGTTATGTGAATTCTAAGAAACCAAGTAACAATCCCACTGTTTTTGTAAAGGCTAGTAATAGTTCCAATCCCAAGAAAGTAGAAAAGAAGCAAGTTGTTCATAATCATCAAAAGAAAAAGGCTAATGTATCTAAAAGAAAACAAATGCCTAGATACAAGAGTAAATTTGTTCCAAATTGTTTTTACTGTGGTATTATTGGACACACACCAAATGCATGCTATATTAGAAATTTCAGTATGGCTAGTGGACATTATGCATGGGTGAAAAAGGGAACTAACTATGAAGGACCCAAGGCAACTTGGGTACCTAACAAGAAATAATTTGTTTTTGTAGGTATGCTTGAAATCCACTTCAAATGTTTGGTATCTTGATAGTGGATGTTCAAAGCATATGACAGGAGATGTACACCAATTTTCATATCTAGTACATAAAGCCAAAGGGTATGTCACCTATGGAGACAACACCAAAGGAAAGATTCTTGGCGTTGGAATAGTTGGCACACCTCCATCCATTCAAATTGAGGATGTTCTCTATGTTGAAGGATTAAAGCACAACCTTCTTAGCATAAGTCAACTTTGCGATAGAGGGTTCAAGATCAAATTCAACAAAGAAGAATGTCTTATTATGGATGAGGCAACCAATGAGGTAAAACTCAAAGGTATAAGATCTAACAATATTTTTGTGATTACTCTAGATGATTTGTCTATGAAGGTACAATGTCTTATGGTAAACAACAATGACGCTTGGTTATGGCATAAGAGGATTGCTCACATTCACATGGAGCACTTGAACAAATTGGTTAAGCATGACTTAGTTATTGGTCTACCAAAGATGAAGTTCATCAAAGACAAATTATGTAGTGCATGCCAAAAGGGCAAACAGAACAAATCAACTTTCAAACCAAAGAATGTGGTTTCAACAACAAGACCACTTCAATTGTTGCACATGGATCTTTTTGGTCCATCTAGAACAAGAAGCTTTGGAGGTAACATTTATGCATTAGTTATTGTAGATGATTTTTCCCGCTTCACTTGGACTTTGTTTTTAGTACACAAGAATGAAGCATTCAAGGCATTCAAGAGATATGCAAAACAAGTTCAAAATGAGAAGTCATCAAAGATAACATCAATCCGAAGTGATCACGGTGGAGAGTTCCAAAACAGTCTATTTGAAGAATTTTGTGAAGAAAATGGGATCTTCCACAATTTTTCAGCACCAAGAACTCCACAACAAAATGGAGTAGTTGAAAGGAAAAATAGGTCTTTGGTGGAACTTGCTAGAACCATGCTAAGTGACTCAAGTTTGCCTAAATATTTTTGGGCGGATGCGGTAAGCACGGCATGTTATGTAAGCAATCGCGTGATCATAAGACCTATACTAAAGAAAACTCCATATGAGATCTACAAAGGAAGAAAACCAAATATCTCTCACTTTCATATTTTCGGGTGCAAATGTTTTGTCCTTAACAACGACAAAGACAATCTCGGTAAGTTCGATGAAAAATCGGATGAAGGTATCTTTCTTGGTTACTCCCTTTCTAGCAAAGCTTTTAGAATTTACAATAAAAGAACTTTAACTATAGAAGAATCAATGCATGTTTCTTTTGATGAATCTAACACCTCCAAGGAGGAAGCTGCTATTTGTGATGATGATGATTCTATAGATTTATCTCATGAGATTTCCTGCGGAGATGGCAAAATTGTCAATCCGGAACAAACACATGAACTTTCACATCAAAATGAAAATGATGATGATCTTCCTCAAGAATGGAGAACTCATCGTGATCATCCAATTGACAATATAATTGGAGATATTAGCAAAGGAGTATCTACTCGACTAAATCTTAAGGATGCATGCTTAAATATGGCGTTTGTATCTCAAGTTGAACCTACTAAAGTGGCTCAAGCACTAGAAGATGATCAATGGATCCTTGCCATGCAAGAAGAGTTAAACCAATTCGAGCGGAATGAAGTTTGGGAACTTGTTCCTAATCCAGGAAATAAACGTATCATTGGAACCAAATGGGTTTTCAAAAACAAGATGGATGAAAATGGAATAATCACTCGAAACAAGGCAAGACTAGTTGCTCAAGGATACAACCAAGAGGAAGGAATTGATTTTGAAGAAACTTTTGCTCCGGTAGCACGTTTGGAAGCAATAAGACTATTACTTGCATATGCATGCTCATTGGACTTTGAACTTTTTCAAATGGATGTAAAAAGCGCATTTCTCAACGGATTCATAAATGAAGAAGTCTATGTAAAGCAACCTCCCGGATTTGAAGACTTCAAACATCCGAATCATGTCTTCAAACTGAAGAAAGCTCTCTATGGGCTGAAGCAAGCACCAAGGGCTTGGTATGATAGACTAAGCGCATTCCTATGTGAAAAAGGGTTTGTAAAGGGTAAAGTTGATACCACTCTCTTCATAAAAAATGTTAATCATCATACCTTACTTGTACAAATCTATGTAGATGATATTGTTTTCGGTTCAACTAACCAAAATATGTGCAAGGAATTTTCGTCTATGATGCAAGGAGAGTTTGAGATGTCTATGATGGGAAGATTGAATTTCTTTCTTGGTCTTCAAATTAAGCAACTCAAACATGGTATCTTCGTAAACCAATCAAAATATTGCAAAGACCTTATAAAGAAGTTTGAGATGGAAAGTAGCAAAGAAAGTGCAATTCCTATGGGATCCGGCACCTATCTTGACCCAGATGAATCAGGAAATTCTATTGACATAACTAAGTATCATGGAATGATTGGCTCACTCCTTTATTTAACAGCAAGTAGACCTGACATTATGTTCAGCGTTTGCCTATGTGCAAGATATCAAGCCAATCCTAAAGAGTCTCACCTTGCAGCAGTCAAGCGCATAATAAAATATCTCAAAGGAACAACCAACGTCGGATTATGGTATCCAAAAGGTAGTATGTGCAATCTAGTTGGTTATTCTGATGCTGACTATGCAGGTTGCAAAACTGATCGCAAAAGTACAAGTGGAACATGTCACATTCTTGGAAATGCCTTGGTTTCATGGTCATGCAAAAAGCAAGCAAGCGTAGCTCTCAGCACTGCCGAAGCAGAATACATTGCGGCTGGAAGTGGATGCGCTCAAATTCTTTGGCTAAAACAACAATTACTTGACTATGGAGTAAACCTTGGATGCATTCCTCTTCGATGTGATAACACAAGCGCGATCAATATTACGAAAAATCCAGTTATGCATTCCCGGACGAAACACATTGACATCAGACATCATTTCATCCGAGACCATGTACTCAAAGGAGATGTCGAGATCACATTTGTGGACACTCAAAATCAACTCGCGGACATCCTCACAAAACCACTTGCAAAGGATGCATTTTTCAAAATTCGTCGTGAACTTGGAATCCTCGATGAACAAGATATTTAAGGTGCACTCAATCCTTGACTATACCTTAATGTACATATATATGTGGTTAGACATTGTTTCAAATGTTAAAAATAATGATGTTTTAAATTTTCTCTTTAAGTAAATCGATTTACACCATATGTCAATCGATTTACTACTGAAGCAAATCAATTTTTTTAATAAAATCTTGTGTGTAAATCGATTTACACAACATGTAAATCGATTTACCACTGAACGAAAATTATTTTTTCATAAAAATGTTCTGTTATATATTTTAGAAGTTTTGTGTTTTTCATTCATGTTCCTATACATTTCTTTCTGGTATACTTTCTTGTTGCATCTTTCCCTTCTTTTTGATAATGTCAAAGGGGGAGAAGGATGTAATAGCACTTTATGGTTGTTTGTTTTCATTGTCTTTACAGAGCAAACTTTCAAAGCTTTTTCTCCATAGGGGGAGAAATCTTCTCAGGGGGAGAAAACACCTTTTGCTCAAATTCTGATCAACACATAAAGGAAAATGGTTTGTCATCATCAAAAAGGGGGAGAATGTAATCTCAAGCCTCAACTCAACTTTAGTTTTGATGAAAGACAAACAAGCTAGTTTGATGAAAGACAAACAAGCATTATGGAAAGAAGGAAAAGAAGTGGAAATCATCTTAAAGCATCATTCACTCAAAGCTTCAAGGAACTTGGCAAGCAATCAAGTATATCAATTCTAAATTAAACTACATTGATTAGAAATGCTCAAAAATGATATACACACTTGCCACATCACTTCAAGTATATTTCAAAACAATTTTTAAGTTTTTCTCTGCTGTAAATCGATTAACATCTTGTGTAAATCGATTTACACATGCTTTTTTCAAAAACTGTTTGCTCCTGCCAGCAATCGATTTACAGGTTGTGTAAATCGATTGATCACAGAACAAACTGATTTTTTAACACTTGTAAATCGATTGACACAACATGCTAATCGATTTACACTTCAAACTTTTTGAAATTCTGAACGTTACAAACTCGTGCAATCGATTTGCATGTTATGTTAATCGATTTGCACATTGAAAAAATTTTGAAAAATCTGAAATGGTTTCAAGATATCCTTCATACCTTTTCTCCAATAGTTGCATGATCAAACATTGCATCTTGTCAAGTTTCACAAACAGAAAAGTGTCCTTTTGGAAAGGTATCTTGATTACTATATATTGCAAAATATTTCAAATCATAAAAATCTCTTCTCCTGCAATAAAATCTGAACTTTGTAAAATATTCAAACTTCATATTTCTTAACTTTTAAGAACAAAGATTTTCTGCACTTTCACACATATAAAGAACAGAAATCTTTGAGCATTATCTAACCATTGTGTTACAGTTTGAATTGCTTACAAGAGAAGAAAGAAGAAACTTCAAAGAAGTCACTCTAAGTGATCAACATCTTTCAAGAAATCATACTTCATAAAAACATACAAAGTGTAACTTATTTCCAGGATTGTTGGAATTAAGTATTAGATTACTTTTGTTCCTTGTTGTCCATTATTGGAAACAAGAGGTATCTTTTGAGAGGATTGTTCTCATTAGACTTATTGGAAATCCAAGAGGGTGTTCTTGGTTATTTGTTAGGTTCTTTAGTGGATAAGACTAGGAAGAGTCTTGTAAAAGTTCTAACAATATAGTAAAATCTCTTGCGTGTTTGCAAGGGGACTGGACGTACTTCCGGGTTGTGGAAGGAACCAGGATAATTCTCCGTGTCTCTTTACTTTCTGCACTTTACAGTTTTCAAAGCACTAAATCAAAACCAGAAAGTATAAAATAAGTCAAAAATCGACCATCACCTAATTCACCCCCCCTCTTAGGCGCAATCTTAATCTTACAAAGAGTGTTTGAAAAATTGCTTTTGAAAGCTTTTTGAAAGGTGTCGGTGTGAAAAGAAGTTTTTGATTTGTTTTGAAATTAGAGCAAGTATCTACGAGTCGTCTACCTACCCTAAGGAATTAGTCTGTGTAAATGTCCTTAAAGCAGTGCCATCCCACCATTGAGAGGTAGGTAGCACCACCATTGGAGGTGTTCGGGTCAATTCGAGGGTTTGGGACATTATGGTCACCAGAGCAATAGGAAGACACCTTAGAAGCTACCCTCATGCCATGTTCATGGACATGAGGACTTACTAAAACATCCTCTACTCGACGACCACTTTTCAAGGGGCAAGGCAACAGTGAGACGTACCCTAGGGGTGGTGTGTGATTTGTGTGTCATTTTCAATTATGTTTATCTTGTCATGCATTGGTGATCTGCACTTTGTTTTTATTTTTAGCATTCATTCTTTCATGTGGTTATTAACAGTTAAAAGATGCGGAATTAAAAGTCCTACGCTATTACAAAGGCGCGGGTCTACATCGCCAAATTAATCCGAGACCCGATTTGAAATAAAATAAAATGCGGAAAGATAAATGTCCTAATTAATCTATTACAAGGCTTTGGAGTAATTACATTATATTCACAAAAAGAAATAAAAGTAAAATGCGAGAAGAAGTAAAGTCGGGAATGCGAGGGCGTTGGACCCTTTTAAGGAAATTAAATTGGAATTAATGAAATTAATTAAGTTTAAATAAAAGAAAGAATTTTTTTGGAGTTTTTGTATTTATGGAGTTTAATGAGAAAATTAAATTGGAATTAAAAGACCTAATTCTAAACTATTTTTAGTTTATCTAAAAAAAATGTTTAAGTTGTACCTAGTTTTAACCTAATTATTTAATTACCAATTTATTTACAAAAAATGATTAATTATTAATAATAATAAGAAGAAATTTTAATTTATTGAAAAAAAGGAATAAAAAGCTAGAAACCCTAATTTTTACGTTTTTTAATTTATTAAGAAAAACATTAAAATTAAACCTAGAATTAAAACTAAATTAATTAATAAAATTTATTTACAAAAAAAAACATTTAAATAAAATATATTTATATTTTTTGTCTTTCTGATTTTTTTTGTTATTTTTTATGTTGTAAAATTATTTTTTGTGAATTTATTAAAATAGTTAAAACAAAATAAAAAAAGGAATTAAAATAAAAGAAGAAATTTAGAAAGAAATATACAAACAGGGGGGTTATCTGGCCCTTTTGGAGGTATCATTGTAACAATCAGGGCCACTTCAAACAGGCCCCATTGACTTTCCACGTTCGTATGCATATGGTTGACTGAGGGTATATGGTGTACTGTCCATCCTGGCCACTAGATGGATCTTCATAGCCACTTGGCAATCCCTTGATGAGAGCGCATGGTAGACTTCTGGGCGCGTTGATCACCTGAACATGGAAATATGAAAAACATAGAGAAATAGGGGGGACCTGGGATTCGAACCCAGGTCCCAAGGCTTGCCAACACCACTTTCCACCAACTGAGCTGTTTAGCCACTTTGATATTATAATGGAAAAGAATTAATATATAAGAAAACTGCACTAATGTTGTTAACACAAAAGAAACGCGCTGAAACTTGAATGGTCCAACCATGCCATGCCACGCAAGCGTCTTCTTCATTGCAAACCTGTAAAAAACAACTAAATAGCGGGGGTTTTAAACCCCCACAAATTGAAACCTGGAAAATAGCGAATAGCTCAGATGCAAATATAAATAGGGCGCGACTAGTGAGTTTGAATCGTCCAGATGCACTGAGTTCAATGGTATAGGTCTTGTGTCTCAATTTTTCTAGAGGAACAAAGCCCTCTTTTAAAGTCTCTGCAACCCTAAAGGGCTCCCATGGCAAGTTTGCATATAGGCGATGAAAATTCAATTAAATAGTATCAATAGATTCAGAAGGTCCATGTTAGTATAAAACAACAATCAAAATGTATGAAAAATGTCCAGAAATTCAAACACGATTATGCATAAAGTTTGAGGAATTTTGACTTTATTCTACCACTTCTTGATGCGTAGGGACTGGAAAAGGATTCAGAAAGCTTCCTTGATGCCTTGGCAAGCTATTGGAATGGTTACTTTGCTTTGAATTGCGCTAGAATGCAGTTTTCAGTTTTGAATTTTTGGACAAAAAATGCAAAGTTGGTATTTGGTTTCAGGCGCAGCTTCAAGGTCTTTAGCATTAGGGTTTCCTTCTGTTTATGTATGGGAATGTATTAGGGTAAGAATTTGAGTCCATAAGCCTTTGCATTGATGAATCAAATATTTGATTTCCATGGAATCTTTTCCAATCTTTTCCTCATGAAGAACATGCCAATTTGCACCAAATCTTTCTTTTTTTGATGTGCATGAGATCTTGAGTGAATAATGAGGGCATATGCTGCATAAAAGGCTTCAAAAACATTTGTTTAGTATTTTTGTCATATTTTATTTAATTAAATGAATTAATGGTGATAAAAATTCAAATAAATAATAAAAAATGATGAAATAAATCCCCTTTGGGTCAAATGGTCGTGCATAGCCTTTGGATAATGATTCTTGGAAGAAAATGTGGCCCATTAGCAATTTTGAGGCATTTGAAGCAAAGTTGACTTATCAAAATTCCCAAAAATTTCCCAACTTCCACAAGGCATATCTTGCTCAATTTTTAGGCTTTGATCATGTTCTTGGACATTTTTGAAAGGTCTTGAAGTCCTCTAACTAATGCCTTTGGTCCCATGTCATTTTTATTTACCAATCTCAAGTTATGGTCTTTGACTTAAAGTGCCTTTTTGTTGACTTTTGAAAATGACCTATAATGTTGAGATTGATAACTTTTTGTGGGAGTATTTATTGGACTTGAAGTGTGAAGAGGAGTTGTATGAAATGTCTTTCTCTTCAAAATGAGCTTTGGATGGAATTTTTCTGATAAACCATGTGGAAGTTATGCCCTGGTCAAGTTACAGTTGACTTTTTCAACTGTCCAAATATGGAAACTTTTGCATCTTGAGACTTTTTGAGCCATGCCTTGAAAATCATGATCAAGAATTGATAAAATGATGTTTGTGGCTTAAAAATAAGATGTTGACCAAAAATTTGAACTTTTGACTGTCAAATGACCATTTTGCCCCTGTAGTTGACTGCTGAGCAATTAGGGCAT
Source organism: Vicia faba (assembly GCA_948472305.1). Taxonomy (NCBI): domain Eukaryota; kingdom Viridiplantae; phylum Streptophyta; class Magnoliopsida; order Fabales; family Fabaceae; genus Vicia; species Vicia faba. The sequence continues at coordinate 896,944,238 of OX451741.1, read as the reverse complement.
TTGACTGTGCAATTTTGTGTTGTAAGTCTTGAAACTTGGTATGAGGATGCTTGACAATGTTTGTAGGCATGTAGGACTTGATTGGGCCCTTGGAAACTTCAACTTCTTTGTCAGAACTAAAACCCTAGTTTTTGACTGTTAGGAGGCCATTGAACTGTGCAACCTTTGGGAGATTTTGAAGCATGCTCTTAGCAAATTTTGAAGAATATGGGAGGGCAAATTTTAGGGTACAACAGGAAGGTATTAGCACCCAATGCATCTGCGGTACTCCGTAGGAACCTTTTGAAATATCTGTTTTTTTGGTTTAAAATTGTTTGTTATGTACAAGGGTGTATGTATCTATAAATATGTTTGCTTAAGGGGAAAATGAGTTTTTTATTATTGTGTTCGTGAGGTCTTCGCGACCCTTTGCCTACGTATCCAATGAAGGAATCAAAACACAGTAGTTCCTCTAGAAAAAAGTTGATTTGTTGGTGTTTTTTAGTGGGCGACATTAACGCACACATTCTAGCAATAGGCAATGGCCGGTATCGCGATAGAACGGAGATAACATGCCCTTGGGGGAATTTTGATTTGTTGAGTGTTTTAGCATGTTTTAAAGCATGTACAAATAATGATTAAAGAGTGTTTTTGATATTTTTTTTTATGTTTGTTTTCTTGTTGATTTTATCTTGCCTAATTACTAACATTTGTACAAAGCAAATAAAATGCAGAAAGATAAAAACCTACGCTATTACAAACATATCAAAAAGCATAAAAAATATGAAGGAAAAGAAAAAAAATAAGAAAGTTGAGTGTATTTCGACCCAGGAAGGAGCACGCTTCGACTGGCATTTTGTTGGCCTCCTTCGATTAGGGGTTGGCAGCAGTGAAGTCACGTCTTCCGATTGGGACTTTGGCAGAGGCGAAGTCCTGTCCTTCGAATGGGCTTTGGCAGCAGCAAGGTCCTATCCTTCGATTGGGGAAAGGCAGCAGCAAAGTCCTGTCCTTCGACTGGGGGCTGGCACCAGTGAGTTGTATCCTTTGACTGGGGGCTGGCACTAGTGAGTTGTATCTTTCGACTGGGGGCTGGCACCAGTGAGTTGTATCCTTCGACTGGGGGCTGGCACCAGTGAGTTGTATCCTTCGACTGGGGGTTGAATGCAGTGAGGGAATGTCTTTCGATTGGACATGGCTTGCCTCCTGGTTGTCTCTTCCGTTCAACCTGAAAAAGAGGGTAGAAGCCAACAGCTTCTTTTCCTATTCCTGCATCCTGTTTCTTTCATTTCAAATATTAAATGACAACATGGCCTGTGGCCATGCTAGTAACAGTTTAAAAATTAAAGCAAAACGAAAGGGTTAACTTTTAAAACATGTTAACAGGGTGGAAACGAAAAGGAATTGTATTTACATGTTATGAAACGAAAAGTTCAAAGTGTTATGTACATGCTGGAAATGAACAAAAGATTATTTACATGTCATGGCATGAAACGAAATGTTCAAGGGTAAGAGTGACTTACCTTGCTTCAGACTGGCACGTGTGCTGGGCCTGGAGTGGTGGTTCTGGGTGCTGGGTTCGAAAGAGGGGACCAACAGTTACGCTGGGAATCCTGGATTCGAAGGAAGGGAGAAGCAAGTGTGCTTCTTTGATTCGAAGGAGGCTGCAGTATGGTTTTTCTTCAGAATCAAAGGGAGTAAGTGTTTGGGAATTTTTGTTTGTTCTCACAAGTATTGAAGGGACTTGAGATATTTTTGTGTTTGGGAAATTTGGAGATTTCTACAGTGTTTGAGAAAATTTGGGAGAGGTTCGTCTGGCCCAAAGATCCTTTTTTTTCTCCTTTCAAAAATGTGTTGTAACCTCTTTATTTATAGGAAGATTTGCTGAATTTTTGGGGGGAAAACAAAAATGATTTGAACAGTTTGGGAATACTGTTTCGATCATTTCTTCAATGCAGCCCTTGTGCACTCCTTTTTGGGAAAGTACAGGACTGTTGTAGCAGGCTTTTCAGTATTTTAGAGTTTAGTGGTAGGTGGGTGCAGGAATGTGCAGCATGCTTAGTAGTGTTTGTTGCATGGCAGTACAATGGTCCCACTTGTGAATCGAAGGAGGCTGTATTGCCCAATCGAAGGTTGTTGATCGAAAGAAGCAATGTTTCCCAATCGAAGGTTGTAGATCAAAGGGAGACTGTATTGCCCATCGAAGCTTGTGGATCGAAGGAAGCAATGTTGCCCAATCGAAGCATGAGGATCAAAGGGAGACTGTTGCCCAATCGAAACATGTTTGCAGGCAGTGAACTTGTCCAGATTCGAAGCAGGCTTGTAGGCAGTGAACTTGTCCAATCGAAAGCAGGCTTGCAAGCAGCAAATTTGTCCAATCGAAAGCAGGCTTGCAAGCCGCAAATTTGTCCAATCGAAAGCAGGCTTGCAAGCAGTAAATTTGTCCAAATCGAAGTAGGCTTAAACTTGCATTCGAAGGATACCTGTCAATACATGAAATCAAAGAAACAAAAAAAACACACATTTCGTGCTTGATTAGAAGTTAGTGATACATAGGCAAAAAATGTTCAAAACACTTGACAATTTCTGCATAATCAATGCTCAAAGGTGAGAGGTTGAAAACCAACTGTATTTAGTGACCTTGAACTTTGTATAAAAATGAAAAAATGCAAATGGGATCTTAGGTAAAAAATTAGGGTACAACAGCTGCCCCTATTTAAGTTTCTTATATCTGACGAGATTGAAGGGACTTAAATATATAGAATACACAATTTTTGGCCTTAAGATACCACAATTATGTTCATGATATGATATGAATGCAATGCTCTGAATTTTATGGGGAATGACGCCATATGAGACAGACTAATGCTAGAGAAACCAAGCACATTATACAGTAATCCCACAGGGGAAGAGGTTATAATTCCACTGGGGAAACAAGAATCATAGACTTCAAATGGGAGACTCTTGAATGATTTACATCAGTGTTGAAACTGGAAAAGAAATGATTGACATCAGCACTAAGGCTGCAGACAAAATGATTAACATCAGCACTGTGGCTGGAAAAAGAAATGATTTACATCAGCACTGTGGCTGGAAAACAAAATGATTGACATCAGCACTGTGGTTGGAAAAAGAAATGATTTACATCAGCACTGTGGCTGGAAAAAAAAATGATTGACATCAGCACTGTGGCTGGGAAACAAAATGATTGACATCAGCACTGTGGCTGGAAAACAAATGATAAAATGCAAACTTCCCCACGGGACTTTTCCGAAGGGATGCCATTTGCTGAGTAGACATTATTGTTGGGGATACACAAGCTGCTCAAATAAAGAGGCCGCCACTTGATGTCTTCCAAAAATACTATGACATACAAGCTGCTCAAATAAAGAAGCTGCAACTTGTTGTCTTCAAAGAATATCAAAGCACACAAGCTGCTCATGAAGAGTCCGCCACTTATTGCTTATAACCCACAAGCTGCTCATGAAGAGCTGCCACTTGCCGTCTTCAAAGAATATTAAAGCATACAAGCTACTCATGAAGAGTCCGCCACTTGTTGCTTATAACCCACAAGCTGCTCATGAAGAGCTGCCACTTGCCTTCTTTAAAGAATATTAAAGCACACAAGCTACTCATGAAGAGTCCGCCACTTGTTGCTTATAACCCACAAGCTGCTCATGAAGAGCTGCCACTTGCCGTCTTCAAAGAATATTAAAGCACACAAGCTGCTCATGAAGAGTCCGCCACTTGTTGCCAATAAACCACAAGCTGCTCATGAAGAGCTGCCACTTGCCATTTTCCGTACAAGCTGCTCATGAAGAGCTGCCACTTGCCATTTTCCGCACAAGCTGCTCATGAAGAGCTGCCACTTGCCATTTTCCGTACAAGCTGCTCATGAAGAGCTGCCACTTGCCATTTTCCGTACAAGCTGCTCATGAAGAGCTGCCACTTGCCATTTTTCGTACAAGCTGCTCATGAAGAGCTGCCACTTGCCATTTTCCGTACAAGCTACTCATGAAGAGCTTCCACTTGCCATTTTCTGTACAAGCTGCTCATGAAGAGCTGCCACTTGCCATTTTTCGTACAAGCTGCTCATGAAGAGCTGCCACTTGTTGTTTTGAAAAAGTGCTGATAACATACAAGTTGTCCATGAAGAGACTGTCGCCTGCTGTTTTCTCAAAGATACCCATAAAATATCATGAAGATATTGCTGGAGGTGAGAACCAATAATTTCATCTGGGATGGACAAACTGCTCATGAAGAGACCGCCATTTGTCGTAACATGAAGAAATTCAGATATAATCAAACTACTCAAATAAAGAGTCAGTCGCTTGTTGTCACGTCGATATTCCAGAATAAGGTTATGATAAAACTACTAGAGAATAAAGTTCATCTTCAATGGGGAACCATGAATAAATCCTTCCTGAAGAGACCAATTATTTACATTGCAAAATAAATGCACTCTCCATCTAGGTTTCACATCCTAGAGGGATCCACAGGGTATCATTCACAAGAGACAAAGCTCAATCCAGGAATGAACTGGAGAGAAAACAGTCAAACAAGACTCCACCCAATGAGGAAACAACTCAAATGGGGATTTATCCTATCCAGAGATGGAAAAGGAAAGCTAAAGCAAGATTCTTCCACGAGAGTTAACTCAGTGGGGAATTAGAAAGGAGGCGCACTTTCTGCTTAAGTCGACACTCTATTTGGAAGGATCAAGTACGTTATTTGAATAGACATAACCAAGGTATACGAACTCAATGACATCAACAAATGAAAATGTGCGTGTATGATGTAAGTGTGAATGAATAAATGAATGTCATGTATATGCTGACAAAACAGATAGAGGGGATAGACAGGATATGATAAGACGTCACAGTACAACCAGACACTCAGCTAATCTCAACAAGATGGGAACATTACTAGAGATAGAAAACAAAAGCCATCATTGGAGCAAGGTCCTTTTATAAGGCTTAAATCTCTTTGGAGAGGGAGATATTTTCAGGTAGAAAACCCAAAGTCCAGTCTTCTATCGCAAACAATCCATTGAAAGGATAACAACACAAACAATGTTTTAGCTGGAAAAAGTCATGCTTAGCTGGAGATACTGGGAACACCACCCTCTGATAATGTGTGCAATACATATCAGATATCTGGATTGCCCCTGGGACTAATTTTAGATGCCCCAAGTTTACTGCTGATGAGCTGCATGTTGCACGACAATTCTTGCGAATAACTTCACTTCTAAAAATGCCCCAAGCTATATGGTTGATGAGGAGAAATCGTCTCAAGAGGATTTTACAAAAGACTTGGCATTCATCATGCTCTGGTGTCTTTAAACTCTTAGAGAGATTCATCAAATCTCGACGTGATTGCCCCGGATTGACTGTAGTTGGCACAACAAAGTCTTCAAATTTTGCCCCAAAAGAGTAAACAAGTTGGGAAAGCATTAATTGGGAGAAGCAACATGTCCGTGCTTACGGTCTTCATGTGACATGCCCCTGGATATGATTTTTTCTTGAAATGATTCTCCAATTACTCAACAGAGTTTCAGGCCTTAAGAATAGACTCATCACTGGTGCTTATATGTGAGTTTCCTTGATATCAAACAAATGTTTTGCAGTTAGAAAAATTTATTATGAGAATGAAAATTCTAATGCAACAGTTATGTAAGTCTTAAAGATTTTGAAAAGATATCGCACAAATTTTGCGAGTTAGAGCATCATTTATTTTTTTATAGGAAAAACATATGATACCAACATAACTATTTAGAACATTCATGGGAGTCTGGAACACTATCTCATTGAAGTATGCTTTCAAAATAACCTTGCTTCAATTAGGACTTTTGAAGGTTGTAATGTGGTCTGGTTCATGGTTTTAGAAAAAAGGATTTAAGGCTCAAAATATTTGGTGCCCACCCCCTTCATGATGTTCTCCAATCCTATGTTCAGTTAATTCAACATGAGCGTTCATCTCTCAAAAGGATTTTGTGACGGTTAAGGAAACGACGAGGTTTTCGGAGTAGAAACCACCCTCATGTCTTCGTGTTTGTAGTCACCAATTTGTTCTTTGCTGAGGACTTTTCTTTGTAGTCCTTTCTTTGCAATTTTTATTTTCCCTAATTTTTGCCTGAACTAATTTTTTGAATTGATAGTCCAGCGGGATGCCTTAATTTTGCCTAAGTCACACGTTTTCATGTTTTTTTGACTTAGCAGGCTTTTCTTTTTCTTGATTTTTGATATTTTGAACAAAATGTGTGACATTAGCTTGTCTTTGCTTGTTGAGAGGATTGTGATTGCCTCGTTTCTTGATGAATGAGGGATAACATTGTGGTTCCACATCCTCTAGATTCATTATACATGAAGGATAGCCCTCGTAGTTTCTCTTCAAAAAACATCTTCCTTATGAATTTTGAACACTCAATTAGATTAACTAAAAACTACCCTGCCTAGGGTTAAAATTCAAGGTTTTTTCGTATAGAAAAGAAACTTCTGCTTCAAAGGCTCAAAAAGGGTTTGCAAGGGATTATCTTCCTTATATCTCTGGTGTTTAGGGATTTAAAACAATGCCTCTACATCATCAGCAAGATTTTATCCAAAAGCAAACAACCAGAGATTTTGTGTTCTTTAGATCATCATCCTCCCTTTAATCTCTGCCTAGGCAAGAGAATGGGAAACAAGTTGGTATCATAATGCAAAAAGCAATTTAGAATTTGAAAACAAATATGTGTGAAACAAATGAATTTCTTCAAGACAAACATACTCATTGTATTAAGATAATCATTCAAATGCAAACAAGTTCTTACATGCAAACAATGTTTTGATAAACAAGAAAAATTGCAAAAAGCAGAAATAAGTTAATAATCCGTGAAGGCTTTCCATCTGGATTTGTGCTGAAGGAAACCTCTCCTTAACTTCAAGGCCAAAATCAACATAGATTCACTTATGCTTTAGAAAAGGGGTTGACTTGGGCAGCAACCAAAATTCAACCAAACCGGTTAAATGCTCCATACTAGCTTTCAAATTAATCATCTCTCCATGGGGTTCAGAAATCTCTTGCTTGATATTCTCCATTGTTCTCTTAGCGCGAGTGTTGTACTGGTGAGACAAAAGGAAAAAATAAGACTTGGAAAAAGACCTTTGAAAGTGAAACCACAAATGTAGAATGATGCATGATATGCAAAAGAGAGTTTAGATTTGACTTTCAAGGAGCTCAAGATATTAAATTGTAAACATCAAAGTATGAAGATTGGATCAAAGCATTGATCAAGTTATCATCAAGATCAATCATCCATTTTGGTGGATTAGGGTTTTCACCCTATCAACACCCAAGATCCATTGAGTTTGATGAAACTTGTGATGTTTACAAAGAAAGACCTTTAAATTCCTTGAAAATCAAGTGAAAAGGGTTTCATGGATGCATGAATGCATGGCTATGCAACAACCACAAGAAAGGTCACAAATACAGTTGAAAGGTTCAACGTCACGAGCATGGAGTCAAAGGTAAAGAACATCCCCAAGGTATGTACTAACGGTTTTAATCACCTGTAAGACAAGGTTCTAACATTTCCCGGAGTCTACATTCCTCCTTTGGATATTACCAACGTCTTGATTACTCAATAATTAGTAATATTCTCAAGAGAAACTCGTCCGAGTGTAGCATCGCGTGACAACTACTTCCGGATTACTCCGTTATAATCTCCGCGCAACACCTAAAAGGCCAAGATGGGTTAGGGTTCTACGGTTCTCAGTTTCTCTGGCTCCCAGGTTGAAAATAATAATGTCTTCCCGATTACTCGGTAAACAAATATTACGTTCAAAAGGGCCTTCCATGAGTGGGGGATCTCATGCCTCCTTCTTCGGGATTACTCCCTCAAAGTTAACATGACTATACCGCCCGTCCTATTCCTAAGTGTAACTTAGTCCGGGTATAGGACTTGTCCTTTGTAATCAACACCCCAAATAATCACAATATATACATGTATAATCAAACAATCAAAGAATGATAAAACAGATAAAACAAACTAGGCTTAACCCACTTAGGGATGGACCAGCAAGAGGTCAATAATTCCCCAGCAGAGTCACCAATTCTGTAGCGGTGAAAATCAGAGATCAAGCTATTAATTAACTTGACTGCTCGGTTGAAGATGAAGCTGATCGATCTATGCCGTCTGAACTTGATGTTGATACCGGATTCTGGATGCAAGGTGACATAGTATTACGCTTTAATCCCTAACTTTTGCCTGGACCGCCCTTTCGGGTTTTCAGTCCACCGGGATACCCTTTTTTTCCCAAGCCGCCTTTTCAGGTTTTCGACTTGCCAGGTGTACAGATTTTTTTATTATTTCATCCCTCATTTTTCCCGAACCCTTTTGGTTCGCCGGGAAGCCCTAATTTTTGCCTAGGTATGTCAACCTAGCGGGTCTTTTATCATGCGTAGTATCTTTTTACTATGTCTGCATTGGCGGGGTGAGGAAGGTCGTCACCATCCATGGTGGTTAGAATCATGGCTCCTCCTGAGAACACCTGTTTAACCACAAATGGCCCTTCGTACGTAGGGGTCCATTTGCCCCTAGGATCACTTTGAGGAAGGATGATGCGTTTGATTACCAGGTCCCCAACTTGATACTCTTGTGGTCTTACTTTCTTGTTAAATGCCCTGATCATCCGTTTTTGGTACGTTTGACCATGACAAATAGCAATGAATCTCTTTTCGTCAATTAGGTTTAATTGATCAAGTCGTGTCTGGATCCAGTCATCTTCGCTCAAGCCTGCATCCTTCATTATCCGGAGAGAGGGTATCTGAACCTCAATTGGCAAGACTGCCTCTATGCCGTAGACCAAGGAAAAAGGAGTTGCCCCGGTTGACGTTCTTGCTGAGGTACGGTACCCATGAAGAGCAAACGGTAACATCTCGTGCCAATCTTTGTAGGTCACTGTCATCTTCTGCACAATCTTTTTAATATTCTTATTAGCTGCTTCTACAGCCCCATTCATCTTCGGCCGGTAAGGAGAAGAGTTGTGGTGCTGTATCTTGATTGCTCGCAGAGCTCAGTGATCATCTTGTTATTGAGATTGGTACCGTTGTCCGTAATGATCCTTTCCGGGATGCCGTATCGACAGATCAGGTTATGCCGAATGAATCATGCCACGACATTCTTGGTTACCATAGCGTAGGAAGCTGCTTCCACCCACTTTGTAAAGTAATTGATCGCCACCAGGATGAAGCGATGCCCGTTGGATGCTGTAGGTTTAATCTCACCGATCATATCAATGCCCCACATTGCGAAAGGCCAGGGTGCTGTCAAGACATTCAGAGGAACTGGAGGAACGTGCACCTTATCTGCATATATCTGGCACTTATGACATGTCCGAGAATGTTGGTAACAATCAGCTTCCATTGTGGACCAGAAATATCCTGCCTGAAGGATCTTCTTTGCCATGGTGTGTCCACTGGAATGTGTTCCGAAGGTACCTTCATGCAATTCTGCCATGATCCTTTCTGCTTCAGTCTTATCCACACAACGCAGTAAGGTTGAATCATGGTTTCGCTTGTACAGAATGCCATTGCTGAGGAAGAACTTCGCTGCGAACCTTCTCAAAAACTTTTTATCATTGATGGATGCACCTTCAGGGTATTCTTGAGCTTCCAAGTACCTCTTCACCTCATGGTACCAAGGTTTTTCAGTTACTGTCTCAGCCTCAAGATCACAACAATATGCAGGTTCGTCCAACTTCCAGATAATGATCTGGGGAGCCTCATTGAACCATTTGACTTTGAACATGGAAGACATCGTAGCTAACGAGTCCGCCAACTGATTCTCCTCTCTTGGTAAATGTTCAAAAGTTATTTCTGTGAAATGGGGGATCAATGTCAACACACACTCTTTATAAGGAATAAGGTTTGGGTGTTTCGTATCCCACTCGCCTTTGATCTGATTGATCACGAGAGCGGAATCTCCGAAGACACTCAGAAACTTAATCCTTAAGTCAATCGCCGCTTGAAGACCCATGATGCATGCCTCATACTCCGCCATGTTGTTGGTGCAGTTAAAACATAGTCGGGCAGTAAGTGGAGTATGAGTGCCTTTGGGGGATATGATCACAGCACCAATACCGTTACCCAAAGCGTTGGAGGCTCCGTCAAAGTGCATAGACCATCGGGATCCTTCCTCAGGTCCTTCATCCGGTCCAGGTACTTCACAATCAGTCACTACCATGATGCTTTCGTCTGGAAACTCAAAGTTCATTGACTAGTAGTCATCCACCGCTTGGTGTGCCAAATGGTCTGCCAATACACTTCCCTTGATCGCTTTCTGAGTCGTGTACTGGATGTCGTATTCTGTCAAGATCATCTTTCATCTTGCTATTCTTCCAGACAGAGCAGGCTTTTCGAATATGTACTTTATCGGATCCATTTTTGAAATCAACAGAGTAGTGTGAGTCAGCATATACTGTCTCAGCCGGCGAGCAGCCCATACCAAAGCGCAGCAAGTTTTCTCGAGCAGTGAGTATCGGGTCTCACAGACGGTAAACTTTTTGCTAAGGTAATAAATGGCGTTCTCTTTTCGGCCAGACTCGTCATGCTGCCCCAGCACACACCCCATTGAGCTGTCAAGTACTGTCAGGTATAGTATTAGAGGTCTCCCTTCAACCGGTGGCATAAGAATGGGTGGTTCTTGGAGATACTCTTTGATTCTGTCGAAAGCGGCCTGACATTCATCGTTCCAACGTACTACCTGATCTTTCTTCAACAGCTTGAAGATTGGTTCACAGGTGGCAGTTAGATGCGAGATGAATCGGGCAATGTAATTCAGACGTCCTAGAAAGCCTCTGACTTCTTTCTCTGTCTTGGGTACTGGCATCTCTTGTATGGCTTTAACCTTGGCAGGGTCCACTTGAATACCTTTGTCACTTACGACGAAGCCTAGCAACTTTCTAGATCTTACCCCAAATGTGCACTTATTTGGGTTCAACCTCAGCTTGTATAACTTCAGTCGGTTAAACAGCTTTTGCAGATGGTCAAGGTGTTCCTCCTCAGTTTCAGACCTTGCAATCATATCATCGACATATACTTCAATCTCATGATGGATCATGTCGTGAAATAAAGCAACCATGGCACGTTGGTAGGTTGCCCCAGCATTTTTCAACCCGAATGGCATGACCTTGTAACAAAAGGTGCCCCACTGAGTAACAAAGGTAGTCTTTTCCATATCTTCAGGAGCCATCTTGATCTGATTATAGCCTGAAAAACCATCCATGAAGGAGAACACCTTGTGCTGAGCAGTATTGTCAACCAGAACATCAATGTGAGGTAGGGGAAGTCATCCTTGGGGCGGGCCCTGTTCAGATCCCTGTAATCGACACACATTCGGACCTTTCCATCTTTCTTCGGCACTAGAACCACGTTGGCAACCCACTGAGGGTAAGAAGTCACTGCAAGAAAACCAGCGTCGAATTGTTTCATAACCTCAGCTTTGATCTTCTCGGACATCTCTGGACGCATACGGCGGACCTTTTGTTTAACCAGAGGGCAGTCTTCCTTGGTAGGCAGATGATGGACCACGATGTCAGCATCCAACCCAGGCATGTCTTCGTAGGACAAGGCAAATATTTCCACATAATCATGCAACATCTGAATCAACCGTTGTTTCACGTTGAGCTCCAGATTGGCACCAATCTTAACTTCCTTTCTATCTGTCTCAGTACCCAGATTTACCGTTTCCACTGGCTCTTCATGTGGCTGAATGGCCCTCTCTTCCTGGAGTAACAGTCTTGCAAGCTCACCAGGAACTTCGCAATCATCTTCACCTTCGTCTTCGGCTAAGTTGATCGGATTTTCGAAGTCATAACTGGCAGTAGCAGAGTCGTTACCAGTGGGATCCAGAGTGGATTGAAACCTGTATGGGTGAGTGTGTGTAAATACAACTGTTTTGCAAGAAAGAAAGAAAGAAAGGGAGCACCAGATTCGAAATGCGGAAAACGTCCAATGTTTTTATTCATGATATATGGAAATGACAAGTAATAAGCCCTCACAAATGAAGCCACGGTGCCCCGGGTAAGACACCGGGCCATAAAGTTTCAATTTATTGTTTATTACAAATTTAAAAACAAAGGAATTCATTACTGCGTAACAAAAGTAACAGGTATGTAGTCTTTTACGGTCCAATTGTTCAGTCCGTCGTCGGTCGTCGGGCAGATCCAGCTGTCGAACTCAGATTCTTCCACTTCGTCACCTTCCCTGATAGCATTTACTCCATGGTCAGGTAGGGGAGTCGTCACCACGTTAGGCTTCTCGGGCGCCTCGAACTGAACCTCCTTAGCATCGATAAGGTCTCGAACCTTATTTCTCAGGGCCCAGCAATCATCAGTAGAATGTCCCGGGCTATCAGAGTGATAAGCACAGCGGGCGTTGGGATTATACTTCGGAGAGGTTGTGTTCACCACCTTCGGGGCTTCTCTGACGGTTACCAAGTTGGTCGATAGCAGTTGCGGCAAGATCTGTGACAAGGTCATACTAAGCCGAGTGAATTCTCTTCTGGGTCTCTCACCCCTTGGTTGGTTAAGTTACCGAGGAGCGGCAGCAGGCTTTGCAATTACCACCGCGTTGACAGTTTGGCGGCGTTCTGGTTTGTTTTGCCTTCTAGGCCCATACACAACACTGGCTTCCTTTTTGAAAGGCTTTTTCTCAGAACTTGAGGACGCACCTTTCTGTATTTTTCCTGATTTCATACCAGCCTCTATCCTTTCCCCAGTCATAATGAGGTCTGTAAACCCTGCAGACGAATTGCCAATGAGATGATTGAAGAATGGCCCGGATAGGGTCCCCAAGAACATGTCCACTAATTCACGGTCGGTTAATGGTGGCTGCACCCTGCCAGCCAGGTCCCTCCACTTTTGCGCATACTCTTTAAAACCTTCTCCCGATCCTAGCGACATACCCTGGAGTTGGGTACGTGTAGGAGCGAGGTCGGCATTATACTGATACTGCTTGTAAAAAGCAGTAGCCAAGTCCTCCCAGTTACGAACCTTGGTTCCATCCAGCTGATAGAACCATTCGAGATGAGTCCCTGAAAGACTCTCCTGGAAGAAATGGATCCATAAATTCTTGTCCACAGTATACAGCTGGATCTTCCGCACATAAGATCTGAGATGTAGCTTAGGGCAGGACGCCTCGTCATACTTTGCGAAAGATGGTGCTTTGAACTTGTGTGGGATTACCACACCAGAAGATAGACCCAAGTCTCCAAAATCCAACCCAAGCACTTGTTGAATTTCCATGGCATTCAGACGGTCCTCTAACTGCTTGTACTTGTCTTTAGCTGGAGGATACTGCTCCTCATTAAAATCAGTCTCGTTGTTAGAGACCAACGGACTAGGAACTCTTTCCCCTTGGGTACTGCCTTTTCCCACAGAAGAACCAGCTTGATCAACCTCATTCTGCAGTGTATTGCCAAACCTCCGGCCAGTGTTGAATAGTACAGTTCTCTTCTTCTTCTTCTTGACCAGCAGGGCCTTCAATTCCTCTTGACCTTGGGCCAAACTCATGATCAGCTCCTGGAATTGGGCGTTTTGGGCCTGGAGGGCCTTGATGGACTGCTCGGTAGATGATTCAGGGTTCATGATGCTGAAATAAACAGCGAAGAACATTAAGCAACCTGAAAAGAAGAGTACCTGTGATGCATATGATGAATGGAATGCGTATGATTTATGTTTTCAAAGACAGTCAGGATTCAAATTTGTAAACAAAAAAGAACACACTTCATTAGATTCAACTTTGAAATTTAAATTGTTCAACATATTTCCCTTAGGCGTTACATAAAGTGGAAATACTGAAAAGGGAAATAAAAGCTGTAAAAGAACATCCAAAGTTCATCATTGATCCCAGGGTCTCCTCTTCTCAGTACGGATGTAATCATTCAAAGCTCGCTCGTTCTCCAATTGCTTTGTTAGCTTCTGGATTTTCAATTCCTGCTCGTTGAACTTTTCCCGATACAAATCCCGTTCTTCTCGTAGTTGCGCCCAAGACCTCTTTAGTGTGTCAACGTCAGTAGGTATCTGAGGAGGGAGAACAGTTGGGGGAGCCCCATCTCTATCAGGATATTCAAGAATGATGGGTCTGACAGCTTCATACGGCATACCTAACTTTTGAGCACGGATGCAGACCCATTTGTAGTAGGCTTCCATAGGTAGAGAAGTCTTTGGTCCCAACTCATGTGGGTCAGCTTTGTGAATTCTGTCCTAAGCTTTGATGAACCTACGACGTAGCTCGTCACTATCTACCTGAAACTCAAAACTGATATGAGGCACCAACATCTCGTGAGGCTCTGCTCTTCTGGCTCTTCCAAACTGACGGAGAGCTAGACATGGATTATAAGAGATTCCTCCTTGGGCACCAATCAAAGGAACATTAGGGTATTCTCTGCAACGATCAATAACAGCCACCTCATCCAAACCCCTGAAAGTCCAAATGATGTCATTATCAGTGAGAGACATTAACCTATGAGCCCAACCTCTTCCTTCTTTGTTCTTCAGCACGGACTTAGGGAGGTGCAAAATAAACCACCTCACTAACAAAGGAATACAACACCACAGAGTTCCTCGTCTTCGGGAAGTACGAGCATAGAGTTGTTGCAGGATATCACCCAAGAGAGTGGGCACAGGGTTCCGAGACATGAAGATCCTTATGGCAGTGACGTTAATGAAGTTATCAGGATTAGGGAACAAGACCAGACCATAGATTAAGAGAGCCAAAATGTCTTCATATGCCCTAAAGTCTAAGTCATTCCATAAACTGTTAGCTTTACCAATCAGAAACTTAGCCAAGAAACCCTTAACTTTGCTTCTAGTCACCCAGTTGTCCATTACCTCCTTGTGGGTCAAGGGAAGGGCCGCAACAATCTCCTCGAGCCTAAGAGTCGTTTCCCAACCAGTGAAGGGAGTATGATCCAAGATAGGGATGCCAAGCAAATCAGAGAACTCTTCCAGGCTAGGGACCAGCTGGAAGTCTTGAAAGGTGAAGCACTGGTACAGAGGGTCATAAAACTGGGTCAGGACACTTATCAGTTGTTGGTCCCACTTTGTCGTGACTAAACTGAGAAGAGAACCATGCCTCTGGATGAAGGAAGTAGTATTTGGAATTCTGCTAACCAACTCTTCAAGCAACTCAGGTGGGTGAACAAAATTGAATCGGATAGTGTTCCTTCGCACATGCATCATGATGTCCTACAAAACAGAGCAAAGGTGAAACCCTCTTGTCTTTGAAACGGTCAGTCCTTATGCAGGATGCATGCAATGTTTATGATGGCATGATGTTATGATAAAGCACACCACAAATATTCACAAAGGCAAACATGATAAGGCACACAAGTCACACAAGACAAGCCCTTAGAGTTTAGGCCAGCATGGGGTCTAGGTATTACCCTCTTTCAGTTTGTTGGTTAAGACCTGTCCTAGGAAATAGTAATTGGGTTCTAGAGGATCCCAATATCACTAACTACCCTCAATCGGTCATAACTCCAGCGTCGCAATCTTTTCTTGCAGCCAGAACCATCGCGAGAGTTTAGCCTCAATGGGTGTAGCATACTGCTACTGTTCTATGGCCAAGTTGGGTCAATTTAAGGTTCTAAGGTCGGTTGGTGCTTAATGACTCCTCAGAAGACCCATATTCTCCTCGTTGCAACACAAGGGATATCGGTACAGACCAAGGTGTCAC
Organism: Vicia faba; assembly: GCA_948472305.1. Taxonomy (NCBI): domain Eukaryota; kingdom Viridiplantae; phylum Streptophyta; class Magnoliopsida; order Fabales; family Fabaceae; genus Vicia; species Vicia faba. The sequence goes on along the minus strand of OX451741.1, from coordinate 896,928,545 downwards.
ACCAACGTAGCCACTGCTTCACCCGTGTCGGTCTACGCCGGACAGGTCCCTCACAGCTTATGCTACCTAAAGGGTATTCCCCAGATCCGGGTTAGGATCTATGAAACTCCGATGCAAAGCCCACAAACATAAAAGCAAACAAAACAAGCAATTGAAAACAAAAGAGTGGTCTAATCCTAAGGTACACCTCACTTTAAAAGTCCCCAGCAAAGTCGCCAGTTCTGTGATCGGTGGATTTAGAACTGACTGTTTAACGCTGGTTCGCGAAATGTCGCGGAAGCAAGAGTCGCCACCGTCTTTTATTTTCTCCAACATGGACAGGACAAAAGCACAGCAAAATTCCTTATGAGATAGTTTCTCGGTTCGGGAGGTAGATTTATAGAAAGGGAAGGTGTTAGCACCCTTTCTACCCATGGTTATCCATGGGCTCTTAGATACTTGCTCTTTGTGTTTTCAAAATGTTTGCTTTTCAAAATGTGAGTGGGTTTTGCAAAAGTTTCATTGAAAATTTTCTGAATAACTCTTGTATCTGTCCTCAAGAGTGTTTGAAAATTTGTTTTGAAAGCTTTTTGAAAGTGTCGGTGTGAAAAGAGTTTTGATTGTTTTTTAGAGCAAGTATCCATGAGTCAGCTACCTACCATAAGGAATTAGGCTGTGTAAATGTCCTTAAAGTAGTGCCATCCCACCATTGAGAGGTAGGTAGCACCACCGTTGGAGGTGTTCGGGTCAATTCGAGTTTAGGGACAGTGTCGTCACCAGAGCAACAGTAGGACACCTTAGAAGCTACCCTTATGTCCTTGATCCTCTTTAAATCCGAGGCAACCGTTTCGAGGCAACTGGATCATGGACATAAGGACTTACTAAAACGTCCTATGCTTGACGACCACGTTTCGAAGGTAAGGCAACAGGTGAGGCGTACCCTAGAAGTGGTGTGTGAATTCGTGTGTTATTTTCAGTTTAACTGTTATCTTTGATCATGCATCATTGTGAGCTACGCTTGTTTTTAATTAACCATACATTGTTTCATGCAATTTAGAATTTAAGAGTGCGGGAATTTAAATGCGGAAAGATAAAACTACGCTATTACAAGGCACGAGTCTATACATCGCCAAAATACAAAGACCCGTTTCGATAAAATGCGGAAAATAAAAAGACCTAATTACTATTACAATCCCTGAGCAGTTACATAATGATCAATAAGAAAATAAATGCGCGAAAAGAAATTGAACGTCCGAGGGTTTTGACCTTTTTGAAATTAAATTGAATTAAAAGCTAATTTATTATTTAATTAAAGAAAAGAAATTGTTTTTTTATGTTTTTGTATTTATGAAAATAAAGGAAATTAAAATTGAATGGAAACCCTAATTCTAAATTATTTTAGTTATTAAGAAAATATTAAAATTAACCTAATTTACTAATTGATTAAGGTACATGTTTATTTACAAAAATAAATAGTAATTAACAATAATACTAAATAAATGAGAAAAATAATTAATTAAGAAAAGGATGAAAAATGTCAAAAAAACCCTAAGTCTAGATATTTTTTTATTTATTAAAGAAAAAGATTGAATTAAAACCTAAATTAAACTAAATTAATTGTTAGAGTTTTACAAAAATAAATTAATGAGTAAATTAATAAATAATTAACATATTTTGTATTTTTCTGTTTTTATTATGGAAAAAATTATTTTATGGAATTAAAGAAAACAATTAAAACAATTAAAACAATTTAAAAAGAATTAGAATTGAAAAGAAAATAAAATGCAAACCAGGGGGGTGTCAGGCCCCAAAGGGAGGTTTTTTGAAGTAAATATGGCCCATCAGCATAGGCCTTGTTGGACTTTTGGTATCACGTGTGGGATGGTTGACTGAGGTGCACCCTGGAATTCACGTTATGGCCTTCAGATTGTTCATCCAGGCCATCTGGCAAGCCAATGTATGAGGACGTATGGTGGGACGCTGAGACTACGCTGCATTGGAATACATTGAGACAAAAATTATGCAATATGTGAGGGACCTGGGAATCGAACCCAGGTCCTAGTGGTTACAAGGCATGTCATCCACCATCTGAACCAAGCAACGCATTTGTAATGTTAGTGGAAAACAATGATTATATAAAAAGAAACAACATTAGTGGTATAAAACAAAAAGCGCGCTGGATATTTGAACTGTCCAACCATAAGATGACACGCCAGGCTTCTTCTTCGTTTTCTATGCAAACATAAAGCAAGTAGCGGGGGTTTTAAACCCCCACTAAATGGAAACTGTAAAAATAGCGATTAGAAGAGGAATAAATATAAAAAGGGCGCGAGGGCATCATTGGATTCGTCTTGTTGTCACGAATGTGTCCATACAGGTTTGGTGGTCTAGTTTTACCATATATGAGAACCCCCAATTTTGAAGTTCTGAAACCCTAGGTTTCATCAATGGTGAATCTCGTTTCAAGCATTTTTAGAACAATTAAACTATGCCAAAAGTTCCAGGGAGATGTTAGTAACACAAATCAATGATCAAAACACATGAATGATGCATAGAAATTGAAATTTGATTATGGACATATTTATGAAAAAGATGATTATGTTCTACCGATTCTTGGAGTATGGGTACTTGTTCTTGATGCCAATAGTTTCCTGGGAGGTCCAGCAACGTGTTGGAATACTTTTTATGCTTTGAAACGCCCTGCAAATATGAAATCAGTTTCAAGCTTTTTTTGTGAAAATTTGCAAATTGGTTCTATCTTTCTGAGAAGTTTTTCGTCTCCTCTTGAATTAGGTTAGGTTGTGCATATGTAAGTGAATGATTCTAGGTCAAGAAACAAGCCCATAAGTCCATGAATTGATGATTTCAATATTTGATTTTTATCATATCTTTTTCAATCTTTTTTTCATGGAAATCTTGCCAAATGTGGATGATCTTGTCTTGTTGATTGGTGCACGAAATCTTTAACCTATAATGAGAATATTTGCTGCACAAAAAGATTTGAAGAGCATTATTTGATATTTTTCTCATAATTAAATCTAATTAAATGAATTAATAAGATTAAAAATTCAATTAATTAATTAAAAATAAGAAAATAAATCATTTTAAGCTCAATGGGTCGTGCATAAGCTTTGGGTAATGATTCAAGAAAGAAATTGAGGCCCATTAGCAAATTTGAAGTGTTTTAGGCAAAGTTGACTTTTCAAAATTCCCAAAAATTTCCCAACTTCTCCAATGCATATCTTGCTCAATTTTGAAGCTATGATCATGTTCTTGGACATTTTGGAAAGGTTTTGAAGTCCTCTAACCAATGCCTTTGGTTCCATGTCATTTTGATTTACCAATCTCAAGTTATGGTCTTTGACTTAAAGTGCCTTTTTGTTGACTTTTGAAAATGACCTATAATGTTGCAATTGATAACTTTTTTTGAGAGCATTTATTGGACTTGGAGTGTGAAGATGAGTTGTAGGAAATGTCATTCTCTTCAAAATGAGATTTGGATGGGATTTTTCTGATGAACCGTGAAGAAGTTATGCCTAGGTCAATTTGCAGTTGACTTTTTCAACTGTCCAGAAATAGAAACTTTTGCATCTTGAGACTTTTTGAGCCATGCTTTGAGAATCATGATCAAGAATTGATCAAATGATGATTGTGGCTTCAAAATGAGATGTTAACCAAAAATTTTGACTTTTGACTGTCAAATGACCATTTTGCCCCTGCAGTTGACTGTGAAGCAATTAGGGTTTTTGACTGTGCAACTTGATGCTGTGAGTCTTGAAACTTGATATATGGTTGCTTGACAATGTATATAGGCATATGGGACTTGATTAGACCCTTGGAAACCTCAACTTCTTTGTCAGACCCAAAACCCTAGTTTTGACTATGTTAGGAGGCAATTGGACTGTGCAACCCTTGAGAGATTTTGAACCATGATCTTGCCAAATCTTGAAGAATATGGGAGGGAAAATTTTGGGGTACAACACACCCAATGCATCTGCGGTACTCCGCAGGAACCTTTTGAAATATCTATTTTTTTGGTTTAAAATTGTTTGTTATGTACAAGGGTGTATATATCTATAAATATGTTTGCTTAAGGGGAAAAATGAGTTTTTTATTATTGTGTTCGTGAGGGTTTCGCGACCCGTTGATTTGTTGGTGTTTTTTAGTGGGCGACATTAACGCACGCATTCTAGCAATAGGCAATGGCCGGTATCGCGATATAATGGAGATAACATGCCCTTGGAGGAATTTTGATTTGTTGAGTGTTTTAGCATGTTTTAAAGCATGTTCAAATAATGATTAAAGAGTGTTTGATTTTTTTTTGTGTTTGCTTTCTTGTTGATTTTATCTTGCCTAATTACTAACATTTGTACAAAGCCAATAAAATGCAGAAAGATAAAAACCTACGCTATTACAAACATATCAAAACGCATAAAAAATATGAAGGAAAAGAAAAAAAATAAGAAAGCTGAGTGTATTTCGACCCAGGCAGGAGCACGCTTCGACTGGCATTTTGTTGGCCTCCTTCGATTGGGGGTTGGCAGCGGTGAAGTCATGTCTTTCGATTGGGACTTTGGCAGAGGCGAAGTCCTGTCCTTCGAATGGGCTTTGGCAGTAGCAAGGTCCTGTCCTTCGATTGGGGAAAGGCAGCAGCAAAGTCCTGTCCTTCGACTGGGGGTTGGCACCAGTGAGTTGTATCCTTCGACTGGGGGCTGGCACCAGTGAGTTGTATCCCTCGATTGGGGGCTGGCACTAGTGAGTTGTATCCTTCGACTGGGGGCTAGCACCAGTGAGTTGTATCCTTCGACTGGGGGTTGAATGCAGTGAGGGAATGTCTTTCAATTGGACATGGCTTGCCTCCTAGTTGTCTCTTTTGTTCAACCTGAAAAAGAGGGTAGAAGCCAATAGCTTCGTTTCCTATTCCTGTATCTTGTTTCTTTCATTTCAAATAATAAATGACAACATGGCCTGTGGCCATGCTAGTAATAGTTTAACAATTAAAGCAAAACGAAAGGGTTAACTTTTAAAACATGTTAACAGGGTGGAAACGAAAAGGAATTGTATTTACATGTTATGAAACGAAAAGTTCAAAGTGTTATGTACATGCTGGAAATGAACAAAAGATTATTTACATGTCATGGCATGAAACGAAATGTTCAAGGGTAAGAGTGACTTACCTTGCTTCAGGCTGGCACGTGTGCTGGGCCTGGAGTGGTGGTTCTGGGTGCTGGGTTTGAAAGAGGGGACCAACAATTGCGTTGGGAATCCTAGATTCGAAGGAAGGGAGAAGCAAGTGTGCTTCTTTGATTCGAAGGAGGCTGCAGTATGGTTTTTCTTCAGAATTGAAGAGAGTAACTGTTTGGGATTTTTTGTTTGTTCTCACAAGTATTGAAGGGACTTCAGAGATTTTTGTGTTTGGGAAATTTGGAGATTTCTACAGTGTTTGAGAAAATTTAGGAGAGGTTCGTCTGGCCCAAAGATCCTTTTTTTTTCTCCTTTCAAAAATGTGTTGTAACCTCTTTATTTATAGGCAGATTTGCTGAAGTTTTGGGGGGAAAACAAAAATGATTTGAACAGTTTGGGAATACTGTTTCGATCCTTTCTTTAATGCAGCCCTTGTGCACTCCTTTTTGGGCAAGTACAGGACTGTTGTAGCAGGCTTTTCAGTATTCTGGAGTTTAGTGGTAGGTGGGTGCAGGATTGTGCAGCAGGCTCAGTAGTGTTTGTTGCATGGCATTACAGTGGTCCCACTTGTGAATCGAAGGAGGCTGTATTGCCCAATCGAAGGTTGTTGATTAAAAGAAGCAATGTTGCCCAATCGAAGGTTGTAGATCGAAGGGAGACTGTATTGCCCATCGAAGCTTGTGGATCGAAGGAAGCAATGTTGCCCAATCTAAGCATGAGGATCAAAGGGAGACTGTTGCCCAATCGAAACATGTTTGTAGGCAGTGAACTTGTCCAGATTCGAAGCAGGCTTGTAGGCAGTGAACTTGTCCAATCGAAAGCAGGCTTGCAAGTAGCAAATTTGTCCAATCGAAAGCAGGCTTGCAAGCCGCAAATTTGTCCAATCGAAAGCAGGCTTGCAAGCAGTAAATTTGTCCAAATCGATATAGGCTTAAACTTGCATTCGAAGGATACCTGTCAACACATGAAATCAAAGAAACAAAAAAAACACACATTTCGTGCTTGATTAGAAGTTAGTGATACATAGGCAAAAAATGTTCAAAACACTTGACAATTTCTGCACAATCAATGCTCAAAGGTGAGAGGTTGAAAACCAACTGTATTTAGTGACCTTGACCTTTGTATAAAAATGCAAAAATGCAAATGGGATCTTAGGTCAAAAATTGGGGTACAACATCGTGATCCAGTCTTCACGGTGTCTTGTACCATTATCTGGTCGTTTCCAGGCTTCATGGTATCTTGTATTGCTATCTGGTCGATTTCCAGGCTTCATAATAACTTGTTAAGGGTTAAGCTGTTTTCCGGTCGATTTCCGGGCTTCATAGCTTGAATGTAAGATATACCACTATCTTGTCGATTCCAGGCTTCGTAGTATTCTGGAGATATCAAGATATTATCCGGTCGATTTCCGGGCTTCATAACTTGAACTGGAATAGAAATCTTAGTGTCGATTTGACTGAACTAGAGAAAACTTGTGAGAACTTGATGGTATCTTTCCCTGAAAGGTAAAGAGTTAGTCGCATGTAATGTCATGATGTATGAAATGTATTGAGTAATGATGTTCTCAAAATAGATGAGATTGTGCTGTATGATGCGTATGCGCATGCTACGATATATGGATATGCAATGTTCTTGCGATATTCTCCGGCTGGGGAGAATAATTCCTAGATTTCTGCTGGAGAGTACAAAGAGTTGAGTTCTTCGTTCTCGTTGGGGATAACGACCGAATATAATTAGCCGGAGACCTGCGTATGTCCTGCTTGAGAATAATTCGCCGAGAGATGCTCTGTTTGAGAATAATCCTGTAGGGAGAATGACTATGTGGGGAAGAGAGATATTCTGCTGGATGATCTACTGACTTGGAGAAACCACTCCGCTGGGGATGAATTACCGTTGTTGGTGATGATGAACTCTGTCGGGGATTGAATTTCTGCCTGTGGGAGAAATAAACTCAGCAGATGGTAATCTCCTATTGTTGGTGATAGATAAACTCTGCTTGGAGAGAATCTTGCCGACTCAATCGTGATTATGAACCTCGGCTGGGGAGAGGTAACACCACTGTCTTTGGACACTTCATACTCTGCGGGAACTGTATGTACCTTCAGTCATATTCTCCAGCTGGCTCTATCCCTGTACCTGGTGGGTAGAACAACTGTAAGGTTTGGACACTTCTTGTTTGCCCCTGTTCCTGGAATTACAAGTAATTGTCTTTTGTTTTTCGTGTAAATATTTATGAGAAGCAATTATTTTCAAATTCATATATCAAAAATGAACCGTTGGACGTTCTTTCAAAACCAAACAGAAAAAGGTAAAACAAGTTGAAATTACTTGTGAAAATGAATTGTATTTATTTTGAAGTTGGCCTGTAATAGGCGTTTTGTACAAAGAGGCTGACGTCCTAGTAAGAGAACACCGCCGAAGGACCAGAAATTATACAATTTATGAAAAAGAAAGAAAAACAGTTATGTGAGACAATCCCCATTGGTTTCTAACTCTGCTATTGCCCTTATATCTTCGAGCATCTCATCACTTTGCTACTTGGTTGAAGGTGGATCAGATTGATTGGCGCCGTCCGAGCTTGACAGTCGATACCGAAGTTTGGTTGCAAGATGATCCAATGAGACATAGTGTTACACTTTGATCCCTAATTTTTTCCTGGACCGCCCTTTCGGGTTTTCAGTCCACCAGGATACCCTTTTTTGCCCAAGCCGCCTTTTCAGGTTTTCGACTTGTCGGGTGTACAGTTTTTTTCATTTTCATCCCTTACTTTTTCCCGAACCCTTTTGGTTCGCCGGGAAGCCCTTATTTTTGCCTAAGCCAGTCAACCTAGCGGGTCTTTGATTAGGTGTAGTATTTTTTCACTATGTCTGCATTGATGGGGTGAGGAAGGTCGTCACCATCCATGGTGGTTAGAATCATAGCTCCTCCCGAGAAAATGTTCTTAACCACAAATGGCCCTTCGTACGTAGGGGTCCATTTTCCCCTGGGATCACCTTGAGGAAGTATGATGCGTTTGATCACCAGATCCCTGACTCGATATTCTTGACGTCTGACTTTCTTGTTAAAAGCTTTGATCATTCGTTTTTGACACGTCTGACCATGACAAATAGCAGTAAGTCTCTTTTCATCGATTAAGTTCAGCTGATCATGTCGGGTCTGAACCCAGTCGTCCTCGCTTAAACCTACATCCTTCATAATTTGGAGAGAGGGTATCTGGATCTCAATGGGTAAGACTGCCTCCATGTTGTATACCAAAGAGTAGGTGTCGCCCCTGTTGACGTCCGCGTTGAGGTACGGTACCCATGAAGAGAGAATGGTAACATCTCGTGCCAGTCTTTGTACGTCACCGTCATCTTCTGCACAATCTTCTTGATGTTCTTGTTAGCTGCTTCAACAACCCCATTCATGTTCGACCGGTAGGGAGAAGAGTTATGATGTTGTATCTTGAACTGTTTGCAGAGCTCGGTGATCATCGTATTGTTGAGATTTGTACCATTGTCCATGATGATTCTCTCTGGTACACCATATCGACAGATCAAATTGTGTCGGATAAACCGTGCCACGACGTTCTTGGTGACTGTAGCAAAAGAAGCTGCCTTGACCCACTTTGTAAAGTAATCAATAGCCACCAAAATGAATCGATGCCCGTTGGACGCAGTAGGTCAGATCTCGCCGATCATATTGATACCCCACATTGCGAAAGGCCAAGGAGCTGTCAAAACATTCAGAGGAACTTGAGGTACATGCACTTTATCAGCATAGACTTGGCACTTATGACAGGTTCGAGAATGCTGATAACAATCGGCTTCCATAGTAGATCAATAATATCCTGCCCGTAGGATCTTCTTCGCCATGGTATGTCCACTGGAATGAGTTCTGAAGGTACCTTCATGTAACTCTGTCATGATCCTTTCTTCCTCGCTTTTGTCCACACATCGCAGTAAGGTTGAATCATGCTTACGTTTATAAAGGATACCATTGCTGATGAATAACTTCGCAGCGAACCTTCTCAAGAACTTCTTATCATTAACATATGCACCCTCGGGGTATTCTTGTGCCTTAAGATACCTCTTTACTTCGTGAAACCAGGGTTTATCTGTTACCTCTTCAGTCTCGATGTCACAGCAATGTTCGGGTTCGTCCAACCTCTCGATGGTAATATGGGGAGCTTCATTGTCCCACCTGACCTTGAACATAGAAGACATGGTAGCTAGCGCGTCCGCTAACTGATTCTCCTCTCTGGGGAAATGTTCAAAGGTTATCTCCTCAAAGTGCGGAAGCAATGTCAGTACATACTCCTTATAAGGAATAAGATTTGGGTGTTTCGTATCCCACTCGCCTTTGATCTGACTGATCACTAAAGCGGAATCTCTTAATACACTCAAGAACTTAATTCTTAGGTCAATAGCATCTCGAAGACCCAGGATACATGCTTCATACTCCGCCATATTGTTAGTTCAGTTGAAACATAATCAGGCGGTAAACGGAGTATGACAGCCCTCCGGAGATATGATCACAATGACAATGCCATTACCCAATGCGTTTGAGGCTCCATCAAAAAACATAGACCATCGTGATCCTTCCTCAGGTCCTTCATCCGGTCCAGGTTCTTCACATTCGGTTACCAACATGATGTTCTCATCCGGGAACTCGAAATTCATGGATTGGTAGTCATCCATGGCCTGATGCTCCAAATGATCTGCCAATACACTCCCCTTGATTGCTTTTTGGGTTGTATATTGGATGTCATACTCGGTTAAAATCATATGCCATCTTGATATTCTTTCGGACATGGTGGGCTTCTCGAAGATATACTTGATTGGGTCCATCTTTGATATCAATAAGGTGGTGTGAGTCAGCATATACTGTCTCAGTCGGCGAGCAGCCCATGCCAAAGTGCAACAAGTTTTCTCGAGCAGTGAGTATCGGGTCTCACAGTCGGTAAACTTTTTGCTAAGGTAGTAAATAGCGTGCTCTTTTCGGCCAGACTCGTCATGCTGCCCCAGCACACACCCTATTGAATTATCTAGTACTTTCAAGTATAAGATCAAAGGTCTTCCTTCGACTTGAGGCGTCAGAATAGGTGACTCTTGAAGATATTCCTTGATCCTTTCAAAAGCGGTCTGACATTCATCATTCCATTTTACCACTTGATCTTTCTTCAGCAGCTTAAAGATTGGCTCACAAGTAGCAGTCAAATGTGAAATGAAACGGGCGATGTAGTTCAGACGTCCTAAAAAGCCTCTAACTTCCTTTTCTGTGCAGGGAGCCGGCATCTCCTGTATAGCTTTCACCTTTGCAGGATCCACCTAAATACCTTTATCACTGACGACGAAACCCAGCAATTTACCAGACCTCACCCCGAAGGTGCACTTGTTCGGGTTCAACCTTAGCTTGTACGTCTTCAACCTGTCGAACAGTTTCTAGAGGTGGTCAAGGTGCTATTCCTCAGTCTGGGACTTTATTATCATGTCATCAACATAAACCTCAATCTCATGGTGAATCGTGTCATGGAACAAAGCGACCATGGCACGTTGATAAGTGCCCTCAGAATTCTTCAATCCGAACGGCATGACCTTGTAGCAAAAGGTGCCCCACTGTGTAACAAAGGTTTTCTTCTCCATGTCTTCGGGAGCCATCTTAATTTGATTGTAACCAGAAAAACCATCCATGAAGGAGAAGATCTTATGCTGCGCGGTGTTGTTGACCAGAAAATAGATGTGAGGAAGTGGGAAATCATCCTTGGGACTTGCCCTGTTCAGATCTCTATAGTCCACACACATCTGTACCTTACCATCCTTCTTAGGCACCGGAACAACATTGGCAACCCACTGTGCATATGAAGTAACAACTAGAAATCCGGCGTCAAACTGTTTCATGACCTCAGCTTTGATTTTCTCAGACATCTCAGGACGCATACGGCGAACCTTCTGTTTTACCGGAGGGCGGTCTTCTTTAGTTGGTAGGAGGTGTACCATAATATCGGTGTCCAAACTGGGCATATCTTTGTAAGACCAAGCGAAGATCTCAACATAGTCACGTAGCATCTGTATCAATCGTTGTTTAACACTAGTCTCCAGATTCGCACCTATCTTGATCTCTTTCTTGTCTTCCTCTGTACCCAAGTTCACTGATTCAATTGGCTCTTCATGAGGCTGTATGGCCCTCTCTTCCTGCTGTAATAATCTAGCAAGCTCTCCAGGAACCTCACAGTCGTCCTCACCTTCGTCCTCAGCTTGGTTGATCGGATTTTCGAAGTCATAATTGGAAGTAGCAGAGTTGTTATCAATGGGATCCATAGTGAATATGGATCTGCATTATGATATGTGAGTGTGTGTAAGAGAATAGTTGTTTTGATAAAGTGAGAGACAGAGAAAAGAAAAACAAGGAGCGCAAAATTTATAATGCAAGAAATGTCCAATGTTTTATTGATGATATATGAAAATGAAAAATAATAAGCCCTCACAAGCAAAGCCAAGGTGCCTCGGGCAAGGCACCGGGCCGTAATGTTTTAAACTGTCTATTACAACTCTTAAAACAAAAGTCAATTACTGTGGAATAAAAGAAACAGGTATGAATTCCTTCGTCGTCCAGTTGTTCAATCCACCATTGGTTGTAGGGTAGATCCAGTTGTCGATATCTGAATCTTCTTCACCATCTTCAACCGCATTAACTCCCTGATTACTGATGTGCAGAGGAGGTCTTCCAATCCGCGTGCGCCTAACAGCCCTTTGAGCCCCTGTAGTAAAGACCAAACCAAATTTGTCAGTTTTGCGGGTGAAATCAGGGAGCTGACCCCAATTTGCACACCCTCCTTCTTTAATTACAGCCCTGGCATCCTTGAGAGAAGCCATCTTCATTGGAGGTTTGTCAGTAGCAACTTCAGTTGACGCCAAAGTCTGGGGGACCTCTTCAAAGTTCTGATAGGGGGTTTTGATGAATTCCCCATCCATCTCCGCGTAACGGAAGGAGTTTAGATGACTCACCATGTACTCCTCTTCACCTCGTACCGTGACAATCTTCCCCTTTACCGGATATTTCAACATTTGGTGGAGCGTGGAAGTCACTGCCCCAGCTTTATGAATCCAAGGGCATCCCAGCAAGCAAGAATATGATGGTCGGATATCCATCACGTAGAAAGTGGATGCAAAAGTCTGAGAGCCCACTTTAACAGGTATGTCCACCTCCCCGTGCACCATCCTTTTTGACCCGTCGAAAGCCCTGACCACAATATTGCTCGGCTTCAGAATCAAACCTTCACAGTCCAAACGGTCTAATGCTTTCTTTGGAAAAACATTCAATGAGGACACGGTATCCACCAGTACATGGGCCATAGTAGTGCCTATACACTCGATCGATACGTGTAGAGCATCATTGTGATTTCTTCCTTTAGCAGTCAGATCTGCATCTGAGAAACCCAACCCATTGTCGGTGGTCAAACTAGCTATGCAATCTTTAAATTGATCGGCTGAAGTTTCCTGCGGCACATGCGTAGTTTTGAGGAATGCAACTAAAGCCTTTGCATGGGCTTCAGAACATAACAATAAGGATAACATGGAGATTTTTGACGGGGTCTGCCCCAGCTGCTCGACTACGTTGTAATCGCTCTTCTTGATAATCTTCAAAATTTCTTCTATCTCTTGCTTAGAGGTTTCTACAATGACCTTATTAGGTGCCTCCATCCGGGCAGGCTCACCTATGAATTCTTTTCCCCGAGTCCCAGATGGCTCGGCGACAGGGGTGATGATTGGAGTAGGAATTGGGATAGTAACTGATGTACTAGCAGATGGAATGACAACAAGTTTGTGAATTGTCTGAGGGGAAATCTAGGGAGAAAAGAGTCTTCCGCTTCTGGTGACCTTGCTAGCCCCGACAATATTGCTGATATCAACATCAACTTCCTTACTCTTTAAGTCTTGTTTATCTCCATGGTAATACACATTGGCCCCATAGTGCCAAGGGACAACCTTATCCAAAGTGTATGGGATAGGACCAGGGACGATAATTATTAATGGAGCAATTCTTGGGACGAATGTAATCCTAACAAGTTTCTCGAGGAAGCCTTGGAAGAATTGGCAGAAATGGTTATGATGGCAACATCTTGAATTGGAACCAACAGAATCATAGTCTTTTCGAACAGGATTTCTTTATTATCCATCAGGCGTTGAACACCTGATTTCAATAAGTAGCAACCAGCAGGAAGAATTGAACACATGTGGCAACCTTCACCACAGCCTGGAAATAAACCGGCCAACAACAAATTCTTCTTAACTGTCATCAAAGGAGTAGAAATTTCTTCCATGGAAGTCATAAATAAATCATCATTCACAGCATTTACTCCATGACCATGTTTGGGCATGGGAGCAGTTATGACGTTGGGCTTCTCTAGAGTGTCAAACTCAATCTCTTTGGCTTCGATCAAGTCTTGTACTTTATTCTTCAAGGTCCAACAGTTGTTTGCATCATGACCTGGACCTTCAGAGTGATAGGCGCAGCGGGCATTCAGGTTATAGTGAGGAGAAGTAGTGTTGGGGTTCTTCGGGGCTTCCCTCAGAGTTACCAGGTTGGTCTTCAATAATTGTGGTAGAATTTGAGACAAGGTCATATTGAGCCGAGTCTACTGCCTATATGGTCTTTCCACCCTTTGTTGATTGTTTCATTGTGGGGCAACTGTGGGTCTTGATATCACCACCGTATTTACTGCTTGACGGTGTTCAGGTCTGATTTTTCCCCTTGAGCCATAAACTGCATTATCTTCTTTCTTACCAGTGAAAGGTTTTTTTACTGCACTTGATGAAGTATCCTTCTGTATCTTACCACTTCGGATACCAGCTTCCACTCTCTATCCAGTCAAGATCAACTCAGTGAACCCAGATGACGAACTGCCGATCAGATGATTGAAAAACAAACCAGATAGCATCCCCAGAAACATGTCAACCAACTCCCTATCAGACAGAGGGGGTTGGACTCTTCCATCCAGGTCTCTCCACTTTTGAGCATAGTCCTTAAAACCTTCACTTGCACCCATAGACATACCCTGAAGTTGAGTACGAGTGGGAGCAAGGTCGGTGTTTTACTGATACGACCTGTAAAAAGCAGCAGCAAGGTCTTCCTAGTTTCGGACATTGGCTCCTTCCAATTGATAAAACCATTCAAGCTGAGTCCCTGACAGACTATCTTGAAAGAAATGTACCCACAGATTTCTATCCGCAGTGTGGGGTTGTATTTTCCTGACATACGAGCGGAGATGGAGTTTTGGACGGGATACTCCATCGTACTTGGAAAAAACTGGAGCTTTGAACTTATGAGGGATCACCACTCCCGATACCAATCCCAACTCTCCGAAATCCAAACTAGGGATCTTCTGAATCTCCATTACACTCAGACGGTCTTCAAGTTGCTTGTACCTATCCTCGGCAGGAGGATATTGCTCCCCATCATAATCTGTATCATCATCAGAGATGGAAGGGCTGGGGCCCTTTTCTTCTTCTTGGTTCTCCCCTTCCTTGGATGAAGAGGTCAAATCAGCTTGCTGTTTCAACCTATCCCCAAACCTTTTGCCCATATTCAGAAGACGAACCTTCTTCTTCTTCTTCTTCTCTTTCATAATGAGAGTCTTCAGATCCTCTTGCCCTTTAGCCAAGCTCAAGAACATCTCTTGGAATTGGGCGTTTTGTGCCTGAAGATCTTTGACTGCTTGATCAGAAGACATTTCGTGCTGAAATAAACAGCGAAGAAGATGAGAGACCTGTAATGGTACCTGTAATGGTGTGCATGATAATGAGATGCGTATGTAATGATTCCAAAGACTTTGGGAGATTTAAATTTGCAAACCAAAAATAAAACAAAACTTTATTATATTAACTTGTAAAAATTTCAACAATGCCTTTGAGGCGTTACAAAGAAATAAATGGAAAACAAATCTAAACTAGAAAAAGAAAAATCAGAAATCCCATGGACGCTTCCTCTTTGTGCTGACGTAGTCATTGATTGTTCTTTCCTCCTCGAGCTGCCTGGTGAGCTTCAGAATCTTCCTTTCTTGCTCATGGTACTTCTCCCGGTAAGTATCCCTTTCCTCTTTCAGCTGAATCCAGGAACTCTGCAATGCCCCAGGATCAATGGGCATGTAAGGATAAAGGACTGTATAAGGATTGCCCTATTCATTGGTAGGCTCCACAATCACTGGCAATACAGCTTCATAAGGCATCCCAAGCTTCTGGGCACGATCTCGGACCCACTGGAGATAAGGCTGCATAGGAAGAGAAGTCTTTGGTCCCAGCTCTTGGGGGTCATATCTATTCACCATGCCCCAGGCTTGTATAAACCTCTAGCGGTGCTCCTCAACGTCTTCCTTGTAGTCAAATGCAATATCCGTAAGAAGTATCTCATAAGGACCATCTCTCTGAGCACGACCAAATTGTCGCAAAGCTAGACAAGGACTGTAGGTTATACCCCCTCTGATTCCAAGCAATGGGACATTAGGGCATCCCCCATAACGATCAATGACAACAGTGTCTTCCATAGCCCGGGAGCTCCAAAGAATGTTTGTATGGGTAAGAGACATTATCCTGTAAGACCATCCCAGACCTTCTTCATTCTTCAACACAGACTTGAGGAGGTGCGAAATAAACCACCTCGCCAGCAACGACATGCAACACATGAGAGTCCCTCTTCTTCGCACAGTACGAGTGTAGAGGGAATGCATAATATCACCCAGTATAGGCACAGGATTGCGAGAAAGGAATATCTTAACTGCATTCACATCCACGAAGGAATCCGGATTCAGGAAGAGAACCAAACCTTAGATAAGGAGGGCCAAGATATCTTCGAAAGCCTGAAATTCCAAACTATCCCAGAATAGCTGAGATTGATCTATCAGAAACTTGGCTAAGAAACCTTCAACCTCGCTTCGTGTCTCCCAATTGGATACTATATCAGCCCGTTTCAGATGCATAGCTGAAGCAATGTCTTCTGGTCTAGGAGTCTCTTCCATACCTGTGAAAGGCACCTGCTCTAGGATGGGTATACCCAATAAGTGAGAGAACTCTTCCAAAGTGGGAACCAACTGGTAATCTGGAAAAGTGAAACAATGATGCACATGATCGAAGAACTGGAAAAGCACACTCATCATCTGCTCATCAAGCTTTGAGGTGACCAGGCTAAGAAGTTGACCATGTATTTTTATGAACATTGAAGTCTCGGAAAATCTTGAAGTTAACTCTTTGAGTTGAGCAGGTATTTCCACAAAGTTAACTCGGATGGTGTTTCTGCGTACGGAAGCCATAACCTGCAAAACAGGACAAAGATAAATCCCCTCGGTCTTTGAAATGGTTAGTATAATGAAGTATGCATGATATGCTATGATGCATGATGTCATGATAAAACAAACAACAGGTATAGCAGATAACAGGCATGGAAAAGGCAAACAAGTCACACAATAGTCCTTAAGTTTAAGGCTTGCACGGGGTCAAAGGTATTACCCTCTTGAAATTCAGTTGGTTTCAACCTGTCTTAGCAAAAGTAACCGGGTTCTAGAGGTTCTCAATATCACTGACCATCCTCCATCGGTCATGGTTTCAGCTCACGCAATGTTTTCTTGCAGCCGGAACTATCTCGAGAGTATGGTCTCAATGAGTGTAGCATCGACTATCAACCAGTTCTCAGCTTTACACCGAGGCCGGCTATCTCACTACTTTCTAATGGCCAAGTTGGTCAATTAAAGGTTCTAAGGTCAGTTGATGCTTAACGACACACATAGCGGCCCCGTATTCTCCTCGTTTATCCACAAGGGATACCGGTACCAACCAATGTTCCACATCAATGTAGCTACTGCTTCAACCGTATCGGTCTACACCGTACAGTTCCCTCACAGTTTATTGCTACTTACCTAAAAGGTGTCCCCAGATCCGGGTTAGGATCCATAGTAACTCCCAAACAAAAACCCTTAAAAGTAAAGAAACCAAAACAAACAAGAGAAGCAATTTATGATGAACTAATCCTAAGGTATACCCCACTTATAATTCCCCAGCAGAGTCGTCAGTTCTGTGATACGGTGGCAGAACCGACTATTTTGGAAAATTCTGGTTTGCGTTTTGCGTTTGTGTTTGCAAAATGTCGCGGTAAGCAAAAGTCGCCACCGACTTTTATTTTATCCAACTGGAAAGGAAAAAAAGCACATAAAAATTCTTTTTTCGAGATTTTGAGTACAGGGGGTAGATTATAGAAAGGGAAGGTGTTAGCACCCTTTCTATCCATGGTTTTCCATGGGCTCTTAGGTACTTGCTCATCTTTTAAAATTGCTTGTATGTGTTTGTTTTGAAAAGTTTCGTTTTACTCCGCTTTAACCCTTGCTTCTGTCTTCAAGAGTGTTACGAAGTTTTTTGAAAACTTTGTCTGAAAAAAGTGTTTGGTGTGAAAAAGTTTATTTTGAGCAAGTACCTACTAGCATCTACCTACTCGAAAAAAGATCGTTTCTATTTTCGTTTCCTTTAGAAAATGCTATCCTACTATTGAGAAATAGGAAGCACCGTCGTTGGAGTTGTAAGGGTCAATTCGTAAGGGACGTACGATCACTAAAGCAATGTTAGGACGTCTTAGCAATAACGCTAGAGTCTTAAGATCATATTCGAGGCAACATTTCCGAGGCGACGTTTCCGAGGTAACATTTCTGAACGGGACTTTTGAACTTTTGTTAGACAGGAGGGTAACCACTAAGACACCCTAAGTGAGAGTATACCCTAAGAGTGCGCATGTGCGAGTGATTTGATTTCAAGTAATTATCTTTGCACATTAGGGTTTGCTATCCATTTTAAATTAACATGCAATCTTGTCATACAATCCTATTATCATACATCTAACAGTTAATATTTGCGAGAATTAAAATGCGAGAAATAAAAAACTACGCTATTACAAGGCTTCGGGGAAGGGATTAATTACATAGCCAAAAACCCATGAAAAACTATAAAGAAAAGGAAATCCTAATTAAACTATTACATACCATGAGCAGTTACATTAATATTGCAAAAATAGTAAACACGCGCGATGAATCGAAGATGAGAGAATTAGGGTTTTGACCCCAACAACCTAATTGTTATTTCAAGAAAAAATCATTTTTTGTGGTTTTTGATTATTTTGAGAAAACAAAGTTTAATTGAACCAATAAAAAATATATTTGCTAATTAATTTAAATTTAAGAAAAATAATTAAATCAACCTATTTTTGTATTTTTGTTTTATTTAAGAAAAGAAATAAAAATTAAATCAAGCTAACCCTAATTTTCTCTAATTGATTTTAATTATTTACAAAAAGTTAGAATTATTCCTAAATTAAATTAAACTAACATTAAATTAAATTTGAATAATAAAAAAACCTAATTCTAAATTTGTGAAAATTGATTTTATGATTGTTTTGTGAAAAAAATAAATTATTTGTGTTAGAAAATAATTTAAACAAATTAAATTAAATAAAAGAAAAATTAGAAAAGAAAAAGAATGGGCTTGAGGTAAATAGTAAAAGGAGGGGGTGCTGATGGAAAATCTGAGCCCAATAAGTGCCTGACCCGTTTGACTTTCCAGATCCTGTGTGTACGCTTGACCTATGCACATGGTGGACCCTCATGTGAGAAACCTTTGATCTGGCACGTTGATGATCTGATGATTGAATGCTGATGACGTATGGTGGTCACATGGGACACCTGTGCACCTGATTATACAAGGAAAAAAAATATAAGGAAAATATGGGGACTTGGAGATCGAACCTAGGCCCTTAGACATACTTCCACTGCGTGCTTGCCAACTGAGCTGGTTGTGTTAGTTGTATAACTAACAACAAAATAATATTATATGATAAAACAATAAAGCTAAACTCTGAAACGCACGTAGATTCAAATGGACGAGTCATGGAACGCCATGTTATCCTTCTTCTTCCTCCCACCGTTGCTAAAAGAGTCTTGACTTTTACCTACGGTCACTTGGGTGTAGGTATAACCCTGTGCCTTTCCAAAATTTCATACAGGCATGATAAATTCAAAACAATGGCACCAATCAACTCGTTGCAACCTCACGAGCATCATGGTACCATTATCCATGGCCAATTGTTCATGTACAGAAAAACCCTAAAAACGAACCAAGAACCCTAACTATGGCATCTTGGTGTATAGTCAGTAAAAACGCAATTAAATATGACCATTAGCTTGCAAACATCATAAGGTTTCAGAATATATCAATGAATCATGCTAAATGTGCTAGAACTATGATATTCGAATTCAAGAAAGTATGGAAATCGTGTGACTCTTACAGTGCGTTTCAAGGCGTGGAGAAGCTTGCTAGTGATTGAAATAGGATCCTAGGACGTCCAGCAAACGATTAGGATCACTAGAATGCCTTGAATTGACCTGGAATATGGAAATCAGTTTGCCACTTTTCTCCAATTTTTTGAAACTTGCTCTCTCTTCTACACGCCTCCAATCCCTTTGTTTATGGTCTGCAAATGTTCCTTATGTACCCTAGAACGAATTAGGGTTGCAAACTTGTATCAAATCTTTTCCAATTAAGATCATTGATTCATGATTTGATCCTTTGTGCAAATCTTTCAAAATTAAGCAAAATGCAATCTTTTGTATCCATATGATCCTTGCACGATCTGATCTTACTTCCAGCTGTATAATAGCCCTAAACATGCACAAAATCTCAAGCTTTGATTAGTTTTTGATATTTTCATGATTTTATTTTGATTTTACTTGATTTAATTTAAATAAAATCAAAATAAATAACAAAAATAAAATAATAACAAGTGGAAGGGATCATGGGTCGTGGGTCATGCTAAAAACTCAGTGCAAGCATAAAAAGTTGGGGCCATTTGACAAAAATTGCAATTTTGGCCACATTTGACTTTTGGCAATTTTACAAAAAGGGTCAACTTTACCAATGCATAACTCCTTCAATTTTGACCCTAGACATGTGTTCTTGTACTTTTTAGAAATCTTAAGATGTCCTCTAAGCAACCCTTTTGGTATCATCTCAATTGACTCTTCCATGTTCATGTATGAAGCTTAAACCCAAAAGGTGTTTTTGTTGACTTTCCAAAATGACCTATAATGTCCAAATTCATATCTTCTTGTGAGTGCATATTTTGAACTTGGGAGCTGTAGATGGATTGTAGGGAATTGCATCCTCTTCCAAATGAGCTTTGGATGGGTCATTTTTGATAAAGTATGAGAAAGTTATGCTTGGTCAAAGTTGAGTTGACTTTTCCTACAAAACCCTAATTTAGCAACTTTTGGGTTTTGATGAATTGTGAGCAATCCTTGAGGAATAATGATCAACCCTTGATCAAATGAAGAATAATACTTAAAAATGGGGATGTTGACCAAAAATCTTGAGGTTTAACTGTATGTGGGCCACAGTTGACTTTTGCCCTAGCATAGTCGATTTTCAGGCCTTTGAGCAATTGACAGAGCAAACTTCCTCTGCAAGGCTTGAAACTTGACATGGATGATCTTGAGAACATATTAGGACAATGGTGAGCATTTGGTATCCTTTGTACTTAAGCATCTTGGTGCAAACTGAAAACCTAATTTGAGGTAGACTGCTTTAGGAGAGAGTTTGTCTGGTTAACCCTTGGACTTCCTTGACCAATTTGAGGACCTCACTTGAAATGTATTTAGAAATATGGGAGGGAAAATTTTGGGGTACAACACACTCATCTGATGTCACAACTCATTGGGAAACAAGGAGTGGTGTCAAAGGCTTCTTAGCAATGTTCCTGTTTGAGAAAGCCCAAAGTTGCTGGAATTCCCTAGACTTGCAAGCCTTTGAGGAAATTCTGGCTCTCCTCATCTATGGGATGGTATTGTTTCCAAATCCTGACCAACTCATAGATGTGAACGCCGTCAAAATCTTCATGTCACGCAACCCAGTGCCTACATTGCTAGGGGATATCCTACACTCTTTTCACACTCGCACAATGAGGAAAAGAGGTGCCCTTATGTGTTGCACTCTTCTCTTGGCAAGATGGTTTATTTCTCATCTTCCCCAATCAGTCTTAAAGAATGAGCAAGGATTAAGGTGGTCACAAAGGTTAATGACGCTCAAACATTCAGACATTCATTGGTGCTCCCAATCCAAAGAGAATGTTATCATTGTTGACCGTTGTGGAGAATTCCCTAATGTCCCTCTACTTGGAATTAGGGGAGGCATCACCTACAACCCATGCTTAGCCTTAAGACAGTTTGGTTATGCCCAAAGGGATGGCCTGCACGAGATGCTGATTCAAGGTTTGGTATTCGACTACGACAACGACGGTTAAGGTCTTCGCCAGAGATTTATCCGAGCTTGGAGGATGCTAAACAAGGTGGATAGCAAGACTTTGGGGCATAAGAATTCCATCCCTATTGAACCTTACCTCAAATGGGTACGAACCCGTGCTCTAAGTCTTATGATGCCTTACCCCTCTATTCTCCTGGTAATCGTTGAGCCTATCAAGGAGGGAGATGTTCCATACACTATCCTACATCCTGACATGCCCATATCTCTTGAAGACCTACAAAGGGATTGGATACAACTCAAAGGAGAGCGAGATACTTTTAAAGCCCAATTCTACGCAAGCAAGAATAAGGTTTTGGAACTCACTCGGTTACTTCATAAGGAGCGGACTCTAAATGCCTACATTGCACCAAAGAGGATGCGCACTACCTTTTTATCTTAGAGTTTTGTATTATTTTGTCCAAGGGGCATTGATGTACTCAAACTTTATCTTATTAATATAACGTGTGTTTCTTTTTGTCTAAAACAAACTTGAATCTTCGAAATCCATGAAAACATTACATATGCACATATCATTCATCATAACATAAACAGGTCTTTTGCAACAAGTTTCCTTATCTTCTTACTGTTTATTTTAGTAAGATGGATCTCGAATAGACAGTGAAAGATCTCCAAACTCAGAACACGCAGTTTCAACAGTTGCTCATGACCCTAGACAAGGAACAAGAAGAATTGAAGACTCTGCTAAGGAAGAGAGGAAAAAGAAAACAAAGAAGGTAAATGCAGTCTTGAACATGGGGAGAATATTTCATGAGCAGACGAGAAGAACCTTAAACTTTGCAACCACATCCGGAGAAAAAGACAATCAGGAAGGGAAAGGTAAGGAAATAGTGGTCCCGTCAGAATCCGAAGAAGAGGAGGAAGAAGAGGAAGACTACTCTGAGGAACAATATCCTCCAGTAGATGACAGGTACAGACATCTTGAAGAGAGATTGAGCGCGATGAAAGTACAAAAGGTTCCAGGTTTAGACTTTGAGGAATTGGGACTAGTGTCGGGGATTGTGATTCCTCCGAAATTCAAAGCGCTTACATTTGCCAAATATGATGGAGTGTCATGACCTAAGATGCATCTTCATTCATATGTAAGAAAAATCCAACCCCATACCGCTAATAAGGACTTATGGGTGCACTTTTTCCAGGACAATCTATCTGGAACACAACTCGACTGGTTTTACAAACTAGAAAGAGCCAATTTCCACAATTGGGAAGATCTTGCCGCAGCTTTCTACAAGCAATATCAATATAATGCCGATTTGGCGCCTACCCGTACTCAGCTCCAGAGTATGGCCATGGCTTCCAATGATGGTTTCAAGGATTACGCACAAAAATAGAGAGATTTGGTTAGAAGAGTTCAACCCCCTCTGTCTGAAAGGGAATTGGTAGACATGTTCTTAGGCACCTTGTCTGGTCCCTTTTTCAACCATCTGATCGGAAGTTCATCTGCAGGCTTTACTAAACTAATATTAACCGGAGAGAGTGTGGAAGCCGGTATAAAAAGCGGAAAGATTTAGAAGGATTCATCTTCTTCTACAGCTGCAAGAAAGCCTTTTGTTGGGAAGAAAGAAGTAGTTGCTATATATCCGCAAAGAAACCGAGAGAGGGCCGGACGCCGACCAATGGTGGGGGCTGTTGTGATTCTAAAGCCTACATCTGATCAACAAAGAAATAATCAACCAAGGATGGAAAGGCCATTCAGGAAATTCACCAAAATTAACATGACTCTGTCTCAAGTATTACCGCATCTTCTGAGATCACACTTGGCAACCTTGAAAGAAGCTTCGAAAAACCCCAATACAACATCTCCTTATTATCACCCCAGTGCCCGTTGCGCGTATCACTCTGAAAGTCCTAGTCACGATACTAATAACTGTTGGGCCTTAAAGAACAAAATACAAGACCTCATTGAAGCAAAAGAAATTGAGTTTGATGCGCCCAAGAAGCCAAATGTAATTTCTGCTCCTATGCCCAGACATGGTCACAATACCAATGCTATTGGAAAATATTTATTTGTTGCCACAATTGATAAACTCATGACTCCAATTCCAACCATTAAAATAAACTTGTTGAAAGCTGGTGTGTTCCTGGGCTGTAATGAAGTTTGCCATCTCTGCTTATCCTCACCAACTGATTACCCTTTGTTGAAAGTAGGCATTCGCGCCTAATAGATAACAAAGAGATTTTGTTTGAAAGTACTCCTGTTTCACCTATTCCTGTGGAAGATGTTTCAATCATTACCATTTCTGCCAATTCTTCCAGGGTCTCCACCAAAAGACCCATTAGAATTATATCGATTCAGAAAGCATCTCCTCTAATAATCACAATGCCTGGGCCAGTCCCATATGAATCAGACAAAACCGTTCCGTGGAATTACGGAGGGGACATTTACTACCATGGCATCAAACAAGACTGGCCGGCCGCCGAAGAGATAAACTCTGAAGAAGAAGATTTCGTCATCAGCAATATTGCCGGAACTAGTAAAATTACCCGAAGTGGTAGGATCTTTTCTCCAGAAATTGCCCCCCCCAAAGGCAGTCTCTGGACCCGTGGCTATTCCAAAGGTTACTTCTGTACCCATAATCATCTCTGCAAATTCTCCTATTGATGAAGTTGTTACAACCCTTGTTGTCATTTCTACCAATACTCCTGCTGCTGAAACTCGAGGAAAAAGTATTTTGGTCGAGCCTGCCCGAACGAAGGCCCAGCCATTGACTGTCCCCGAGACATCTAAGAAAGAAATGGAGGAGATCCTAAAAATTATAAAGAAGAGCAACTACGATGTGGTTGAACAATTGGGGAAAACTCCCTCCAAGATCTCCATGCTGGCATTACTACTGTGTTCTAAGGCTCATGCGAAAGCCTTGGTGAAGTTCCTAAAAACAGCCCATGTGCCTCAAGAAACGTTTGCTGATCAATTCCAAGACTGTGCGGCCAGCTTGACAGCGGATAATGGTCTAGGCTTCTCGGATGCTGATCTGACACCGAGGGGAAGAAAACACAATAAGGCGTTGCACGTCTCAGTGGAGTGTAGGGGCACAACTCTGGCCCATGTCTTGGTGGACACTGGCTCATCCTTGAATGTATTACCGAAGAAATCTCTTGACAGACTTGACTGTGAAGGACTGACGTTAAAGCCAAGCAACATAGTAGTAAGGGCATTTGATGGCTCGAAGAGAATGGTGCACGGTGAAGTGGATATCCCCATAAAAGTTAGGACTCAAACCTTCAACTCAACCTTTTATGTAATGGACATCCGCCCTTCCTACTCTTGCCTGCTCGGGCGGCCATGGATCCACAACGCTGGCGCAGTCACCTCTACTTTACACCAGATGCTGAAGTATCCGGTCCAGGGAAAGATTATTACTGTCCATAGAGAGGAAGAATACATGATCAGCCACCTCAATTCCTTCAGATATGTGGAATTGGATGACGAATTCATTGAAACTCCATTTCAACATTTCGAAGAGGTCCCCCAAGAGGTAGCAGTGACCAAGACCGTGTCCCAGATTCCCAAGATTACAAGACCGCCGCTCAGAATGTCATCTCTAAAGGACGCCAAAGCAGTGGTGGAGGAAGGTGGATGCACCATCTGGGGGCAACTTCCGGATATCCCGTATAAGTCTGACAAGTTTGGCTTAGGTTTCACTTCAAGTGCTCAAAAGGCTGTACATCGTGTCCGTGCTGGAGGGCCACCCTTGAAGATTAGCAACCGTGAGGTCAACACGATATAAGATGGTGAAGATGATTGCAACTTGGAGGATTGGATCTTTCCGACTGTCAGTGGAGGGCTCAGCAATTGGGAGGCTAGGGACTTCGTCCCAATAACCTTTATCCCGCAGTAATTTACCTTTACATTTTTGTTGGATCTGTAATATTCAAAAATAATTCGCACTCTTAAAACCTTGTGTCTTGCCCGAGGCACAATGGTCCATTTGTAAGGGTTATTATTTCATCTTCATATGGCATCAATGAATCACAGACGTTTTTCGCATACAAACTTTTGTGTTCATTGTTTTTCTTTTACATTTTACTTTCTTTCAAAGATAGCTATACCCTTACATACACTCACAAATGTAGGTATCCATCCATTCTGGATCCCATAGGTAACGATAATGATATGGCCTTTTGTGACTCTGAGAATCTAATCTACCAAGCCGAAGACGAAGGTGAGGAAGATTGTGAAGTACCAGGGGAGCTTGCCAGACTGTTACAACAAGAGGAAAGAACCATTCAGCCTCACGAGGAACCCATGGATACAATAAACCTGGGTAACAAAGAAGACAAAAAAGAGGTCAAAGTGGGTGCCAATCTGGAACCCAGTGTCAAGGAGCGTCTGATTCAGTTGCTACACGACTATGTTGAAATCTTCGCCTGGTCATATGAAGACATGTCAGGGCTCGATACGGACATTGTGGTACATCGTTTGCCTACGAGAGAAGATTGTCCGCCAGTAAAGAAAAAGGTCCGCCGCATGAGACCTGATATGTCAGAAAAGATTATAGCAGAGGTCATGAAGCAATTCGATGCTGGATTTTTGGTTGTCACTTCTTACCCTCAATGGGTTGCCAACATTGTTCCCGTACCTAAAAAAGATGACAAAGTACGAATGTGTGTGGACTACAGAGATTTGAATAGGGCGAGCCCTAAAGATGATTTTCCACTCCCCCACATTGATATCCTAGTTGACAATACAGCACAATACAAAGTGTTTTCCTTCATGGACGGATTCTCATGTTACAACCAAATCAAAATGGCACCTGAGGACATGAAGAAAACAACATTTGTCACACAGTGGGGCACATTCTGCTATAAGGTGATGCCATTCGGACTAAATAATGCTGGGGAAACCTATCAGTGTTCCATGGTGGCTTTATTTCATGACATGATACATCATGAAATAAAGTCTACGTAGATGATATGATAGCCAGATCGCAAACAGAAGAAGAGCATCTTGACCACTTACAAAAGTTGTTTGAGAGACTAAAGAAGTACAAGCTGAGGTTGAACCCAAACAAGTGTACATTTGGAGTACGATCTGGTAAACTCCTAGGCTTTTTCGTCAGTAACAAAGGTATCGAGGTCGATCCTGCCAAAGTTAAAGCCATACAAGGGATGCCTGCTCCTCGTACTGAGAAAGAAGTTAGAGGATTCTTGGGACGTTTGAACTATATTGCCAGATCCATTTCCCACATGACTACTACTTGTGAGCCAATCTTCAAATTATTGAAGAAAGATCAAGTAGTCAAATGGAATGATGAATTCCAAGTTGCTTTTGAGAAAATCAAAGAATACTTACAAGAGCCTCCTGTATTGATGCCACCAGTCGAAGGAAGACCACTGATCATGTTTCTGACTGTTTTAGAAAACTCAATGGGGTGTGTATTGGGGCAGCATGACGAGTCTGGCCGAAAAGAGCACGCTATTTACTACCTGAGAAAAAAGTTTATCGACTGTGAAACTAGATATTCACTACTCGAGAAAACTTGTTGCGCTCTGACATGGGCTGCTCGCCGGCTAAGACAGTATATGCTGACTCATACTACCTTGTTGATATCCAAAATGGATCCGATAAAATACATCTTCGAGAAGCCTGCCCTCTCTGGGAGAATAGCTAGATGGCAGATGATCCTGACAGAGTACGACATACAATATACTACCCAGAAAGCTATAAAATGCAGTGTATTAGCAGATCACCTTGCGCACCAAGCTGTAGAAGACTATCAGTCCATGAAGTTTGAATTCTCAGATGAAGACATTATGACATTAGACAACTGTGAAGAATTCCGGCCATATGACGGACCTGAACAAGGATCCTGATAGACCCTGTTCTTTGATGGAGCCTCCAATGCACTCGGTAATGGTATTGGTACCGTACTCATATCTCCAGAAGGGTGTCATACTCCTTTTACTGCTAGACTTTGCTTCAATTGTACGAACAACATGGCAGAGTACGAAGCGTGCATCTTTGGTCTCAAAGCTGCCATAGACTTGGGGATCAAATCCTTGGATGTATTTGGAGATTCAGCTTTGGTCATCAGTCAGATCAAAGGGGAATGGGACACCAAACACCTTAACCTTATCCCTTATAAAGAACATGTTTTGACATTGCTACCACATTTTGAGAAGATTACCTTCGAGCATTTTCCACGAGAGGAAAATCAGCTAGCGGATGCTCTATCCATAATGTCATCTATGTTTAAACTTAATTGGGATAATGAGGCTCCCCAGGTCACCATCGAACGAATGAATGAACCAACACACTGTCACGAGATTAATACTGAAGAAGTAGTGGACCAGCCTTGGTTTCACGAAGTCAAGAGGTATTTCGAGGATCGAGAGTATCCAGAAGGAGCTTCAATCAATGATAAAAAATTCTTAAGGATATTCTCTGCTAAATTCTTCCTTAGTAATGGCATCTTGTACAAACGCAATCATGACTTTGTATTACTTCGGTGCGTAGACAAAGTTAAAGCTGAAAGGATCATGGCTAAATTACATGAAGGTACTTTTGGCACCCATTCTAGTGGGCATACGATGGCAAAGAAGATCCTACGGGCAGGCTATTACTGGTCTACCATGGAAGCAGATTGTTATCAACACTCTCGAACCTTCCATAAGTGTCAGATTTATGCTGACAAGGTGCACGTACCTCCGGTTCCTCTGAACATCTTGACAGCTCCTTGGCCCTTCACTATGTGGGGAATTGATATGATTGGGGAAATCAAACTGACAGCCTCCAATGGACACCGCTTCATCCTAGTGGCCATTGACTATTTTACAAAATGGGTGGAAACAGCTTCCTTCATTTCCGTTACCAAGAATGTTGTTGCCCGCTTCATCAAGAAAAACCTTATTTGCCGATACGGTATCCCGGAAAGGATCATCACTGACAATGGTACAAATCTCAATAACACTATGATCATCACATTATGCGAGCAATTCAAGATTCAGCATCACAATTCTTCTCCCTATCGGCCAAAAATGAATGGTGTTGTCGAAGCGGAAAATAAAAACATTAAAAAGATCATACAAAAGATGACAGTCACATACAAAGATTGGCATTAGATGCTACTATTCTCTCTCCACGGGTATCATACCACATCTCGCACATCAACCGGGGCAACACCTTTTTCTTTGGTTTACGGCATGGAGGCTGTGTTGCCTATTAAAGTTCATATCCCCTCTCTGAGGATTATGAAAGATGGAGGCTTGAACGAAGACGATTGGATCCAGACTCGGCTTGATCAATTAAATCTGATTGACTAA
This sequence comes from Vicia faba, assembly GCA_948472305.1. Lineage (NCBI taxonomy): Eukaryota > Viridiplantae > Streptophyta > Magnoliopsida > Fabales > Fabaceae > Vicia > Vicia faba. The sequence continues at coordinate 896,899,797 of OX451741.1, read as the reverse complement.
AAGAGACTTACTTCTGTTTGCCATGGTCAAATGTATCAAAAACAGATGATCAAGGCTTTCAACAAGAAAGTCAGATGCCAAGTATATCAAGTTGGGGATCTAGTGATCAAACGTATCATCTTGCAACAAAGTGATCCCAGGGGAAAATGGACTCCTACCTATGAAGGACCATTTGTAATCAAAAACATCTTCTCTGGTGGTGCAATGATCTTGACCACCATGGATGGCGACGACCTGCCATACCTTGCGAACGCAGACGTAGTCAAAAGATACTACGCATAAGAGACCTGCTAGGTTGACATACCTAGGCAAAACAAGGGCATCCAGGCAAACCAAAAGGTTCCGACAAAAATTAGGGATAAAACAAAAATCTGAAAACCCGACAAGTTGAAAACCCGAAAGGGCGACTTGGGCAAAAAAGGGTTTCCCGGTGGACTGAAAACCGGAAAGGGCGGTCCAGGCAAAAGTTAGGGAATTAAAGCGTATGACTATGTCCCGTCAGATCGCTTTGTGGACAATCTTTGGCTTCCACTGACAAGCTCAGGGGCTCTGATCAATCCAGTCATCTTCGGACAAAGCAAAAATAAACAAGATACTCGGGGATACAAAGGCTATAGCAGAATGGAAACCCCGTGGGATTTTTATACACATAGCTGTCTTTTCTTTGTATCAAAATTTCTCTTTTTACGACAGCATTCTCTTACTAGAATGTTTGTCCCCTTGTACAAAAATACTTATTCAAGGTCAATACAAAGATATCCTTTTGAAAGTGCAAAAACTATTTGTCTTCTTCTTTACGCTTGTGTTTTGTTTGCAAAAACGTCCAATGATTCATTGTTGAACATATGCATTTGAACATAATTACTGTTTACAAATAAACAAAATAAGAAAGGCAATTATTGATAGGTTGAAAGGATAGGAATATATCTCTAGACCATTCCATATTTACTCCCCACAGAGTTTTCAATACCCCCCAGCGGAACAAAGCTTCCAGTTTATCAATCCCCGGTAGAAATCATCCAATTTCTCCAGATTCCCCAAGCAGATTTTTCAAACAGTAGAGGGCATTACCCTCACAACAGAAGTTATTTCTATCGGCAAGAAATCCATCAATACTCAGCTTCAAGACATGAAGACTCACATATCCTCGGTAGTATCTAGGGATTTGTTTTCTTCAAATCCAACAGCAATACAACAAATCAGCTCACATGCGCATACATTGCACTCATATATCATAAACACTGATAAAGCGAATACATTGCATCATATATTTCATACAACATGACTTTGCATTTTAGCTAACATTTTACCCATTTCAGGATAAGATTAACAACTACCATTCAAAAAACACCTTTTGATACAGTACAGATACGCACCAGACACATATGCCATTCTGATACTCATTCAGATTCAACTTTTGATATAGTTCAGATATGCTCCAGACACGGATGCCATTCTGATACTCATTCAAATTCAACTTTTGATACAGTTCAGATACGCTCCAGACACAGATGCCATTCTGATACTCATTCAGATTCAACCTTTTGATACAGTTCAGATACGCTCCAGACACGGAGGCTATTCTGATACTCATTCAAATACAACCTCTTGATATAGTTCAGATACGCTCCAGACACGGATGACATTTTGATACTCATTCATATTCAAACTTTTGATATAGTTCAAATACGCTCCAGACACGGACGTCATTCTGATACTCATTCAAATACAAATTATTGATACAGTTCAGATATGCTCCAGACATGGATGCCATTCTGATACTCATTCAGATTCATCCTTTTGATACAGTTCAGATACGCTCCAGACACGGACGCCATTCTAATACTCATTAAAATACAACCTCTTGATACAGTTCAGATACGCTCCAGACACGGATGCCATTCTGATACTCATTCGGATTCAACCTTTTGATACAATTTAGATACGCTCCAGACACGGACGCCATTCTGATACTCATTCAAATACAACCTCTTAATACAGTTCAGATACGCTCCAGACACGTATGCCATTATAATACTCATTCAGATTCCACCTCTTGATATAGTTTAGATACGCTCCAGACATGGACGCCATTCTGATACTCATTCAAATACAACCTCTTGATACGTTTCAGATACGCTCCAGACACGGATGCCACTCTAATACTCATTCAAATACAACATCTTGATACAGTTCAGATACGCTCCAGACACGGATGCCATTCTAATTACTCATTCAGATTTAACTTTTGATACAGTACAAATACGCTCCAGACACGGATTCCATTCTGATACTCATTCAAACTCAACTTTTGGTACAATACAGGTACGCTCCAGACACGGACGCCATTCTGATGTTCAACTTACGAATTACATTTCAACAAGCATTCTTGGATGGCATCTACAAGCCCATCTCTAACAAGATTATGTCACCTCTCTAAATGGCATCTTTAAGCCCATTCCTCCTATCATCGCATCGTCGAGTGCAAATTTCTGGGCACTCTAGTGTCCAATCATCTTCCACCTTCGAGTCACGAATGGCAAAAACTCGCCAATCTAACTCTTCTGGTTTAAGAAGATTGAACAGGGGCAGCTGTTGTACCCCAAAATTTCCCCTCTCATTTTCTCAAGGAATCACCCTGGATCCTCAAGTTTGCTTCCATCCAATTCCAAGCTTTGAATTACAATTTTTTCAAGAAAGTTGCCCACAAGGGCAAAATGGTCATTTTCACACTAAAAAAAGTCAAACTTTGGCTTTTTGACCAAAACCAAGTTTCAAGAATCATATTTCATCAAGACATGTTGAAATATGAAGTTTGTTTCATCAAGAAAATCAAAAGTCAATTTATTAAGGGAAAAGTCAAAATTTTAAAAACTTAGAACTTTTCTAAGTGTTTAAGAAGCATGACAAAACTCAGAACTTCTGGCCAGATTTTCACCTTGATGCAAGTTGATTCTGGATCAGCCTCTGACACAAGAGTTATAGACCCCCACAAGATCTAGAATGTTGTTGAACAAACTTCTCCTAGAAACGCTGGAATTTCAAGCTATAACTCCTCAGAGACGCGTCCTTGAAACTGAAATACTCAGCAAATTCTGGACACTTTCAAGACAGAGTTTGGTCAGAACTTTTGGGCAAGTTTGCACGAAGCCTCAGCCAGAGTCTGTAAGGGCAAATCAAAGAAGTTTATAAAGCGTGATACAAAGCTTCCTGGAAAGTCTGAAAGCTTCTTCAGAACATGCTGGAGCCAGAAGATAAGAAGATCAGAAGATTGGATGCTATGCTGAAGCAGAACTTCTAACCCAGAGTTTTCAAAGGTAAATCAAAGAAGGTTAAAAAGCGTACTACAAGCTTACTGGAAAGTGTGAGGGATCCTTCAGAGCATGCGGAGGCAACAAGATACAAAGATCAGAAGTTAGATGTTTGTTCTAGGTTACGCTGAAATGGAACTTCTGATCCAGAATTAAGCAATGATGCAAAATCTCACATTACAAGATTTCTGATTTTGACAAATCTCATCATCATTTAATGTTCATTTAATGCTCACAACCACTTTTGAGTCTTTATCCAAAGGATCTCCCCACATGTGGCATAGAAATACCCTTGTTATCCTTAAAAGCAACTTTTTTACAGGAATATGTGAGGGTCCATGCGTTACTTTTTTGCTTGTGGGTTTACTTTTCCTTAATCCCTGCTTGCTAATCCAGTCTAGGATAAAACAAACTGTCAACTATCACACCTTTTTAGAACTTGCTTCAAGAACAAGTCAGCATCTAGCGTATGATATTGGCGCTACTTGACCTCTCCAAAACTACAAAATCTTTGCCTATAAATAGAACACCTTTGGCCATTGAAAAGAGGTCGAAAAATTTGAGAAAGAAAAGCCATGAGCCCCTGCCAAAATCCCAAGAGTTCCAAGAACTGTAAACACAACACACACGACCTACTAACTTTTGATTCCTTGCATTGAAACTCCATTTGTTCTCAAATATTTCTTGACTAAAACCATCCACACAGTTTCTGATTCACATATTAGAAACTACCCTAACTCCTGTATTCATACTACCTCACATTCTCCATCCATCTACTCAAAGAAATCAGAACATCACCTCTTTGTTGTACCAGAAGTTGAGCACCTCCATCCTGCTGAGTACGTGAAGAAGTTGCTCAGAACCTCACCAGAATTCAGGACCAACCTCTATTCCATAGAATCTTTTCAGCTGCAAGGTAAGCTTCTGCTGACTCTTATCACGTTACTTAAAGCATTACCAGATTTACATGCTCAAAAATACAATGTAGATATCATGTTTCTGATGTTGTACATATTCTGAGATTTCATGCATCTGCCTGCCTAAGTAGGGAATAAATTAGTTCAGAACTTCTTGAAGAAGTTAGAACTCAGAATTAGGATCTGCAAATTCATACTTGCTTCTGATTTATAGTTTTGATATTTCTTATTTCTGAAACACTATGACACCGACTATAACTGTCATATGCATATCTTCTATTTTGTGGAGAAATGACCAAGTTGCAGATGTTCTGACTAGCATATAGAGAGAGAGAGACTAAGCTTTGCCAGTGGTATCAGAACTTCTGGAGTCTGTTTTGTTGCCAGTAATATCAGAACTTCTGAAAACTACTGCTTTCCCAGTGGGCTCAGTACTTCTGACTTTACATATTTTCACTAACAGGATTTCTATTTTGCAGTATGCCAGAGCCAGAACTTCTGACCTCATTTAATCAGCAATACGCTGATTCTTTTTTCCTTTTCTCATTATTTTTACTATCAATTTCTATTCCATTAATCAGCAAACATCAAAAACATTTCTTTCACACTTTATTTTATTTCTTAAAAAAAAACAAAAGATCAAAAGTATTTTCTTAAAATAAAACAAGTTCATTTCACATTTTCTTGTACATTCTTATACATTTCAATATGGTTGTAATAGTAACTTAGGACTTATTTTCACTTGCAATCCCCATTTGTAAATATGTACCCCCATCCCCTAAATATTGTAATAGCGTAGGACTTTACATTTTTGCGTTTTTATTACTTTCATATGTTGTTAATAATTATGGTGTGTATGGCCAGATAAAACCAATAAGTAGACCACTAAAAATCAAAGACAAATGCATGCAATAAAACAAACTTGCACACATGCACCCCTAGGGTGATCTCACTTGTTTCCTATCGGAAAATAGTGATGTCCCTCGAAACATGGGCGTTTTAGCAAAGACCCTCGATAAAAGATTGTAGTCCCTCGATGACCCTCGATGTTGCCTTCGGTAAATGATTTAGTCCCTTAAACGAAATTTCTAAAATGTTCCATGAGTTGCATTCTATGACTATTCAAACGTCCCAACACTCGTCCCTTCACATCCAACGATAGGGCTTCTTACCAAATCAATGGTAAGATAGCAACATCTAAAGGAGGAGGAAAAGCACATCTAAGACCTTTTGAGTAGGTAGATTATTTTTGGATACTTGCTCAATTTCGAAATAAACATCCTTGCTATTTTCAAAACAAACACATGCACTTTCCAAACATTTTCCAAACATGAAATATTTTCAAAAGCTCAACACCTTTGTATATATTCTTACGAACGAGAATCATTACAAAAGTTTGCCTAAACGATGGCTCCTTTTCAAAATACTTTCAAAAACCACACAAAGCACATTTTCAAACAAAAGCAAGTGATCTAGCAAGTAACTAAGAGCCCATGGAAAACCATGGATGAAAAGGGTGCTAATACCTTCCCTTTTCATAATCTACCCCCCGAACTCAAAAACATCTCTAAAGGTCTTTCCTGTGCTTTTTCACCTTTCCTTTTTTGGATAAAAGAAAAGTCGGTGGCGACTCTTGCTAAACCGCAACATTTGCAAACACAAACGCAAAACACCTCAAGTCAGTTCTCCCACCATATCACATTGGGCTTTAAGGTCAAACCTTCACAGTCTAGTCTATCCAGAGCCTTCTTAGGCAGCACATTCAATGATGAACTAGTATCTACCAGGACGTGGGCCAAAGTAGTGCCCCTGTAATCAACGGAAACATGCAGCACATCATTGTGTTTTCTCCCTCTGGGTGTCAAATCAGCATCAGAAAAACCCAAACCATTGCCAGCCGTTAAACTGGCCACACAATCTTCAAATTGGTCAGTAGAGATTTCCCGTGGCACATGGGCCATATTAAGAAATTTTACTAGAGCCTTCGCATGAGCTTCGGAGCACAATAGTAAGGCTAGCATAGAAATCTTTGAAGGGGTCTGCCCTAGCTGTTCGACCACGTTGTATTCACTTTTCTTGATAATCTTCAAAATTTGTTCCATCTCCTTCTTGGAAGCCTTTGGGATAGATATTGAATGTGCATTCGTCTGGACAAGCTCAACCAGTATGTCTTTGCCTCGAGTTTCGGTCGACTCGGTGATAGGGTGTTAGTAGGGGTAATCACAAGAACTGTAGTAGCAGTATCAGCAGGAACAGAAGCAGGAATAATCACAGGACCAGCAATAGCTTTCGGAGGGGAAATCTCAGGGGAGAACACTCTTCCACTTCTGTTTATTTTGCGGGTGCCCACGATGTACCCAATGTCAGGGTCAGCCTTCTCAAAAACCTGGTCTTCATCAGCCAGCCAATCTTGCTTGATGTCGTGGTAGTAGACGTCACCCCCATAGTTCCAAGGAATAGTTTTGTCTGAGAAGTATGGGATTGTCCCTAGCATAGTGATTATTAGTGGAGTCACCTTCGGAACAGATGTAATCCTGACGGGTCTTTTGGTGGAGACCCTGGGAGGATTGGTGGAAATGGTTATTATTGAAACATCCTTGTAAGAAGTGGTTGGAACGGGAGTCTTTTCAAAAAAATCTCTTTGTCATCAATAAATGACAACCAGTCAGTAGAGATAAACAAAGGTGGAAACCTTCGCCACAGCCCAGAAATAAACCGGCTTTCAACAGGTTCCTCTTGACAGTCGGGAAAGGAGTAACAAGTTCATCAACAGTAGTAACAAACACATCAACTTCAATAGCATTAACACCACGACCGTGCTTGGGCATGGGAGCAGTGATAACATTTGGAATCTCAGGGGCGTCAAATTCAATTTCCTTAGCCTCGAGAAGGTCTTGCACCTTGTTTTTCCAAGCCCAACAGTCGTTTGTATCATGACCTGGACTCTCTGAATGGTAAGCACAACGAGAATTTGGGTTGTAACAGGGAGAGGTAGTGTTGGGATTCTTCGGAGCTTCCTACAAGGTTACCATATTAGATTTTAACAAATGTGGCAAGACTTAAGACAATCTCATATTTATCCGGGTAAACTGTTTTGCCTGCCTTTCTGTTCTAGGCTGATTGTTCCCTCGTTGAGTAGGTTCAAGCTTAGAGATCATGACAGCCCCTACCGCTGGACGGCGTTCAGTTCTGTCCTGATTCCTTTGATGGTGCATAACACTAACCTCCTTATTCCCAGCATATGGCTTCCTTACTGTACTGGAGGAGGCATCCTTTTGAATCTTCCCACTCCTGATTCCAGCTTTCACTCGTTCTCCTGTCAAAATCAATTCAGTGAAGCCGGCTGAGGAACTTCTAATTAGATGATTGAAAAATGGACCAGACAGGTTCCTCGAAAACATATCCACTAGTTCCCTATCAGACAGGGGAGGCTGGACTCTTCCTGCTAGGTCCCTCCATTTTTGAGCATAGTCTTTAAAGCCTTCGCTCGAACCTATAGACATACTTTGGAGTTGTGTACGGGTGGGAGCAAGGTCTGCATTATACTTATACTGCTTGTAGAAAGCAGCAGCCAGGTCTTCCCTATGTGAATGTTGGTCCCCTCCAGCTGGTAGAACCATTTTAGTTGAGTTCTAGACAAACTATCCTGAAAGAAGTGGACCCATAAGTCCTTGTCAGCAGTGTGAGGTTGAATCTTCCTCACATAAGATCGGAGGTGCATCTTGGGACATGATAACCCATCATATTTGGCGAACACCGACACCTTGAACTTTTGTGGGATGACAACCACATAGACCAAACCTAGCTCTTCAAAATCCAGACACAGTACCTTCTGGACTTCCATTGCATTCAAATGATCCTCCAGTTGTTTGTATTTTTCATCAGTAGGAGGATACTGTTCCTCATCATAGTCAGATTCATCATCGGATTCTTTTGGACTGGAGTCTTACTCTCTTGTTTCCTCTTCTTGGTTGTTTCCTCCCTTTGATGAAGTTATCAGCTCAGAGGCTTGCTGCACTAGTCCTCTGATCCTTCTTCCCAGATTCACTAACCCAGTTGGCTTCTTTGGCTTCTTCTTCTCTTTAACAAGCAAGGATTTCAGTTCTTCTTGCCCCTTGGTCAGAGCCATGATCATCTGTTGAAACTGAGCATTCTGAGTCTGTAGATCCTTCACTGTTTGTTCTAGAGCCATTGCTGAAATAAACAACAGAGAAGATGAGAAACCTGCTATGAAACATGTCCATGAAATGATATGTATGATATGATTATGCAATGTTTTCAAGGACCTTATTGGATTTAAGCTCTTTTAAACAAAACAAAAATCAAAACCTTTTATTAGCAAGTTTTTACAGAAACAAAATATTACACAATGATAAACATTGAAAGGAAGTTCCTAAGTCTCCCATGGGCGTTTACTCTTGGTGTGGAGGTAGGTGTTGAGGTTCCTCTCTTCATGAAGTTGTTTTGTTAATTCCAGCACCTATCTCTCACTTGCATAGAATTGGGCCTCAAAAGTATCTCGTTCTCCCTTGAGCTGGATCCAAGACTTTTGCAACTCTTTGAAGTTGGTTGGCATATAAGGATGGAGAATAATACAGGACTTGTCCCCTTAAACAATAGGTTCTAAGATCACCGGTAAGATGGAATCGTATGGCATCACAAGACTTTGGGCTCGAGCTCTCACCCATTTGAGGTAAGGTTCCGAAGGGATGGATTTCTTATGCCCCAAAGTCTTACTATCAGTCTTCTTAACAATGCCCCAAGAGCGGACGAACCTCTGATGATAATTTTGCAAATCATCTGAGTAGTTGAACATAATACCCTGTATGATAATATCTGGTGGACCATATCTCCGTGCATAGCCAACCTGACGTAGTGCTAAAGAAGGATTGTAGGTGATACCTCCCTTAATGCTCAGGAGTGACACATTAGGAAATTCCCTGCAGCGATCAATAAAAGAAATGTCCTCTTGAGAGTGAGGACACTAATGGATGTCGGAGTGAGAGAGAGACATTAGTCTTTGACTCCACATTAAGCCTTAATCATTTTGCAATACTGACCGAGGAAGGTGCGAAATAAACCACCTATATAGAAGAGAGGTGCAACACATGAGAGTTCCTCGCTTCTTCAGAGTACGAGTATGGAGAGAATGTAGGATATCCCCGAGCAATGTAGGAACCGGATTCTGAGCAAGAAAGATGTTGATGGCATTCACATCTATAAGTTGGTCTGAATTAGGAAACAGGACCAACCCATAGATCAAGAGGGATAATACATCTTCAAAGGCGTGATAACTCATGGCATCCAGGAAAATTTGAGCTTTCTTCATCAGGAAATTTGCAAGGAGACCCTTAACTTCACTTCTTTTTTCCCAATTGGACTCAATGTCATATGGCTTCAAGTGCAAAGCTACGGCAACATCTTCAAAAGCTGGGTCTTATTCTAAACCAGTGAAAGGTACTCGCTCCAATATAGGTAAACCAAGTAACTTAGAGAATTCCTCCAGGGTAGGCACTAGTTGATAATCGGGGAATGTGAAGAAATTATGCTTAGGGTCGAATAAATGGAATAAGACACTCATCAAACCTTCGTCAAACCCGATGGTAACCAAACTGAGCAAGTGACCATGTCTTTTGTGGAATGATGAGTCCTAGGGGACTTTCAAGACTAAATCCTTGAGCTTAGGAGGAACTTATGTGAAGAGAATCCGGATGGTTTTTCTGCGACCTAAATTCATATCCTACAAAACAGCCAAGAGGTAAATCCAACAGGTCCTTGAAATGATGAGTACATATGAATGTCATGATGTTTATGATGTCATGATTATGCTAAAAATCACAGATAAACACAAGCAAATTACACAATAGACCTTAGGTTCTAAGGCTTGTATGAGTTTTTAAGGTACGCACCCTCTTGAATGTTCAGTTGGATCAACCTGTCATATTAATAGTAACCGGGTTCTAAGGAGTCTCAATATCACTGACCTTCCCTTCATAAATTGTTTCAGCTCCGCACCGAATTATTGCGGCCAAAAAATCCTGAAAGTCCAGCCTCAATGAGTGTAGTATCGAGTATCAACCAATCTTCGGTCGAAACCAAATCCGGTTATCTCACTACTTCCTAATGGCTAGGATGAGTCAATTAAAGATTCTAAAGGTCAGTTAGCGCTTAGTGACACTATGAGGAAGCCTAATGTTATCCTTAACTTACTCAAGGAACATTAGTACAATCCAAAGTATCGCGCTAACGTAGCCACCACTTCGTCTGTATCGGTCTACACCGTACAACCTCCATGGTTTATTGCTACTTACCTAATAAGGCACCCCAGATCCGTGTGTAGGATCTTTTATTAACAACCCAAGCAAACCCTTAAAGATAAAGCAAGAAAACACACAATAAAGCTTTTAAAATGATGAACTAAAACTCTAAGGTAACCCCACTTTTTATATCCCCAGCAGAGTCTCCAGTTCTGTGATACGGTGGCAGAACCGAATGTTATATACTGTTTTTGCGTTTTTTGTTTGCAAATGCGCGGTAAGCAAGAGTCGCCACCATGTTTTCTTTTATCCAACAAAGGAAAGGGTGAAAAGAATAGAAAAAGACCTTTTCGAGATGTTTTCTGAGTAAGGGGGGTAGATTATTGAAAGGGAAGGTGGTAGCACCCTTTCCATCTGTGGTTTTCCACGGGCTCTTAGAGGTTTGTCATTTTGAAATACCTTTGTGCTTTGTGTGTTTGAAAATGTTTTGAAAACGCCTTAGTACGGCGAACTTTGTAATGTTTCTCGGAATAGTGGAGAAAATATACATAGTGTTTTGAAATGTCTATTGAAAAGTAGTTTTTTGTGTTAGTGCAAAATTAGTTTGAGCAAACTTCTAACAGCTATCTACTTTGTTACTCGAAAAGGGTCGTTCTTTTCCTATTTTCCTTTAGACAGTGCTATCCTAATATTATTGAGTAGGTAGCCTTGTCGTTGGATGTTGAGGGACAATCAAAGGGACGTTACAGTCACGAAGGCAATTTATGGAGATGCTTTAGAAATTCTGTTTTAGGGACTAGATCATTTACCGAGAAGGCAACTGTGAGAGTCATCGAGGGACTATGATATTTTGATTTACGGGTCTTTGCTAAAGCATTCCTGCCCCATGACTATTTTATTGTAGGCAACCAAAGTGGGTGTACCTTAGAGGTGCTTGTGTGTAATTGTGTTCAATTCAGTTATTTTTGTTTTTTTGTTAAGTTTGCTAGCGTTTGATTATTAGTCTTATCATACAAGCCTAATTACTAGTAGTTAATATGAAAAGCAGTAAAAAAAATGCAGCAAATAGAGGTCCTACGCTATTACAACCAAATATAGAGACAAGTAAAAGTAAAAAGAAAAAAAGAAAAGACTTCTTCGATCCATGCCATGGGCTCCTTCGATTCACCCTTCTTTGGCCTTCTTTCGATTGGGCTTGAGAATGGGCGTGAATAACCTTCGATCCAGGGAAGAGAATTTCCCTTTGATCCTGGGGAAAGGGAATGCCCTTTGATCAGGAAGGAGATGTCTTCTTCGATCCAGAAGGCTATGGCTTTGATCCAGGAATGCTATGGCTCTTTCGATCTAGAAGGGAGATATCTTCTTTGATCCAGGAGGAAAATGGGAAGCTTCGATCTAGAGAAGGTGTCTCCTTCGGTCTGGGATGCTATACCTGCAAAAGTATGTTAGGGAAATAAAACGCAGGACCTGGGTATCGAAACCCAGGTCCTTCGATCCTGCGCTCACTAGGTCTTTTCTGGCTATATCTGCAGCAAGTGTTAGCAAACAAAGAACATGACCTCGGTGCCAAACCCAAGTGTTTTACCCAAAAATTTTCCCTTCCATTTTACTCAACATATGCTCATTAAGACCCTCAGCTTGCTCAAGTATACCCAAGAGTTGACCAGACAAACTCTCTCCTAAAGTAATGAACCTTCAACTAGGGTTTCCATTTTCATAAATATGGGTGAGCTTCAAAGGCCTCATATGCTCTCCATTTCCCTAATATGTTCTCAAGATAATCCATGTCAAGTTGCATGCCTTACACAAGAAGTTTGCTCAGTCAACTGCTCAAATGCCTGAAAATCAACTATACTAGGTCAAAAGTCAACTGTGACCCACATACAGTCAAACTTCAAGATTTTTGGTCAACATAAACATTTTGAAGTTATATCCATCATTTGATCAAGGGTTGATCATGATTCCTCAAGGAATGCTCCTAATTCATTAAAACTCAAAAGTTGCTAAATTAGGGTTTCTTAGGAAAAGTCAGCCAAACTTTGACCAGGAATAACTTTCTCATACTTTATCAGAAATTTCTCATCTAAGGCTCATTTTGAATAGAATCCAATTTCCTACAACTCATCTTCAGCCCTCAAGTTCAAATGCACTCATAAAAAGATATGAATTTCTATATTATAGGTCCTTCTGAAAAGTCAACAAAAACACCTTTTGGGTAAAAGCTTCTTAGATGAACATGGAAGACCCAATTGAGATGAAACAAAAAGGGTTGTTTAGGGGACATCCTAAGCTTTCTAAAAAGTGCAAGAACACCTCTCTAGGGGTAAAATTGGAAGAGACATGCATTGTCAAAGTTGGCCATTTTTGGAAAATTGTCAAAAGTCAAATGTGCTCAAAAGTTCATTTTTTGTCAAATGGGCCTAGCTTTTCAGAATTGTATCTTGTTGAAGACATGGTCCACGACCCAAATCAGCATCCATATATTATTGTCTCTATTTATTTATTTTATTTTGATTTTTATTATTTAAAAGTCAAATTAAATCAAATAAATGGCAAAAAATATAAAAGATTGATTTTTTTATCTGATTTTTGTTAGAATCATAATCTAATCAAGCTGGCCTAATCAGATCAATTCGAATCAAGGAAAATTGAGGCAAAAATAGCATGATTAGTATGGTTTTGGAAAGATATCATATAGCAAACAAATCACATTCAATTTCCATGATTCAAAAAGATTCAGTTATTTTTTGTTAACCTAATACACTCCATTACATATACACAATGCAGCCAAGGCAAAAGGACAAAAGGGTTGCGGTCGTAAGAGCTGAAGAAAAAAACTCAAAGATTGGACAAAAAGTGTGGATCTGATTTCTAACCTAGGGGGCGATTCAAGGTCATTCAAAGCTTCTAATCGCTTCCTGGATATCTCCTGAAGCTAACACGATCAATTGTAAGTGTTCCCAAGTCCAGAATCGCCCCATAGCCTTCACACGGTTTGCCCTTTGTTTCAAAATTGATTACAACAATTCTTGCATCATAAACATATTCTAATGATGTATTTGTATTTATTTACATATTTGCAACATGCTTGAATGATTTAATTGACGTTTTGATGCATATATTGATGATTGCCATGGCTAGGGTTTAAGAAGCCGTTTTGGGGCTTCTCTGTAGAAGTGAAATTAGGCCAAGAAAAGGATACCATGATGCTCGTGGGATCAAGACGAATTGATCCATGTACTCACCTTTAATTTATCATGCGATTTGTGGGTTTTTGAAGCTTGCAGGTTTATAGCTATGGAAAATGTCCATAGGTATAAGTCTGATGCCTAAGACGACGGACAGGAGAAGAAGATGATGATTTGGCACAACACCATTGGCTTGTTTTAATTACGCGCATTTTTCAGTTTATTCACCTTGTTTTGCATGTTATAATTTAGTCTTATTATATTGACAACACCATTACCAACACAAATCCAACGCTCAAACCAAGGAAAGACCATGGTGTCCAAACGTGGCTGCACAGAATCAGGCGTAGGAATGGGCTCAGCATTCATGGGCCTAACAAGAATTTGGCAGCGCACCCCCCTAATTTCTCATCATATCAGGCCCATTTCTTTTCCTTTTTTTAAATTTTTATTCTTTTTTATTATTTATTAATTATTTCTTTTTTTCAAATAACACCAAAAATCATGCTTTTTTTATTTAATCAAAAAATCATAAAAACATCAAAAATCATTTTTTTTATAAATATATTTTTATTAATTAATTAGTTTAATTAAATTAGGATAATTTAATTCTTTTTTTATTATAATTTAAAATAATTAGAATTAGGGTTTAACGTTGTACATAACCTAATTTTTCTCAAAAAATAACCTAAATATTTTCTCAATTAGATTTTTAGGTTTTTCAATTATTTCTCGCATTTAATTCTCCGCGCGCGCCTTTAATTACTTTTTCTATTATTGTAACTGCTCCGAGTTTGTAATAGTAATTAGGGTTTTAAATTTCCACATCTTTATTTATAGTCAAAATAATTATGCATCTGCGAAAGCCTTGTAATAGCTAAGACTTTAATTTCTCGCATTTTAATTTCCGCAAACTATAAGCTGTTAGATGTATGTTAATAGGATTGTATGGAAAGACAAATTGCAATTAATACAGTAGAAAACCCTAAATGTGCAAAGATAAATAAACTGGAAAAAAAACACATTTTGCACATGCTCACTCCTAGGGTTTACCCCACTCTGGTTTCCTTCGGTAAACGATCATGAAGTATAGGGAATGTTAGTGGTCGTCCTCTAGTCCCAAAAGATCTAAAATGACCCATTCGGATGTTGCCTCAGAAAAAGATCTTTAAGGCTTTAGGATGATTACTAAAATTTCCTAACATTGCTTTTGTGATCGTACTTGTCCCTTCGAACGTCCCTTAAAACTCCAACGACTATGTTACCTATTCCTTAATAATAGGATAGCATTGTATAAAGGAAAACGAGCAGACTTTTTTTGAGTAGGTAGATTAGCTCCTAGGTACTTGCCCAAACAAACCAATTTTTCACACAAACACTTTTCAAAACAGTTTTCAAAACAACTTTGTTACACTCTTGAGGACCGATACAAGGGTTATCACGAAGTAAAACTTTTCAAAACACACACAAGAAATTTCAAAATGAGCAAGTACCTAAGAGCCCATGGAAAACCATGGATAGGAAGGGTGCTAACACCTTCCCTTTCTATAATTTACCCCCTGTACTCAGAAACATCTCGAAAAAGGTATTTTCTGTTCTTTTTCCTTTTCCTTTGTTGGATGAAATAAAAGTCGGTGGCGACTCTTATTTACCGTGAAATTTTCGAATACAAAATGCAAACCAGTATTAACAGTCGGTTCTACCACTGTATCACACCAAGCCCTTTGATTATGTCTAGAATGACAAATCGAATGGAACAACAAATATGGATGTGTTATGCAAATACAAAATTTGACAATTTACCCTCTCTTACCAGTAGTTGAAACCTTCAATTTTGGCACTTTCTGGATGTGGGCAGCTTTGATCTGGAGCTTCTGGCCGTGGATACCTTTTGTTTAAGGTTTTCTTTGGCTTGGATTACTTATGAAATTTTTGACAACCTTTGGTGGATTTTATGGGTAGTGTATCTCCAACCTTTTCATCCTCTTTTTGCTTGCAAGCATGCTGCTTATATAGAGTAGGAGGGAGGGGACAAGAGAAGTAAT
The DNA here is from genome assembly GCA_948472305.1 of Vicia faba. Taxonomy (NCBI): domain Eukaryota; kingdom Viridiplantae; phylum Streptophyta; class Magnoliopsida; order Fabales; family Fabaceae; genus Vicia; species Vicia faba. The sequence continues at coordinate 896,884,079 of OX451741.1, read as the reverse complement.
GTTGGTAACGGCCACTTGAATTCCATGAATACCAAAATGTAACCTTGGCCAAAGTTAAGGGATCTTATCTATTTTTTGAATTTGGCATAATATGTAACTTTCCTTTGAATGCTCTCTTTCGAATGGGCTGATGGCCTCCTTCGAATGGCCTTGATTAAGCTTCTTCGAACGGCTCTGATGGAGCTCCTTCGAATGACTCTGATTCATTTCCTTTGAATGGTTCTTATTCAGTTCCTTCGAATGTCACTTATCCAAATACCAATCGAAGGGTATTTATTGAAATTTCAATCGAAGAGTCCTTTGCTACACTAATAGAAAGATCTTGTCCATGCCAATCGAAGCATTTGGAATGCCAATCGAAAGGCTTGGCTACAATGCTAATCGAAGAGCATTGTCCATGCCAATCGAAAGGCTCCTTCAGAATACCAATCGAAGGGTCTTTCAGAATGCCAATCGGAAGGTACTTAAAACACCACTTAAAAATTTTCTTTTTTCTTAGGAAAGGGTTTATGGTCAATCGTGTAGGGGAAGACCTTGGAAAGCATGAGAGGGAAAAATTTTGGGTACAACAGTTAGGATACTCATAGTTTTCAAATCCGAGAGGTTGAGATACATACATATCTTCATTAATATAGCCATTTAGAAAAGCACTCTTAACATCCATTTGATATAACTTAAAATTTTATGAACATGCAAAGGCAAGTAAGAGGCGTATAGCCTCGAGTCAGGAAACCGATGCTTAAGTTTCCTTATAGTTGATTCCCTCCTCTTGGTTATACCCTTCAGCAATAAGGTGGGCCTTGTTGCGAGTTATTATTCTGTTTTCGTCCAATTTGTTCTTAAACACCCATTTAGTGTCGGTTACACGATGGTCTCGCAGAGGAGGGACAAGATCCCAAACCTCGTTTATTTTAAATTGTTTCAGCTCATCTTGCATAGCGAAAAACCAATGTTCATCTAGTAAAGCATCTTTGTAGTTTTTAGGCTCAAATTGTGAGACGAAAGCAAAATGATAACGAAGTTACTTATCTTGGACCTTGTAGTGACTCCTTTTGTGATATCTCCAAGGATATTGTCGATGGGACGATCCTTGATAGGTTTCCATTCTAATGGGAGATCACTTTCATTTCTTTTAGTATCCAGATCTTTTTCTTTGATATATTCACATTCCAATTGGGAATTATTTTCATTGCTTTCAACATCCGGATCTTTAAGTATACTTTTCGAAGATACACCTGCACTGTCAAATACAATACCTTTTTCGATCGATCTCGGACAAGATTCATCAAAAGATACATGCACATATTCCTCAACAATGTCTAAACTTTTTTTAAATACTCTATAAGCTTTAGTAGATTGAGAGTATCCGAGAAAGATACCTTCATCAGCTTTTGAATCAAACTTACCAAGATTTTCTTTTCCATTATTCACCATAAAACATTTACATCCGAAAACGTGAAGGTGTGAAATATTTGGCTTTCTTCCTTTTAGTAGTTCATAAGGAGTTTTGTTTAGAATTTAACGGATTAGGATCCTATTTGATCTGGCGGTTGATCAGAATCTTGAGAGTGGCCGGAGGATGATCTTCAGTCGGGCAGAGGAGAGAGGGGGGTGTACCTGCAAGGTACTCCAACGATCAAGTAAGAGCAGGAGCAAGAAGGTACTTGCAAATATCAAGTAGTGAGTAGTAAGTATGTGATACCTGGCCCTCACAGGTGTGAGGGTGTATATACTTCCCCTGGCGCGTGGCCATTGGTTCCTGATTTCCCGCCTAGATATATGGGTCCAGAAAATCAGGTAACTTCCAGGACTTGGTCAAACAGGGAAGATGTGCCCGTAACTAGCCATTGGTTCCGGGGAGGAGGCTGATTGTGGATATCTCTCTGGTTGGTCCCTGGTGGTCTGCACGATGCTGGAGTCGAGAAGACTGAGAGGATGCTCGACGGGCATCTTGGATTGGAGCCGGATCAAGAGGACAAGAGGGTGGTATGGCCCGATAGGTGCGGGCAGTCCTGGTCATCGTCAGTGGGTGGCACCCATGAGATGTCTTAGACTGGGCCTACTCAAGCTTTCGGGCCAGTCCAGAACAGTAGCCCCCTAAGTCGTTGCTTCTGGGCATAGGAGTGAAGACTTTGATGTCTGCTCGGAGGACGGGGAAATAAGTGTTTGCACGTTGTACTTCTTTGTCAGGAAGGCGAAACGTTTGTTGTTGGGACCGTTTAATTTGGAGAGGTGACGTGTTTTGGGAAATGTGTTGGTCGAGTGGTGCAAATGATGGCCTAGGGCTAGGGTGTCATGATGACGACCCTGGGGTTCCCAAGGCGTGTGTTTTGTACGCGCGGGCTGTTTCAGCTATAAATACGAGAGGAACAGAGCGATTAGTATTTTTCGCTTTCTCTTTCAACTGCTCGTATTAGCTCGACAGTCGACCACCAGCATTTGCTCAGTTTCTTCGTTTACGGTCATCCAACTTCATCTCTTCTTCTTCTCTCGGTGAGTTTCTGTTCCTCCATTGTTTCATATTTTAGCGCTTTCAATTTTTTTCTTCTTAGATATCTATGCGGTTAGGATTTAGGGTTCCGTTAGGGAGGAGATCATTAGAGACCCTAGGAGGCGGAAGTCGTTCTTGTGGCACATGGTTGTCGGAGCCTCCGTAGAGCTCTCTCGGGGGTTTGGAATTGTGCTATAGGTGATTCGTTTAGGGTTTGAGTTTTTCTGCAACTTGTGCCCGTTAGAGTACCTCAGTGGACTTCAGGGATTTTTCTGCGTTTTGTGCCCTTTCACATGTTTAGTGGTGGAAGGGTGATTCTGGCATTGATGTAGAGCTCACCCTTTCCTCTGCTTTTCAGGTGCTATGGCTGACAATGCACATGTTGTCATTTCAAGCGAGTCTATGGAATCCTCCAGGAGCTCCTCGAGCGAGACTAGTGGTAGCTCGTCGAGCATATTAGAAATCTCCGGGGAGCAGTAAAATCAGATGGATCAACAGATGATGGAGCCCGACATGGGGGCGACCTCCTCGGCTCGGGGCGGCCTGTTTCCTCCTCGAAATGATGAGGATCCTCGAGATTGGGTAGCTAAAGACCCTTGGGAGTGGCGGTCATATTTTTATGCGCACGGAGAAGACATTTTTACCGACGTTTACGTCCACGAGGAGGGAGCCCGGGAAGAGTGGTTGTTATATATCCCCGGGAAAGACAACAGAATCTGCTCAAGATATGACAAGAGGCGGATTCCTATGTACGATATAGTTTTCTGGGAGATGGGCCTCCGCCTTCCTTTTTCTGACTTTAGAGTGGCCATTTTCCGAAATCTACATGAGGCCCCCTCTCAGTTGCACCCGAATGGGATTGCATTCGTGCGGGTGTTCCAGATAGTGTGCGACTATCTGAAGATTGAGGCCATGATCCCGTTGTTCTTCTATTATTTTCATATCCAGAGGAGCCGGGCTGACGGGCGATGGGGATGGGTCTCCCTCAAACAGGGCAACGGGAAGTTGTTCAACACCTACTTGGAGTATGTGCGCAATTTTAAGGATAAGTACATTTTGGTGCAGCCCATGTCAACGAAGGCTTTACTGAACGTTTTTAGGAGTCGGTCGTCTCTCAATGAGGTTGGGACTCCTCGTATTAACGAGCTGGGGGAGCCTACCGCGACGTTGGTCGCCAAGTTCCCGTTCCAATGGACCAGCAGACATTTTGAGAAGGAGTTGGACTCCTATGTCCAAAGAGAGGGGGAGCTTGGGGATGAGGACCTGTCAAGCTTCACCACTTTGACCTTGCTTGTAGCTCGAATTCCTCCGGTCCAGCGAGTCGGTCGAGGAGGTAGGCCAGTGCTGGATAGAAACGGGGAGCCCGTGTTCGAGTCGGGTCTCATAAACGTCCGGGAGCTCCATGGGAGCGAGGATCCCGTTAGATATCTGGGTACAAATTTTCTTTTTCCAGTATGTGGTCGTTGTTTGTTTGACCCGTCATTTTACTGACTCTTGCTTTTTCTTTGTTTTGTAGAAAATATGAATCCTGCTCAAGAACGTCTGGCCAAGACACTCGCTACTCGGGCGAGAAAGGCTAAGAAGGATACCCAGACTAGCACGGGGCCAGTTCCTGCTCCTGGATCAGGTGGTTCGTCCTCGACCCCGTCCAAAGCAGCTTTATCTCCATTTACTGATTCCTTGAAGGCGAAGAGGCCTCGACCTGAGGGGAGTGTTGACCTTATCGGGGAGACGGGAAAATAGGCTTATGATCTGCCTCCTCATTGGCTGGAGAGGTCTTTTTTCGAGAGCGCGGCACTTCATCTTCCTACGGTCGAATCTCTCCTTCTCGAGGGAATGAGTCGTCCGGAAAAGAGGGTGACGTTGGCCCAAGATGTGGGTGGCTTGATGCGGATCTTGGAGATGGTTGTGGCATATACCGAGGGGAGTTCTTCCCAGGAGATGGAAATTAAGAACCTCTGAGCCAAGTTGGCAGCGACCGAGAAGGCCTTGGTTGATAAAGACAAATCCCTAAAGCTGGCCGAGGTAGAGTCGGGGAAGTTGGCTGAGGAGCGCAACACTTTCATGCTCAAGAGCGAGAGTCTTGAAGGGAAGGTGGCGGCCTTGAATGAAGAGCTAGCACCCGCTGAGGACGAGCTAGAGGACACCAAGGACCTGAAGACTCGGGCCAAGCTAGTAGCATGTTTCCAGCTTGTATTGGACGATGCTCAGGCTGCTTTCGAGGGGAGCTTCGACAATGTCATGAATCAGATATGTGTGTTGAATCCCGATGTTAAGCTCAACACTTCGGGCATGGGGGTCAACTACTATGTGGCTGACAGACAAATTATGGTTCCCGACTACCTGAGGGATGTCATCGATCAACCGACTAGGGATCCTGCTCGACTTTTTCCTATCGTCAAAGGAGAAGCAGAGGAGTGATCATTCATTTGTTTCGGCCTGCGTGCCATTTTTTTGTAATATTTGTTGTTTCCAGGGCTATTGCCCGTTTATGTAATATTCTCACAATTTTGGCCCAAGTGGTCTTTTATTTATTTTCCGGCCATTGGTCGTTTTGCTTTGAATATTTAGTGTGTTATTTGCATGATTGTTGACAAGTTAGCCTGATTAGGACTTTTGTAATTTGCTGAGTTTATATCAGGGATATGCTCGTTTTATATGTTTGTCGGTGCGGGGAAACTGATTAAATCGCCAGGGTCTCATTTTCGAGGGACCCCGGTTCGGCGGCGTGAACTACCAGTCGTGAGTCGGGTGTTCTACCGTTGTGGCACAAAGACTGTAGAGCTTAGTCGAGTTATCCACGTCGGGCTAAGGGTACACTCGTCAACAGAGCGGAACCTCGCCCCTCCTACATACTTTGAGTGTTATGCTTGTGCCTAGGCGCGCACGCGTGGTCAGGTTCAGGCGGGTCTGTCTTGTCGATTGAACCTGCCGACAACTTAGTGTTTTCAACTTTAGTATTGTGTTAGCTTTTCAGCATTCCATGATCAAACGATTTGTTCCCCTTGTAAATTTTCTAAGTAATACTCTTCGGTTCCCATTTTTGCATAGACGCGATAAGGACCTTCCCAATTTTCCGCGAGCTTGCCCTCATGAGATTCTTTGCGATTTTTCTTCAGGACAAGCCTGCTGACCTCAAAATCTCGACGTATCACCTTGGCATCGTAGCACATGGCTATTTTTGTTTGAGTGAGGCCTCTCGAAGGGCCGCACCCGTTATGATTTCTTCCACCAGGTCGAGCTCTTCTCTGAGGGCGACGTCATTTATCTCCTTCGCGAGAGGTGCCTATGTTCGTCTGGAAGGTTTCCTGATTTCTATGGGGATAATAGCCTCCGTGTTGTATGCTAGCCGGAACGGAGATTCCTTGGTAGACGAGTGAGTGGTTGTTCGATACGCCTAGAGCATGTTGTGTAGCTCCTCGACCCATCGCTTCTTGGTTTCGTCCAACCTTCGCTTGAGGCCTCTGAGTATCACCCTGTTGGCAGCCTCGCCCTGGTCGTGGTCTGGGGGTGCTCGACAGAGGCGAAATGTTGGGTCGTACCAAGTTTTATGATGAATTCGTGGAAGGTGTGATCCGTGAACTGGGTTCCATTTTTGGTGACTATCGCTCGTGAGATGCCGAAATGAGCTAGGATATTTCTTTTATAGAAGCGAAGGACGTTCTGGGTAGTGATTTTAGCCAGGTCTTTGGCTTCTATCCACTTGGTGAAGTAGTCGACTACTACTATCAGATATTTGTTCTGATTGGTTCAGACCACGAATGGGCCGAGGAGGTCTAGTCCCCACCAGGCGAAGGGCCAGGGAGAGGAGAGGGATTTGAGCTCGCTAGGAGAAGCTAAATGCATGTCCCCGTGTCTTTGACATTTATCACATTTCTTCACGTGTTCTCTTGCATTGTGTTGCATGGTGGGCCAGTAGTATCTCGCCCGCAAGGCTTTCCTCGCAAGGGATCTTCCGCCCAGATGCTGACTGCCGATACCCTCGTGGATTTCGAGCAATATACATTCTGATGCGCTTTGATCGACACACTTGAGGAGTAGTGTGATCGGTGGAAATAGAACTGACTGTTTTGAAATGCTGGTTCGCGAAATGTCGCGGTAAGCAAGAGTCGCCACTGTCTTTTATTTTCTCCAACAAGGAAAGGACAAAAGCACAGGAAAATTCCTTTTCGAGATGTTTCTCGGTTCGGGAGGTAGATTATAGAAAGGGAAGGTGTTAGCACCCTTTCTATCCGTGGTTATCCACGGGCTCTTAGGTACTTGCTCACTATGTTTTCAAAAATGTTTTGCTTTTCTTTGTGTTTGTGGGTTTTGAAAAAGTCTTGTTTGAAAACTTCGATTTAACTCTTGTATCAGTCCTCAAGAGTGTATGAAGTGTTATTTGAAAACTTTTGTCAGCAAAGTGTAGGTGCAAAAAGTATTTTTTTTGTTTTTTGAAAGAGCAAGTACCTGAGAACCTCTACCTACTCAAAAGAAATTAAGCTGTGTAAATGTCCTTTAGACAGTACTATCCCACTATTGAGAAGTAGGTAGCACCGTCGTTGGAGTTATTCGGGTCAATTCGATTATAGGGACATGTGGTCACCAAAGCAATAGTAGGACGCCTTAGCGGTAACCCTAATGTCCTAGATCATTTTATCCGAGGAAACCGTTTCGAGGCAACTTTTTGATCTTTAGACAGGAGGGCGACCTCTAAAACACCCTATACTCAATGACCACGTCGAGGCAACCAAGTGAGGTGTACCCTAGGAGTGGCATGTGCGAGTGTGTCAAGATTCAGTTAAGTTATCTTTGCACATGTTATGGTGAGCTACGGGTTGATTTTAATTTCAGAGATAAGTCTTGTCATGCATAGCCTAGTTATCATACATCTAACAGTTAATAGTTGTGCGGAAAATAAATCTACGCTATTACAAGGCGTCGGGTATTTACATCGCCAAAAACAAACCCTTGGAAAGTAAATTGCGGAAAATAAATAAAAGCGATAAAAAGTTCTAATTAAAGCTATTACATCCTCGGAACAATTACATAATAATGATCAAAAATAATATGCGCGAAAAGAATTGAATCGGAATGTTTTAGGGTTTTGACCCTTTTTCGAGAAAGAAAGAGATTTGATTATTTATGAATTAAATTAAATTAAACCTAATTAATTAATTAATAAAAATAAATATTTTTGGTTTTTAATGTGTTAAGGAAATAAATAAAAAATAGTCAAAAGTTAGTAAAAACCCTAATTCTATGTTAATTTTATTTATTGTAAAAAAAGTTAAAATTAACCCTAATTAAACTAAATTAATGATGTTAGTATTTATTTACAAAAATAATAAAGGGTGAAATTAATAAATAATAATAATAAAAATATTATATTTTAGTTTTCTGAATTTATTATGAAAAAATTAATTTGATTAATTAACTAATAATAATAATAATTAATAATAAAAATAGTTAAATAGAAAATATAAAAAGAGAAAAAAGAATAACCCAGGGGGGTGTTGGCCCAATTCTATGGTGAGGAAGCAATTTCTGAAGCCCATTATGCATTAGCCTGTTTGACCATTGAGATTGTCTATGCGCTGGTTGATTGGGGAGTATGGTGATCACCCAGCTTTGGCCACTGGATCTATGCTGGAAGACACCTGGCGCGTTGATAACTGGAGGTATATGGTAGACCTCACCTTGGAACCTGCATGTGAACATGTAAAGGAAAAGGAAATAAAGGTTTTGGGGGACCTGGGATTCGAACCCAGGTCCCAATCCTTCCAAGCCAACGCACCAACCACTACACCACTTGCATGCTTTTGATATTATAATGATCAGCAATTATTATATTAAGAATTTAGTCAATATGCTGTAAAACAAAAAAACGCGTGTGTTTTCAAATTGCCCAATGGTATGCTAATATCTCATCATCTTCTTCGTTGTACCTGCAAAAAGAATATTAGATAGCGGGGGTTTTTAACCCCCACTAGCCGTGGCAACGAAAAATAACGAATAGAGATACAATACATATAAATATTTTGTGAGGGGTCAGTTGTATTCGTCTTGGCCACACGATCTCAACCATATGTCTCACAAGTCTTAATTTTTCCTGGATTGCAAAGCCCCAATTTCAAAGCTTAAGAACCCTAGAAAGTGATCATGGTATCTTTTGATTCAGGGCATTATAATTCAATTAAGTTATACCATTAGCTTCGTATGGTTCCTAGCAATGCAAAACAATCAAGATAATATGTTAAATGCGCATGAATTAGACAATATGATTTTGAATAAAAATGTCAAACTGTGGTTCTGTGAAGGACGATTCTTTGAGCTTTGGTGCGTGAATTCAATTGCAAAAGGTTCCTGGGAACTCCTGCAATGTATTAGAATCAACAAAAATCCTTAAATCGCACTAGAATGCAAAAATCAGTTTTGAGTTTTCTTGGAAATTTCTTGAATTGGCTATGGTTTTTCTGCAGCTTTTTCACGTCCATGAGGTTAGGATTTGCTTGCATATATATAGGGCAATTAAATTAGGTCAAGAGATGGGCAAAAATCCATATGCAATGGTGATTGAATCTTTGATTGGAAATCAAATCTTTTTTATTTTTCATGATTGGAAAATGTTGCTAAATTTGGAGATTTTGTATCTTTGACTCGGTGCTCGAAATTGCCAGCATATATTGACCATATTTGCTTCACAAAAAGATTGAAAAATCAAATCTTGCATTTTCCTACAATTTAAATTAATTAAATGAATTAATATTAATTAAAAATCCAATTAATCAATAAAAATAAGAAAATAAATTCCATTAAGCTTGATGGGTCGTGCATAAGTCATGGATGAAGTTTCAAGAAGAGATTTGAGGCCCATTAGCAAAAATAAGGTGTTTTGAGCAAAGTTGACTTTTGCAAATTCCTAAAAATTTCCCAACTTCTCCAATGCACATCTTGCTCAATTTTGATCATATGACCATGTTCTTGGACATTTTGGAAATCTCTTGAAGTCCTCTAACCAATGCCTTTGGTCCCATGTCATTTGGATATACCAATCTCAAGTTATGCCCTTTGACTTAAAGTGCACTTTTGTTGACTTTTGAATTTGACCTATAATGTGGAAATTGATAACTTTTTGTGAGAGCATTTCTTGGACTTGGAATGTGAAGATGGATTGTAGAAAATGTCATCCCCTTCAAAATGAGCATTGGATGGAATTTTTATGACAAACCATGAAAAAGTTATGCCCTGGTCAATATACAGTTGACTTTTCTACTATCCAAAAATAGTAACTTTTTGCATCTTGATGATTTTTGAGCTATTCTTGTGGAATCATGATCAAGACTTGATCAAATGATGATTGTGGACTCAAAATAAGATATTGACCAAAAATTCTGACTTTTGACTGCAAAATGACCATTTTTCCCTTGTAGTTGACTGTAGGTCAAATGAAGCTTTTGACTATGCAAATTGGCATTGTGAATCTTGAAACTTGGTATGTAGGTGCTTGAGAATGCATATAGGCCTATGATACTTTATTGAACCATTGAAAACCCCAAATTCTTTGAAAGAACCAAAACCCTAATTTCAGTTGGCTTAGGAGATGGTTTGACTGTACAACCCTTAAGCAATCTTTAGTAATTTTGAAGATTATTCTTGTCAAATATTGAGTAATATGGGAGGGAAAATTTTGGTGTACAACAGTTTCCCCTGTTCAATCTTCTTAAACCTGAGGATGTAGATTGGCTTGTGTGCCTTTCGTGATCCGAAGGTGGAAGATGATTGAACACTAAAGTGCCCAGAAATTTGCACTCGCATAGCGTGGTATCAGCAATGTGATGTCGGGAATGGGCTTACAGATGCCATTTGGAAAGATGATGGATAGGAGGATGGGCTTATAGATGCCATCTGGAGATCATTTGTTGAATTGTAACTTGGTAGGTTGAAAGAAGAAACCTGTGTAGGGTTGCCTGACGATGAGTCCGTGTAAAACTGCATCTGAAAGAGAAGGAATCGGTGTAGGGTTGCTTCATGATGGTCAAGTAGATAGTTGTCCTGTCTGGTTTCAGGTATTAATCTACAATCAGTCGTCCACAGATTTTTCCTGGCTTGCTACAGGTATTAATCTGGAACTTGAAAAGGTTGGCCGATGAGATAGTTGTCCTGGCTGGTTTCAGGTATTAATCTCTGACCTGAGAAAGAAATATAGTCTTCCTGGCTTGTTACAGGTATTGATCTTCAATCTCTTCATGTAGATAACTTTCCTATCTGGTTTCAGGTATAGATCTACAATCAGTTCATATAGGTGGTTTTCTTGTCTGGTTTCAGGTGTTAACCTATAATCAGTCGTCCACAGATATTTCCTGGCTTGCTACAGGTATTAATCTGGAACTTGAAAAAGGGTGGTCGGGGAGATAGTTGTCCTGGCTGGTTTCAGGTATTAATCTCTGACCTGAGAAAGAAAGATGGTTTCCTAGCCTGTTACAGGTGTTAATCTTCAATCTCTTCATGTAGATAACTTTCCTGTCTGGTTTCAGGTATAGATCTACAATCAGTCGTTCACAGATATTTCCTGGCTAGTTACAAGTGTTGATCTGGAACTGCAAAGGTTGATGGTAATCATCTTTGGACTGACCTTTTCCTGAAAAAGGTAAAACGTTAGCTGTATGCAATGTCATGATGTATGAAATGCATGAAGTCATGATGTTCTCAAAAATAAATGAGATCGTGTCGTATGCACTTTGTCATGTATGTAACTAGGAGATTTGAAATGTGATATGTTTATGAATGTATTTTCATCTGGGAAAATAAATCCTTGACGGATGCCGGGGAGTTTGTTAAATCCTGGGCTGATGTTGAAGAGTATAGTTGAATTCTTCGTTTCCACTAGGGATGATGAACGAAGGTGATTGCAAGAATAAACCGGTAGGAGAAGATGACTCCGTTGGGGAATAAACCTGGTGAAGATATTACTCTGCGGGGAATTACTCTGTGGGAAGAGATGTTTTGCTGAGATTTTAATGATAACGCCGCTGGGGATTCCGTTGATAAGCTCTGTTGGGGATTTTGATGATGAACTCTGTTGGGGGATAGAAAGAACTTCGCTGGGGATGATCTTTCAGTTGCAACTTACTGAGGATAACCCAGTTAGACTCTGGTGGGGATAACCTCTGAATATAGCCGGGGAGAGATATTTGTACTCTGCAGGGGACAAGCTTCCAGAATCTACTGGGGAAGATGCTTCAACTCTGGCGGGGAAGCTTTTTAGACTGTGCTGGGAAATGGTTCCACTGAGGGTATCTTGTATTCCGCCGGGGAACAATCTTATATTTCTGTCGAGGGATATTAAGACTGCCGAGGATGCTTGTTGAGGAATATCTGTATAATCTGCTAGGGAATATTAAGATCTTCTGGGGATACCCAACTTTTTCAGGACTGATGGTAGACCAACTCTGCTTGGGGGAGAGTATTGCTGACTTGCTGGGGATACTGTGCCTTTTTGGGGCTGATGGGAGGCCAACTCTGCTTGGGGAGAGTATTGTTGAATCTTGTCTTACTCTGCGGGGAGTGAAGGTATCTTGGTCATATTCTTCAGATGAACCTACCCTGGTACCTTGGTGGATAAAGCAACTAGATCGCTTAGACAATTCTTATTGCCCCTACTTCCGATGTCACCTGTAATTAGTCCTTTGTTTCGTATGCAAATATTTGTGATCAGCAATTAATGTTAAATGCATATATCAAAAATGAACATTGGACGTTCTTTGCAAAACAAAACAGATGAAGGAAAAACAATTTGCAATTTGTCTGGAAAAGTGAGCTTGTATTGATTTTGAAATTTGCCTGTAAATAGGCGTTTTGTATACAAGAGGCTGACGTCCTAGTAAGAGAACACCGCTGAACAAAATAGAGTTTATACAATTTGTGAAAAGAAAACAAAACAGCCATGTGAAAAATCCCACTGGGTTCCAACTCTGCTATCGCCTTTATGTCTTCGAGCGTCTCATCACTTTGCTGCTTAGTTGAAGAGGAATCTGATTGATTGGTGTCGTCCGAGCCTGATGGTCGATACCGAAGTCTGGATGCAGGGTGATCCAATGAGACATAGTATTACACGTATCCATAACTTTTTCCTGGACCGCCCTTTTGGGTTTTCAGTCCATCGGGATACCCATTTTTGCCCAAGCCGCCTTTTCAGGTTTTCGACTTGCCGGGTGTACAGATTTTTTTTATTTCATCCCTTATTTTTGCCCGAACCCTTTTGGTTCATCGGGAAGCCCTTATTTTTGCCTAGGCCAGTCGACCTAGCGGGTCTTTAATCATGCGTAGTATCTTTTTACTATGTTTGCATTGGCGGGGTGAGGAAGGTCGTCACCATCTATGGTGGTTAGAATCATTGCTCCTCCTGAGAAGATGTTCTTAACCACAAATGGCCCTTCGTACGTAGGGGTCCATTTACCCCTGGGATCACCTTGAGGTAGAATGATGCGCTTGATTACCAGGTCCCCGACTTGATACTCTTGTCGTCTGACTTTCTTGTGAAATGCCTTGATCATCCATTTTTGGTACGTCTGGCCATGACAAATAGCGGTGAGTCTCTTTTCGTCGATTAGGTTTAGTTGATCAAGCCGAGTCTGGATCCAGTCATTTTTGCTCAAACCTGTATCCTTCATGATTCGGAGAGAGGGTATCTGAACTTCAATGGGCAAGACTGCCTCCATGCCATATACCAAGGAATAGGGTGTTGCCCCTGTTGACGTCTGTGCTGAGGTACGGTACCCATGAAGAGAAAATGGTAACATCTCATGCTAATCTTTGTAGGTCATTGTCATCTTCTGCACAATCTTCTTGATGTTTTTATTAGCTGCTTCTACATCCCCATTCATCTTTGGCCGGTAAGGAGAAGAGTTATGGTGTTGTATCTTGAATTGCTCGCAGAGCTCAGTGATCATCTTGTTGTTAAGATTGGTACCATTATCCGTAATGATCCTCTCTGGTACGCCGTATCGACAGATCAGGTTGTGCCGAATGAACTGCGCCACGACATTCTTGGTTACGGTGGCAAAGGAAGCTACTTCAACCTACTTCGTAAAGTAATCAATTGCTACCAGGATGAAGCGATGCCCGTTGGATGCCGTAGGTCTGATCTCTCCGATCATATCAATGCCCCGCATTGCAAAAGGCCAAGGTGCTGTCAAGACGTTCAAAGGAACTGGAGGAATGTGCACCTTATCAGCATAGATCTGGCATTTGTGACATGTTCGAGAATGCTGATAACAGTCGGCTTCCATTGTTGACCAGTAATATCCTGCCCGAAGGATTTTCTTTGCCATGGTATGTCCACTGGAATGAGTTCCGGAGGTACCTTCATGCAGCTCTGCCATGATTCTTTCTGCTTCAGTCTTATCCACACAACGCAGTAAGGTTGAATCATGGTTTCGTTTGTACAGAATGTCATTGCTAAGGAAGAACTTTGCCGCGAACCTTCTCAGAAACTTCTTGTCATTGACGGATGCGCCCTCGGGGTATTCTTGAGCTTCAAGGTACCTCTTTACTTCATGATACCAAGGTTTTTCTGTTACCTTTTCGGTCTCAAGATCACAGCAATGTGCAGGTTCATCCAATTTCCAAATAATGATCCGGGGAGCCTCGTTGTCCCATTTGACTTTGAACATAGAAGCCATCGTATCTAGCGCGTCCGCCAACTGATTATCTTCTCTTGGGAAGTGTTCAAAGGTTATCTCCTCGAAATGGGGAATCAACGTCAATACATACACCTTGTAAGGAATAAGATTTAGGTGTTTTGTATCCCACTCGCCTTTGATCTGACTGATCACGAGAGCGGAATCTCCGAAGACACTCAGAAACTTGATCCTTAGGTCAATTGCAGCTCGAAGACCCATGATGCAGGCTTCATACTCCGCCATGTTGTTGGTGCAGTTGAAACATAGTCGGGCGGTAAGTGGAGTATGAGAGCCCTTAGGAGATATGATCACAGCGCCAATACCGTTACCCAAAGCGTTTGAGGCTCCGTCAAAGTGCATAGACCATCGGGATCCTTCCTCAGGTCCTTCATCCGGTCCAGGTATTTCACAATCAGTCACTACCATGATATTTTCGTCTGGAAATTCAAAGTTCATAGACTGGTAGTCATCCACTGCCTGATGTGCTAAATGGTCTGCCAACACACTTCCTTGATTGCTTTTTGAGTCGTGTACTGGATGTCATATTCAGTCAAGATCATCTGCCATCTTGCTATTCTTCCGGACAAGGCAGGCTTTTCGAAGATATACTTGATTGGATCCATTTTTGAGATCAACAGAGTAGTGTGAGTCAACATATACTGTGTTAGCCGGCGAGCAGCCCATACCAAAGTGCAGCAAGTTTTCTCGAGCAGTGAGTATCGGGTCTCACAGTCGGTAAACTTTTTGCTAAGGTAATAAATAGCGTGCTCTTTTCGGCCAGACTCGTCATGCTGACCCAGCACACATCCCATTGAGTTGTCCAGTACTGTCAAGTATAAGATTAGAGGTCTCCCTTCAACTGGTGGCATAAGAATAGGTGGCTCTTTGAGATACTCTTTGATTCTTTCGAAAGCGGCCTGACATTCATCATTTCAACGTACCACTTGATCTTTCTTCAGTACCTTGAAGATTGGTTCACAGATAGCAGTTAGATGTGAGATGAATCGGGCAATGTAGTTCAGCCGTCCTAGAAAGCCTCTGACTTCTTTCTCTGTCTTGGGAGCTGGCATCTCTTGTATGGCTGTCACTTTGGCAGGGTCCACTTGAATACCTTTGTCGCTTACGACGAAACCCAATAGTTTTCCAGATCTCACCCCGAAGGTGCACTTGTTCGGGTTTAATCTCAGCTTGTACAACTTCAACCGGTTAAACAGTTTCTGTAGATGGTCAAGGTGTTCCTCCTCAGTTTGGGACCTTGCAATCATATCGTCGACGTATACTTCAATCTCATGGTGGATCATGTCATGAAACAAAGCAACCATGGCACGTTGGTAGGTTTCCCCAGCATTTTTCAACCCAAAAGGCATGACCTTGTAACAGAAGGTGCCCCACTGAGTATCAAAAGTGGTCTTCTCCATGTCTTCAGGAGCCATCTTGATCTGATTATAACCGGAGAATCCGTCCATGAAGGAGAATACCTTATGCTAAGCAGTGTTGTCAACCAGAACATCGATGTGAGGCAGAGGGAAGTCATCTTTAGGGCTCGCCCTGTTCAAATCCCTGTAGTCAACACACATTCGGACCTTACCATCCTTCTTCGGCACTGGAACCACGTTGGCAACCCACTGAGGGTAAGAAGTCGCTGCTAGAAAACCGGCGTCGAATTGTTTCATAACCTCAGCTTTGATTTTCTCGGACATCTCTGGACGCATACGGCGGACCTTCTATTTTACCGGAGGGCATTCTTCCTTGGTAGGCAGGTGATGAACCACAATGTCGGTATCCAACCCAGGCATATCTTCGTAAGACCGGGAAAAGATTTCCATGTAGTCATGTAGCATCTGAATCAACCGTTGTTTCACACTAGACTCCAGATTGGCACCAATCTTGACTTCCTTTCTGTCTATCTCAGTACCCAGATTTACCGTTTCCACTGGCTCTTCATGTGGCTGAATGGCCCTCTCTTCCTGGAGTAGCAGTCTTGCAAGCTCACCAGGAACTTCACAATCATCTTCACATTCGTCTTCGGCTAAGTTGATCGGATTTTCGAAGTCATAACTGGCAGTAGCAGAGTCGTTACCAGTGAGATCCAGAGTGGATTGGGACCTGTATACGTGAGTGTGTGTAAATAGCTGTTTTGCAATATATAATAAAGAAAGACAAGGAGCGCAAGATTTGAAATGCAAAAAAAAACGTCCAATGCTTTTATTAATGATATATGAAAATGACACACAAAAGCCCTCACAAATGAAGCCACGGTGCCCCGGGTAAGACACCGGGCCATAAAGTTTCAAATTATTGTTCGTTACAAATTCAAAACAAAGGAGTTCATTACTGAGTCACAAAAGTAATAGGGACGAAGTCTTTCGCTGTCCAGTTGTTTGGTCCACCGTTGGTCGTAGGGTAGATCCAACTGTTGAATTTAGATTCCTCTACGTTATCTTCAATGGCATTTACTCTCGAGTTGTTGATGAACACAGGAGGTCTTCCAATCCTTGCACTACGAACAGCCCTTTGAGCTTCTGCAGTGAAACCCAAACCAAACTTGTCAGTCTTCTAAGTGAAATCAGGAAGTCGGCCCCAGTTTGCGCACTCACCCTTCTCAATAACAGCTCGGGCATCCTTTAAGGAAGCCATCTTCAAAGGAGAATCTTCAATCATGGTTTCAGCTGATGCCAGTGTCTGAGGAACCTCTTCAAAGTGTTGAAATGGGGTCTCAATGAATTCCCCATCCATCTCTATGTACCGGAACGAGTTGAGGTGGCTGACCATATACTCTTCCTCCCCCTGAACTGTCACAATCTTCCCTCTGACCGGGTATTTTAGCTTCTGATGTAGTGTGGAGGTCACAGCTCCAGCCTTGTGGATCCATGGACGACCCATCAAACAAGAATAGGATGGCCGAATGTCCATCACATAGAATGTAGAATCAAAAACCTGAGAGCCAACCCTGATTGGAATATCGACTTCACCGTGTACCATCCTTTTAGACCCGTCAAAGGCCCGGACAACAATGTTACTTGGCTTTAGCTCCAAACCCTCGCAGTCCAGCCTGTCTAGGGCTTTCTTAGGCAATACATTCAATGAGGAACCAGTTTCAACCAACATATGTGCAAGAGTAGTGCCCCTGTATTCAATGGAGACATGCAGGGCATCGTTATGGTTCTTCCCTTTAGCAGTCAGATCAGTGTCGGAGAAACCCAAACCATTATCAGCAGTTAAGTTGGCCACGCAATCGGTAAACTGATCAGTTGACGTCTCTTGTGGCACGTGGGCCGTCTTCAGGAAGGTAATCAAAGCCTTGGCATGGGCCTCTGAACACAACAACAGTGATAACATAGAAATCTTGGAGGGGGTTTGCCCCAGCTGCTCTACTACATTATAATCACTCTTCTTGATAATCTTAAGAATCTCTTCCATCTCCTGCTCGGAAGTTTCAACATTGATTGTCTTTGGTGCCTCCGTCTGGGCAGGCATGTCAGTAGCGATCCCTTTTCCCCGAGCGTTAGATGACTCGGCAGCAGGGGTAGAAATAGGAACTTGACCGGGAAGGGAAGTAGGCACACTTGCAGGTGTGATGATAATGGGTCTCTGGATAGCTGCTGGCGCAATATCTGGTGAGAAAAGTCTACCGTTGCGGGTGACTTTGGCAGGCCCGGTGATGTTGCTGACGCCGATACTAGTATCAAACTCTTGTTTAACCCCAAGAACATAAACATCTGCCCCATAGTGCCACGGGACAGCTTTGTCAGATGTATAGGGGATGGGCCCCGGGACAGTGATGATTATGGGTGCAATCTTCTGAACAAGCGTAATTTTGACAGGCTTCTTTGAGGGAGCCTTGGGAGAATTGTTGAAAATAGTAACAATGGACACTTCTTCAGTAGGGGTAGTAGGAACAGCAATCTTCTCAAACAGGATTTCTTTATTATCCATCAGGTTTTGGATACCTGACCTCAAAGATGGGCAACCAGTAGGTGAAACAAAACATATATGGCAACCTTTACTGCATCCCAGAAATAAACCGGCCAGCAACAGGTTCCTCTTAACAGTTAACAGCGGAGTAACAATATCATCCACAGAGGCTACAAACAGGTCTTCCTCTACAGCATTCACTCCATGCTTGGGCATGGGAGCGGTCATAACATTGGGCCTTTCGGGCGCTTCGAGCTATATCTCTTTAGCATCAATTAGGTCCTGAACCTTATTCTTCAGAGCCCAACAATCATCCGTAGTATGCCCGGGCTGTCAGAGTGATAAGCGCAGCGGGCGTTAGGATTGTACTTTGGGGATGTGGTGTTTACAACCTTCAGAGCTTCTTTTATAGTCACCAGATTGGTTGTTAGTAGTTGCGGCAATATCTGAGACAGGGTCATACTGAGACGAGTAAACTTCCTTCTAGGTCTCTCACCCCTTTGCTGGTTGTGATGCTGAAGAGCAGCAGCAGATTTTGAAATAACCACCGCGTTGACAGCTTGGCGGCGTTCCGGTCTATTCTGTCTCCTTGAACCGTAGACAGCACTAGATTCTTTCTTGAACGGCTTCTTTTCAGTGCTCGAGGAGGCACCTTTCTGTATCTTCCCAGACTTGATACCAGCTTCTATTCTCTCACCAGTCAAGATAAGGTCTGTAAACCCGGCAGAAGAATTTCCAATCAAATGGTTGAAGAACGGACCAGACAGGGTCCACAGAAACATATCCACCAGATCACGGTCAGTCAAAGGTGGTTGCACCCTTCCAGCCAGGTCTCTCCACTTTTGAGCATACTCTTTAAATCCTTCACCCGTCCCTAGTGACATACCCTGGAGTTGGATACACGTTGGAGCGAGGTCGGAATTATATTGATACTTGTGATCGGTGGAAATAGAACTAACTGTTTTAAAGCTGGTTCGCGAAATGTCGCGGTAAGCAAGAGTCGCCACCGTCTTTTATTTTCTCCAACATGGAAAGAACAAAAGCACAGCAAAATTCCTTTTCGAGATGTTTCTCGGTTCGGGAGGTAGATTTATAGAAAGGGAAGGTGTTAGCACCCTTTCTATCTGTGGTTATCCACGGGCTCTTAGGTACTTGCTCACTATGTTTTCAAAAATTGTTTTCTTTTCTTGTGTATGTGGGTTTTGAAAAAAGTTTAGTTTGAAAACTTCTAGGTAACTCTTGTATCTGTCCTCAAGAGTGTATGAAGTATTTGTTTGAAAACTTTTTGAAAGTGTAGGTGCGAAAAGATGTTTTTTTTTTGTTTTTTGAAAAGAGCAAGTACCCAGGAGAAATCTACCTACTCTAAGGAATTAGGTTGTGTAAGAGTCCTTTAGACAGCGCTATCCCACTATTGAGAAGTAGGTAGCACCGTCGTTGGAGTTATTCGGGTCAATTCGATTATAGGGACAATATGGTCACCAAAGCAATAGTAGGACGCCTTAGCGGTAACCCTAATGTCCTAGATCCTTTTTATCCTAGGCAACCGTTTCGAGGCAACTGGATCTTTAGATAGGAGGGCGACCTCTAAAACACCCTATACTTGATGACCACCTTGAGGCAACCAAGTGAGGCGTACCCTAAGAGTGGCATGTGCACGTGTGTTAAATTCAGTTAAGATTATCTTTGAACATGCATCATTGTGAGCTACGGGTTGATTTTATTTTTCATACAAGTCTTGTCATGCATAATTAACAGTTAATAATTTGCGGGAAATAAATTGCGGAAAGATAAATCTACGCTATTACAAGGTGTCGGGTCTTTACATCGCCAAAAACGTAACCCTTGAAAATAAAGGCGAGAAATTAAAAAAAGCGATAAAAGAGGTCCTAATTATCTATTACATTCCCGGAGCAGATACATAAATATAATCAAAATAATGAATTAAAAATAAATATGCGCGCGATGGTTGAATCGGGACGTCCTTAGGGTTTTGACCCTTTTTTGAGAAAAGAATGGAATTTTGTCCTTTTTTGCACTTAATTCAAATTAAACCTAATTCTCTAATTAATTAATTAATTAATTAAGAAAAAAAGTATTTTTTTATGTTTTTTAATGTTTTAATGAAAATAAAATAAAAGGAATTAAAAAAGTTAGTAAAAAACCCTAATTCTTAAGCTAATTTTATTTATTGTAAAAAAGATTAAAGTTAACCTAATTTAACTAAATTAATTAATTTACACTTATTTACAAAAATAATAATTAATAGTAAAAATAATAAATAATAAAAATATTTACATCTTTTGATTATCTGAATTTATTATAAAAATAATTATTTGGTAGTTAAATAATAATAATAATAGTAATTATTAAAAGAAAAGAAAGAAAATAAAAAATAATAAGAAGTAATAAAACCAGGGGGGTGATGTGCCCAATATGGAGGTTTGCTTGGCAATTTTGGCCCACTAAGCTCAAGCCTTTGATGACTTTTGGCATTGTCTGCACGTTGCTTTGACTGGGAGCATGATGGTCATCCATCCCATGGCCATTGGATTGAGTTTTGAGGCCACTTGGCGCATTGATTTGTGAGAGTCCATGGTGGAATGTTTGGGATAGCCTGCACATGATTAGGTGAAGAAAAACAACAAATAATAGTTTTGGGTGGACCTGGTAATCGAACCCAGGTCCCAATGATTACATGCCAACTCACTAACCACTAAGCCAACTGAACGCCTTTGTTATTATAATGAACAAGGAATATAATATGTAAAAACAAAAATTATGCTAGAAACAAATCAAACCGCGCGCGTTATTTGAATGAACTAATCAGAAGCTTCCACGTCTTCATCATCTTCCCTGAAACTGTAACAAACAAGGTTAGATAGCGGGGGTTTTTAACCCCCACAACCTGCATCAACAAAAAATAGCGAATAGGCGTGTCATTATCATAAATGTTTCGCGACACATCCAATGTGTTCGTCTTGTCCTCACGAGTCTAACCATGTATCTCACCAGGCTTAATTTTTCTTGGGCTGTAAAGCCCCAATTTAAGACCTTAAGAACCCTAAATTCCTTCAATGGCAATTCACGATTCTGTACACTATAGTCCAATTAATTAATACCATTATCTTGGTATGGATGCAAGCAATATCAAACAAACCATAAATCACATCAAAAGCTTATGAATCATGAGTTTCAATTCTGAAAAAAGTGGACAAACCGTGATTCTGTTTGGCGCGATTTCTCAAGCTTTAGCACTTGATTTTGATTCCAAAAGGTTTCTGAGATTTCTAGCAATGTGTTTGAATCCTTAAATTGCTTTGAAAGGGCCTGGGAGTGAGAAAACAGTTTTGAGTTTTCTTGATTTTTTTTCAATATTGCATATGGCTTTCTTGCAGAGTTTTCACGTGTGTGGCATTAGGTTTAGCTTCAGTACTTATAATAGAATGAATTTAGGTTAAATCTTTGACCAAAGATCCATGGAATTATGGTTTGTATATTTGATTTTCAATCATATCTTTTTGCATCTTTTTGATTGAAAAATCTTGCCAAATTGAGAGATCCTTGTCCCCTTGATGTGCACACGAATTTTCCAGCACATATTGGTCATATTTGCTTCATGAAAAGATTGCAAAACCATATCTTGATATTTTCCTACAATTAAATGAATTAATATTGATTAAAAATTCAATTAATTAATAAAAAATAAGAAAATAATTCAATTTAATCTCAATGGGTCGTGCATAGGCCTTGGACAAAGTTTCAAGAAGAAATTTGAGGCACATTAGCAAAAACAAAGTATTTTGAGCAAAGTTGACTTTTGCAAATTCACAAAAATTTCCCAACTTCTCCAATGCATATCTTGCTCAATTTTGATCATATGAACATGTTCTTGGACATTTTGGAAAGGACTTGAAGTCCTCTAACCAATGCCTTTGGTCCCATGTCATTTGGATTTACCAATCTCAAGTTATGGTCTTTGAGTTAAAGTGCATTTTTGTTGACTTTTGAAATTAACCTATAATGTAGAAATTGATAACTTTTTGTGAGAGAATTTATTCCACTTGGAATGTGAAGATGAGTTATAGGAAATGTCATCCCCTTCAAAATGAGAATTGGATGGGATTTTTCTGATGAACCATGCAAAAGTTATGCCCTGGTCAAGATACAGTTGACTCTTCTACTGTTCAAAAATAGTAACTTTTGCATCTTTGATGATTTTTGAGTTATCCTTGTGGAATCATGATCAAGGCTTGATCAAATGATGATTGTGACCTCAAAATAAGATGTTGATCAAAAATTCTGACTTTTGACTGTAAAATGACCATTTTACCCCTGCAGTTGATTGTGAACCAAATAGGGCTTTTGCATGTGCAATTTTGACACTGGGAGTCTTGAGACTTGGCATGTAGATGCTTGACAATGTATATAGGCCTTTGAGACTTGATTGAGCCATTGAAAACCTCAAATTCCTTGAAAGAACCAAAACCCTAATCTTGACTGGCTTAGGAGGTGGTTTGGACTGTGCAACCCTTGAGAAATCTTGAATCATTTGAAGATGATTCTTGATAAATCTTGGAGAATATGGGAGGGAAAATTTTGGGGTACAACAGTTGCCCCTGTTCAATCTTCTTAAACCTGAGGATGTAGATTGGCTTGCGTGCCTTTCGTGATCCGAAGGTGGAAGATGATTGAACACTAGAGTGCCCAGAAATTTGCACTCGCATAGTGGAGTATCAGCAACGTGATGTCGGGAATGGGCTTACAGATGCCATTTGGAGATTGTTGGTAGAAGGATGGGCTTATAGATGCCATCTGGGGATATGACAGAATCTTGTCGGGAATGGGCTTATAGATGCCATTTGGAAGTGTAATGGATAGTTGTGCAAATGGGCTTAAAGATGCCATCCGGGGGTGTCGATCGCGTAAGAGATTCCTTAGCGAGAACTTGCGTACCTGAGAAAGAAAGATAATTTCCTGGCCTGTTACAGGTGTTGATCTTCAAACTCTTCATGCAGATATGCCTTGGCTAGATACAGGTATCGAATCTACAATCAATTGCTCACAGATATGCCCTGGCTAGATACAGGTATCGAATCTGGAATTAGTCGCCCACAGATATGCCCTGGCTAGATACAGGTATCGAATCTGGAATTAGTCGTCTATAGATATGCCCTGGCTAGATACAGGTATCGAATCTGGAATTAGTCGCCCACAGATATGCCCTGGCTAGATACAGGTATCGAATCTGGAACTTCAAAAGGTTGGTAGAGATAGCTTTCCTGGATGGATACAGGTGTAGATCTCTGAGAATGAAATATAATTTCCTGGCCTGTTACAGGTGTAGATCCCTTCAGACTCTTCGTGCAGATATGCCCTAGCTAGATACAGGTATTGAATCTACAATCAATCGCTCACAGATATGCCCTGGCTAGATACAGGTATCGAATCTGGAACTTCAAAAGGTTGATGGGTTGTCTCTACTAATAGGTTATCTTAGAAAAATCTTTAGGAACTGATTTAACTGAACCAGAGGAGGTTTTGCCTTCTTTGACGAGTTGCCTCTTTTAACGGGTTGTCTTCATGGACAGGTTGTCTTTATTGACAGTTTGTCTTCACTGACTGGTTGTCTTTATTGACAGGTTGTCTTTAATGACGGGTTGTCTTCATGGACAGGTTGTCTTTATTGACAGGTTGTCTTCACTGACTAGTTGTCTTTATTGACAGGTTGTCTTTAATGACGGGTTGTCTTCATTGACAGCTTGTCTTCAATGACGGGTTGTCTTTAACAATGGTTTGTCTTCATTGACAGGTTGTCTTCAATGACGGGTTGTCTTTAACGACGGGTTGTCTTTAATGATGAGTTGTCTTTCATGACGGATTGTCTTTAATGACAAATTGTTTTCAATGACGGGTTGTCTTTAACGATGGGTTATCTTCAACGACGGATTGTCTTTAATGACAGGTTGTCTTCATTGACGGGTTGTCTTCAACGACGGATTGTCTTTAACGAAAGGTTGTCTTCAATGACGGGTTGTCTTCCTTGACAGGTTGTCTTCAATGACGGGTTGTCTTCAATGACGAGTTGTCTTCAATGACGGGTTGTCTTCAACGACGAGTTATCTTCAATGACGAGTTGTCTTCAATGACGGGTTGTCTTCAATGACGAGTTGTCTTCAATGACGAGTTGTCTTCAATGACGGGTTGTCTTCAACGACGAGTTGTCTTCAATGACGAGTTGTCTTCAACGACGAGTTGTCTTTAATGACGAGTTGTCTTCAATGACGAGTTGTCTTTATTGACGAGTTGTCTTTATTGATAGATTTGCATCAGAAAAATCTTTAGGGATTGATTTAACTGGATTTGTCTTCTTTGACTGGATTTGTCTTCTTTGACTGGATTTAGAGTTTTAACTGCATCTTTCCTGAAGGGTAAAGGTCATTCATATGCGATGCATGATATGGATCAAGCAATGATGTTCTCAACGTAAATGAGATTGTATGATATGATGCGTATATGCATGCGTCATGATGTATGATAATGTGATGTTTATGAATGTATCTTCGTCTGGGAGAATAAATCCTTGACGAATGCCGGGAAGTTCGTTGAATCCTGGGCTGATGTTGAAGAGTAGAGTTCTTCATTTCCGCTGGGGATGATGATTGCAAGAATAAACCGGTAGGAGAAGATGACTCTGTTGGGGAATAAACTTGTTGAAGAGGTTACTCTGCGGGGAAATACTTTGTGGGGAAGATATAATTCGCTGAGATATTGATGAGAACTCCGCTGGGGATTCCATTGATAAGTTATGTTGGGGAATTTGATGAACTCCGCTGGGGGATAGGAAGAACTTCGCCGAGGACGATCTTTCCGTGGTAATTAGCTGAGGATAACCCAGTTATAGGCTCTGGCGGGGGATAACCTTCTGAATAAAGCCGGGGAGATGCTTTTGCACTCTGCGGGGGATAAGCTTCCAGAATCTACTGGGGATAAGCTTCCAGAATCTACTAGGGAGGATGATTCAACTCTCCTGGGGAAACTTTTGGACTGTACTGGGGAGATTGATTCCACTGGGGTGTCTGGTATTCCGTTGGGGAACAATCTTATATTTCCATCGAGGGATATTAAGACTGTCGGGGATGCTTGCTTGGGAACATCTGCATACTCCGCTGGGGAATATTGAGATTTTCTAGGGATACCCATCTTTCTTAGGGCTGACAGTAGACTAACTCTGCTTGGGGAGAGTATCGTTGACTTGCTGGGTATACTGTGCCTGTTCGGGGCTGATGGGAGACCAACTCTGCTTGGGGAGAGTATTGTTGATTCTGGTCTTACTCTACGTCGAGTGAAGGTATCCTGGTCACATTCTTCAGCTGAACTTACTTTGGTACCTAGAGGACAGAGCAGCTTGTACAGTTCGGACAATTCTTATTGCCCCAGTTTCTGTGGGAGGAGGAAGCCTATGAGGTGTTTGATGACTGCCGATTGACAAATCTTCTTCTGGTAGGCAAGTGACGAGATAACAGGACATAGTCGTACGCTTTAATCCCTAATTTTTGCCTGGACCGCCCTTTCGGGTTTTCAGTCCACCGGGATACCCATTTTTGCCCAAGCCGCCTTTTTAGGTTTTCGACTTGCCGGGTGTACAGATTTTTTTTATTTTCATCCCTTATTTTTGCCCAAACCCTTTTGGTTCGCCGGGAAGCCCTTATTTTTGCCTAGATGTGTCAACCTAGCGGGTCTTTGATTATGCGTAATATTTTTTCGACTATGTCCACATTCTCAGAGTATAGGGAGTTGTTACTGTCGGTGACGTTGTGTTGCCATACTACCAGAAGATGTTTGATCGTGTCAGATTCGTTGCTGGAATTCATGTCCAATGCCCCAGTTGACTCAGACGGAGATTTTCCCCTGGCATTTGACATTTTGAGAGATTCCTTGAATCTTGACTGGACTGCCCCAGATGACAGGACCATGATCATGTCTGCCCCTTGGTTGGAAGTACTTTTGTTCACTTAGATATTCGTCGTGCGAATTTCTCTACTGTTCGAACAAATAGTCATATGCAAACAATGTTATATCAGAAATGCAAAGCTTATGTCTGTCTTGAAGTTTTTGAAAATGCATTTTTCAGTAAAACAAGCAAATTTTGTAAAATGTGATGTCAACTCAAGATTTTACAGCGAACCTTAAGGAGTCAGGATACCTTTGGTAACAGTATGCTTTCGAACTAACCCATGCTTCAGCTAGGACTTTTAAGGGTTATAACGTGGCCTGGTTCACGGTTTAAGGAACAAAGGATAAAGGCTCAAATTTTTATTTGTACCCACCCGTTCTTCGTGATGTTCTTCGATCCTAAACTCAGCTAATCGTGCGTTAGATTTTGTTTGAGTCTTTGCCCTGATATTCCGGTGATGGTTCGGATACTGAAAGTTTTATTTTGAATAGGCAGTCATTTCCTTTTTTTTTTGTTGAGGGTTTGTATGACCTCTTTCTTTTTTGATTTTGTTATCCCGGTCTTTTTTGCCTGAACTGTTTCTTTTTGTATTTACAGTCAGCGGGATGCCCCAGTTTTGTAAGTCTCCTTCATAGGTTTTGACTTAATGGGCTTTTATTTTGAGAAATAATGACTGTCTGTCTTTATGATTATATGGAACCATCACTGTCTTTTTGTCTCGGAAGGACTTCTTTGATGTCATCCGTTATGCACTTGGATCAACTGAGAACTACCCTGCCCCAGGTTATGATTGAGGGTTTTAGTTTTCGAAAAGAAAAACTCCGACTTCTTTGGCTCGAAGGGGTTGACGAGGGATTATCTTCCTTATAACTCCAGTGTTTAGGATTTGAAACAATGCATGTACCTCATCAGCGGGGTCTGTTCAAAAGCATACTGTAAAGATCGTGGTATCGTTTTCGTCATCCTCCCTCAAAAGGTTTAGAATTTTTTCGAGAGTTGAACATCAAAAAATGAAAGCAGTTTTAAGCATAGTGAACATAATTACTTCAAAACAGACATGTGTAATGCATTAATGAAATAACAACGTTTGACATGAATAAAATGTTTGAACAATCAAAGAAAAATACAACTTGAACATTCAAATGAACAAATGTTTTTTTCAATCCTAGCCATGTTTTGGCAAGGGAGCAGTGATCACAGTGGGAGTCTCGGGCGCTTCGAACTCGACCTCCTTTGCATCGATTAGGTCCTGAACCTTGTTCCTCAAAGTCCAATAGTCCTCTGTAGCATACCCCGGGATATCAGAATGATAAGCGCAGCGGGCATTGGGGTTATACCTTGAAGGTGTCTTGTTAGGATTCTTAGGAGGGTCCCTTAGAGTTACCAAATTGGTTATCAACAACTGCGGCAATATCTGGGACAAGGTCATGCCGAGTGGAGTGAACTGCCTTCTAGGTCTCTCTTCTCTTTGTTGATTGTGACGCTGAGGAGCACCAGCAGGCTTTGAAATG
Organism: Vicia faba; assembly: GCA_948472305.1. Taxonomy (NCBI): domain Eukaryota; kingdom Viridiplantae; phylum Streptophyta; class Magnoliopsida; order Fabales; family Fabaceae; genus Vicia; species Vicia faba. The sequence goes on along the minus strand of OX451741.1, from coordinate 896,856,545 downwards.
ACCACCGCGTTGATAGCTTGGTGGTGTTCAGATTTGTTTGGTCTCCTTGAGCTATAGACAACACTATATTCTTTCTTGAACAGTTTTTTCTCAGTGTTCGAGGAGTCACCCTTTTGTATCTTCCCAGACTTGATACCAGCTTCTATCCTCTCACCAGTAAAAATCAGATCTGTGAACCCAGCAGAAGAATTCCTAATCAGATGGTTGAAGAACGGACTAGACAGGGTCCCCAAGAACATATCAACGAGCTCACGGTCAGTCAAAGGTGGCTGCACCCTTCCAGCCAGGTCCCTCCACTTTTGCGCATACTCCTTAAAACTTTCACCCGTCCCTAGTGACATACCCTGGAGTTGGGTACGCATAGGAGCAAGGTCGGAATTATATTGATACTGCTTATAAAACGTAGTAGCCAAGTCCTCCCAGTTACGAATGCTGGCTCCATCCAGCTGATAGAACCATTCGAGTTGAGTCCCTGAAAGACTATCCTGGAAGAAATGGATCCATAAGTTCTTGTCAGCTGTATACGGTTGGATCTTCCTTACATATGATCTGAGATGCAGCTTAGGACAGGAAGCCCCGTCGTACTTTGCAAAAGCCGATGCTTTGAATTTGTGAGGGATCACCACCCCAGAAGATAAGCCTAGGTCTCCAAAGTCCAACCCGGGCACATGTTGAATCTCCATAGCACTTAGACGGTCCTCTAGCTGTTTATACCTGTCCTCGGCAGGAGGGTACTGTTCATCATTATAATCTGTCTCGTTGTCGGAGACCACAGGACTAGGAACCCTTCTCTCTTGGGGACTGTCCTTGCCTACAGATGAGGTAGTCAGCTCAGCCTCATTCTGAAATCCATTCCCAGATCTGCGTCCAGTGTTGAACATCACAGTCCTCTTATTCTTCTTCTTCTTCTGAATCAGAGTCTTCAACTCTTGTTGACCCTGGGCTAAGCTCATGACCAACTCTTGAAACTGGGCGTTCTGGGCCTGGAGGGCCTTGATAGCTTGTTCAGTAGCAGGTTCAGAAGACATGATGATTGCTGAAATAAACAGCGAAGAAGGTAAGTGACCTGTAAAAGGGGTACCTGTAATGCAATGATATGTATGTATGCAATGTTTTCAAGGATCTCGCGGGGTAGACAAGAAAATTGTTAGAATTTGAATTTTGTAGATTGATTGAAGGAAATTCATGTTGTTGAGAGTCCTTCTTCAAGAGTCGAAGCTCACCATATCGAGTGGGTCATAGCCCCTGACTCAAGTCATCGTGTTTTGGATCTCCAATCAACCTTGGCTAGAGGAAAATAAATCCCTTTTGCCCCTTGTTAGACATTTGGTGCATCATGACCTGCATCACAAACCCTTGAGATCCTTGAAATGGATTAGTCCTTATGCAGGATGTATGCAATGGTATGATGGTATGATGTTATTCTATGCATGGAGTGATGTAAGTAAACCCTGTTATAAGTCCAGATTAAGGACTGTAAACAAAACCTGCAAGGAACTCATGTGTCAGATAACAAGAATGTGCAAGTAATTCAAGTTTAAAGGCACACAAGTCACACAAAAGAGCCCTTAGATTTTAGGCCAGCATGAAGTTTAGGTACTACCCTCTTTCAGTTTCGTTGGTTAAGACCTGTCCTAGAAAATAGTAATCGGGTTCTAGAGGATCTCAATATCACTAACTACCCTCAATCGGTCATAACTCCAGCTTCGCAATCTTTTCTTGCGGCCATAACCATCGTGAGAGTTTAGCCTCAATGAGTGTAGCATACTGCTACCGTTCTTTGGCCAAGTTGGGTCAATTTAGGGTTCTAAGGTCGGTTGGTGCTTAATGACTCCTCAGAAGACCCATATTCTCCTCGTTCCAACACAAGGGATATCGGTACAGACCAAGGTGTCACACCAACGTAGCCACTGCTTCACCCGTGTCGGTCTACGCCGGACAGGTCCCTCACAGCTTATGCTACCTAAAGGGTATTCTCCAGATCCTGGTTAGGATCTATGAAACTCCGATGCCAGCCCACAATATTAAAGCAAACAAAGCATTCAATTGAAAACATAAGAGTGGTCTAATCCTAAGGTACACCTCACTTATGAGTGTCCCCAGCAGAGTCGCCAGTTCTGTGATCGGTGGAAATAGAACTGACTGTTTTAAAGCTGGTTCGCGAAATGTCGCGGTAAGCAAGAGTCGCCACCGTCTTTTATTTTCTCCAACATGGAAAGGACAAAAGCACAGCAAAATTCCTTTTCGAGATGTTTCTCAGTTCGGGAGGTAGATTTATAGAAACGGAAGGTGTTAGCACCCTTTCTATCCGTGGTTATCCACGGGCTCTTAGGTACTTGCTCACTATGTTTTCAAAAATTGTTTTCTTTTCTTGTGTATGTGGGTTTTGAAAAAAGTTTAGTTTGAAAACTTCTAGGTAACTCTTGTATCTGTCCTCAAGAGTGTATGAAGTATTTGTTTGAAAACTTTTTGAAAGTGTAGGTGCGAAAAGATGTTTTTATTTTTTTTGAAAAGAGGAAGTACCCAGGAGAAATCTACCTACTCTAAGGAATTAGGCTGTGTAAGAGTCCTTTAGACAGCGCTATCCCACTATTGAGAAGTAGGTAGCACCATCGTTGGAGTTATTCGGGTCAATTCGATTATAGGGACAATGTGGTCACCAAAGAAATAGTAGGACGCCTTAGCGGTAACCCTAATGTCCTAGATCCTTTTTATCCGAGGCAACGGTTTCGAGGAAACTGGATCTTTAGATAGGAGGGCGACCTCTAAAACACCCTATACTTGATTACCAGCTTGAGGCAACCAAGTGAGGCGTACCCTAAGAGTGGCATGTGCACGTGTGTTAAATTCAGTTAAGATTATCTTTGAACATGCATCATTGTGAGCTACGGGTTTATTTTATTTTTCATACAAGTCTTGTCATGCATAATTAACAGTTAATAATTTGCGGGAAATAAATTGCGGAAAGATAAATCTACGCTATTACAAGGCGTCGGGTATTTACATCGCCAAAAACGTAACCCTTGAAAATAAAGGCGAGAAATTAAAAAAAGCGATAAAAGAGGTCCTAATTATCTATTACATTCCCGGAGCAGATACATAAATATAATCAAAATAATGAATTAAAAATAAATATGCGCGCGATGGTTGAATCGGGACGTCCTTAGGGTTTTGACCCTTTTTTGAGAAAAGAATGGAATTTTGTCCTTTTTTGCACTTAATTCAAATTAAACCTAATTCTCTAATTAATTAATTAATTAAGAAAAAAAGTATTTTTTATGTTTTTTAATGTTTTAATGAAAATAAAATAAAAGGAATTAAAAAAGTTAGTAAAAAACCCTAATTCTAAGCTAATTTTATGTATTGTAAAAAAGATTAAAGTTAACCTAATTTAACTAAATTAATTAATTTACACTTATTTACAAAAATAATAATTAATAGTAAAAATAATAAATAATAAAAATATTTACATCTTTTGATTATCTGAATTTATTATAAAAATAATTATTTGTTAGTTAAATAATAATAATAGTAATTATTAAAAGAAAAGAAAGAAAATAAAAAATAATAAGAAGTAATAAAACAAGGGGGGTGATGGCCCAATATGGAGGTTTGCTTGGCAATTTTGGCCCACTAAGCTCAAGCCTTTGTTGACTTCTGGGAATGTCCGCACGTTGCTTTGACTGGGAGCATGATGGTCATCCATCCCATGGCCATTGGATTGAGTTTTGAGGCAACTTGGCGCATTGATTTGTGAGAGTCCATGGTGGAATGTTTGGGATAGCCTGCACATGATTAGGTGAAGAAAAACAACAAATAATAGTTTTGGGTGGACCTGGGAATCGAACCCAGGTCCCAATGATTACATGTCAACTCACTAACCACTAAGCCAACTGAACGCCTTTGTTATTATAATGAACAAGGAATATAATATGTAAAAACAAAAATTATGCTGGAAACAAATCAAATCGCGCGCGTTATTTGAATGAACTAATCAGAAGCTTCCATGTCTTCATCATCTTCCCTGAAACTGTAACAAACAAGGTTAGATAGCGGGGGCTTTTAACCCCCACAACCTGCATCAACAAAAAATAGCGAATAGGCGTGTGATTATCATAAATGTTTTGCGACACATCCAATGCGTTCGTCTTGTCCTCACGAGTCTAACCATGTATCTCACCAGGCTTAATTTTTCTTGGGCTGTAAAGCCCCAATTTAAGACCTTAAGAACCCTAAATTCCTTCAATGGCAATTCACGATTCTATACACTATAGTCCAATTAATTAATACCATTAGCTTGGTATGGATGCAAGCAATATAAAACAAACCATAAATCACATCAAAAGCTTATGAATCATGAGTTTCAATTCTGAAAAAAGTGGACAAACCGTTATTCTATTTGGCGCGATTTCTCAAGCTTTAGCACTTGATTTTGATTCCAAAAGGTTTCTGAGAATTCTAGAAATGTGTTTGAATCCTTAAATTGCTTTGAAAGGGCCTGGGAGTGAGAAAACAGTTTTGAGTTTTCTTGATTTTTTTTCAATATTGCATATGGCTTTCTTGCAGAGTGTTCACGTGTGTGGCATTAGGTTTAGCTTCAGTACTTATAATAGAATGGATTTAGGTTAAATCTTTGACCAAAGATCCATGGAATTATGGTTTGTATATTTGATTTTCAATCATATCTTTTTGCATCTTTTTGATTGAAAAATCTTGCCAAATTGAGAGATCCTTGTCCCCTTGATGTGCACACGAATTTGCCAGCACATATTGGTCATATTTGCTTCATGAAAAGATTGCAAAACCATATCTTGATATTTTCCTACAATTAAATGAATTAAATGAATTAATATTGATTAAAAATTCAATTAATTAATAAAAAATAAGAAAATAATTCAATTTAATCTCAATGGGTCGTGCATAGGCCTTGGACAAAGTTTCAAGAAGAAATTTGAGGCACATTAGCAAAAACAAAATATTTTGAGCAAAGTTGACTTTTGCAAATTCACAAAAATTTCCCAACTTCTCCAATGCATATCTTTCTCAATTTCGATCATATGAACATGTTCTTGGATATTTTGGAAAGGTCTTGAAGTCCTCTAACCAATGCCTTTGGTCCCATGTCATTTGTATTTACCAATCTCAAGTTATGGTCTTTGACTTAAAGTGCATTTTTGTTGACTTTTGAAATTGACCTATAATGTAGAAATTGATAACCTTTTGTGAGAGCATTTCTTGGACTTGGAATGTGAAGATGCGTTGTAGGAAATGTCATCCCTTTTAAAATGAGCATTGGATGGGATTTTTCTGATGAACCATGCAAAAGTTATGCCCTGGTCAAGATACAGTTGACTCTTCTACTGTCCAAAAATAGTAACTTTTGCATCTTTGATGATTTTTGAGTTATCCTTGTGGAATCATGATCAAGGCTTGATCAAATGATGATTGTGACCTCAAAATAAGATGTTGATCTAAAATTCTGACTTTTGAATGTAAAATGAACATTTTACCCCTGCAGTTGATTGTTAACCAAATAGGGCTTTTGACTGTGCAATTTTGACACTGGGAGTCTTGAGACTTGGCATGTAGATGCTTGACAATGTATATAAGCCTTTGAGACTTGATTGAGCCATTGAAAACCTCAAATTCCTTGAAAGAACCAAAACCCTAATCTTGACTGGCTTAGGAGGTGGTTTGGACTGTGCAACCCTTGAGAAATCTTGAATCATTTAAAGATGATTCTTGATAAATCTTGGAGAATATGGGAGGGCAAATTTTGGGGTACAACAATACTGCTTATAGAACGCAGTAGCCAGATCCTCCGAGTTACGAATACTGGCCCCATCCAGCTGATAGAACCACTCGAGTTGAGTCCCTGAAAGACTATCCTGGAAGAAATGGATCCATAAATTCTTATCAGCGGTGTAGGGTTGGATCTTCCTTACATACGACCAGAGGTGCAGCTTAGGACAGGAAGCTCCGTCATATTTGGCAAAAGCAGGTGCCTTAAACTTATGGGGAATCACCACCCCAGAGGATAAGCCAAGATCTCCAAAGTCCAACCCGGGCACATTTTGAATTTCCATAGCACTTAAGCGGTCCTCCAACTGTTTATACCTATCCTAGGCAGGAGGATATTGTTCTTCATCATAATCCGTCTCGTTGTCGGAGACCACGGGACTAGGAACCCTTCTCTCTTGTGGGATGTCTTTTCCTACAGATGAGGTAGTCAGCTTAACCTCATTCTGTAATCCATTCCCAAATCTGCGTCCAGTGTTGAACAAGACGGTCCTCTTCTTCTTCTTCTTCAGAATCAGGGTCTTCAACTCCTGTTGACCCTTCGCTAGGCTCATAACCAACTCTTGGAACTGGGCTTTCTGGGCCTGGAGGGCCTTGATAGCTTGTTCAGTAGTAGGTTCAGAAGACATGATGATTGCTGAAACAAACAGCAAAGAAGATAAGTGACCTGTAAAAAAGGGTACCTGTTATGCATATGATGAATGGTATGCTATTTATGCAATGCATTCAAGGGTTCAAAAATTCAAATTCGTTGCAGACAAAAAAGGAACACACGTCATATTAGGAAGTAATTTGTTTAGTACATCAGTGCCTCATAGGCGAAATATTACAAAATACTTAATGTAAAAAGACATTGCGCATCCTTTTTGGAGCGATGTAAGTGTTGAGGGTCTTTTCCTCATGAAGTAGGCGGGTGAGCTCCAAGACCTTCTTCTCACTGGCATGTAAGCTGGCTTCAAAAGCATTCCATTCTTCCTTGAGTTGGATCCAGCTCTTTTGCATTTCTTCCCATGATGTTGGCATGTCAGGATGTAGAATGGTGTATGGAACCTCTCCCTCCATAACAGGCTCTTTGATCACGGGGAGAATGTGAGGATATGGCATCATAAGCTTCTGAGAGCGGGTTCGTATCCACTTGAGGTAAGGCTCAAGGGGGATGGAATTCTTGTGCCCCAATGTCTTACTATCTACCTTGTTAGGCATCCTCCAAGCTCTGATGAACCTTTGTCGAAGTCCTTGCGCATCATTGTCGAAGTCAAAAACTATGTCAGGAATCAGCATGTCATGAGGGCCATCCCTCCGAGCATATCCAAATTTCCTCAAAGCCAGACAGGGGTTGTAAGTAATTCCTCCTCTAATTCCAAGTAAAGGAACATTAGGAAATTCTCCGCAACAATAAATGATAGTGACATTTTCTCTGGATCGAGAACACCAATGTATATCAGAATGTGTGAGGGTCATCAATCGTTGTGACCACCTTAAACCCTGCTCGTTCTTCAAAACTGATTGTGGAAGGTGTGAAATAAACCACCTTGCCAGGAGAGGAGTACAGCACATGAGAACACCTCTTTTTCTCATTGTTCGAGTGTAAAATGAGTGGAGGATGTCCCCAAGCAATGTAGGTATGGGATTCCTGGACATGAAAATCTTGACTGCATTTATATCTATAAGTTGATCAGGATTTGGGAACAACACCAACCCATAGACAAGGAGTGCCACAATCTCTTCAAAGGCTTGTAGATCAAGAGAATTCCAACATTCTTGTGCCTTCTCAAACAGGAACTTTGCCAAGAATCCCTTGATACCACTTCTGATTTCCCAATTCCCCTTGATGTCAGATGGTTGCAGACGTAATGCTTGAGCAACCTCTTCAAGTTTTGGTTCCTTTTCCGTACCGTTGTAGGGTAGTTGACTAAGAATAGGAATTTTCATAAGTTTAGAAAATTCTTCCAAAGTAGGCACCAATTGATAATCAGGGAATGTAAAACAGTGGTGCAGGGGGTCAAAGAACTGGAAGAGAACTTTTATCGTATCTTCTTCAATGTTGGTGTTGACCAAGCTGAGGAGTCTACCATGTCTTTCACTGAAGAGAGAGTTCTCGGGAATCCTGGATGTAAGCTCCTTGAGTTGAGGAGGGATCCTTACAAGGTTGACCTGAATTGTTTTCCTGCGGAGAGACTCCATGTCCTACAAAACAAGAACAAAGATGAAGATCTGAACCCTTGAAATGGTTAGCAGATGCATATGATGCTTTATGATGTTATGTACATGGATGCAAAAAGTAAGCAAGTGTATATACAGACAGTCATATTCATACAAAGCAAACAAGTCCTTAAGTTTAGGCTTGCATGGGGTTCGTAGGTAAGTACCCTCTTGAGGTTGGTTGGCTCAAAACCTGTCCTATGAATAGTAACCGGGTTCTAAGGAGCTCAATATCATTGGATTGTTTTCTATGTTCATTGTTTTGATTTAGCCACTTAACTGGCGACCAAAATATTCCAAGAAAACAACCTTCAATGAGTGTAGTATCGAGTATCTACCAACTTCGGACTGCACCAAGGTCGGTCATCTCACTACCCCTAAAAAGGCCAGGATGGTCAAGTAAGGTTCTAAGGTCAGTTGATGCTTCGTGACACCACGCGGCGGCCCCGTACTCTCCTTAACTTGACTCAAGGGTTACCAGTACTCACCAAAGTTCCACATCAACGTAGCTACTGCTTCAACCATGTCGGTATACCCCGCACAGTTCCCTCACAGTTTGTTGCTACTTCTAAAGGGTATCCCCAGATCCGGGTTAGGATCTATAAAACTCCGATACAAGCCCACAATATTAAAGCATTTAAGGCATAAAATTGAAAACATAGTGATCTAATCCTAAGGTACACCTCACTTATATGTATTTCCCCAGCAGAGTCGCCAGTTCTGTGATCGGTGGAAATAGAACTGACTGTTTTGAAATGCTGGTTCGCGAAATGTCGCGGTAAGCAAGAGTCACCACCGTCTTTTATTTTCTCCAACAAAGAAAGGACAAAAGCACAGCAAAATTCCTTTTCGAGATGTTTCTCGGTTCGGGAGGTAGATTATAGAAAGGGAAGCTGTTAGCACCCTTTCTATTCGTGGTTATCCACGGGCTCTTAGGTACTTGCTCACTATGTTTTCAAAAATGTTTTGCTTTTCTTTGTGTTTGTGGGTTTTGAAAAGGTCTTGTTTGAAAACTTCGATTTAACTCTTGTATCAGTCCTCGAGAGTGTATGAAGTGTTTTTTGAAAACTTTTGTCAGAAAAGTGTAGGTGCAAAAAGTATTTTTTTGTTTTTTGAAAGAGCAAGTACCTGAGAACCTCTACCTACTCAAAAGAAATTAAGCTGTGTAAATGTCCTTTAGACAGTACTATCCCACTATTGAGAAGTAGGTAGCACCGTCGTTGGAGTTATTTGGGTCAATTCGATTATAGGGACATGTGGTCACCAAAGCAATAGTAGGACGCCTTAGCGGTAACCCTAATGTCCTAGATCATTTTATCTGAGGCAACCGTTTCGAGGCAACTTTTTGATCTTTAGACAGGAGGGAGACCTCTAAAACACCCTATACTCAATGACCACGTCGAGGAAACCAAGTGAGGCGTACCCTATGAGTGGCATGTGCGAGTGTGTCAGGATTCAGTTAAGTTATCTTTGCATATGTTATGGTGAGCTACGGGTTGATTTTAATTTTAGAGAGAAGTCTTGTCATGCATAGCCTAGTTATCATACATCTAACAGTTAATAGTTGTGCGGAAAATAAATCTACGCTATTACAAGGCGTCGGGTATTTACATCGCCAAAAACAAACCCTTGGAAAGTAAATTGTGGAAAATAAATAAAAGCGATAAAAAGTCCTAATTAAAGTTATTACATCCTCGGAACAATTACATAATAATGATCAAAAATAATATGCGCGAAAAGAATTGAATCGGAATGTTTTAGGGTTTTGACCCTTTTTCGAGAAAGAAAGAGATTTGATTATTTATGAATTAAATTAAATTAAACCTAATTAATTAATTAATAAAAAGAAATATTTTTGGTTTTTAATGTGTTAAGGAAATAAATAAAAAATAGTCAAAAGTTAGTAAAAACCCTAATTCTATGTTAATTTTATATATTGTAAAAAAAGTTAAAATTAACCCTAATTAAACTAAATTAATGATGTTAGTATTTATTTACAAAAATAATAAAGGGTGAAATTAATAAATAATAATAATAAAAATATTATATTTTAGTTTTCTGAATTTATTATGAAAAAATTAATTTGATTAATTAACTAATAATAATACTAATTAATAATAAAAATAGTTAAATAGAAAATATAAAAAGAGAAAAAAGAATAACCCAGGGGGGTGTTGGCCCAATTCTGTGGTGAGGAAGCAATTTCTGAAGCCCATTATGCATTAGCCTGTTTGACCATTGAGATTGTCTATGCGCTGGTTGACTGGGGAGTATGGTGATCACCCAGCTTTGGCCACTGGATCTATGCTGGAAGACACCTGGCGCGTTGATAACTGGAGGTATGTGGTAGACCTCACCTTGGAACCTGCATGTGAACATGTAAAGGAAAAGGAAATAAAGGTTTTGGGGGACCTGGGATTCGAACCCAGGTCCCAATGCTTCCAAGCCAACGCACCAACCACTACACCACTTGCATGCTTTTGATATTATAATGATCAGCAATTATTATATTAAGAATTTAGTCAATATGCTGTAAAACAAAAAAAAACGCGCGTGTTTTCAAATTGCCCAATGGTATGCTAACATCTCACCATCTTCTTCGTTGTACCTGCAAAAAGAATATTAGATAGCGGGGGTTTTTAACCCCCACTAGCCGTGGCAACGAAAAATAACGAATAGAGATACAGTACATATAAATATTTCGCGAGGGGTCAGTTGTATTCGTCTTGGCCACACGATCTCAACCATATGTCTCACAAGTCTTAATTTTTCCTGGATTGCAAAGCCCCAATTTCAAAGCTTAAGAACCCTAGAAAGTGATCATGGTATCTTTTGATTCAGGGCATTATAATTCAATTAAGTTATACCATTAGCTTCGTATGGTTCCTAGCAATGCAAAACAATCAAGAAAATATGTTAAATGCGCATGAATTAGACAATACGATTTTGAATAAAAATGTCAAACCGTGGTTCTGTGAAGGACGATTCTTTGAGCTTTGGTGCGTGAATTCAATTGCAAAAGGTTCCTGGGAACTCCTGCAATGTATTAGAATCAACAAAAATCCTTAAATCGCACTAGAATGCAAAAATCAGTTTTGAGTTTTCTTGGAAATTTCTTGAATTGGCTATGGTTTTTCTGCAGCTTTTTCATGTCCATGAGGTTAGGATTTGCTTGCATATATATAGGGAAATTGAATTAGGTCAAGAGCTGGGCAAAAATCCATATGCAATGGTGATTGAATCTTTGATTGGAAATCAAATCTTTTTGATTTTTCATGATTGGAAAATGTTGCCAAATTTGGAGATTTTGTATCTTTGACTTGGTGCTCAAAATTCCCAGCATATATTGACCATATTTGCTTCACAAAAAGATTGAAAAATCAAATCTTGCATTTTCCTACAATTTAAATTAATTAAATGAATTAATATTAATTAAAAATCCAATTAATCAATAAAAAAAAGAAAATAAATTCCATTAAGCTTGATGGGTCGTGCATAAGTCATGGATGAATTTTCAAGAAGAGATTTGAGGCCCATTAGCAAAAATAAGGTGTTTTGAGCAAAGTTAACTTTTGCAAATTCCTAAAAATTTCCCAACTTCTCCAATGCACATCTTGCTCAATTTTGATCATATGACCATGTTCTTAGACATTTTGGAAAGCTCTTGAAGTCCTCTAACCAATTCCTTTAGTCCCATGTCATTTGGATTTACCAATCTCAAGTTATGCCCTTTGACTTAAAGTGCACTTTTGTTGACTTTTGAATTTGACCTATAATGTGGAAATTGATAACTTTTTGTGAGAGCATTTCTTGGACTTGGAATGTGAAGATGGATTGTAGGAAATGTCATCCCCTTCAAAATGAGAATTTGATGGAATTTTTCTGACAAGCCATGAAAAAGTTATGCCCTGGTCAAGATACAGTTGACTTTTCTACTGTCCAAAAATAGTAACTTTTTGCATCTTGATGATTTTTGAGCTATTCTTGTGGAATCATGATCAAGACTTGATCAAATGATGATTGTGGACTCAAAATAAGATGTTGACCAAAAATTCTGACTTTTGACTGCAAAATGACCATTTTGCCCTTGAAGTTGACTGTAGGTCAAATGGAGCTTTTGACTGTGCAAATTGGCATTGTGAATCTTGAAACTTGGTATGTAGGTGCTTGAGAATGCATATAGGCCTATGAGACTTGATTGAACCATTGAAAATCCCAAATTCTTTGAAAGAACCAAAACCCTAATTTCAGCTGGCTTAGGAGATGGTTTGACTGTACAACCCTTAAGCAATCTTGAGTAATTTTGAAGATTATTCTTGTCAAATCTTGAGGAATATGGGAGGGAAAATTTTGGGGCATAACAAGTAGGATGGAAAATCCTCTTCTGTAGAGTTTACCCTCGACCAATACATACGAGCAGGCCCTTCGTCTGACGATGATCGACTCTTTCGGGTCGTCAGGGAGTTTTCCTTTAGTGAGGTAATCGCGTACGGGGGTCATCCAGCAATCGTTGTCCCTGACGGCGAATACGGGTGGCAGATGGTTTCTGGGTGCTTGGCCGAGGGAGTACCTCTTGTATTACAGATTTATTCCCTCCCTTCTTCTTTGTACTCTCCAGTTTGGATAAAACGTCTGTGCGGGCATTATGCTCGTGAGGAACGTGTTAAACGTCCACATACCTGAATTTTTTCTTCGCCTCCTAGACCAGGGCCCAATATTTGGAGAGTTGGTCGTTTTTGACCTGATATTCACCTCGAACTTGCGAGGCGACCAACTGAGAATCGTTGAAGATTTTTACTTCCTTGGCTCCTAGATCTTTGGCTAGTTGTAAGCCTGCGAGGAATGCCTCATATTCGGCTTGATTGTTGGAGGTCGGAAAAGACAGGGCAATGGAAACTTCGACCAGGGTCCCTTCCTCATTCTCTAATATGACGCTTGCGCCGCTTCCAGTCGCACCGGAGATGCCGTCAACGAAGATCGTCCAGCGGCGCGAGCCTTCCGGATCCCCGGGTGAGGCCATTTCCACTACGAAGTCGGACAAGGATTGAGCCTTAAGGGCTTTCTTGCTTTAGTATTGGATATTGAATTCAGAGAGTTCCAGAGACCCTTTCAGAATCCTTCCGGTCATGTCTAGTCTTCCGAGCAGCTGTTTTATTGGTTGGTCCGTCCGAACCACTATGGTATGGGCCAGGAAGTAGTGTCTTAGCCTCCTCGCATCATTAACGAGTGCTAGGGCTACTTTCTCGATTTGCTGATATTTTGCTTTCGGGCCCTGCAGGGCTTTGCTCGTGAAGTAAATTGGCCTTTGTCCCTCCGGGGTTTCCCTTATTAATGTCGCGCTTATTGCCTCAGAGGCGACGGCTAGATAAAGGTAGAGGACTTCGTCTTTCCCGGGACGGGATAAGACAGGCGGTTGTGAAAGCGCTCTTTTCAAATGGGCGAGGGGTTGCTCGCATTCGAGCGTCCACTCGAAGGTTGCTTCCTTGCACATGAGTTTGAACAAGGGGAGTGCGTGCTGGGCGGATTTCGCCATGAATCAGGAAAGAGAAGTGAGCATATCGTTCAAGATCTAGATGGATTTCTTCGAGGTAGGCGTCGGAAATTTGGAGAAGGCCCGACATTTGTCGGGGTTCGCCTTGATTCCCCATTCTGTCAGATAGAACCCGAGGAACTTTCCTGCCCGTACGCCGAAGGTGAACTTTTCCGGGTTGAATCACATCCGGAATTTTCGGGCTTGCTCGAACACCTTTTTCAAATGGGCGGCATGGTCGATCTCTTCAATGGACTTAACGATCATTTCGTCCATGTAGACTTCGAGCATGTCGCCTATTTCGTTGCAAAAGATTTTGTTCATCATGCGCTGGTAGGTAGCGTCTGCGTTTTTCAGGCCGAAGGGCATTACATTGTAGTAATAATTGCCTTTCTCGGTCATGAAAACAGTATATTTTTTATCCGTTTTTGCCATGGGAATCTTGTTGTAACCAGAGTATGCGTCCATCAAACATATCAGTTTAAAATCGGCCGAATTATTGACCAGTTTGTCAATATTGGGGAGGGGATAACATCTTTCGGGAAATCCTGGTTGAGATCAATATAGTCAATGCACATTCGCCATTTTCCATTAGATTTTTTAACAAGGACTACATTGGAGAGCCAGGTTGTGTACTGCGCTTTAGAAATAAAATATGTTTCTAGGAAGTCTTTTACAGCTAATTCAGCGTCCAGTGACTTCTCAGCCGACTGCGTTCCTCTGCGTTGTGCAACCGCCTTGATGGTGGGATCAATGGTCAGGTGATGGCATACAACCTCAGGGTCTAAACTGGGCATCTCGGCTGCACTCCAGGCAAAGAAATCAGCATTCTCCCGCAGGCAACCTTTGAGTTGCCTCTTCTCCAGGTCGAGGAGGTCCACTCCGATCTTTACTCCCCTGGTGGGGTCTTATCCAAGGGGAAACAGCTCGCAGTCGCCGTCCGGGATAGGCCGTGTGTGACTTGAGAGTTCGTTGTGGCTAGTAGCGGAGGTTGACCCTTCGTCTTGGACCATAGGCTCCTTCCCTTTCTTACTTTGCTCGATCCTGTCTTCCATGGAGAAGCGACTGTCGAGGTCAATGCTGTCGACCCTCGACAGTAGTTTGGATTCCTCAGAGCTGGAGGGCAGCATGGCTCTAGTGGCCGTTCGAGGCTGGGCATTGATGGAGCTGAGGCTCTTCGCAGAAGCCTCGAAGCACCTCCTGTCTGCTTGGATGTCCCCGTGAAGAGTGGCAACCAAGCCTTCGACCGTGTAGTATTTCCTCTTAAGATGAACGGTGGAGGGGATCGCGATGAGTTCGGTGAGTGTGAGTCTCCCGAAGTTGCATTGGTAGAGAGATGGGCAGTCCACCACCAAGAATTGGGTCTTGATGGCCCTGGCCGTTATCCCCCTGCCAAAAGAGACGATCATCTCCATGTATCCCCATGGCTTCGTGTTAGCCCCGTTGAAACCTTGAAGATCAGAACACACGTAGGGGGTTAGGTGGCTCTCGTTTAGCTGCAAAGTGTTGAACAGTTGGGCATACATGGTGTCCACCGAACTTCCCTGGTCGACCAAAATGTGACGCACGTCAAAGTTAGCCATCTGAGCTCTCACGAGTAGCGGGATGCTCGAATTCGGGGCTCCTCCCGGTAACTCTTCCCTGTAGAATGTGAGAGGGTAAGATCCTCCTCAGAACTTGTCGAGAGTGGCGTCCATCTCGGAGTTGGCCTCGATGAGTTGGTCAAACCTTCTCTTCACCTACCCAACCGTATGCCTGTTGAACCCTCCGTCGGAAATGACCATTATTGCGGGGAAGGATTCCCACGGGCTGTGGATGGAGAAGTATAGGGGGACGTCCTCCATATCTGGAAAGTAGAAGTCTTCCGGCCGTGAGATTCTCAGGGAGACCGAAATGGTTTCGAGGTCGGGGGACTTCTTCCCTTCTTCGACATTCTTTGTCTTTGGTGCTTCGTCGCGGACAACCTCTTTTTTCTTGTACTGCTTGAGGTGCCCATCTCTGATTAGTATTTCGATTGCATCCTTGAGGTGGATGAGATCCTCTGTGTTGTGGTCGTGACTCTTGTGGAACCTGCAGTATTTGCTTTTGTCGGATCCAGGCTTCGATGGTGTTTGTCGGGGGAAGTGCACCATGGCTTGCTTGAACTCAGAATTAGCGCATTCGGAAAGAATACACTCCCTCGAGGTTGTCAGGGGGTGTAGTCGTGGAAGCGACCGACCGACCCTTTATAGTCTTTTGGATCACGGGACCTATCCTCTCGTTTCTTCTCCCCCCGACGAGATGTTAAGGGTTCATCATTCTTTGAGGGTCTGGAACTCTCCCTGTGCCTGGGTTCCCAGGAACTGTTGGCTTCCTCCTTCTCCTCGTACTGTATGTACGCTTGGGCTTTAAGGAGAAGGGAATCGAGTGTGGCTGGTGTTTCTATGCCCACAACCTTGGCAAAGTCGCTGCATGGACGGAGCCCGCGCTCAATCAGGTATTTCTTCATGTTGTCCATTGTCGGGACCTGGATCGCTTCTTCGTTGAAGCGCTCAATGTACGCTCGCAGAGATTTGTCTCTGCCTTGTATGATTGCTTCGAGAGAAGATTCTGATTTAGGATGTCAGCGAGAGGCAATGAAATGCCTTGAAAAAATCATCCCGAGTTGTTTCCACGAGGTGATTGATTCGTCGGGCAAACTTTTGTACCATGCCATCGCCCCCTTCCTGAGAGTAGTCGGGAAGAGTCTGCATTTGATGGCGCCCCTGACCCCTCTGTAGTCGATGAGCGCATCGATGTTCTCAATGTGCTCGTCAAGATGTGTCGTGTCGTCGTAGGTCCCTAGAGTGGGCGGATTCTCTAGGCCGACGAGGAGTGGAGCTTCGGTGATCTCCTTCGATAGTGGGCCGTGGGGCTCGTCATCTTCACGGTTGACGGGAGATGGAGAAAGAGAGTGATAATTTCTCCCTCGTCGATCGTCGCGGTCCCGTCGAAGGGAGGGTCTCCTTCGTTTTTGTTTTGGCTCGGGAGAGTGAAATCGAGCATGGTCGATCTTCCTGTTTTCCCTCTTTTTCTTAAACGAAGGGGAGTCTTGATCTCGGGAAGGAGGTGTGCGATTGCATGTCTTGAAGAAAGAAACATCGCACCTTTCCTTCTTGGACAGTGGACCATGCCTGGGTGGTGATGCATTGGGGGAACTTCGCCTTCGGGTTCTCTGAGGAGGAGATCGTGAATGCCTGTTTTCCAAGGCTCTTATCCTCTGATTTTGTTGAAGGATGAGGGCATTGGTCTGATTTAGGGCAGCGAGCAGTACTGCCATGGTCGGGTCGGTGCTGAGAGGGATAAGAATTGGCTGCAAAATTTCTGTTAGTTCCTCAGCAGGATTCTTGGAACGTCCTTTGTCCAAGAGTTGGTCGTCTCCATGCCTAGCATCAGCGGAATCAGGGGACGCAGTTCGTTCGTCACGGAGGCCCAGGTTGTCCTTAAAGCGAGGGTGTTCCTGGCTTCCATCAGTCTTGCGAGCAGGGGAAAGGATGGTCTTTCCGGATAGGTAAAGATCTTTCTGGTCGGCCATGATACAATAGATGGATCTTGAAAGAAGAATTGCTTTGATCTTAGGTTTCGAGGGAAGAAAGATAGGGATAGCAGATTCCCACAGACGGCGCCACTAATCTTGTGGTTGATCAGAATCTTGAGAGTGGTCGAAGGATGATCTTCAGTCGGGCAGAGGAGAGAGGGGGTTGTACCTGTAAGATACTCTAATGATCAAATAAGAGCGGGAGCAAGAAGGTACTAGCAAATATCTGGTAGTCAATAGTAAGTATGTGATACCTGGCCCTCACAGGTGTGAGGGTTTATATACTGCCCCTGGTGCATGGCCATTGGTTCCTGATTTCCCGCCTAGATATGTGGGTCCAGAAAATCAGGTAACTTTCAAGACTTGGTCAAACGGGGCAGATGTTCCCATAACTAGCCGTTGGTTCCGGGGAGGAGGCTGATTGCGGGCATCTCTTTGGTCGGTCCCTGGTGGTCTACACGACGCTGGAGTCGGGAAGACTGAGAGGATGCTCGACGGACATCTTGGATCAGAGCCGGATTAAGAGGGAAAGTGGGTGGTATGGCCCGATAGGTGCGGGTAGTCCTGGTCACAGTCGGTGGGTGGCACCCATGATATGTCTTAGACTGAGCCCACTCAAGCTTTCGGGCCAGTCCAGAACACTATTCAAAACATAACAAGCCGTACTTATGGCATCAACCAAAAAATACTTAGGAAGGGCATGTTCATTGATCATAGTTCTTCCGAGTTCTTCTAAAAAATGGTTTTTGCGTTCCACTACTCTATTTTGTCGTGGAGTGCGTGGTGCAGAAAAATTATGATCAATGCCATGTTTTTCACAAAATTCCTTAAATAAATGGTTTTCAAATTCACCTCCGTGATTGCTTCATATTGTAACAATTTTAGTGTTTAATTTGTTTTGGAACATCTTAGCAAATTTTTCAAACGCCGAAAAAGTGTCACTTTTTCTAGCTAAGAAAATTGTCTAACAAAATCTAGGTAAATCATCTACTATAACAAAACCATAATAATGACCACCTAGATTTTTTATTCTAGATGGTCCAAAAAGATCCATGGTGAGAAGTTCGAATGGTTTAGTTGTAGAGATAATCTTTTTAGATTTAAAAGAAATTTTTGTTTGTTTACCCATCTGACATGCATCACATAAGTGATCTTTAGAAAATTTTATTTTGGGCAAACCAACAACTAGATCTTTTGATACAATTTTGTTTAGCAAGTCAAAATTGACATGTGCTAATCGCCTATGCCAAAGCCATGAGTCTTCGCTCATGGAGACAAGACATTTAGCGTCGGTCACAGATATTTCATTCAAGTCAATCATATAAACATTATTAACCCTCAAGCCATTAAACACAAGTTCCTTATTACTATTTTCAATTAAGAAATAATCTTTTGAAAAAGAAACTTTATATCCTTTGTCGCATAATTGACTAATACTAATGAGATTATGTTTAAGACCATTAATTAAAAGGACATCTGAGATAGTAGTAGAAGAGGGATTACCTACACTAACTTTTCTAAGTATAACTCCCTTGTTGTTATCCCCATAGGTTACAAATCCCTTCTTCTTATCCACAAAGTCAAAGAATAAGGAAATGTCACATGTCATATGTCTTGAGCACCCACTGTCGAGAAACCATCTTCTCTCCATAGTCTCAAGACATTCCACCTACAAAATCAAATAAGGGAAATAGGTACCCAATTTTTATTGGGTCCTTGTGTGTGAGTAAAACATGGGTTTCCTTTGGGAGACCATTTGAAAATGCCTTTAGGTACCAAAAATCCTCTAAATCGACATTTTTTTAATGGTGTGTCCCTCCTTGCAACAATATAGACAAGCTGAGTCTTGATAGGAGTTACTTTTGCTTGATTGATCTCTTATATGATAAGAATATTTTTGATATGGATTAATCATGCTTTTTCTAAAGTTTGAACGATCAATAGCAAATGGAATTTTGGGTTGTAAGGCCTTGTATAATTTGTCTTTAAGAACAATTTCATCTTTGTCTTTGATACTCTCTATCATGGAAGCCTTGAGAGTTTCCAACTCCTTTTTGGATTTGGAAACTTTAAGCTCAAGGTATTTAAAAATCTTTTTATTTGAGGCTAAGCGTTTCAAAGCTTCCTTAGCCTCATGATGTAGAGTATCAAATGCATTTTGTAATTCAATATAAGACATTTCATCAACATGATCATATTTAGAGTGACTTACATTCTTTTTCTTTTTGTGATGCGCCATAAGACACAAGTTTTCTTTTTCTTCTTCATCACTAGAGTCATCTTTACTTGATGAATCACTATCACTATCCCAAGCAATGTAAGATCTTCTAGCTTTGTTTGGCTTCTTTTGAAACTTGTTTCTTACTTTGTCTTTCTTGAACAAGGTACAACCTAGTTTATAATGACCGGGTCTCCAATAATTGTAACAAGATCCCTTTGACTTATCTCTCTTGCTTTCAAAAGGTTTATTTGGCTTAGCTTTCCTTCTATAGTCAACGAGATTCTTATCTGAATGTTGAATTTCATTCTTCTGAAGATATCTATTGTACTTCCTTATGAATAAACCCAAATATTAATCTGGACTCTCATCTCCATCACTTGATTCACTTCCACTTGAATCTATGGTGGAAGACTTGGAACTTGAAGCCCTTAACGCGATGAACTTCTTCTCCGTGTCCCTCAACTTTTCTTTCTTCTCTTTCTTTTCATGCTTATAAATATTTGTGAGCTCTTGTTCATGTTCTTGAAGTTTACCAAACAGTGTTGTAAGGTCCAATGTAGTTAGATCATTGGCTTCCTTGGTAGCAGTGAACTTAGGTTGCCATTCCCTGTTAAGACATCTCAAAATCTTGTTAATAGCAACAACATTAGAAGTAATATGACCAAGTGTGTGTAACCGGTTTATTATGTGAGAAAATCTCTTTTGCATGCCCGCAATGGTTTCGCCATGCTTCATGTGAATGAGATCAAACTCTTGAGTTAAATTGTTAATCCTTGCTAGTTTGACATTGTTTGTACCCTCATGGGTAACTTGTAAAGCATCCCACATTTCCTTAGCAGTAGCACAATGCGAGATATGAAAGTATTCATCAACTCCAAGAGCTGATATGAGCATATTTTTAGCTTTCCAGTCATAAGCATAATTCTTCTCATCTTTTCCATCCAATTATGCTTCCAGTTTGGGTACAATGGAACCCATATTGTTTAACATAGTTATGGCCATAGGACCTTCTTCTATGACTTTCCAAATTTTTCTATCAACAGAATTGATATGTACACACATACAATCTTTCCAATAGTTATAGTTTTCACCGGTGAAAATAGGCGCTCTATTGTATGCCCCTTTTGGATCGTTCTCCATTGTCTAAAGAGTTATACGCGAAGCACTAGATGAACCAGTGCTATGATACCACTTGTTAGACGATATGACGTATCTAGAAGGGGGGGTTGAATAGATACCTTGATTTTTAAAATTAGTTTTTAAGAAAAACTTGAAGTGCAGTGAAAGCTACCCGGATACACTCGTCTAAAATGATCCTCTATTGAAAAGATCGGATATGCGAAAAACCGAATGGAATGATTCAATGAGAATTATTAACAAAATTAACTCAATTATAATTGATCACTTATACTCTTTAACTATTTTCAATTACTTCCAATGAAATGTTGAGAAGAAAATACACAAATTTTCACTTTTGGACTTTTATCAAACACTTGGTGTGCTTAATTTCACCAAGTTCAATCTACCTTAATTTGTAGTGTTGAAATCAGTTATAGCAATCAAAGTGATTACTATAGTTTTTAGTAACAGTTTTATTGCACTATAAATCAGGATAATTGGAACCACGAGAGAAAATTTTTAGATTATTGCAAATAAACGGTAAAGAGCTAGAAAGAAAAATGAAATGCAATTTGTTAAGGCAGATCCCCCTGTCATCCTCGCGCGGGGTACGTCTTCCCCTAATTATAGAATTTAGAATTAGGATGGTTTCTATTATGATTGCAAATTTTATACAAGAGATAGAAAATAGTCACCACAATTCAAAACCAATATGTTGAATTGAAAACTGAGATCCTCTCTTCCCTTGATACGATTTGAATCAAGTATGTCACCAATCTTCGACAAACCTTTGGTTTTAGCTACCTTGATGAGAACCCAAATAGTTTCTCAAACCCTCTGCTCGGTTGATTTGATCGTAAGATGATGACCCCAATCCTTCCTTTAAAATCCTCCGATTGTAGCTACCTTGTTGAGCGAACCCACAGTTCCTCAATCCCTTAAGCACGGTTGAATTTGATGAAGCAAACAATTATCAATATCCCAAAAATCCCAATGATCTTGGAGGACAAAACCCTCAGATTTTATTCAATAAAAACCCACAATTACTCAACCCGGACAAGATCACAATCTTCTACTTCGGATGTTGTCAACACACGCTTCGCACCTTGATCGATAAAAATTATCATGTGTAGTTGTCAATGGATGAGTGAGAGGTTGAAGATGATGAGTACCTTGTGTATCTATTTCACTTTTCTTGTTGAAAACCAAATGGAATAACCAAACAAGTATATATACGATATCTAAGGTCAAGACCCAAACTAACAGACAAAAACAGTTTTTACAAGCGAGCGGTCGACCTATGCAAAAGGGGGACTCGACTTGAGCATTCCCGTAAGTTCCATATGACAGTGTATACAAGCCACGCGTCGACCTATACAGAAGGATGACTCGACCTGAGCATTCTCGAAGATCCCACATGACATAGTGCAAGAACCATGTGTCGACCGCTCCAGGGGTATGCGTCGATGCATAGTTCCTAAACATTGCTTCCTAGGATGAGTCGACCACATAGTCGATGTGAGCAAACCCGGGACTTCCCAAAGGAGCAAATTTTAATCATGCATCGACCTGAGCTTTCTTTAAGTCGACTCATAGAGGGTAAATTTTCAAAAATGCCAATACTTGAAGACTTTTCATTCTACTTTGTCCACCATATCATCTAGCAACATTTCCAACATAGTTTTGTCATCATTGAAATCTTGCCCTCACAATTATTTCCTTTGTATGTTCAATGTGAATTTTTGGATGAATGCATAATTTAGTCTATTGTTCGCAAGATTGTGGATGAGTGTTTTTGTCCCTCACTTTTGTGTGTTCTTTATCTATCAATAAATTTTTGCTAGGTGTGATTCATGATTACTTTTTCTTCTTTAAGTTTTTTTTTCCTTGTTTGAGGATAAACAATTTCAACTTGGGGAGAGTTTGATAAGTGCAAATTATAGTTATTTTTGTATACTTTTTTTGCACTTATCAATGTTTTTGTTAATACTTTATGAATAATTCCCCGCTTTATTGGTAAATTCGTTTAGTTTCTATATATTTGTGTTTTTGTGTATATAGTGTATCGTTTGATAGTTTTGTATTCATTTTATAGGTATTTGAGCTTTGTTGGAGCAAAGGAATAAAACCTCCAAGATTCAATTTTGATCAATGAAGGAAGAAGGACAAGAAGAGAGAGCCATTTGAAGTTATGCAAAGAAAGCAACAAAATTTGTTGGACTGGTGTGCATCACAAGGCGATGGCAGGGCGAGATGCATCGCGTCTGCGTCGTCGGACGAGGATGGAGTGATAGGATGGAGTAAATCTTCTGCCTTGCTTTGCTGCTGTGTCGTTGGGCAAGGAATAAAGACTCTCGACGGGTGAAGCTTTTCCTTCACCAGGCGATGGAACATATTTGAGACTAATTGTATACATGGCGAAACCTGGGCCTTGTATTTAAGGGCCATCGTCGAGCGATGCTTTTATAACACCGGGAGATGCGTCGCCCGGTGACGCGTGAAGATCATTTTCTTCCTTATATTTCCTTTTCATTTCATTTTGGATTGTTATGGTTTTAGGTGTGGCTTTTGATCACCCAACTCCATCAATCTCATTTTTATAGTGAATTAGCTTAGATAACAACTATGGAGCTTGCATAAGTATGTGTTGTACCCGAAAATTTCCCCTCTCATTTCATTCAAAAATATCCCCTCATGCTCCTAGGGTTTTCAATCGCTCTAGGCTACCCAGGAATTCTAGGCCTCAGGATATCGCATTGATTCTTTGTTTCATCAGACAACTTGAACTTCAGGTATTTTGATCTTGAACCGTGTATCTCCCATCCATTGACTTTTGTGCTAGGGTTGTTGACAATTGAATCTGTGACGTCTTTCTTGAAAAAATATCGAAAACATTATCATCTAGAATTTTATCTCAGTACACCTTCGATCATCAACTGAGGTTCATTAGAGATGTTTGTCTATGATCCAAATATTATTTCCACCTTCAAAGTCAAGGAATTATTCTAGTGGTGATTGGACGCAAAGCATGACGTAAGACATGAGGCAAGGGATTCATTATGATCAAAGCTTGTTTACTCTCATTTGTTTGTTGCTTGCTGATACAAGTTGGTGTGGAATTTGAGAACTGAAGAATCATTTGATTAAGTTCAAGACTATTTTGGAAGAGAATCCATTTTAAATGTTTGGTCAAGTCCATTCATGGTTATTTCTTTGAGATTTATGTCACATTTTTATTATCACTACACATGAGTTAAACATTTATCGATGTTCACATAGCATCATCATACATTCCAAAGGAAAACAAAGCGAGATGGAGAAGGCTATTTAGGATTGGCTATCATTGGAATTCAAGTTCTACTTCATTCAATTTGGTACCAATTTCTACAAGTCTAATTAGATACAAGTTTAATCTACAACGTTCAAACAAATTTACATAATTATTTACAAGTCCCTCAAATTCTCAAGATTATTTCTTTTTTACAAAAGCATTCAAATTCCTAAAATTACAAGGCAAACTCAAGAAGAACTCCTAATCTAGCAAGCCTAATCCTATAGAGATTTTCATGGCTTTTTCTTTTTAATCTCCTTCCAAACATCATGTTGTCCATATCCATACTCCAAGCCCTTTCCAATCATCATATCATGAAACAAGAAAGAGAGAAATGGTTAGAACAATTATCAACATGAGCAATATTATGAATTTTTAAAGTTTCTTTTCAAATTCATCACTAGGTTTGTGTGGGAATCAGAATTAGGGGGTGGCTTTCGAATCATGTTCAATCAACCAAGGCCTCATAGAAAAATCATAATTATATCATAGGCCTACTCAACCAATTGCAAATCACAAAAAAAGTAATTTTGGTTCACAAAAGGAAGTTAAAACTCAGCAAAAGTCAGCATCACAGTTCATATAACAAAAATATGCAGCAAGCTTATCAAAAAATCATAGGTACAACAAACAAGTTCACATAAAAAATGTTTCAATCATGCTCAAGCCCACACACAAAATTCAAGTTTCAGCCCAAGCAAGCGAAAGCAAGATATCAGAAATTAGAGTTGTGGCGTGTCAAAATTGCTAAAGCCCAATACAGCATTCACACAAGCCTGTTCATCACATATCAGCAGAATCACCACATATTAGAAAAGGAAAAAAAAACAGAAAGTCAGAAGCCCAATACAGAAAATCAACAGGATTGTTATTAAAGTTCATAGCAACACAATCACAACAAATCAGAAAATTCTTGGCTAACGGTTTTGGGCACACAAAAGAGATCCCATGAAATCAGGTTTGTAGCATACACAATACTATTACATCAGCAAGCAAATATCATGGAATTCACAGATTATTCCCTCACTCTCTAACCAATTCTATTCAACCTTATCCATTCTCTCAACAAATTCTTCCCCAAGTTTCCTCTTATGCCCCTCTCAACATCTTGCTATAAGACAACACCTTTCCTCTCATCACAAGGGGAGGGGGAACCACACTAAAAATCCATCGAAACCTCTCTCTACCTCACCAATACTCCACTGAAGATCACTTTTCCATAATACCATTCAAACTCATTCTTCAACCAGACAAACTTCAATCTCTCTTAAAACCTAACCTCACAGACCCTAAATTTCTCACCCTATCTACCCCATTCAACAAGAACTCTTCTCTCTGACTTCACCTCAACCTCAACTCCTAAAAACCTTCGTTTTAGAAGCAGAAAAAAAAGAGGGGGACTGTTCACAAAAAAAAAAGTTGCGCCAAGACCGAAAACCCTAACCATCAACATCACCTTCCTCATTCATAAAACCCTTCAGATCTCAAAAATTATCACAAAAAGAAAACTATTAAACTAACACATAAGTCAGCGAGTTATCAAGCAACCATCAAAAACCCTAAACAAATTTCATCATCATTTTCCCTAACACTAACCCTTCAGATCGAGAAAGATGAAGAAGAAGGGAGCACAAAATAAGATATAAAGTGGTCTCACCCAAAAAGCAACAAAGGAATCGTGAATCTGAAGCTAGGGTTTCTGAAATTCCCCGTTAAGATCTACTCAAATTGTCGCACCTTCTGCAAAATCAAGAGCCATAATCATGATCAGAGCAGAGAAATGAGAAGAACGGTGTAAAAAAATGAGATCGGAGCAATTTGTGCTTCGCCGCCGCCTTTGTTGCCTCTAGCGAGCTCTATGAAGAGAGAAAGATGAAGAGAATCACGTCTGAAGAGAGAGAGAGAGAGAGAGAGAGAGAGAGAGAGAGAGAGAGAGAGAGAGAGAGAGAGAGAGAGAGACATAAGTTTTGTGATTATATTTGTCATTAACATTTGGTTTTACATAATTTAATTTGGATTTAATTACTAATCTGACGGTGACACTTTTCACCGCCCTTATGGTTATTGGTTGTTTTGCGCAGGTACATTCACAGTATCAACCATGCACCATCGCTCATTCTGCCATCAGATCTGTGCAGATCCAGATCTAGCAGCCTAGAAGCTGCTTCATTAGATCTCGCGAAATATGATGTTTCCCTCTCAAAGTCCATCATGCACCCTCATTCGTTTTTAGCCATCAGATCTCCATGGTTTCAGATCTTACGCTCCAAAAATGCCTCCTCGTGTTGCTCCCTCACTAAGCAGCTACGCAGGACCAGGCTGATTATCCTATTGTTCCCAACGAAAATCTTTTCACCACCCCCTGTTTGCTGTTATTTTTGGCCCATTAATTCACTTTCTATTCATATTTATTTATATTTTCTTTGATATTTCTTTAGATATTATTTTGATTTCTATCATAATAAAAAATACAGAAAATATATTTTCTTATCCTAAATAAATAACTAAACTAAAAAATATTATTTTTTATATTATTAATTATTTTGCTAATTAATTTTATTAAATAGATTGTTTTAGTTTAATTAATCGTTTATTAAATTTGATTGGGTTATATCGATTGTTTATTTAGACTTTTAATCGAACTTTCGATTCGTCATCCCTATTCATAAATTTGTACCCCCATTCTCAAAGCGTTGTAATAGCGTAGGACATTTAATTTCCATAATTTACAACTTTCCTTATTACTGTTAGTTTAATAGGATTGTATGGCAAGATCTAAAACAAACGATAGATAACCATAAATCTAAGATAAATTAACTGAAATTAAAACACTATTCACACACGCACCTATAGGGTAACTCAATTTGTTGCCTTCAGAAAAAAATAGTCATGTCCCTCAAATGTGGGACACTTTAGCAAAGAGCCTCGGTTAAAAGATCGTAGTCCCTCGATGACCCTTTGATGCTGACTTCAGTAAACGACCTGAGTCTCTTACGAGAATTTCTAAAGCGTCCTACAAGTTGCCTTCTATGACTGTACAATGACCCGCGCATGTCCCTCACATCCAACGATAGGGCTTTCAACTAACTAATGGTAGGATAGAACTATCTAACGGAGGAGGAAAAGAACAAAAGACCATTGAGTAGGTAGATCGCTCGTAATCGCTTACTCACAAACTAAAACAATTTTGACACCTCACACTTTCAAAAACAACTACCTTCAAAAACGCTTTATAAACACTCTTGAGGACTGATACAAAGGTTATTTTAAAGCAAATTGCCTTACATTAGCATTTTCAAAAACACTTTTCACAAAAAAACAACACTTTTTTTCAATAAATATTTCAAAAAAAACATTTTATATACATTCTCAACGATATGAGAATCATTACAAAATTGTCGTACTTAGGCATTTTTTAAAATATTTTCAAACATACACAAACACAAAGCATTTCAAAAAGTGAGCTAGCGATTAAGAGCCGTAGATAACTACGGATGAAAAGGATGCTAACACCTTCCCTTTTCATAACCTACCCCCCTTACTCAGAAAATTCTCAAAAGGTATTTCCTGTTATTTTCACCCTTTCCTTTGTTAGATAAAAGAAAAGTCAGTGGCGACTCTTGCTATCCGCAATATTTGCGATAAAACACAAAACCAAAAGTCAGTTCTCCCACCGTATTACAGAACTGGCGACTCTGCTAGGGAAACACTCAAAGTGGGGTTACTTTTAGAGCTAGATCACCTTTTATTGCATTACTTGTTTTCCTTGTATGCTTTATATTTCGGGTTTTGATCGAGTTTATTTTTATATGGATCCTATACCCGGATCTGAGGGAATTTAGGTATGTAGCTATAGATCGTGGAAACTGTACGGTGTAGACCAATATGGTTGAAGCGATGGCTATGTTAGTGCGACACACTAGTTGGTGTCGGTGTCCCTTGAGTCAGTCAAGGAGAATGATGGGCTGTCACGTGGTGTCATAAGCACTAACTGACCTTAGAACCATAGTTGACACAACTTAGCCAGTAGAAAGTAGTGAGATGGCCGGCTTTGGTGCAAACTGATTTTGGTTGATACTCGATGCAACACTCATTGAGATTGGACTCGGGATATTTCGGCCTAAAATCAGATGCTTGATTTGAAACAATGCATGGGAGAAATATCGGTTATATGAGACTCCTATAACCCAATTACTTCTTTTAGGACAGGTTGAGCAACCTAATCCGCAAGAGGGTACTTACCTACAAACTCCATGCAAGCCTTTAAACCTAAGGCTACTTATGTAACTTGTCTGCATTCATTATCTAATAACATGAATTCCTTGAAGGACTTGTTTGTATTCATTATCCAATAATCTGGACTTCTTACAAGACTTACTTGTTTTCATCACCTTGCTCTTTTGCTTGATGCATAACATACACATCATAACATCATTTCATATCATTTTCACTGACCATTTCAAGGATCTCAATGGCCTCTGTTGCAGGTTATCATGAACCAGACGTCTAGCGAGGGGCAGGAGGATGTATTTTCCTCCAACCAAATGTCGTCAAATTATCATGAATTGACATCTAGAAAGGGGCAAAGGGATTTATTTTCCTCTAACCAATGTCGTCAAAGACCGAAGTACGTTATCTTGAGTCACATGCTAGGACCCACTCGACATGGTGAGCTTGATTCTTATAAAAGGACATTCAACAATGTGAAGTTCTTCAGTCAAACCTGTAGCCAGACTCAACTTCTAACGTTTCCCTTTTGTTTACCCGCGAGATCCTTGAAAACATTACATCTACATATCATTCATGTCATTAGATAAGAGGTAGTTCTCAAGACAGGTTTCCCATTTTCTCGCTGTTTACTCTGGCTGAAAAATGGCTCTCGAACAGCCCATCAGAGATCTCCAAGCTCAAAATGCACAATTTCAGGAGATGTTACTAAGCTTAGCCAAGGGGAAGGAGGAACTGAAAGCACTCCTCACCAAGAATTCTGAAGACAACAAGGAGGATAAGTTGGAACAATTGCTAGCCGAGATGGAAAATGTGAGAATCTAGATGATGGGTCATATGGCTCTTATCTAAAACTTAGCTCGGGGATAAGAGGAGTTGAGAATTCTCATCAACAAACTTCATCAGGACGAACGGTTAAAATGGGGGATTAAATCATCAATCAACCTCCGATAAGACAGGAAGTTGGCTTGTTTGAAAGTAGGCCTTTCCGAATTTCTACTACATCGCAAGCCCAACAACGACCTCGCCAACAAAAATAAGGTAGTCAGCATAAGCATGATACATCCAAAAGGCAATATACCAAACTCAAGATGCCGATGTTGCAAGCCTTGCAACACATGTTGAAGATGAATTTGGTCACATTGAAGGATCCTCCTCGGAATCCTAATACTTCTGCTCCTACCTACAATCCTGATGCAAAGTGTTCATATCACTCCAACAGTCCTGGGAATGATACTAATAGTTGTTGGATGTTGAAATATAAGATTCAAGACTTGATCGACGAAGGAGTGTTGGAATTCATACAAGATGGTCAAATTGAGTTTTTCTGTCATTCCTCAAAGGTACACCATCTAAAGTGACAAATTCAGGCGGGAAAGCTTTTTGTTCATTCAAATTTTCATTTGTAATTTCTTCAGTTGATTCAAACACTTATCTTTATGTCAGACTTTATTTGTCCCCATTAATGCATTGAATATGTTTCTCTTGAATTAATCCATGCGTTTTCACTATACTGAAATTATGCTTTTACTTCCTTTTTGTGATATTCAACTCTCGATTAAAAGCTATAAGCCTTTAAAGGGAGGATGATGAAAAAGATACCATAATCTCTACAGTATGATTTTGAATAGACCTTGCTGATGATGTACATGCATTGTTTCAAATCCTAAATAGTGGAGTTATAAGGAAGATAATCCCTAGTCAACACCTTTGAGCCTAAGAATTAGGAGTTTTCTTTTTCACACAAATTGAAACCTTTGATCATAACTTGGGGCATGGTAGTTTCTTAGTTAATTCAAATGCGCATTCAGTCGCAGGCTTTCACTTCGTACACAATGAATAGTATAAAAAAGTCCTTCCGAATTAAAAGATGGAGATGGTTCCCCGTAAAACAGGCAGTCATTATCTCTTAAAAGAAAAGTCCGCTAAGTCAAAACCTACGAAAGAGACTTAAGAAAAAACTAGGGGCATCCCGCTGACTGTAATCACAGAAGAAACAGTTCAGGCAAAAGGAAGGGATAATAAAATAAAAAATAGGTCGCTAAAAATCCTAGAAAACAGAAAAAATGTTACAAAAAATGATTGCCTTCTCAAATAAACTTCCAGTATCCGAACCATCACCCAAATATCATTCCATACTCAATTGGAATCTAAACGCACAATTAACTGAGTATAAGGTTGAAGAACATCATGGGGAATGGGTTGGGTACAAATAAAGTTTGAGCCTTTATCCTTTGTTTCTTAAACCATGAACCAGGCCACGTTACAACCCTTAAAAGTCCTAACTAAAGCATAGGTTAGTTCGAAAGCATATTGTTACAAAAGGTATCCTGACTCCTGTAAGGCTTACTATAAATCCTGAATTGAATTCATATTCTTACAAAATTCTATTATTTATTAAAAATGCATTTTCAAAAACTTCTAGACAGACACAAGCTTTGCAATTTTAAATACCACTGTTTGCATATATTTAATTGTTCGACAATAGAGAAATTCGCAGGACGAATATTCAATGAACGAAAATCCTCTAAATGAATAGAGTCACTTCAAATGGAAATACACTTCCAATTAAAAATCTTCCATAATCAAAGGGCATGACATTTTATTGTCCAACTCATCTGTGCAAGTCAAATCAAGATTCAAAGAATCTTTCATAATGTCCTGAATAGTTAGGGGAAATCTCCATCTGAATCACTTAGGGAATTGAACGTGAGTTCCAGCAAAGGGTCACATACGATCAAGCAAACATTTTCTGGTAGTGCTACAACACATACTACTATGGATAGTGACAATTCTCCGCACCCTGTGAGCGCGGACATAGTCAAAAGATACTACGCATAAAAGAGACCTATTAGGTTAACGGGCCTAGGAAAAAATAAGGGCATCCCGACGAACTAAAAAAGTTCGAGAAAAAATTAGGGATATATAAATAAAATTGTACACCGGGAAAGTCAAAAACCTCAAAAGGCGGCTTGCGAAAAAAAGGTATCACGGTCGACTGAAAATCTGATAAGACGGTCCAGGAAAAAGTTAGAGATGAAAGTGTACGACTATGTCCCGTTATCTCATCACTTGTCTATCATTAGAAGATTTATCACCCTGATCAGCATTTACCGAGGGCTCTAGAAGCTGAGGTAATGTTCAAGTCATCCACCTCCACCATAAGATTATCCCCACAGAGTCATCTTCACAAGCTCATCTTCAACAGAGATACATTCCCCGACAGGTCTAATGTGCCTTCAAACAGAAAGTGGGGAATCTTCCAGCTGTTAACATAATCGTACTCACCAGCAAGTCACCCTAGCAGATAAAGGAATATGATCTTTTTCCCTGCAATGTCGCCAACTTAACAGAATTCCAGTCTCCATCAGAAATTATGGCATTGGTACATTTTATGGAAATTCTCTTCTCGAGCTGAGTTTATTCCTCCAAGACAGTAAAAACCCCTGCAAATTTATTTTCTCCAATAGGCTCATCTCCTCAGCAGAGTATTTCCCCAACATGGTTTATTTCCCCAACAAAATCTAGTCTCCCCGGCTTGAGTCTATTTCTCTGACTACTATAAATAATTGGTAAAATTCCTCTCTTTAGCAAGGGATAGTCCATGCTGCTAGTCGAATTTGGGCATAGATATCTTCTGGCTCATATTAAATCAAACGTAGATTTATTCTGATACTTCTTCCAGTTGAAGTCGGTTGTAGATATCTTATGGCTCAGATTAAATCGAGCATAGATTTATTCTGATACTTCTTCCAGTTGAAGACGAGCATAGATGTCTTCTAGCTCATACCAAATCGTGCGTAGATTTATTCTGATACTTCTTCCAATAGACATGTTTTGGCTCAAATTAAATTAAGCGTAGATTTATTCTGATACTTCTCTCAATTAAAGACAAACACAGACATCTTCTGGCTAAGATTAAATCGAGCATAGATTTATTTTGATACTTATTCCATTCGAAGTCGGGCATAAACATCCCCGGGCTCAGATTAAATCGAGCATAGATTTTATTTTGATATTCTCTTGGAAAAGTCGGGCGTAGACTCATTCCAGCATCTCTTCTAGTTGAAGTCGGGCATAGACATCTTATAGCATATCATTCAGACGTAATCAAGTGTAGATTCCTTCTGAAACTTCTTTTGGAAATGTTGAGCATAGACTCATTCCAATACCTCTACCAATTGATGTCGGGCGTAGGCATCTTCTAGTTCAGATAAAATCAAGTGTAGATTTTATTCTGATATTCTTATAGAAAAATTCGGGCATAGACTCATTCCAGCGCCTTTTCTAGTTGAAGTCAGGCATAGATATCTTCTAGTACATCATTCAGACAAAATCAAGCTTAGTTTCCTTCTGAAACTCTTTTTAAATTTCAGGCGTAGAATCCTTCCCACATCTCTCCTAGTTGAAGTCAGGCGTAGACATCTTCTGGTACAGATGAAATCAAGCGTAGATTTCTTTTGAAACTCTTCTGGAAGAAGTCGGGCGTAGACTTGTTGAAAATACATCTTCTAAAGACAAAGTCGAGTGTAGACTTAGTTTGATTCTCTTATCAAGAATTATCCTGGATGACATCTATAAGCCCATCTTCGATGACTCTCCATAGCCTCTTGATGGCATATATAAGCCCATCTTCGACAATATTTCGTCACTCTCCAAATGGCATCTTTAAGCCCATTCCCGGTATAATCAACCAACAACATTACTTCTCTTGCAGTTGAATGTAAATTTCTGGGCACTTAAGTGTTCAATCATCTTCTACCTTCAAGTCACGAATGGCGGACACGCCAATCTAACTTTTCAGGTTTAAGAAGATTGAACAGGGACAGTTGTTGTACCCCAAAATTTTCCCTCTCATTTCATTCAAAAAGATCCCCTCATGCTCCCAGGGTTTTTAATCGCTTTAGGCTACCCATACTTTCTAGGCCTCAGGATATCGCACTGATTCTTTGTTTCATCAGAGAACTAGAACTGCAAGTATTTTGATCTTGAACTGTGTCTCTCCCATCCATTGGCTTTTATGCTAGGGTTGTTGATTAATGAATCTGTGACGTCTTTCTTGACAAAATCTCGAAAACATTATCATCCTGAATTTTATCTCAGTACACCTTCGATCATCAACTAAGGTTCATTAGAGATGTTCTTCTATGATCCAAATATTATTTCCACCTTCAAAGTCAAGGAATTATTGTTATGGTGATTGGACGCAAAGCATGACGCAAGACATGAGGCAAGGGATTCATTATGATCAAAGCTTGTTTATTCTCATTTGTTTGTTGCTTGCTGATATAAGTTGGTATGGAATTTGAGAACTGTAGAATCATTTGATTAAGTTCAAGACTATTTTGGAAGAGAATACATTTTAAATGTTTGGTAAAGTCCATTCATGGTCATTTCTTTGAGATTTATGTCACATTTTCATTACCACTACACGTGAGTTAAACATTTATCAATATTCACATAACATCAACATACATTTCAAAGAAAAACAAAGTGAGATGGAGAAGGCTAATTAGGATTGGCTATGATTGGAATTCAAGTTCTACTCATTCAATTTGGTACCAATTTCTAAAAGTCTAATTTGATACAAGTTTCATCCATAATGTTTAAACAACTTTACATCATTATTTACAAGTCCCTCAAATTATCAAGATTACTTCTTTTTTACAAAAGGATTCAAATTCCTAAAATTACAAGGAAAACTCAAGAAGAACTCCTAATCCTATAGAGCTTTTCATGGCTTTTTATTTTGAATCTCCTTCCAAACTTGATGTTGTCCATCTCCATACTCCAAGCCCTTTCCAATCATCATATCATGAAACAATAAAGATAGAAATGGTTAGAACAATTATCAACATGAGCAATAATAAGAATTTTCAAAGAAGTTTCTTTTCAAATTCATCACTAGGGTTTGTGTGGGAATCAGAATTAGGGGGTGGCTTTCGAATCATGTTCAAGCAACCATGGGCTCATAGCAAAATCAGAATTATATCATAGG
This sequence comes from Vicia faba, assembly GCA_948472305.1. Taxonomy (NCBI): domain Eukaryota; kingdom Viridiplantae; phylum Streptophyta; class Magnoliopsida; order Fabales; family Fabaceae; genus Vicia; species Vicia faba. The sequence goes on along the minus strand of OX451741.1, from coordinate 896,822,562 downwards.
CCTACTCAACCAATTTTAAATCACAAAAAAAAAGTTATTTTTGGTTCACAAAAGAAAGTTAAAACTCAACAAAAGTCAGCATCACAGTTCATATAACAAAAATATGCAGCAAGCTTATCAAAAAATCACAGGTCCAACAAATAAGTTCACATAAACAATGTTTCAATCATGCTCAAGCCCACATGTAAAATCAAGTTTCAGCCCAAGCAAGCAATAGCAAGATATCAGAAATTAGAGTTGTATCGTGTTAAAATTTCCAAAGCCCAATACAGCATTCACACAAGCATGTTCATCACATATCAGAAGAATCACCATATATCAAAAAAGGAAAAAAAATAGAAAATCAGCAGGCTTGTTATTAAAGTTCAGAGCAACACAATCACAACAAATCAGAAAATTCTAGGCTAATGGTTTTGGGCACACAAAAGAGATCTCAGGAAATCAGGGCTGCAACATACACAATATTATTACATCAGCAAGAAAATATCATGGAATTCAAAGATTATTCCCTCACTCTCTGACCAATTCTCTTCAACCTTATCCATTCTCTCAACAAATTCTTCCCCAAGTTTCCTCTTATGCCCTTCTCAACATCTTTCTATAAGACAACACATTTCATCTCATCACAAGGGGAGTTGGAACCACACTAAAAATCCATCAAAACCTCTCTCTACCTCACTAATACTCCATTGAATATCACTTTTCCATAATACCACTCAACCTTCATTCTTCAACCATACAAACTTCAATCTCTCTTAAAACCTTACCTCACAGACCCTCAACTTCTCACCCTATCTACTACACTCAACAATAACTCTTCTCTCTGACTTCACCTCAACCTCAACTCCCAACAACCTTCATTTCAGAAGCATAAAAAAAGAGGGGGACTGTTCACAAAAATGAAAAGTTACGCCAAGACCGAAAACCCTAACCATCAACATCACCTTCCTCATTCACGAAACCCTTCAGATCTCAGAAATTATCACAAAAAGAAAACAATTAAGCTAAGACAAAAGCCATCGAGTTATCAAGCAACCATCAAAAACTCTAAACAAATTTCATCATCATTTTCCCTAACACTAACCCTTTAGATCGAGAAAGATAAAGAAGAAGGGAGTTCAGAAGAAGATGTAGGGTAGTCTTACCCGAAAAGCAACGAAGGAATCGCGAATCTTAAGTTAGGATTTATGAAAATCCCCTTTAAGATCTACTCAAATCGCCATACCTTATGCAAAATGAAGAACCATAATCAAGATCAGAGCAGAAAAACGAGAAGAACGGTGTAAAAAAATGAGATCGGAGCAAGTTTGTGCTTCGCCGCCACCTTTGTCGCCTCCGGCGAGCTCTATGAAGAGAGAAAGATGAAGAGAATCAAGTCTGAAGAGAGAGATACATAAGTTTTTTGATTATATTTGTCATTAAGATTCTGTTTTACATAAATTTAATTTGGGTTTAATTACTAATCTGGCGGTGACACTTGTCACTTCCCTTATGGTTATCGGTTATTTTGCGCAGCTACATCCACAGTATCAACCATGCACCCTCACTCATTCTGCCATCAGATTCGTGCAGATCCAGATCTAGCGGCCTAAAAGCGCACGTCCACAGTACACTCTCCAAGAGATGCTTCATTAGATCTCGCGAAATATGGTACTTCCCTCTCAAAGTCTATCATGCACCCTTATCTGTTTTTAGCCATCAGATCTCCATGGTTTCAGATATGAAACTCCAGAAATGCCTCCTCATGATGCGCCCTCACTAAACAGCTACTCAGTATCAGGCTAATTGTCCTATTGGGCCCAACAAAAATCTTTTCAGCACCCCCCCTGTTTGCTGTTATTTCTGGCCCATTAGTTCACTTTCTATCCATATTTATTTATCTTTTCTTTGATATTTCTTTAGTTATTATTTTGATTTCTATCATAATAAAAAATAAAAAAAATATATTTTCTTATCCTAAGTAAATAATTAAACTAAAAAATATTATTTTTTGTATTATTAATTATTTTGCTAATTATTTTATTAAATAGATTGTATTAGTTTAATTATTCGTTTATTAAATTCGATTGGGTTGTATCGATTGTTTATTTAGACTATTAATCGAACTTTCAATTCGTCATCCCCATTCATAAATTTGTACCCCCATTCCCGAAGCGTTGTAATAGCGTAGGACATTTAATTTCCGCAACTTACTACTTTCCTTATTACTGTTAGTTTAATAAGATTGATAGTAAGATCTAAAACAAACGATATATAACCATAAATCCAAGATAAGTTAACTAAAATCAAAACACTATTCATACACGCACATCTAGGGTAACTTCCCTTGTTACCTTCGGATAAAAACAGTCATGTCCCTCTAATGTGGGACGCTTTAGCAAAGAGCCTCGGTTAAAATATCGTAATCCCTCGATGACCCTTCGATGCTGCCTTCGGTAAATGATCTGAGTCCCTTACGACAATTGCTAAAGCGTCCTACAAGTTACCTTTTATGATTCTACAATGACCCGCGCCTATCCCTCACATCAAACGATAGGGCTTCCTACTAACTAATGGTAGAATAGAACTATCTAAAGGAGGAGGAAAAGAATGAAAGACCATTGAGTAGGTAGATCGCTCATAATAGCTTGCTCATAAACTAAAACAATTTTCACACCTCACACTTTAAAAAATAACTACCTTCAAAATTCTTTAAAAACACTCTTGAGGACTGATACAAGGTTTATTATAAAGAAAATTGCCTTACATTGGCATTTTCAAAAACACTTTTCATAAAAAACAACACTTTCTTTCAATAAATATTTTCAAAACAAACATTTTTTATACATTTTCAACAATACGAGAATCATTACAAAATTGTCGTACTTAGACATTTTTCAAAATATTTTCAAACATACACAAACACAAAGTATTTCAAAAAGTGAGCTAGCTATTAAGAGCCCGTAGATAACTACGGATGAAAAGGGTGCTAACACCTTCCCTTTTCATAACCTACCCCTCTTACTCAGAAAATTCTCAAAAGGTATTTCCACTTCTTTTCACCCTTTCCTTTATTGGATAAAAGAAAAGTCAGTGGTGACTCTTGCTATCCACAACATTTGCAATAAAACGCAAAACCAAAAGTCAATTCTCCCACTATATTACAGTATGATCCGGGGTGGATTGTTCTTTGACAGTGTTGACAAACCAGTAGATTTGTGGTTTATTTCTATTTTTCTTTGTGTATTCTCTATTAGTCTGGTTTGTATATGTATTTACTTTCAACTCGTGTATATTTTTCGCTCATTGCATTATATGAAACTTGCTTTACAAATCTTTATTGATTATTGTCCTGGATTTTTGCTCTGTCCTTGGGATTTGGTTGTTATAGACTTATACTACTCAGATTCTTATCAAGGATGATAGTCTGTTATTTTCTGGTTTCTAGAGATAGATTTCGAGTTGACACTCACTTGGGTGTCTGTGATTAATGCCTATGTATTTGATGTGTCAATTTGAGAGATTGTCGACGCGATTAGCAAAGTTGACTTCTTTGTTGTTGAGGTGGTTGAGAGATCGCTACCGAGGTGATACCATAGGCTTCTCAATTTGGGTTAGAAATGACTTAGGTTGTGAGTGATACGGGGTGACATTAACGAGTATTATAGGTTGTGTATAACTGGTCGATAGGTTTAAGTCTGTGAGTATATGTACTCTTGATAAGTTATTCATTTTTCTTTTATTTTTGTTTACATTTATTCTCTGTTGATAACTTTTACCCTTCTCATTAAAACCTCAAACTCAACGAATGATTTGTCGAACCGCGAATCGATAGCCAATCTCTATGGACACGATGCGATACAACCTAAATATCACCTGGTAAAATAATACTTTACTTTTTGCTTGTCGATATACCGCTGCAACACCATTACAACTGATCAAGGGTCAGTGTTCACTGTTTGAAAAATGCAAGTATTTGCTAAAGAGGTAGGGATTAAATTTCTAACATCTACGCCTTATTATGCCTAGTTGAATAGTCAAATCGAAGTGGAAAATAAAGTAGTGATTGTTTTAATAAATAAGCATGTGGGGAAGAATCCAAAGAATTGGCATAAGACCTTGGATCATATTGTGTGGGCTTGTCGAACGTCTTCTAAAGAGGCCACCAATGCTACGCCCTTTCGATTGACTTATGGGCATGATGTAGTGTTACCAATCGAAATCTATCTACAATCAACTAGGGTTCAAAGACAATATGAAATTCCATCAGAATCTTATTGGAAAATGATGTTGGATGAATTGGTTTATTTAGACGAAGTAAGATTAAAGGCCTTAGAATTATTAAGGAGGTAGAAGAAGAGAGTAGAGAAAGCATATAACAAAAAGGTTAAGATTAAAGTTTTGTTAACTGGGGGGTTGGTATGGAAAGTAATCCTACATATGGATCGAAAAGATAGAACATTGGGTAAATGGCCCCCAAATTGGGAAGGCCCAATCCAAGTTATCCAAGTCTTTTCGAATAATTATTACGAGATTGAGGAGTTAGCAGAAGATCGAAGACGTCTGAGAGTAAATGGCAAGTATTTGAAAATATATAAACCCATACTTCAGGAAGTCAAAATATTAAGAGAATAAACGAAGTGGAAACTAAAATCCAAAATGGTAATATAAAGTTACCAAAATGGCTTAGTTGTTCATTATACATCACCAAAATTCGAAGTCATAAAAATAAAAATACTACAACATTTCACTAACCACTGAAATCAGGTGGAAAAGAAGCCTTCATTCGCCTATACTTCGTAGCAGATACCAATAAGTGATGCTCAATCACATATTTTCCAATCTTCAGGTCATCAATCTCGGATTCTAATTTTCGGGCCTTCTCGACATGGTGAACATCTTCTTTGATTTCGTCATCAAGATGTTTGCAATCGAGCTTTCAGATCCCTTCTTGATGATTTTGGGCTTTTCGTATGTTAGCTTGCAATTCTTCAATTTGTTTCTCCCAAGCAGAAATGTTGTTTTCATAGTTGTTAAGTTCTTCTTGATTTTGCGAAAAGGATTTCTCCAGCACTTCAACCTTGGTGGTGGGTTGAGTGGCTTCATTCCACTCCACTGTCCGGGTCTCCACTTTGTCTTCCATTTTGGTCAAAACCTCTTATTTGCGCAAAAGATCTACAAAGAGGTTATCAATAAGAAACCCAAGCTCAACGACGACATCTGTAGCTGTTGGAGAAATACTCAGTATATCGACGTGTTTTAACAATTCCTTGATTAAATAGAAAGCATTCACATATTCTCTAACAATTGATTCAAGTTAACATAAAAAACATTTTCCTTAATTCGTTGAAGAATTTGATCAACGGGTTATACGGAAGCACGACCACCAGACACGGTCGAAAAAGTGGAACCTTTCTCATAAGAGCTTGCTTTTGCGTTCATCATGGCCTTCAGTAGGATTGTTTACTTTCAAGTTGTCCAATTCTTCTTGATAAAGAGAAACAATAGTGGCACTCGAAGAAGGCTTGAAATCCTTAATCGGCCCAAAAGGTTGGTTAGTATCACATGTATCATCTGGCTGGTTTTTTTTTTGTTTTGAGTTTCTTCTTTGCTATGCGGCTCCACAGTGGCATTAGACACATGTTCATCTTCATCAATTAGTTCATCTTCTTCATTATTGGGAATTTTTGGTGAAGGGTTTTCTGGTTGTTCCTGACCCTGATCCTTTGTGTTTGGAATTTCCACTTCCATATCGGCATGTTCTTCATCATCACTTTCGCTATCAGACTCAAATAATTGTAATGGTTGAGGTGAAACAGGAGTTAGAACATTTTGTTGAACTTCACCAAGAAGATTGACGTTTTTGTTGGATCCTTTTTTCGATCCTTTTTGGGATATTGGATGAATAGAAGAAGAGCTAGTGCTCACAGGAATATCGTATTTGATGCTAGAAAGAAAGAAGAGAATATCATCAATCAAAAATAAAAATTGTAACGAAAGAAAAAGTAACTTGAAGTTAAAATACCTTAAGTCCCTCGTCCCTGGGACTATATTTATCACTTTCAACTTGTTCAGGAGCAGTGTTGGTTGGCTTCGGATCAACGTCTATCACTCTTTGTGCATGTGGCTTCATTGGCCTAAATTTGTTGGTAGTTTTTTGTTGGACTGGGTCAAACAATTTTGATTTCTTCTTCTTTTTGGAAGCTTTTGAATTTTCTGGGGATGGGTCTTCAGGATATGATTCGATTGGTGTGGGTTGTGGGTTATTTTGCTTTCGTTTCTTTGGAGTTACAAGAGGTTTTTGACCGGTATGAAAGGTCAAAGGTATTAGGAAATTTGAAAGATTTATGCAATTATGACATTTTAAAATTTGAATAAATACCTTTGTGGTTGGCTTCATAAGGGTTGTTCCATCATCTTGACTGCCTCCTTTCGAGGAAGCAGCAACTTTTCTTGCAGCAGCAACAACAATAGCCTTATCCTTTAAGCTTTTCCTTCGATCAACAGCTGGAAAAAGAAAAGAGACGAGGTTAGAAAAACATGTAAAAGAGAGTTTATGGACCAAATTGAAGGATTCTCCCATTCCATGCCTTCATATATTGGCGAAAGTATGAGAACATGCTCTATGTCAACATGAAGGTGACTTTTGAAACTGTCCAGCGTATGCTTAGTCGGAACCACTTGTTTAGAAATTTTTTTGTGAATCTTGTTGAAGGAGTCTTGAATGAGACCCACGGACAAACCATTTTGGGAATGAAGGTCTGAATGTCAAGCCAAAATCAGCACTTGGCAATCGTGGGAATTTTGGAGGTTGAAGCTTCAAATCCAACTCATACATGTCTCCGTGCTTAACACGTGAAAGGATTTTTAAATCATGGAGTTTCTTCATAAATTTTTCCTTCAAAGTTAATACTGCATCATGGATGGTTCGAATAAGATTATCTGGTTTATACATTGTTTCGAAGTATTTCTGGAATGGTTAAATCTCCTTGATATGATTTGTCGTACCTTTCTTGAATTGGTCCTGTACAGAAGCAAAAGTATGAGTTAGATGTTGGGTAAAATCCGATACGTCGAAGATTTCTTTGGTGTAGTAGTCCCTCCACTAAGTAGCAAAATCTTGTGTGCAGTAAGATGATGGGCGAAAGGAGATGGGAGTAAGAGTGGTAACACCAGTATATCGAGAGAAGTGTCTTTCACACTCATCCCTAGTAAACCACATGATGTAGAGGCACATAACACCCTTCTTGTCATAAAGTGGTTTAGGAATTATGTGATAAGGCCAAATTGTCGAGAGACCATGTTAGGTTGATAACTAACCAAATTACTATGACTCTTCGAGGGCCTCAGTCTATTGACAAGTAACTTGGGGGTAAGAAATGATTCCCGTATGGTTATGGATTATTATTATTGATTTGTTGTTGAAGTAGGAAATTCCCTTGTGAACCATTCAGGATCAGGTGTCTTATCAGCAAAAGTAGTCATGGAAGAGGTAAAATTGTGGCATTTGGCAAACATCATCAAAAATGCAATAAAGGAATTTTGTAGATTCAATCCTTCGTCACTGGGGGTTAAATTGGCCAATCTCGTCCCTTTAACTCTCATGTTTTTTATCTCTTCGTCCTCTTCATTGATGGTGTTATGTGTTGGAAGTAAAGGTTCAAATGTGGCATTCAACCACAGTTGAAGTAACCAAAAGGGACTTGCAAAGAGTATGCATGTTCCTAACTGATAGTTCCTCAAATACACGACAGATTCTCCTAGAGACTCATAGAGCAAACCTAGGATCATTTGGGTCAGGCATAGCTTGTGCCACGCATTCAATTGGTTCACCATGGTTAGGAATCTCTTTTCCACTTGAAGAGAACTCGAACAAAAAACACAACACGATAGCCATAGTGCAAGGAAGGCAATATGTTTTTCGTTAGAGACTTCATCAGTGTATTTGATGTGATGATCAGAGATATAATGGGTGAAATGAACTTTACGCCCTTCAAAGTGGATGGTATCTTCATCCATTTCCATTGGGTCAAAAGTTTCCCCAGTTGGTTGAAGACTAGTTATCGCAACGATGTCGAAGAGAGTGGGAGGCATCATTCCACAAGGGAAGTGGAAGGTGTTTTGCAAAGTTCCTCAGAAGTATAATGAATCTAGCAACATGTTTTGACTATAATCTAGATCAGATTTCGACAGCTGAATCAGGTCATAAATCTCCATTTCTTTCATATTTGATATTTCTTCTTCTCATTTTTTGCAAGCCAAGCGAAGTATGTATCATGATCTTTCGCCAAGGGAAAAGAGCAAAACACTCTAAGAGTGTTGCTTGTGTAATATAAATTAATGGGTTTGTTTGGTGTTAAAGCTTCAGTCAAAGACTTTGCTTGATCCTCTACAGGTTTGGCTTTAGCATCAGGTATATCCTTGCCTTTACTATCAGTTTTCCTCTTACTATCCAAGGGTTTTGCACAATGTAAATAGAGGAAAATCCAAGAGTTTCTCAGCATCTTCATTAGGGTCAAGAAAAGGATCCATATATGAGTGTGTTTCACCAAAAATGGTTAGAGGAACAAGTACATGGGATAAATAGATTTTACGTTTCTCTTTAAGTAGATGAGGCTCAGGAACATACTCGTGATTTCTTACCATCGGTGGTTTTGCTATTTGAGTGATTGGGATTGACGCTTCTTTCTGTTGTTTGGATGCTTTGTTGGTTATGGGTGCCATTGTTGAGGTTTGGAGCTTAGAAGATGGAGGATTTGTAAAGATTTTGAAGAAGAAGTTTCAAGAAGACACAAATTTGTAAGCTCAGAAATGGAAAAGTTTTGAAAAAATGAAAGACTAAGGTACTTATATGGATAGGAAGAAGCCTTTTCATTTTTCATTTGAGTGATAAATGAAGAATTAGTAAGGGACATGTAATCTAATGAGAGGACGTACAAACAGATGTCTATACATTTACCTATATGCTCCTATATTCTAGGGGTAATGATTTTCTGCAACGATGCACATATCTATGAGATGTTTTGAAAGTGGTCATTATGACCATGATGTCACATTAGTAATTAATGTCGCGTCGAAAGCTTTCGAAAAATGTCATTTTCTCATCGTGATCGAAAAAAGAAATTTTTAGGGGGAAATTTGTTGGCTATAAATTCGACGCTCAAGTTTAAGTAATGACAATAATTCGAAAAGAATTTGAGAAGATCATTGGAGATAATTAAAGTTTATTTTCAACAGGAATAACATGTGATATTTCGACCGAAGTCTTGGCAAAAAAGGGTTTACATTGGCGAAATGGCGCAATGCTGGGACTTAGCATTTTTTGAAGACGTTTCGAAGTAAGTTTGATAAAGATATTTGAAATGATGTTGATAACTGAATTTTAGCCTTAACCATTCTTTTGAAAAAGAGAAGCATGTAGACCTGCAAAGGGTAGAACACATGCAAACGAGGACGTGTTATCCTCTAAAGAGAAGTCCGTTTGTTACCGTTAGTATCGAATTAGTATAAATAGGAGATTTTAGTGTTAGGATTATGTGTGTTAATATTGTACAAATTACTCATATTTATTCAAAGTACGATAGTGTTATCGAGAAACGAGTTTCTGAGAAATGTACGAATGAAGCACCGTATTTACACTAATGCAAGTTTATTTTCATTAAAGTTGTTTATATTCCTTTTAAATTCCATTCGAAACTTGTCTATCTTCCTATCATTTTCATAAATTGTCTTAATGTTATTTTCAAAGTCACTCTTACTTTCGAATACGTTGGTGTCCTGAAAACTTAAACAAAAAACTATACACTTTCATCCTAGGATCAATCTAGTCGATCCTATAAGTAATCAAAAACATTAAATTTTGAAAGACTAGCGCTTTGTTTACCATATTTAAGATAAACAAAAGCTCTCAAGATAGAAAAAAATTCTAGAAGGAAAAGCCAATGTCAAATGACTTGCTCAAGGTGACAAAAAAAATGAGGTTCCTTCATATGATGACCAAGCTTAATGATACTATTAACCTTCTCAACTCCTTGAAGATTGGTGGAACAGTTACAATACATCCTAAGGAAATCGACAACCATGTTGTTCAACATTTTCATGATTTGTATAACCATGCTGATATTTGCTGCAAGATTACTCTCTTGTGGATGAGGTTATCCCTCAGCTGGTTAGTTATCAAGCAAACAACATTCTCATAATGTTTTCTACTTTGAAGGAGGTTCATCATGCAGTTTTCATCCTGGCGAAGGACAGTGCGTCTGGCGTATAAATCTAATTAGTGCGTCCAAAAATCAACATGTCCTTTCGCACACTTTCTATGCAGACTATATTGTGGTGTTTTCCAAAGGAAACAAGGCTAGAGTTGAGGCTATTAAGGAGTTGTTTAACATGTATTTTGCTTGCTCTGGCAGTTTATGAATAATTCAAAATATATTTTGTATGCAGGTTATATGACATCTCAGAGATACAACATGCTTGCCTATGTCATGAATTTTATTGTTGGTCACTTGCCTTTCCTATACCTTAGGGCCCTTTTTTCAAAGGCAAACCTAAGGTGACTCATTTTCAGGACATCTATGACAGGATCAAGAGAAAGTTGACTTCTTAGAAGTATCAATTTTTGTCAATTATTGGTAGAGCGCTTCTAGTGAGGAATGTGATACAGAGCATGCTACTGCATACCTTGATTATTTACACATGGATAGTAGATGTGCTCAAATATATCGAAATATGGTCCAGGAACTTTATTTGGTCAAGAGACACAACTATAAGGAAAGGTTATTACTATTGCTTGGAAGGATTGTCACCAAAGCGTTGAGGCATGAGGCTTAGGTTTAAGGCCCCTTATTGCTCTTAATGAGGCATATGGTTTGATGAACTATAGGGACCTTGCTAACTCCAAGGAGCAATGAGGCTCTATATTGAGTGCTAAAGTTATTAAAAGTGGAGGATATATTAGACATCATGATATTTCCTCTATTTGGACTAGGATGAAGCAACAATTCCATGTGTTCAAACATAGATCAGCTTGGCTTATTGGTAGAATGGGAAATCTCTTTTGGATCACTTAAACATTCCAGAAGACTTGCACTACCACTTAAGGACTATGCTTAGTTCCATTAATCAAGACTATAAGATATTTTTTCCCCAAGCTCTCATTAATTTCTTCCCTTGTTTGAACATGGTGATTCAGAACATTGAAGTGGCTAGACACGGGAAGGATATGAGAATTTGGTTCCCTAACAATGATGGTTTCTGAACTTGAAAAAATCTTACCTTTATATAGTCAGACATCTTCATATTGTCCACTAGGTCAAAGTTATTTGATACAAAAGTATTTCCGTATTCTCTCTTGTCGTAACCGGTGAAAAATAAGAGAGTCGCCACCACTATTTATTTGTCTTAAGGACGAGAAAAGAATCGAAAAATCTTAATTGTTTAGAGATGGATGGGAAAGTTGATTAGATAAAGGGAAAGTGTTATAAATCATTTATCTCCCTTGTACTCAAGGAAATTCTTTTTAAACCTAGGACTTACGGGAATATTTCATTATTTATTATCATATATATATATATATATATATATATATATATATATATATATATATATATATATATATATATATATATATATATATATATATATATATATATATATATATATATATATATATATATATATATATATATATATATATATATATATATATATATATATATATATATATATATATATATATATATATATATATATATATAGTAAACAAGGGGAAAATTAAGTTTTTTTGTTAGTGTAAAAAGTTTTGATTAGATAAAGGGAAAGTGTTATAAATCATTTATCTCCCTTGTACTCAAGGAAATTCTTTTTAAACCTAGGACTTACGGGAATATTTCATTATATATATATATATATATATATATATATATATATATATATATATATATATATATATATATATATATATATATATATATATATATATATATATATATATATATATATATATATAGTAAACAAGGGGAAAATTAAGTTTTTTTGTTAGTGTAAAAAGTTTTGATTGGTTAGCTATCTTAAATTTAGTTGATTGATAAAGAGTTGATCTTTATTAGAATTAAATCGAATGAATGCGAAGAAATTGATTTTTATAAAAAATTAATCCTTATAAGAATTAAATCGCATGAAGCAAAGAAATTGATTTGATTTGTTTGTGGATTTTAGAGGTTTTGATTTTAAATGACTAATTAGTAAGGGGTTAAGTCAACCAATGATCATTCGAGGATGTATATCCTATTATTTGTCAAAATGTTGGAATTTAATTTGGCTTGAAAAAGGTTTGATTTTATGTACAAATATTATGATTTTATTAATTAAGACAATTAATCCTACATAATTAAAATTATTTAGAAGGAGGTGTTTTTAATATTTTTTAGATTTTTTATTATCTAACTAAAAATTAACTTAGACAATTTCAAAGAAATAAAAACTAAATTAAAAACAAGGATTTGAATATTAGTAATTGAGGGTTTGAGAAATAAAAAAACCTATAATTCCCAAAAGATATCTAATTCTATCTCTTAAATAAATAAGTAGTAACAAATGATTACAAAAATAAAAGAAAGATATTGTAGTAGAAATAAGAAGAGGGACATATATTTTTTCATTGATTATAATTGAAATAAATAGTATTAAAATTATATAATAGAAATAACTATAATAATTGAAATTAATTAAAAAAGTTAATGTACAATAAATCTAATTAATAATTTATATGAAGAAATTTATAATTTGATTGTTATATACAAAATATTTAATTAATAATAAATATTTCTAATTGATTATGACATACAAAAAATATATAATAATTTACATAAAAAATCTATAATTGATTGTTATACACAAATTTATAATAAGTTATATAAATAAACTCTAAGTGATTGTTATACATAAAAAGAGTTTAATTGATAATTATGTAAAAAAAATTAAATAAAATTCCACAGTAAACATCATATAAACAAACCAAACGGACATACATTAACGATAAGCAAATAATTCATACACAAAAAATAAATTATACATTCTAAAAAATAAGGTTTATCAACCTGAAATGCAGTGACCAGAACAAGTTGTCTCCTCCTTTCTTTTCTTTGTGTTCTTTGTGTTTTTCTTTTTTTCTCCTCGATATTTTTTGATCCGGCGAATGATGGAGGCATTAGGGTTTCAGTGTTTGATTGTTGTGTTTGATATGGAAAATTATGCAGATTCTTGAATAGAAGGTTGATGACAACAACAATATAAATTGTTAGATGAATAAAATAATTAGTAACAATAACAATCAAATAAATCGTTAGATGCTAAAAAAAATAAATAATAACAATAACAATATAAATTGTTAGTTGAAAAATAATATCATCAGATAGTCATCATATGGTTAAAAATAAAAAACTGAGAAAACTAAAAAGGGGTTTAATTTTGTATGTGCGTGAGAATTAGTGTATGAAATTTGCCTTTTTATTCAATGGAAAAAATAAGTGTTAGTTTAAAAATATAATTAAAAGAAGAAAAAACCATCAGACAAATCATCATATGATAAAAATAAACAAAGAAAATGTTTTTGCGTAAAAAAGTGTTTTAGAGTAAAAAAAATGATTGATTCAAATATTTAATAAAAAATAACCATCAGATTCATTATCATCTGGTTTTAAGAAACAAACAAATTAAAATTGTAAAACTGAAAATAAAAGAGAGGGTGGCCTCATATTTAATTATCTGCCAAAATAGTTTTGAGTAGAAGATAGCTTTGAAAAAATAAGTTTGAGAATCGTAGTGTATGAATTGTGAAAAGTGTTGATGTTTGTGTGTTGTAGATTGTGAGAATCGTGGATTTAAGAAAATAACCACCAGATATTCATCATTTGATTAAAATAATAAACAAACTAAAAATAAATTTGAAAACAAAAGGAAGGCCTCATATGAAAATCATCGGCCAAAGTTGTTGATAAAAAGCATAGAAATTTCAACAGGGTTTGAAAAAGGTGTGTGAGAATGAAAGAGTAGAAATTGTGGATGATTGTTCTGTCAAAATAGAGGGCTATTTATAGACTAGAAAATTAGGTGAAAACACCAGAAAAGGAAATTATCCAAAATTTAAAAGCTCAAAGTTTCTGATTCTATCTTGGTCAGCAAGTCTAATAATGTGAAACCTTGTCTCGCAACCAAGATTTTGTAACTGAGCTCATTTGACATTTCATATCCACTAGAACACGTACATAATGCCGAAAAGGCCTACCAAAACATGATTTTCTAGTGGTGGAGTCAGTGCACAATGGTATCCATATGCTACTCGTGATAGAAAACACTATTTTTGGCCTCTAATATTCTTAGGAAAGGCCATGAATACATACGCAAACTTGTGTAGAAGGTTGTTTGAGGGACAAGGGTTGAAATCCTTCGACCATAGGAAAGGTTTAAGGAAACCTAGATTTATGATCCAAGAGTTGGCGGACTTGAATCTTCTAACGACTTCTAACAAGGAGAAGGGAAATTTAAAGTACCCTTACCTAGCAATTTGATTCCCCATTTACCAATTGAATGACATATATTTAGGAGTTTCTCTTTTTGAATCGCCATTGATAGATGGGAGGAGCCTTTGGGCCAAACAACACGACTATATAGGTTATGCTTACATGCTTCCACACCCAAAAGATATTCTTACTCAGGATGACTATAGCCAATTGATCTCCTTTCACACACTTCCTTGAAAGTTGGCTCAGAGGAATATTGCATACATTGTTAGCTGCCTCAACGAATATTTTGTTGTTGTTTTGGATTCTTCAATTTATTTATAAGTAGGGAACTACAAGAAAAACCTTATTTAGCCAGGGTTTTTGCTGAGGGATAAACTCCTCACTGAATTTATTATGTTGCTAGGTGATGAACCCCTCGCAACGCATAAAACAAAACAAAAATATTTAATACCACATTGGCATGGGGACTCCCCTCGCAAATGAATTGGGGGAAATTTCAAAATTCAAAATTATGCATTGCGAGGGGCTAAGAAAAAGCGCGCCATAATACTTGACAATTTTCCAGAGGCTAACCCCCTCGCAAAACTACATGACAATTTGCCAAGGGCTTCCCCTAGCTAAAAAGAGAGTCTCTTTAATATGTCAGTGCATGCATTTATTACTTGACAATTTGTCAGGGGTTAACCCCATCAC